>CM060683.1:95731000-96474679 GCA_030686995.1 Artemisia argyi | reverse complement strand
TTGAAAACTTAATTAAAGTAAATAGAAAAATGTTTACTCACCTGATGTGACATCGTGGTTAGCTAGTATGTTTGAGTGAGGACGCAGAGTACCAACATTTTCGACATCATGATTTATGTGTTGTCTAACGTTGCGTGAAACCGATGGAGAATCAACTCGAGATGGAAGCCTGACGCGACATCGTGGTTGTGTAACTGTGGTATTATTGTTAAACCTTGAAGGTTCTGTGCCTAACCGCGGATGACCTCAACCTATCCTAACTTAAGTTGTTTGATAAGAATTCAAGTTTGATGACACGACATGAGAAAGAGGTAATGTATTCCGACTGATATTTGTAATATCAGTTAATGGTTGCACATTTGGTGTTGAGGAAGTACTAAAATAATTCGATAAATGGTTACTACGTCCATTCATGTTTGCATTTGGATCATAGTTCTCATTTAGTTGCCTCCTCATTTCTATCAGATACAATGATAATAGTATATGAAACGTTTGTAGTTCTATGAGCCGACAAAGTATATGTGAACCACAAGTTGATTATATAATGACATAATGTTATGGCTGGTGTTTTATACAATAACGAAAGAAAGATTAAAGATAGATTAGAAAATAACCTGTTAAAGGTGATCCAACTTTAATTGATTATAAATTTATCTTCAACAGCTGCAAGAAACATAATAAGCAATTATATGGCCTAGAAATACCTGTAACTTATGTTGTTATCCTACATATGATAAACTATCTAAATGCGCTATCATGAAAACAGTTTTCATGTCTTTTTGAAGAGATAAAACATACAAATTTTGCGCAGAAAATTCAGCAAATAAACTAAGTGCATGGATTACTTTAAGGGCTGTTTGGATTGATTCGGTCTAAGGTGTGCACATAAGTACACAACAGTTTCACTCCGAAAATATCTTTGGCTTTTTTACCCAACCCAGCTCCTTTATGCAACCCCGTCAAAGACAAAGATACATTTTCATATGGATCAAAGCCTTATTGTAGAGTGGAGTTACTTGCAAACACTAAAGAGTACCAAAAGGCAAAATGCTTCACAAAAATTTTATTGTAACCACGGTTGCAAAAATCGCTAGGCGGTAGTTGGGCAGTTGGGTACCGCCTAATGATTAATGGTTAGGCATGGATTAATCGGATTGGATTTTTTATATATAAAATTATAAAATTTTGAAACTATATGCTTGATTTGGCCGATCTAGCCAATTTTTTATGATTTGACCGATTTATGCCCGATTTGGACGCTTTATGTCTGATTTTGCCGATTTCTATCTATAGCCGAGTTGGTCGATTTATTCGATTTGGCCAATTTATGCCCAATTTGGCCGATTTTTATCCGATTAATCGGTATGTTGACCAATTTTTGATCAAACCGATTAATAAGGACGATTAGTGAAAATTGGGGCGGTTAATCCCCCGCCTAGCGATTAGTCGCCGATTAATCGGCCGCCTAGGCCGATTTTTGCAACACTGACTGTAACATCACAATATCCAAATTTTATATTTTTTAGTTTTACATCACAATATCACTAATATATCGGTGTTTTAGCTTTACATCCATTTTTTTGAAATTTGATGTTTATCCACTTAATCATTTAACAACTACAATTTATATTATCCTTCTATAACCAAATCTCCAGATAATTAGCACATTCCTTTCTGAAATATATCCCAATCAGTTATCTTTGAGATTTGCGACAACTATTGTACGTAAATGCAATTGACAAAATTTGTCACGCATCATGAACATGTAAACTTGTGCATATGCTTATGATAGAAAGTCTGCATTATGGAAAATCATTCATGCACCACATGGTTATTGTTTTCTAAGGATTACAATTGTTTAAAGCTGTCAAAAGTGATATAAATATTATACCACCAACTTCTTTTTTGTGGTGATCACAGATATATATTGCACAGGTAAAGGGGTTGTTTGGGTAAATTTGGTTTAAGGGGATGTTTGGACACATACAAGTTAAAGGGGACATTTGGATTGAAACAATTGCATGGGCTGTTTGGATTTAAAAAGTTTTCAAAATGGGTCAATTTTCAAAATAGATCAAAACGGCTGAGGTACTATATGAACTGAATAAAAAATTGGTGAGAAATATTATGGATTTCTTGGAAGCAAATGAGACCCAAATTGTCATTGTTGGTTTTTGCTATTTGTCACACCCCCAAAATACCTGAATGGCAGCAGAATGGAATACCTGGGGGTGACTGTCATAGCACCATAGTTACAGTTATATTGAACGACCTAAAGTGTCGTTTAGAAAATACAGCGTTTGATCATTAAACATTCAGAGTTTACAAAGCTTAGGTCCCAAAAGAGTTTGCCAATATAGTTAAAATAAGTTCAACAAGATCAAACGTTTCATAAGTGCAGAAAATATGGTGAGACGCGTCGACTCCGCGACTCCATGAAGGTCCAAATGTATGCAACATGAGCTACCTTAATAACCTGAGAAATACATTGCGAAATACGGTCAACACGAATGTTGGTGAATAATCATAGGTTTATAAGTAAATCGTAAGTACATAAGCCACAAGTAATAAGTAAACCGACAAGAATGTCAAAAATGCTACATTGGCTCTTAAGCTCATGACCCCGAAGCTAGACTTAGTAATGCCCCACCAGAGTGTTTACCAGACACTCAATTCGTTAAGACATGAAATGCATTTGTCCCATTTGGAGCAACCCAAACACGAATGGAGGCGTCACCCTCGATAGATCTATCCACTCACTCTCGCTTATCTAAAATTAACGGTCCATGATATATATAAGGGGACTTAACTTGGTAGTAGGCAACTTAAGCAATGTATGGAATTTGATATACTTGGGCATGTACAAAAATAATTGTGCAATGTATTCTCCCCCGTGGGATTTAAAATCAAATAAGTAATTAAAACGGGGCTATGAGAACTCACCTCGAAGTGATGGTACAAAGATGGTGCAATGAGGTAAAAGTAGTCGGGACAATGAGGCGCGAACACTATCCGCAACCTAAATGAATAATCGTGATCTAATTTAGATCATGCCGTGATGTAATGAATGCACATGCACATGATACCTATACCACTCGTAATTTGGAAATACTAGTTATCGTCATGGTAAAATAGTTTCCATACTTAGGAAAAATAAGTCCATATATAGGAGTATATAACTCGTCGTATTATCTTGTAGGAAAATGTTAGCGTTATATTCATCGTATCGAAAACCTTAAAATAACGTCGTTAAGTCGTATAAATATTCTCTTGGGTCGTATGTATTCATTTGTTAAGAAAATAGTCATTAGTAACGTTGCTAGAAAATATACCATTTAGTACGTACGTTATTATTTTTATTTGTGACCAAAAATATATATATAGTTTTGACAATGTTAAAACGGGTATAACTCGGTCGTTTTAAGCTCGTTTTCCTTGTTCTTTATGTCCACGGTTTCGTTTTTGTATATACTAATATATTTTTGATAATTCGGCTCCTTTAGGTTACGTTTAACACCTCTTTTTACCCGTTGAAATCTGCCAAACAGCAAGCAGTTTTTATAAAAATAGTTTTCGTCGTTAAATTTGCAAAAATCATATCTCCTTCGTTATAAGCTCGTTTTAATCCGTTCTTTCGCCTAAAGTTTCGTTTTTGAATGTATTTTCTAAATCTTTGGTCAAAACTTGGCCACCATATACTGATTTTCCCACGAAATTAAAATAGGGACAGTAGGTATATCAAAAGTTTCAAAAACCATTTTCAAGTCTCCAAACTAGTTCCATCCTCCATCAAACCACTTTCAAACACCACAAAGCTAATCTAATCCTACCATACACCTTCTTAGGGTGTCATGGGTTCCTAATCATCAAAACCAAGTAGATCTAACAAGGATCTAACCAAAAATCACTTCTAGGGCTTGTATGATCAAAAGTTTACAAAAATAAAGTGGTATAAGTTAATGCATGTATGAGATCTTGCAAGAAAAATATATAAACATAGTAATAACTTTGTAAAAATTATGAAATGAGTTTTGTAAACTTACTTGTAAGATTAATGAAGTTTTGGAGATGAAAACCTAATAATCATTGAGTTTTTATTTCAAAACTCTAACAAGGATGCTATAAGAACAAGATTTACACTAAGATCTTGGAAAAACTTTGGTTCTTGCTTGCTTTCTTCCTTGTGGCCGTGGGTCAATAAGAGAAAAAGAGAGAAAGAAAAACCTTTTTGCTAGTTGAAAAATGAGGTAAGAAGTCTTGTAAGGTTTTTAAGTATTATTGGTTATTATTATTATTATATTTAGTTAGTGTATAACATTAATGAAGAAGGAGTGTGTAAGTAAAAGGTGTAAGTGATTGGAGAGGGGGGGGGGGGGCGGAAAAGTCAAGGGGGGGGGGGGGGAAATAATGGAAGACTTTTGTAAACTTGTATTTATTAAGTGTTATTTTTTTAGTTTTAAAATGTACCGGGTACCGGGTTAACTAAAAATAAATTTTAATGGAGTTAACCGGGTCATAATAAAGTTATAAAAATTATAAAAATAGGTTGGGTAAAATTATTGGGTGTTTAGATAATTATAGTTTAATTTCTACGAAAACCGTCGAAGTTTTAGTAAACTTAAGTTAATAATTAAAATAAATATCCAAAATACCGGGTAAATTAATATTAAAATTTTTATATCATAAAAATGAATATAAAAACATATTGAGATCATAGTCGGGAGTGTTGGACATGTTAGTCACATTTATAGTTCGCGTATTGGTATTTATTTAAAATAAACATACGTAATTCGTTAATTATATTAAAAATATAATTTGAATACCCTACGAGTGGAATAGTATGCAAGTGCCCTAATAATGATAGGCAGACTATTTCTAGTCCGCATGAAATGTCCCAAAGATAATGCATGAATTCGCTCCTGAACCAATACGGTTACGCGAATTTGAATACTCGTAGACTAAATTTACGATGACATGAGTAATGCACGTGAATAGTGGTATTCTTCCGGAAATGAATAGTGTCAAGTGAATAGTAAAATTTCTGAACGCTTCTCAGAATGTCAAATTGACCTCGAAAACGATGAATAGTGATCAATGAATAGTAAATGATGAATAGTAACTTGTGAATAGTAAATTGTCGAGGTTTGGAAAATGACCGGAAATTACGAGTTGTGACAGTCTTCCCCTCTAACAGGAACTTCGTCCCGAAGTTCAGTTTTGGTTGGTCTCTGAAGTATATTTAGTAAAAAGACGTGGATACTTAAGTTGCATTTGGTCCTCCCGTTCCCAAGTAAATTCGGGTCCTTTTCAAGAATTCCAGCGAACTTTCACGATAGGAATTTGACTTTGCTTCAACCGTTCGACCTCACGGTCCATGATTTCTATTGGTTCTCTTACCCAGTTTACGTTTGTCTCAAGGTTGGATTCCCTTCCAAATGGGAAAATAAGTGACTAATCTGAAAGTCATTTCCTGGGATTTGAATAGGTGAAACATAGTTGTGTAATACGGCTGTTCTCTAACAAGGCTCAAGTCTGAAGGCTACTAGGCCTACTGTGTCTGAACTATTACGTGGTCCAGTGTATATCGGGTTTAACTTTCCAAATCTTTCCGAATAATATCATGCCTTTCCTAGGCAGAACTTTCAACGTGATCTAGCTACCAACTTGAAGTTTTAATGGTTTACAACTTATAGAATTTGTAACTGATTCTTGACTTGTAGGAAATTTCTGGTTATTTCATGAGTACTTACAGGAATAGTGAGTTTGGCTTTTTCCGCGTTCGGTCCATCAATAGATGATTAGTGCTTCTTGAGGTTTACAATGTGATACTGGTAATATATGCTGCTGAACTCTACCAGAACTCAAATTTTATATGTCAGCTGGTCGATTCTAACATGAATCTGAAATGGTCCAATATACTTAAAGGTTCAATCTCTCGTGTTACCAAAATCGTATCATGCCTCTCCAAGGCAAAGCTTTCAACTTAGCTTGTTCTTTCACGTGAATCTAGTTAGTTTGTTGTTCAAGGATACCCAATCCGTATGATGTGCGTCATGTACCAACATAACTCCTACCAGTTTCTCGTTGCTTGTAACCGGTTCTTGACTTGTGAAATTTCCTTTGTTGTTCCATGGTTTAGTTCTAGACCAGTGAATTTAACTTTCCGATTTCGGTCTGTAAATGGGTAATTGGTACTTCGACCATAAAGTGCCTCAAATGGTGTAGTCTCTACGCTCGTGCGATAATTATCGTTGCAAACGAATCTGATTTATAGTAAATGGTTAGTCCAACCATTTCTAGAGTCAATCGCTCACTCTTTGAGCACAACTTTCCTATGTTTGAATCGTTCTCTCGTTCTGACCATCGGTCTGAGGATAGTAGGCGGTGTTTACATCTAAATGGGGTTCCGAAGGAAATCTTAAAATGATAGCTAGAAGTCTGAGGTGATTCGATCACATTTATCAGGAACAATTGAAACGGTACAATAAATCTTGTGACTAATTTCACAACGTTACGTCTTTCGAACACGGCGTTATACGAAGAAGATAGAATACGGTTAACAACATTTGATTCTTTGGGTTTTGGTCTAATGGATTGCTAAGACATGTGTCATTCTTTGCCTACTGTGCTTGGTCTCCATTACTGACGTTTGTAATCGTTCTATGGTGTTCCTCCTAATTTCCTTCATCACGTATTCCAATATTCCTTATTGTCAAATCACAAAGCCCTAAATGCATAAGCGACGTAGTATGGTGATTGGTTTTCAAAATTTATCTCGCGATTTTTGAGTTTTTGGTCGAAATCTTTTTCTGAATAAACGAATTTAGAAAATGGAGCAAATGGTTTACTAAATAATATCTTTCTTGATGATTCAAAATTCAATAGTTAGGAAATGTGACGCGGTTTTCAAATAGGTTGTGAATAGGACTGTTTACCAAAGTTTGATGTTTATAATTTCCCATTGTACAGTGGTTTAGCTAAATATTGATTAAAAGGATCGTATTTGTTCAAAATAGGCAATTCAAAAATTATTTTCTACGAGATATGTGATTTGTATAAACACAAATTTTAAATCGACTTTACTTAAAGTGAAAATACTAACAAGGATAAAATAGTAGGATAGGCAATGTTCGCATAATGCATAGATGTCTGATGTTCGGTTCCTGATATTGGATGGTGCCTATTGGTGGTTATCTGGCAAAACTACAAGCCTAGGTATTCAACCAACTTAAGTCTTGACATTGCCATCATGTTGGCAATATGAGGGTTTCAATTGATACTATGTCGATGAATTTCCGTATTGTCTTCACATGTAGCTGGGGAGATATTCTTAAGTCTGATGCCTTTCTCGATGTATAGGTGAGGTTATCCAGAAGTTCTAGAGAACATAATGCTTTAGGGGAATCTATATCGATATCCATAATTCGAATCAATCATTCTTGTCGTAAACTCACTGCAGGGAAGTTTGCGTATGGATGAGACCATGTTAACTCAAAACACTTTACAGTATCGGTAAGGAGGCTTGGTTTATTCCCATGGTGTTGCTTAGCGTACCTTCACAATGTGTTTGATCCTGTAGCTCAGTCTAGCTAGTACCTTTGAATAATAAATTGGACAACTAGGTCCGAGATGGTGGGTCGGATGGTCCAGTGGCATTTTAGAATTGTTGTTGAGTTATAAATTGTCTTGGTGTATACTTCTAGTCTAGGTTTGTAGTTTCGTAACCCTTTTATTGTTTTTCTTGTATCGAGGAATCCTCCTAGTACTTAATATGGGAAGTCTCTCCTAAAGAAGTCAATGGAAAGTCCAACTTAATGACTAAGTGTGTGACAGGTGGGGTAAGTATCCAGGGAGAGTTTGTCAGAAAGAAATATTTATAAAAGAGTTTATTTGTTTAAAACGCTTTTGGATGAAGATTGTTATTAACAATACTTTATAAAGTAACTATTTCCTTCATGGCATAATCCTTCCTGAAGTATACATAGGTGATCAGGCTATGTATAGTTGAGGACTAATGATGCGATGCTTGATTTAGTCAAAATAATATTATTTTCCTCAAAAGCTTTAGATGGTGTTCAACGCATTGTTATTAAAAGTGGTATACTAATTAATTCCTTCCAAAGTAATATAAAAATTGTTTCGCGTAATAATAGTAAATATTTGGCGTAATATTGGATAATCAGTTTATAGTACGGTAACAAAACGACTTATTTTAGAAATTCGGTAAAAACAATTTCCCCATAAGGTAGTAAAATAGTTTGAAATAAAACTCGTTGAATGGTTTGTTGGATACATGGGTAAATACTATGAATTGGTAATAATCTACTAATCCGTCAATTACGAAATCGGTCAAATCCTTAATAAGACAATGGTATAATGTTGCTAAACGATTGAAAATTGCGCAATTGCAATGGAAAATGGAATAAACAAAGGCTACGGTTATCACAGAGGTAACAAAAGATAGTCATTACATTATATAGGAAAGTGCTTAATACTACTAGGTTATACCAATGTACTTATGGAAAGTACCAAAAGAAAGTACAACCCTAGAGGGCTCAAACTATGGTTTTACAACATGAAATGCCTCCTCCAGTTCCGGTCTCTCAACACCGGGCATTTACTCCTGAAGTGTCCCACTACTCCACATTCACGGCAGATTACCGTGAGTTTCTGATGCTTTGTGAGGGTGGGAGCCTTGCAATCCTTGGTTTCATGTCCAAGCTTTTGGCAGTTCTTACATTGAGAGGGGCAAGATCCTTTGTGATGAAACTGACACTTGTTACACTCGGGTAATTTACCAACATACCTTTTCTTTTGGCTTGACCCAGCAGCACAGGTCTCCACCACTTGTTGTATCTTAAACTGTTGTTGAGAAGCATTAGCATCCAGATTACCGACCCACTTTCTCTTGTTGCTACCATTGCCTCCTAAAATCTTGGTGTGAGCTATGCGTTCCTTTGCTTCGATTGCCATTCTGATAGCTTTAGGCATGGTATCGGGTTTCAATGAGTTGACCAACATACGAATTTCAGGAGAAAGTCCTCCTATGTACCTTTCAAGTTTCTTGCTTTCCGGCTCATCCATTGCAGAGCCTAGTCGGGCTAAATCATAAAAAGAAGCAGTATACTTAACAACATCATCCCCTACCATGGTAAGGTTTAGTGTTTCCTGTTCAATTGCTTGTAATTCACTTTTCACACAGAACTTCAAACTCATCATCCTTTTTAGTTTCTCCCAAGAGTGTGAGTAAGCAGCATCAACTCCTACTACCTGGACATACTTAGTCCACCATTTCTGGGCATGCTTCTGAAAAGTGCAAGTGGCGAACTTAACTTTGTCTTCCTTACGGCAGTCACCACTTCGAAAGATTGTTTCTAATTCTTCGAACCATTTGAGAAATTCTTTTGTGTCTATATTTCCGCTAAAGGAGGAGGGATTACAACCCATAAATTCCACGTGAGTAAGTTGCTTGGTGAGGGCGGTAGTTACGTTCCTGGCAATGAATTGTCCAACAGTGGCTTGCGTCATGCTTGGAGTGGTTTGCTTAAATCTATTTCCATCAAATCATAAGAGTCCATGAGAATCTATAGGTGATAAAAATCATCATATTCATAACACATGAATATAATACATGAAGGTTTCAGTCTATATGGACCAATATCATAGATAGCACAACCATTCCCCTATAGTAGAGTCAATACTTGGTGATTCCGTTTGTTCATCAATCAAAATACTACAAGTTTCTTCGAACTATGCCACACCTCTCGTGGCTAGGGTAATAGTAAAAGCTAGTAAAGATATAAGTCTAGTCTAAAGACTTCCTGTAATCCTTCTAGGTGAAATCAGGTTTATGGCATCATAAGGTCGAGATAGTCCTGAAGTGGTGTCTGTAGTTGTGCATCGATCAAGTTCTAGATAGCGTAGGTTCTAAACCATTCTTGAGGAACCTGCGGATGTTCCTGTTGAGTCCGTAATCTTGGTATTATCCACAAAGTGTTATCTGATTCATGGCAAGTGAAAATGGAAAAGGGAACTGACAATGGTGGTATTCTAAAGGATGAGAATAACATTGATGACGATGGAATCCCAGTGATGAGTTAGGAGATAATGGTGATAATAGTGAATGGAATACTACCCTCTTTCGCGCTATCTCGCGACATCTAAGAGGTAAAGCTGAAATACGCACTATGGGACGACCAATAGTGTAATAAGTAACCAACGGTGGTGGTAGTACCTAAGTAGTAAGCGTCCTACTAGTGCAGGAAAGAAAACATGCTATCTCCCTTGTAATAAGCATCCTAATAAGTCCATTAAAAATTAAGTCTGAATACTCTACCAAACGGCATTCTATGTATAGGCTGAATGAGAACCTTGCTCTTATGACAATTCAATAGTGCTAATGGTGGTGTAAGTACAGCTGGTGGTATAATGGTAGTGGAAGATGACAAGGCATCTTAAATGTCGGAATCCGACGAAAGGATAACAGCGTGGGTATCTGAAGACATGTCACTTGTGAACCAGGTCAATATAATCATATATATATATATATATATATATATATATATATATATATATATATATATATATATATATATATATATATATATATATATATATATATATATATATATAAGTATGGGTATGAATAACTCGAACAGTGTGTGCGTAAAGCAACATGTATAGTGAATATGCACCTATGATAAAATGATGAGATGCTATGATGATGTGGTTATAGTCTAGGGTCCAAGATACATCCTAGTTCGCTATAACCTTAGCTCTGATACCAATCTGTCACACCCCCAAAATACCTGAATGGCAGCGGAATGGAATACCTGGGGGTGACTGTCATAGCACCATAGTTACAGTTATATTGAACGACCTAAAGTGTCGTTTAGAAAATACAGCGTTTGATCATTAAACATTCAGAGTTTACAAAGCTTAGGTCCCAAAAGAGTTTGCCAATATAGTTAAAATAAGTTCAACAAGATCAAACGTTTCATAAGTGCAGAAAATATGGTGAGACGCGTCGACTCCGCGACTCCATGAAGGTCCAAATGTATGCAACATGAGCTACCTTAATAACCTGAGAAATACATTGTGAAATACGGTCAACACGAATGTTGGTGAATAATCATAGGTTTATAAGTAAATCGTAAGTACATAAGCCACAAGTAATAAGTAAACCGACAAGAATGTCAAAAATGCTACATTGGCTCTTAAGCTCATGACCCCGAAGCTAGACTTAGTAATGCCCCACCAGAGTGTTTACCATACACTCAATTCGTTAAGACATGAAATGCATTCGTCCCATTTGGAGCAACCCAAACACGAATGGAGGCGTCACCCTCGATAGATCTATCCACTCACTCTCGCTTATCTAAAATTAACGGTCCATGATATATATAAGGGGACTTAACTTGGTAGTAGGCAACTTAAGCAATGTATGGAATTTGATATACTTGGGCATGTACAAAAATAATTGTGCAATGTATTCTCCCCCGTGGGATTTAAAATCAAATAAGTAATTAAAACGGGGCTATGAGAACTCACCTCGAAGTGATGGTACAAAGATGGTGCAATGAGGTAAAAGTAGTCGGGACAATGAGGCGCGAACACTATCCGCAACCTAAATGAATAATCGTGATCTAATTTAGATCATGCCGTGATGTAATGAATGCACATGCACATGATACCTATACCACTCGTAATTTGGAAATACTAGTTATCGTCATGGTAAAATAGTTTCCATACTTAGGAAAAATAAGTCCATATATAGGAGTATATAACTCGTCGTATTATCTTGTAGGAAAATGTTAGCGTTATATTCATCGTATCGAAAACCTTAAAATAACGTCGTTAAGTCGTATAAATATTCTCTTGGGTCGTATGTATTCATTTGTTAAGAAAATAGTCATTAGTAACGTTGCTAGAAAATATACCATTTAGTACGTACGTTATTATTTTTATTTGTGACCAAAAATATATATATAGTTTTGACAATGTTAAAACGGGTATAACTCGGTCGTTTTAAGCTCGTTTTCCTTGTTCTTTATGTCCACGGTTTCGTTTTTGTATATACTAATATATTTTTGATAATTCGGCTCCTTTAGGTTACGTTTAACACCTCTTTTTACCCGTTGAAATCTGCCAAACAGCAAGCAGTTTTTATAAAAATAGTTTTCGTCGTTAAATTTGCAAAAATCATATCTCCTTCGTTATAAGCTCGTTTTAATCCGTTCTTTCGCCTAAAGTTTCGTTTTTGAATGTATTTTCTAAATATTTGGTCAAAACTTGGCCACCATATACTGATTTTCCCACGAAATTAAAATAGGGACAGTAGGTATATCAAAAGTTTCAAAAACCATTTTCAAGTCTCCAAACTAGTTCCATCCTCCATCAAACCACTTTCAAACACCACAAAGCTAATCTAATCCTACCATACACCTTCTTAGGGTGTCATGGGTTCCTAATCATCAAAACCAAGTAGATCTAACAAGGATCTAACCAAAAATCACTTCTAGGGCTTGTATGATCAAAAGTTTACAAAAATAAAGTGGTATAAGTTAATGCATGTATGAGATCTTGCAAGAAAAATATATAAACATAGTAATAACTTTGTAAAAATTATGAAATGAGTTTTGTAAACTTACTTGTAAGATTAATGAAGTTTTGGAGATGAAAACCTAATAATCCTTGAGTTTTTATTTCAAAACTCTAACAAGGATGCTATAAGAACAAGATTTACACTAAGATCTTGGAAAAACTTTGGTTCTTGCTTGCTTTCTTCCTTGTGGCCGTGGGTCAATAAGAGAAAAAGAGAGAAAGAAAAACCTTTTTGCTAGTTGAAAAATGAGGTAAGAAGTCTTGTAAGGTTTTTAAGTATTATTGGTTATTATTATTATTATATTTAGTTAGTGTATAACATTAATGAAGAAGGAGTGTGTAAGTAAAAGGTGTAAGTGATTGGAGAGGGGGGGGGGGGCGGAAAAGTCAAGGGGGGGGGGGAAATAATGGAAGACTTTTGTAAACTTGTATTTATTAAGTGTTATTTTTTTAGTTTTAAAATGTACCGGGTACCGGGTTAACTAAAAATAAATTTTAACGGAGTTAACCGGGTCATAATAAAGTTATAAAAATTATAAAAATAGGTTGGGTAAAATTATTGGGTGTTTAGATAATTATAGTTTAATTTCTACGAAAACCGTCGAAGTTTTAGTAAACTTAAGTTAATAATTAAAATAAATATCCAAAATACCGGGTAAATTAATATTAAAATTTTTATATCATAAAAATGAATATAAAAACATATTGAGATCATAGTCGGGAGTGTTGGACATGTTAGTCACATTTATAGTTCGCGTATTGGTATTTATTTAAAATAAACATACGTAATTCGTTAATTATATTAAAAATATAATTTGAATACCCTACGAGTGGAATAGTATGCAAGTGCCCTAATAATGATAGGCAGACTATTTCTAGTCCGCATGAAATGTCCCAATGATAATGCATGAATTCGCTCCTGAACCAATACGGTTACGCGAATTTGAATACTCGTAGACTAAATTTACGATGACATGAGCAATGCACGTGAATAGTGGTATTCTTCCGGAAATGAATAGTGTTAAGTGAATAGTAAAATTTCTGAACGCTTCTCAGAATGTCAAATTGACCTCGAAAACGATGAATAGTGATCAATGAATAGTAAATGATGAATAGTAACTTGTGAATAGTAAATTGTCGAGGTTTGGAAAATGACCGGAAATTACGAGTTGTGACACTATTGCGATTGTTATATTTAACTCCATGAAACCCAAAGGTTCGTTAAGAACTCATTTTAAATCATTATTCTTTTATGCATATCTTTATTAGGTTTTTTAAATAATCAAGGGCAATGGTATGTATCAATGTTTAGTTTCGTCGCAGCTAGTTATATTATTTGATAAAAATATTGAATTACTATTTATAAAAGTAGCAATCTATACATAACAAAGGCTTATAATAAACTATTGTATCATTGTTTTGTTCCAGTGTAGTAGCCAAACAACAAAATCTAATGTAAGCAACTCTTTGTTCAAATACACCACTGTACTTCTGTTGTATAATGTTCACACACTACAAATTGTCTCTTGTAAACTGAGAATGTAAACTAAAAAGTTGTGATAAGATTTGTTTTTTGAAACTTTATTGAAAAACACCTAAAAAGGGACACTAGGAAAATACATACTACTAAAGCAATATGTCTAAGTGATGAAAATAAAGAAAACAAAGAGACTACTACGATAGTAGCTTAACAACTGAAATAATGCGACCCATTCATCATCTTCAGTGTCTTCATTTGCATCTTCATCAAAAAGGCGAGACAACTTGTTTCTTCCTGTGATTTTGATTTGGTTTTTCTTGTTTCGTTTAATAGGCGCCATCGGGATATCATCATCATCATTAATTTCATTCATGAGAAGTTAGAGTATGAGTTAATGCACTATGTGACTTTTGTCATAACAAAAGTAAAAGAGTGTGAGAAGTAAGTCTTTTTTATTTACTTACGTGTTCTTGAAGTGTCAAATCTGTGACATTGTTATTTTCGGATACAATGACTTGTTGTTCAGTTGTTGTTTCCTTCGTCTTTGGGACATTAACAGGTTCAACTTCATCATCTGGAGGATCATCAATGACAATGACATCACTCCATTTCCAGTTTCTGAGGTTGTTTTCACGTTTTTTTTGGTTGCCTCATTATTGATTGCGAAAGCACGAATTATTTCAGCAATATCATGATATAGAACAAAGTAGATGAGAAAAACAATTACGACATAAAAAAGTATAGAACACATGATTTATAAAACCTATCACCTGGTTGTTGTGGTTGTTTGCCAACATTGCATGGATAATTCCACCAAGATCCTGATTAAAAGTAGAAGATTAGAATGCATGATTTGAAAAAGTGATACTTAAGCATTTTTGTATATGTAAAGAACCTGAATGTTATGAATGTGTGCCATGGATATAAACTAATACAATATTTGTTTGTGTTTTGTAGGTTAAAGGTGAAAGTGACCACTCTTTTGTTTATATAGTACATTGGTTAACCTAAAAGTTTTTGAATTAGGCGCCAAATAGAGGGTTTAAAGTTTAAAGGCCTTGAATGAAGCGACAAATAGAGTGTTTGAAGTTTCAATTAATATGTCAACATCTTATCTATTCCTAGAGAGCTAGCAGACAATGAATATAGGAATGAAAGACTACCATATACATTTCCTTAAATGTAGAAGAGTTTGTTTGTTAGCTTTTTACGTAAGGATTATATTGCTCCCAATTTTTATGAAATACAAGATGCTCATTGAATGATAAAAAATCATTCTTCACTTCTACAATTCTATAGATTCAAGGTGTAATTGTGAAAAGGTTGGAAGATCTGTCCAAAGAAGAGCTGTATTTTATGCATGTTTTGGTTTGTGTTCAGTGGCTTACTCTTAATAAAGGGTGCTTGTGCTTCTTAAGTAGCATTTACTTACCTTCTTCATCGAAGGCTTCCATTGATAGGGAACTATTTTATCTAATGTGACATTATCACGTGTGGCAAGTGTTTCTGCCTCATCCCCACCCTGATGGCTATAGTCTAGCCCCCAAGGTGTAGCATCAGTTCCAAGAGTATGTCTTCATGTGACCAAAACATGGAATATATTTCAAAACATGATAAGCATAAATGTCCACTTTTTCCTCTATTTTGTTAATTAAGATAATGAGTTAGTGGTCATGATTATGTCTTCTATTGATCAAACAATTAAAAATAATTTCTAGGATATGAAGTACCGTGGGCAATAAATAGATAATTTAAAATTTTCAAATTTAAGAAAAATTATTCATGGGTTTAGTAGAAAGGGTTTTTCTAACATGTGCCCTTAGGCACATGTTAAGAGTTGGCCCATGTGTCCTTTTTTCTTAGGGATTCACAAAAAGTACATATAAAATATTTTTTTATTTGAAAAATGACAAGAATTCATAAAAAAAAAAAAAAGACACAAGGGGCCCCTCTTTACATGTGCATAAGAGCACATGTTAGAAAAACCCTAGTAGAAAGAAAGGGTTGGTAAAAAATGAAAAAAACTAAAGACAAGAAAAAGCAAAGAAGAAGGGGATAATGTTAAAAGTCATACGAGTTCAAGTATATCATGATTGCATTGGTTTCACTTTCAAGTGATGACAAAATAAACGCTCCTCCTAAGACTTTAAACCCAACTCAGTTGCTTAGTTACACAACACCCAACTCAAACTCAACCCAACCCCCCTTTTTCTCTCTAGATGTCGATTTGAAAACACAAAAAATCTCAAAAAAAAAAAAAAAAAAAAATGGCTTCCTCAGAAGAAGAAGTGCAGCTTCAGAAGCAGCTGCAAGAACTTGGATCCAAGCTTGAAAACCCACCTGCTTCTAGAGATGCTCTTATTAACCTTTTAACTGTAACTCATTTTTTCTATTTTAATTAATTCTTGCTATTAGCTACTTAATTAATTAATTATGCATTTTGGCCATATAATTTCAGTTCAATTAGGGTTCAACTTTAATGAATGTCAGCTAGGGTTTCACAAAACTTTTTATTTTTTATTTTTGTTTCAGTTTCAATTAGGGCTCAAATAATTTTACTGCTTAAAATTAGGGTTCAATTTGGATGAATGACTTGTGTAACCCAACAATTAGGGTTCAATTTCGAAGTTTAAAAAATTTAGCTTTTTTTTTTTTTTTTTTTTTTTTTTTTTTTTTTATTTTTTTTTTTAGGTCATGAAATTGAATCCCAACAATTAGGTATTGCACATAATTCGTATTCTTATGTTACAATATTTTTTATTTTTAGATAGGAATACTTAGTTTGTTTGAAAAATTTTGGTTAAAGTTAGGGTTCAATTTTGAAGAATGAGTTAGGTAAGCGTGGTGGTGGTAAATTGTTACAGTGCTATTTGCTCCCCTCACAATATATTACTAGGCATGCTTTTCTAATGAAAATTAACTAACTTTGTTCTCAGTTTGACGGGAGCTCATAAGCTTTCTTTCCTTCCAAATAACTCCAACTTAGTATAGTTTTTACCAGTATAAAAAGTGATTTCATGTTTACGTTTCATATGGTCTAATTGCAGCAAGCTGCAACGACACTTACTGAGATGGAACAGTCACCACCAAAGGCAGTATTGGACTCTATGCAGACTCTTTTGGATGCTATAGTCAAGCCAGATTTGCTAAAGCATCAAGACGAAGAAGCTAAGCTCCTCGTTGCAACATGCACTTGTGAGATAACAAGAATTACTGCTCCTGAAGCACCATATGATGATGATGTTTTAACGGTAATTAGTGTTCTTGATTGCACCAACTGCTTTATGATAATGGGTCCACATCTGCATGTCATAATAATTGTTGTTTTACTTGCTTTAGGACATCTTTCGTTTGTTTGTAAGCACCTTTAATGGGTTACGAGATACTAAAGACCCATCTTTCGAGAGGAGGGTGCATATCTTGGACACAGTTGCTAAGTACAGATCGTTTGTTGTGATGTTGGATCTTGAATGTGACGAATTAGTCAATGAAATGTTCAAAACATTTTTTGCTGTTGCCAGGTTCACTTTTGTTACTTACATTGAAGTTCACTTATTATTGGAATGATAGTCTCGTGGCAATAAACACATTTATTAAAGTTAGGGGGTGTTCGTTTTAGCTTCTTTGTCCAACTTACGGGCTTATTTAAGGGGGTGTTGGGTAAGCTTATATGATGGGCTTATGAGCTTATTAGCTTATATGACTCAAATAAACCCAAATCAATTGTTTGGCTAAGCTTATATGAGTGGGCTTATGAGCTTTTATAAGGGGTTTTTGGTAAGCCTCAAAATTGTGGCTTTTTTAAGGGGTTGGGCTTATATAATATGTCCCGCTAAAAATTAAAATTTTACCCTCGATTATGAAATCCAATCACCTTAGCTTATAAGTTTATTAACCCATGTCTTTTTTGGTCATTTACCAACATAAGCAAAACTAAACACTTGAGCTTATCAATTATTGAACACAAGCTAATCCAAACACTCAGCATTAGCTTATGAGCTTATTATATATAATCCATAAGCTGCTTATATAGCATAAGGATAGGCTCAATTCATAAACTTAGCCAAACACCCCCTAAATATTGATAAGCTTGTAGGCTCAATTTTTAGGGCTTATGAGATTATCAATTTGAGCTTATGAACTTAAATAAGCCAAAATTCCTAGATGATAAGCCCCTAAAAATTGAGCTTGTTAGCTTATCAAAATCACAATAAGCCCATAAGCCGTACAAAAAGCTAAAACGAACACCCGTCTTGTAAAAAAGCTAAAATAAACACCCGTTTAGTATTTTAAGTGTGATATTCCTGTCCCTAAATCTGTGATTGCCTTACCTTCTTTTGCTTTATTTATATAGTGATGAACATCCTGAGATTGTTACTGTGGGGATGGAGACAATCATGGCAGTTCTTTTGGAAGAAAGTGAGGAGATTGGGGAGGACTTATTACTCATTATCCTATCTATCTTGGGGCGTAATAAGAAAGTAAGCTCGTTTTTTAAAATATGTATATTTGTTGATTTACTTTATGATTACCATCAGTTATACTGGTGTCGTGTCAAATGTATATGCTTTCTGAGTAGCACATTTGTGATTTTATTTTCTAGGATATAACTCCAGCTGCAAGGAGGCTTGCTATGAGTGTTATAAAAGAATGTGCTGGACAGCTTGAACCTGGCATTAAGCAGTTCATTATATCATCAATGTCACGAGAAAACAGTTCTTCAAATCCTGAAATTGACTATCGAGAAGTTATATATGATATCTATCGCTGTGCTCCTCTAACTTTATCAAAAGTCGTACCACGCCTAACAAAAGAGCTACAGGTAATCAGACACATTCTTACCTCCTTGTTGATTTGCATCATCAGCATCTATCTTTATTCAAGTGGTTGCTTACATGTGTTTGAAACGTGGTTATATGATACTGGATGCCCAGAATGAGATAATTAGCTGTAAGATAATGCAGTTGGATAAAATAGTGTCTTCCTTTGGCGATTAAAGTTTTAATCAGATAATGCTATGTTTTAGTGCTAGCAAAGTTCTGGTTTTTAAGGAGCTAATAGATAAAATTTCCATACAAAACATATTTGTTGAAATAGGGATAGACAGTATCTCAAACATTCAAACTAGGTAAAAAGAATAGAGAAATATCTAATTCTGTTCATCTGCAGATAACCACTCTTGTTGTTGCTACTATGAAACTGAATATATTACCCCCCCTTTTTTTTTTTTGATAATCAGACCCTCTATCTAAACGATAAAAAAAGACTATTCGGTTTAACGTCCAAAAATATGATAAATCGGTTTTGAAATTAAGGTTTCCCTATACCTGTCAAAGGAGATGGATTTAGACTACCGGTAATAAGGAAGAAAACAACGTGTCTTCGTCTAGGTGGCACAAATTCAACGGGTCCTCCCCTATAAGCCTCACCCCCCCCCCCCCCCCCCCCCCTTAACACGCGTCAAACGACCGAGTTGTGGTTGTGTGTGTGTGAGATTTTGTTTTGGTGGGGGTATATTTGTGTTTAACTGGGGTATATTTGGATGGTGAAGTTAGTTGTGGTGACTCCTTATTACCACTAGCCTTAGAATTTGATTCCCGTACTCATTACCATTCTAGCCTACTCTTTAACTCATATCGGAAGTGATTTAATCGCTACCTTGGCACCATCCCCATAATAACAAACTAGCTTGTACCCGCGTGTTGCGGCGGCGGGTACCATGTAATTAAACTTTGGGCGAGTAATTCTTTTAGATTATACGTTTTTGGTAAAGATAACTTTACGGACGACGAGAAAGCATTCCATCAAGCTTATTAATATCACGCGTCAAAAATTATAGGAATGCAATTTGCATATGAGCAAGTTTTCAGTAATAATATAGGGACTTTTATATGTATACAAAAAAAATTTTGGTTTTTGAGATGTGATTCCTAAACCCTAAATGTTTTTTTTTACAAAAAGAAATGATTCTCAAACGTTCTTATTTTATCAAAAATTAATTCCTATTTTTTTTTTTTAAATTAATAAAAGAGATTGTGTAAGAATGGTTGCACAAATGTGAAAGGAAGAAAAACAATGGATGTTTGTAGAGTTGTATTATATGCATAAAGTTAAGTAGGATTATTATTTAAAACTTATTTTAGGAGATGAAAGTGTTGAAATTTTAATGGAGAGAGTGGTTCCTCTTTTATATAATAGTGTGATTTCTTGTACATGAAGTTGATTTAGTTTAAACAATACATATGTTAAAGGGTGTTTTGATTGTTTATTTTTTATGTTTTTTTGCTTTTTTAAGCAGAAAAGAAGTGTTGCCATCGAAACACTTCCTGCTTATTTTTTTTATTTTTTATTATTTTTTTTTGTTAAGCAGAAAAAGCAATTTTTCATAAGGAGGTTAGGGAGCTGCTTGTTTCACATGTTTATTTTATTTTATTTATTTTTTGGATAGTTAACTGAAAATACTTTGTAATCTCATATTTAGTCTAAAACCCTTGATAAACTTATTTTTATTTTAAAAAATAAACAATTCCTATCTTTAAGCAGCTTATAAGTACTTAAACAAAAGCTTAAGCAGAAAAAATAAGCAATTCCAAACACCCATTTAGTAAGTATGCTAACTTGTTGGCATTTATAGACAGATAAAATAGACCTTCGATTGAAGGCAGTCAAACTGGTGGGAGAACTTTTTGCTCTCCAAGGATCTGCCATTCCTCAGACATTTGATCCAGTCTTTAGGGAGTTTTTGAAGAGATTGACTGACAAAGTTGTTAAGGTCCGTATGTTGGTTCTTGAACACGTCAAGCTGTGTCTGCTGTCCGACCCTTTCAGAGGGGAAGCTCCAAAGTTGATCGGTAAGTCTTGTATTTCCTTCATGGCTTCATGCTATTTCAGTTGCATCCATGTCATGCTATTTACCTATATTGATTTGGGCTATCATGTTAGGTGCACTGTGTGATGGGCTGTTGGATGAAGATGAAAGTATACGCAAACAAGCGGTTGCAGTTCTTGCAGATGTAGCATCTTTGGAGTTATCATCTGTTTCAGTTGATACAATAATGCTTGTTGCTGAGCGCCTTGACGACAAATCTGTATAAACACTTTTTTGTTCTCTATCTTACTACATTTATTTACGTAAAAGTTTACGTGAGTATTTGAAAAGTTATGCATAAAAATAAGTGTAAAATATGTTCCTGGAAAGGGATAACATGGTATAAATACCAAGAATTCAGCTGTCTGTATAGACTATAGACATTCTATGCTTTTCCAGGAACATGTTTTATGAGTAACTTGTTTGCATATGTAGGAATTTCTTTTTGCTATGCTTGCTTTTGTATCACCATGTGTTATATGTCTTCAAAAACATTTTCAATAATTACCCTAACCGATATTCTTTTTTGGTGATACAGCTTATTGTGAAAAAGTATACAATGGAAAGGCTGTCCGATATATACCGGACTTCGTGTTTGAAGCAAGCTGGTGACTATGATTGGATTCCTGGAAGAATTTTAAGATGTCTATATGACGAAGATATTGGGTATGTTAACATGTTACCTTGTCTAGCTTTTTGGTAGCATTGAAGTACATTTATTTCAACTTTATGAAAAATTCAGGTGTTTGTTTGGGCCAATAAGTAAATTGTCCCATTCTTTTAAAAAGTAAATGGCTAGTAATTTTACTGGTTTTAAATTCATTAACATACTTAAAGTTTTTATTTAGTTGTCTTACAAGTGGTCATGCGCCTTTCTTTTGAACCAAAAAGAGATACACACACACACCCTACACTGCACCATTTGTTCTCATAGGACTTGATCCAAACCTTTTGGTTGATAAGCCCCGCCGTGTAGCCTAGCACCGCTAGGCTACAAGACTGTTGGTTCCACTTTATGTATTAATATGATTGAATTTTTTTCATTTCCAGGCCTGACACAGTTGAGCATATTTTATGCACATCCCTCTTCCCGGTTGATTTTTCTGTCAGAGATAAGGTTAAAAACTGGGTCAAACTGTTTTCGAAATTTGATAGTATTGAGGTGAAGGCTTTGGAGAAAATACTGGAGCAGAAGCAAAGGTTTGTGAGTTCCTTATTTATGCATACTTGTAGCTCCAGATAGGATTGCTGTTTCTTGTTTTTGTTTGTTGAATACATCGTTGTACTAATTTTCAGGTGATTTCCCCTTGGATTGCAGGTTACAAGTAGAGGTGCAAAAGTATCTTTCAGTTCGGCTGATGCATAAGGTTTGCTATCCATCAATTGCTAAAGAAGGCAGGAAATTTTTTTAAGTGTATGGCCTAAAAGATACCCTTTACATTTACAGGATAATGATGCCTCAGATCTCCAGAAAAAAACCATAGTTGGTCTTCGATCCATGTCTCAGTGTTTTGCTGATCCCATAAAGGCAGAAGCAGATCTTCAGCTTCTTGATCAATCGAAAGATGCTAACATTTGGAGGATATTGACGTCATTATTGGATCCAAACACTAGTTCTCTTCAAAGTAGGAGCCTTCGGGTAAGGAACTATCTGGAACTAATTATATATGCTTTAGGATCTGATATTAGATTCCATGAACTCATTTGATACAATTATAACAAGTTTATCTTTTTTTGCAGGATGAGTTGCTAAAGATAGTTGACAAGAAACACGCGCTATATGAACTTCTAAGCACTCTCTCTATGAAATGCTCATACATGGTTTTTGATAAGGACTTCGTCAAAGATCTTCTCTTGGAGATCGACCTACAGAAATGCGACGGGGAAAAATTATTAACTCAGTCTTGCATGAATATACTTGTGGTAACATATATATATATATTTTTCCTTTCTAATTTGATAGAGCTTTCTAGCATTTACTGATTGATCTCTAATGTTTTGGTAAAATATCAGATCCTTGCACGTTTCAACCCTTTACTGCTAAGTGGGATTGAAGAAGATTTGGTCCATCTTCTCGAGGATGATAGTGAGGCAATCAAGGAGGGTGTTTTGCATGTCCTAGAAAAGGCTGGTGAAACAATTCGAGAACAAATAGGAGAATCATCTAGGTTTGGATATAAATTTGGTGATATTCTTAAGATCTTTGGATCATATTTCTGAAATGCATACTATTTCTGTGCAGTTCATTAGACCTTATACTGGAAAGAATATGTTTAGAAGGTAGTAGGAAGCAGGCCAAGTATGCCATACATGCGTTGGCAGCCATTACAAAGGATGAAGGGCTCAAGTCGCTTTCTGTTTTATATAAGGTTCTACATTGATAGATCACCCTTCACGTCATTCTAAACATATTTTTATGATTCTTATTTAATAGTTCTCAAATGACTTGCAGAGACTAGTGGATATGCTAGAGAAGAAGACAAATTTGCCTTCTGTACTACAGTCTTTGGGGTGTATAGCACAAACAGCGATGCCGGTTTTTGAAACACAAGAGAGCAAAATTGAAGGGTTCATAAGAGAAAATATATTAAAGTGCAGTCAGGTATGAGATAACTCAAATCCACTCACAAACATATACTTCTTATTTGTTGAAATCTGGACAATGTAAAGTTTTGCATTATCATTTTTCAGAAAACAGGAGATAAAGCGAAAGAATCTTGGGATGACAGAAGTGAAGTTTGTTCAATTAAGGTTAATTTACTTTTTAGATGGGAAATTCTTATTGCTATATCACTATATCAAACATCTAATGGGAGTCGATGTTTGCCGTGTAGATATTTGCCATTAAGACACTGGTAAAGAGCTACCTACCTGTCAAAGATGCACATCTTCGTGTTGGCATTGATGAACTGCTAAAAGATCTCCACAGTATACTTTCCTTTGGAGAAATCTCGAAAGACGTTGAATCAAGGTACCAAGGTTACTTGAGTTTGGGTTTCAAGAAAAAAAAAATATATTGATTCCATGATTGTGCAGGCACCCATTTCATTGTTTACAATTTTAATTTTCTATAATTCTTATCTGTTCTTTCTAGCAGTTCTGTGGATAAGGCCCATTTGAAGCTAGCTTCAGCGAAGGCCATTATTCGTTTGTCAAAGCATTGGGATAAGAAGATTCCCATTGAATTATTTCACCTTGCCTTGAGAACATCAGAGGTAAAATTGTCACTCTCAAGTGTCACAGAAATAACATGGAGTGGCCTTTTTTTTTTTTTTTTTTTTTTTTTTTTTTTTTTTTTTTTTTTTTTTTTCTGAATATTATGAGGATTTGACATCTTGCTTATGGTACACTTATATGTTTATGACGCATGCAGGTTGGATACCCCGAAGTAAAGAAACTGTTTCTTAAGAAAGTATATCAGTATATAAAAGATGGGAGTTTGGATACCAAATATGTTTGCGCCTTCTTATTAGATTTCAGAAACCAGAAAAGTATTCTGGAAGAGGTAATTGAAGTCACCCTGGATGAATTCATATAAGTATATATACTTATCTTGATTCTGTCAGAAGTTAGTATGATATTTTTTTCAGTTGAAGAACTCATATAACTAGTTGGTAAATTTTCTTGTTCAATCAAACTATAGCAAGTCTTTCTACAAGACTACAATCATGCTTGAACATAAAGATCAAGACATTAGTTATACAAAGCATGCATAAGGAACTACTAATAAAAAGATGGCACTCAAGAACTAGCTTAAAACATTATATCTCCGACTCCTTTTTCCTGATTATTGAGATATGCAATAATCAATTGTTGCTAAATTTAACATTGCAGGAATATCAAAATCTGAGTAACATCATTCAGATGTCTCTGCTAGGGAAGACCAGGCAAAATTCTATGCAAACCGATGGAAATTCTTCATTGGGTCTCTCAGAGTACACTCTTCCCTACATTCTCCATGCGCTTGCCCATCATCCTTCATGTCCTAACATTGATGAATGCAAGGATGTCAAAGCTTATGAGCCGATATACAGGTATATTTGATTCCAGGCAGGATCTATATATGTTTATTGTTTCTTCACATACATATATGCCTTGTCTTCTTAATGAGCTCTGAAGTTGCGTCTAGCTTCTACATTACTTTCTAATGCTATTTTATAATCTTTATACATGCATAGTCATCGTTGCATATTATTCTCAGTTTGTTGCATGATTAATGGTGTGGCTGTAAATGCCTGACACTTGATCTTTATATTAAAACAAAAAGTGAAGAATTTTCCTACCACCCATAAAAAGGTAACCATCCCATATCAGCATGCAAGTTGCAAATGGTTTAGGAAAATGTTACTCGTACAGTGGATGCTTTTTCTTAAAGCATGTTATCTACTTATTTTGTTGACATTTGATGTCTGCTATTCTGATGAATTGTAAGTAGAACTTACCACAGATGTGGACGTTGGGTATAAGTGTATAATACCGATTGAACAATTTTTGACCGGATATGCAGATTTTTTGGGAACTATTGAGGCTATAAGGTCATAAAATAAGAAAACCTGGAATTTTTCTCCAACCTTATACAACGATTAACAAAGAGTGACTGCTTACTGACGACATTATGTGTATGCATGTTGGGAACTGAGTAAACCTGAATGCTGATATCGAAGATTATAAGATTCTTTTTCTTTATATTCTGTTTTCAGGAAGTTGTATGTATATTTTTCTATCTTGGCACGTGGAAACGAAGATGAAAAGCCTGGGAATGGGTTACAAAGGGAGCAGATCATTTCATTAGTTTCTGTTCTTCGGAATATCAAGCGATCCAAAGATGCCACGGATGCAAATATGTCAAAGGTACAGTACTCATGCACCATCTTTCTATCTTAAGTGATAGTGTTGATACCCGTGATATGCAACTACTGTGAGTATACAAATAGAAGCCGAAGTCGCAGACTCACAGCCTCACAGGAATGTTTTTACCAAAATATTTACATTTAGATGATAATAATAATACCAGCAAAGGGGTAATTGGCCTAGTGGTATGTGAGTGGCCCATCAACCGAAAGGTTGTGGGTTCGAGAGTCTCGGTTGAGACATTTGAGATATTAGGTGGTTTGCGTGTGAAAATATTTCCTTTCAATAGAATATTTATAATAATATAAAAATGATAACTTAAAACAATGTTGTAGAATCTGTTCTTTCATCTTCTCCTCATAGCTTTTATTCCATGCAGAACACATATGCAATCTGTGATCTTAGCTTATCAATCATCAAGCGCTTAGCTCAAAACAAAAGAGATCTTCATGAATTGCTTGTACCTGTTTCCCTTCCGGGAGTCCTGTACACACTGCACAAGAAGAAAGAAGATGAAAAGAAAGAAGAGAATGAAGTAGACGAAAAGAACAAAGAAAACATTGAAGACAATAAGAAAGAAGAGAATAAAGAAGAGGAAAAGAAAGAAGAGAACAAAGATGATGAAAAGAAAGAAGAGAGCATAGAAAATGAAAATAAAGAAAAGGATGACATGGAGGTGAGTTTGTTAAAAATGTTTTTTTTTCCTTACTTTTGTTATGTCATAAGAGGAAATTTGAAAAAAAAAAAATGCTCTAATGGATCCAACTCAAACACAGGTGGTGAGATTTCAATAAATTGAAGCCTTTGTATGGATACATAATGTTTTAATTACTATTTATAATGATGTTAATAGGTATCCGAAGGCCAGACATGGTTGGCTGATGAAAAGGCTCTTGCACACTTTGATTCCCTCATCTTGGAAGCCAATGGCGATGTATGTTCTTATGAAATGATTTGGTTTCATTACAATTTACAATAAAAAGGTATATATATATACATACATGTTCATTTTAAATCTGTGTATGTCAAACGTTTCTAGGTGTCATCAAAAATCAATGAAGGTGAGATGGTGAAGGACAGTGAAATGGATGGTAATGATATGCCTTTAGGAAAAATGTTGAAAAGTCTAAAAGCTAAAGGATCCAAGGCGAAGAAGGTAGTAAAGAACGGCTCTACACCTGCTGTCCAGGAAATTGAAAATAATGTCGATATCTTGGGAATGTTGAAAGAAATCAATTTGGATAATGAGGGGGTATCAAATAAATTTGATTCAAGCAATGGTCACGGGAGAATTAGTAGTGAAGGGAAGCTGAAGAGGAAAGATGTTCCTAACGATCTAACCAATGTCTCTGTACCCAAGCGTCGGAGGTCATCATCTGCCAAAGGTCAAAATAAAAGGTCGTCTTTCCATAATAGTGGCTTCAATGGTGGGTCACCTTTTAGTATGATTAAAATGGATAAAGATCGGCACAGTGGTTCAAAAGATAAAGTTACTTCGGGTGGAAGTGCTGATAGAGGTCGTGCACAGAAAAAGAAGTCCAGAACTGCTGATGAAGATGATTTGGAGGTATCATTTTTACTTATGGATATTTCAAGAGGTCTAATGTGGACTTTTTTAATCTCGGTTTTTTTTTTACTCCCATATGCAGAAACCTAAAAAGTTTGTGAAGACTGATAGCAATCAGAAGTCAGGACCTATCAAGAAGCGAAAAAGAAGAAGGGTTTCAGGACTTGCAAAGGTTAGATCGACTTTTCAATCTTTTTCTGGAACTTATTTGAGGGAAAATGCCAAAATTTTGATATGATCTTTTGTCTCCTACCAGTGCACCTCGGATGAAACTGAAAGTAACACCACGGACTTAATTGGAAGACGCATAAGAGTTTGGTGGCCTATGGACAAGGCGTAAGTGTATTTGTAGTTAGTAATGAAAAGTTATGATTATATGAAATTCCATTTCTGAGCAAACATAGTTACCGAATGATAGTTGTTAAAAGCTTTATTTGCACTCAGACCCGTTGCTACTTCAAACAACAGCTCCATCACAAGAAATGTTTTTGATGTATTAATGTATAATCAACAGGTTTTATGAAGGCGTGGTGAAATCGTATGATGATCAAAAGAAAAAACATGTGGTGAGCTTCATTTTCATGCACGTTTTACTTTAGTTGCTGATCTATTTGGATTATGCAACAGGATATCATTTTTGCTCCTCCAACGACGTGCCTAACTATTATATTTTGAGTACATTTAATTTTCTTATTCGGTGCTCATGATATTGATCACATTATATTTCTTGTTGTACATTCACCTCATGTCCACTAATTTGTACCATATTCAAAGGTGTTGTATGATGATGGGGAGGTAGAAGTGCTTTTTCTAGACAAGGAGCGGTGGGAACTTATTGAGAAAGGGCATAAACCTACAAAGGTCTGATATCTTATTTTGTACCTGAAGTTTAGCTGATTAATTTCTAATGCCATTTCTCTTGTTCTTACAGCGAAAGCAAGTGTCAAGTAGTCCACCCCCTAAAGTAGGGTAAGTACACCAAGTCAATAACTGGTTGCACAGCTATCATACGCCTGCTGTCTGGTACTTATTCATTAATGGATTGCTGATGCTCTTGTTCGCTTCTGTTTATAGATCATCCAAGAAGAAAAATAAGTCAGCGGGTAGCTCCAAGCAAAATAAGGAATCAGCTAACATGTGAGTTGGATATAGCAATTAAATTATGTTCTTAAATGCAATTTGCTAAAGTCTTCTTGTGATGGTAGATCACCTTCATCTATGGTAAGAGGCAAAAGAACCCCACGAAAAGATATGAAGAGAGGACAAAAGGGGGTGTCACAAAGAGCTGAATATTTGAAAATGGGGAGAAGCAAGGATTCTGAGACCAAGGCCAAGCCTTTGAACAAAGGTGAGCGAGTATTTATTTAACTGATGTATTGATATTTAGGTGGTTGGTTTTAATGGCTTCACCCTTGTTTTAGTCTTGTTGAAACCTGTTTTGATTCTGCAGAGTTTTTCTAGAATAAAAGGCATAAATGAAAAATGAATGGACAAACATTGTTTTATTAATGTATTATGAGACATCACGATCCAAATCACATGTCTCAGAATTGCTAGTTTAAGCTTTTATATTGACCCTCTTGGGGTATTAACCATGACTTTGGATACTATCTTTGTCTTATTGTTTCTTTCTTTACGTATGCAGAGGAACCGTTGAGTAGTGAAGGAGGGAGTTCAGCAGGTGAGGAAGACTCGGGGAAGATGGAAAAATCAAGGTCCATAGAGAAACAAGTGAAAGATGCAGAGAGTAGCTCTAGTGATACTGCGTCTTCTCAGGAAAATGAACCTGATACTGAAAATGTTGACATTATACCAAGTGACGGAGAAGGATATGATGAATCTAATAAAAAGGAAGCAAATAAAATGAATAAATCAGATTCAGAAGAAAATGGAGAAGATGGTGCTGACAGTGAGTCAACAGACGCAGAAACACCTGATAGAAAAGGATCAGCTTCTGAAGATTCTGACATGGCTGTGTTCTCTGACGACGAGCCCCTTGTAATCATCTCATCTTCATCCTTGCCATTTTTAGAAAATATACGTTTGTCACTATTGTTAAAAACATTTATTTCGGTCGATGCAGGGTGTATGGAAGTCTCGAGTTGGGAAGTCTGTTATAGGCAAATAAGTTCTGATCCTGGCATTCTACTGGTGAGGACACAGTTTACGCCCAATTGTTACACTAATAATCGTCACATGTGGCAAATGTGATATGAAGCTCCAAACCACGAATGTGTATGTAGCAGTAATGTATTTTCTGTTGTTTGTAGATCTGTAGTTTAAAATTAATGAACAGGCATAATCGATGTGTAGTCTAGCAATGTAGCAATGTAACTTGTAGTGCTTTGATTCTATTGTTAGATTAGCTTGTGTATTTACACATTATGGTGGTATACACATATCATCAATGTTATTTTAGACGGCACATAAAAGCATTTGATATTTTATGACCATAATTCGTAGTACATCACTGCAATACATGCTAACAAAGCAAACATAACTGAGCTGCAAGTTACAGGAGTTGGCATTTTTCCCTTGACCTTCCGAAGAAATTAGCCTTCATAAACAGGTAAGTTAATCCATACCATGACGATACTTGGTCCAATTTGCAATGCCAAATGCTCGATGGCCATACTTTTTAAACTCCAAAACAAGCCAAACAGGTTGAGCCAATGGAGCCCAACACATTCCTGAATTACTGCCAAATTCCATAATTCTTTGTTGTATCTCAGTAAGACATCCTCATCGATTAACTGAGTGATTGTAAATCCCAGCTCAGAGAAGCCAAATTGTCTCTAAACTGTTTCAAGGAAGGCAATGAAATAGGAAGTTGTCCTCTTTGACAGCCACATTCGTTGCTCGTTCCACCACCTGTTGACTGTTTCTCCATAGCGTACAAACTCACCTAAGCTGTATGTGTACTGAGATATCATCACATACAGAAAGGGTAGTAAGGTCCTCCACAAAGAGCCACTTCTATGTATTTGGCACCACAAAGAGCGTCTCTACTGTTAAAGCATCCGCTTACCAATATAGCAAGGTCCTCCATTTGCATCCATGCCTCCCATTTCCAACTATCAAACATTAATTAATAACTCGATTACAAATCACAAACACACATGTTAATGAAATCACCTCATAAGTTTTTCGAGTTTGCAGACCTCACCTATGGGCTCAGGTTCCTTCCTCCTCTAGTCCGAATCAAGATGGCTCCTCTCGATCATATCCCTAAAGCAGCTAGCATACAGATTGTGGGCTGTGGGCTGTGAGGTTATAGGAACTTTGAGGAAACTGTACATAAGCAATCTCATGTCCCTTCTTTTCATCCATGAAATAGCGAATAGTGTCTCTCCCTGTTTCTGAACTGTTCGAGACACATCACAATCCACGTTGAGAATAATTGGACTGTTGCTAATCACTGACGATACCCATATTTGTTTGCATTAGTTCACTAGTCACAGTAATTTAAAAATATCTTTTCTAACTACTCCGTATAACAATGAATGGATTGTGAATGAGCTTCTACCAGTGCATTTAATGCCCCTGCCTTGAAATTGTGATTGTACCGTGTCCTCTTCCCTCGTGCTACTTATACCAGCATCGGCAATTTCTGCTCGTCAATATCCAATGACATTGAGCTTCTTCCATCAATCAATATCTATGTTAGATATGATAAAAAAGCATACATTACTTACAAATTTTCAATATTACACACTAAAATGTTAGCTTAGTAATATCAATCCAAATGTACAATGTACTTGAACAATAGCCCGGTGATCAGATGTGGTTGTATTAGAGTCCCATTCACGAAGTCCTTTGTGCAGTTGTCTAGTTTCCGTAGACACTTGGCCTAGCCTGGTAGCTCTTTCTATTCGATGTTGCATATCGATCATTATACAGTTTCTACACATACATACATCGGTTTCATTACATTATCATAACTAAAAAGAATAGAGGAAACTATATATTTAAACTGATTAACAAGAAGATTGGACCTTAATGAACAACAGGTCATGGGACAGGTTTAAATCATCTACTAGCTCATTTGGTTGTTGAATAGTCAAGAAATATGCAGCTGGAGACGTGGGTTGGACTCAAAACTTCTTGCAAAAAGGCAACCAATATTTAGCGAAGGAAGAAGCTTCTAACATAGCATAAAATACTAGTTCAGATGCGCCATCATCAGAAAGATACACATTTAGCTTCTCTGGTGCCACCATATATAATAGGTGGCTCAATATTTGGTCTGCAGTACACACAAAAACATCAACTCCTGGAAGTCTGGAGCTAAGTGGTCCTATTAATTGGGTTCCAATGAACAAACTGGGAGAGAAAGACGTAAAGTAGCCAAGCCCATCCATGGACAGGTTAAGTTGCGTTATGGTCGAAAAATGAGACAATCTGTATGATCAGACATATACCAACAAACACTGAAGCTGCATACAACTGATAAGCAAATCTTCCTTTGATTGCTTTTGTTTCAAATAGAGGAAGATAGCTAGCTGCTATCTTTTTCTCTAACCATCTTTCTTTAGGTGCAGTGAATCCTTTCTTTTGTTTTTTACAAAATGGAAGTAGAAGGTTTAGTTTGTTGAGAACAATGAATATTCTAGTCTTCTAGCTAATGGGTATAGAAAAAATAGTCAAGTAAAGCAAATGTAAATGAATGGATTTGGATAGGGGACCAAAAAGTATGTTATTTTAGTATCGAAACAAAACTATTTGGACATGTAAATGAAACATTTGTTTGATTGTTATGCATGTGTAGACTATCCGAGAATGACTCCAAAACCTCATGATTGTCCTTACCATTCGCAATTTTCTTTCAGAGCAATTTAATTGACACATCTGAATACATAACCAACTTTCTAAATATAGTAATAATCAACCTCTATCTTTTCTCTTTCTCACTCACCCTAATAATCTTTGCCAAAAATAATAATTTGAGCTTGTTCATCTTATGTCCTTCCACAAAAGCAGGCTGGCTTCATTGCACCTCATTTGTTTTTTTGCATTCGAATGAATCTCGCACAATTCTACCATCCCGATTTAGCCGACAGAGAGCGAAAGAAAGAGAAAGAACAAGAACATCTTGATTTATTTTGTTTTCCTGTCTTGCCTTATTTTCTCCATGCTGCATTTTGTTACATACATAGAACAACGTCAAAGGTGACATATTTGCACATCTGATTCACAAAGTTGATAAGAGAGACTACAACCATCCCTCGAGGTATTTATGTTTCCATTGCATCAACAAGAATACTCATCTTTATTGATGATTTTTGTTCATAACACATGCATCTCAAAGATCATTGTTTATATAAGTCACTATAGCCTTTTGGTTAGAAGGGAGGCTTTTTTCATAGCTAGTATATTGTTAAAATGCGTTACATGCTTAGATTACACCAAAGAAACTGTTAAATTTCTTGAGTAGAAAACTTATCTAAGATCTTGTGGTGATTTTGATTTATGTTTAATGGTATGAATTGTTGGTCCCATCCGGATCTTCTTGTATTCGAATCAAACAAGTCTATGAACAAAACACATGACACACAAACTCACGCTTTTGTATATTATGAATTCTGTTGTGAACCTTTAATAATGATATTATATAAACTGAAAAAGGTTAAAGTTTACAATGATCCTATCCCTATATATACTACATGAAGCGTTGCTTCCTAAACGACACAATGGTTCATCCAAACGTTGTGATGGTTTGTGATGTAACCGTTCCTTATATCTACCCTAACTGCTGCAAATTTGGGCCTTGATTGGGTTAACAGATATGACCCATAAGCAGACTTCTAACTTGACCCATACACTAATACATACGACATAACATACTAATACTAAACTAATTTACACAATAACTTCTAAACATGGATTAATGGATTATCATCCAATATTCCTCCCTAATTCATTAATCCATTGCTTCAATATCTTCAGGCTTCAACTCGATCATCATCTTGGTCTTTGAATTTTTAGTTTGCTTTCACTTCCTTCTTGTGTGCAATAATCTGTTTCTTGTATCATGATGTCTATAACCTGATGTCTTCTATTTTCTGCACTTGTTTCTCAAATGCTTCTTCTCTTTCTCTGAATCAGTTCTATATTCTCTTCTATATTCTCTTGATCATTCAATCCATCACATATTCTTCTCTTGGATAATTGCCTCACACAATTTTTCTTCATAATCTATCACAGATTATCTTCTTCTTCGCAGTTGCTTCACACAATAATTCTTTGCGGTTGCTTCACACAACATGGCTTCACACCGTCTTCACCTTGATCAGTCATTGATCTTTTCTTCTTTCTCTCTTCTTGATTAACCGGTATGCGCACGGTTTCTTCTCTTCTCTTGATTGATTCCCTGAATCAATCGGTTTTTTCTTTTTAATCTTTTTCTGGAAAACGATTCCCTGAATCGTTGGTTTTCTTCTCTAAAACGATTCCCTGAATCGTTGTCTCTCTTTTCTATCTCTGGTTCCCTGAACCTTTTGTCTCTTCTTTTCTGGATTTGATTCGAACTTCTGATGCTCTTGATACCAATGTTGGTCCCATCCGGATCTTCTTGTATTCGAATCAAACAAGTCTATGAACAAAACACATGACACACAAACTCACGCTTTTGTATATTATGAATTCTGTTGTGAACCTTTAATAATGATATTATATAAACTGAAAAAGGTTAAAGTTTACAATGATCCTATCCCTATATATACTACATGAAGCGTTGCTTCCTAAACGACACAATGGTTCATCCAAACGTTGTGATGGTTTGTGATGTAACCGTTCCTTATATCTACCCTAACTGCTGCAAATTTGGGCCTTGATTGGGTTAACAGATATGACCCATAAGCAGACTTCTAACTTGACCCATACACTAATACATACGACATAACATACTAATACTAAACTAATTTACACAATAACTTCTAAACATGGATTAATGGATTATCATCCAATATGAATGATGAAGGGTGGATAAGAGAAATCATGTTTGGATTAATAAGAACTCGCCAAAATGTGGCTGGTTTTACGGCATCTCCAGGCGTATCAACTTCTCCAGGACCAGCTGCAACAGGTTCTCCCAAAGGTTCTCCAAATGCAGTCGTTGGTGAGATCGATACAAGGGCACCCTTCCAATCTGTTAAGGCCGCTGTCAATTTATTTGGAGAAGCCTCACCAAAATCAGGAAAACCGAGATTAAGATTTAAAACTCCTGATGAGGTATATAGTGATCTTTATATATGTAGTTTGATTTCAATTACGCGTATACTAATTTTCTCATATTGGTTTTGTCTCTGGGACAGAGGGTATTGGAGAAGGAGACACAGCTACATTGGACACTGAAAGAGCTCGATAGGTACAAAGAGCTTCTTAAAAGTGCAGAAAGTACAAAAACACAAGCACGGCGTGACCTAGAAAAGGCCAATCAATCATTGCATGAGTTAACCAACAAGCTAGAGATGATAAGTGAGGGGAAGCAAGCAGCCATTGAAACCACAGAGGCTGCAAAGGCTCGTGCTCAAGAATTAGAAGTGTTAAAAACAAGTGAAAGCGAAGCAAATGATGCATGGCAAGAAGATGTTGACAATGAAAGACATCAATATAAAACATCTGCAAATGAACTTATTTCAATCAAGCAAGAACTAACTAGCCTCAAACAAGATTTTGATGCTGCATTAGAAGCAAAGTTGTCTGCTTTTCAACAGGCCGCAGATGCTCAACATGCTGCTAAAGTCAATCATCAAAAAATGGTTGAACTCTCAAAAGAAGTTGACACCATGCGTGAAACCCTTAACCGGGTCAAACGTGCGTCTGAGAAAGCTCACGAAGAACATGTTAACGTGATAGAAGAAAAAGAAGCTCTCATAGAGTCTAAAAAGAAAGCTAAAGACGATTTAGACTTAAAAATTGAGTCTTTGAGAAAAGAACATCAAGTTTCAGAACTTAGGATTTTGGGACAAAAGCTAGAAGAAAAAAATGAGGCGATAACTGTTTTAGAGGAACAGTTGAGGGAGGTGCGTCTTGCAGATATGGAGACTTTAGACAATGCTAAGTCAGAGGTAGATGAAGCAAAAAGAAGACTGGAAGAGATAAAAGAAGAAGAGGCCTCACTTGGACCTGTGGTTGAAACACTAAAACAGCAGCTCGAACATGTTAGGCGAGATATTTCTTTGTTAAGAGGAGATGACATAAAAAGAGAGCAACAGCAAACCGACTTGGACAAAATAAAACTGGAGATTGAAGAAGCAACATCAGAACTAAAGAAAGCAACAAATTGTATCAAAGAACTAGAGTTGAAGATACAAGAGACAATGTCTGAAGCTGAAAAGGCGAAAAAAGAAGAAGAAGATGTTAAAAAACAGGAAGAAACACTTAAGAGACAAGCTGATCAATCTGAAAATGCCAACAAAGAAGCAGAGGAGAAGCTGGAGGTTGCTCTTAGAGAACTTGAAAAAGCAAAAGCAGCAGAGGCCCTTGCAAGTGATCAAATACATAAAAGGACAAAAGATTCGGGTTCTGCTATGAATGCGAATAAGATCAAGCTAACGGCTCAAGAGTATGAAGCCTTGAAAAGGAAAGGCGATGAAGCAGGAAAAGCAGCTGATACCAAAGTGGCAACTGCTATGTCTCAAGTGGAAACCATCAAGAAAAAAGAGAGACAGACCATTATAAAACTGGAAAAAAGCATGGAAGAAACAACGGTTATAGAAGTTGAGCTTGCTGAAGCATTAAAGATGGCTGAAATGGCTGAAGCAGCAAAGCAGGCAATAGAAAATGAACTCAGCAAGTGGAAAAATGGTTCTGCGTAGAAAGACTAATCACAACAGATTTGACTTCGACCAAATCAGAATTCATTTGGTTTTATCTTGTCACCCTTTGTTTTAGTGGACGGTGAGTAAATATTCAGCTTGGATGTAGAACTATAAGTGTTTAGAAAATTAAAGAAGCAGTACAATAGAATGATACAAATCTTTATTATGATGGAATCATGCGAAAGCATTTGTATGTACAATCCCGTGGAAATCACTAGAATTCATTGCTGTTTTTGGTCATGAAAATTAGAAAACACATCAAAATACAAGGCCATACATATGGCACTCATGTGCAAATACATTATAATCATTAGAGCTTTAGTCAGCGCATTCTAATCACTAATTACGATATCATGTAACCTGATATGTTCATCTTGATTTTGAAATTTCCTCCACTCGGTTTCCAAGGTTCTGCAAAACTCTGCCTTTTTAGGGTCTGCAGGCACATCCACATGAACTGAACCATGTTTCATTGGTCTTGTTGGTTCAAGAATCCCTGACTGCTTCTTGATGTAGCTATATAGTTCTTTATGAAAAGGATGGTCAAGTGAGAAGCAATCTTGAGTTGCATTGTCAGAACGACGGGAAGAGCCCGGTCCTTCTCTTCGACAAAAGTGAGGAAGGGCAGAATAGTCCATTATCTACACAAGATTCACATATACAACCAAACATTATTGGATTCAGCTATGATTTCAACATATATATTACTAGTACGAAACTTGAAAATCAATTTACCTTCAAAAGCTCATCACGGCCACAACCTTGTAACACTTGAACTTTTAACTTTGTTCGCTCCTGCAAAAGAGGTTTTACAACCTGCAAATATTTGATTGTTACATGGTAGGTCTAAAAAATAGTTCATGCTATTTCTCAGTAAAGACTTAATTTGAAGTTCAGATTTTATATTGACTTGACCTTCCAACAAGCGGAGAATATATATGGAACATTGACTATATAATATGTGATTGTCTTCTCAGGATAGTTGAGGTCATCAATGGTAGATATAGCTGTCAGCAGCTGTAGTCATAGAACACCAATGATTTTTAAATTTATGCTACTCAATTATCATAAAGTTAAAACTTTAATTAATGTCCAATGATTAGAAGTAGTTGTGAACCCGCGTACCTTAAGTTGGTTCAGTGCAGAAAGTTTCAAGCCACTCATATCTAAAACCTTCACACATTTGCCAATATATCGTCCATTTTTCTTTGTTGCAACAGGCTACAATAAGTGCAATGCATAACCTTAGTATCACATGAGATAAGGAACAATATAAAACATGAGGCATGCCATGCTTCACTCACCAATATTACACGATCTCGATATTCATTAATTTGAATATGTGATTGCACATAGTAGTTGACCTGAAATTAACAAACACATAAAGTTATAGTAACAAGTTACACATTAGTCATACACCATTACCTATACGGAAAAGCAAAAAAATTCTCATCTTAAGTGCGCCATTTTATGTAGTTTCGAATATAATGACACTTGTTGTATTGTGAAAAAGGAAACACAAGAAATAGTACGGTATATATTAAAGTCTTACAGATGCTTTGTCAAATGTGCTGAGACCTACACCTATGGCAAAGACCGGAAGGCCCTATCATGATAACATATGTGTGAGATAGAAATAAGATACTAATGAATATGAAATATGGGTTGTGAAATGTTCACCTCTCTTGTATAGCCAGACACACCTATCAGCTGTGAATCGCGCACTCCTCTGTAAAAATTTGTAGGAACTATGGGTTTCTGCTTTAAATATAATATCATTCAGTAACCATAAAAACTATGTCTAAGATACAGGCAAGCCAAATATAACTCACTTTAATTCTGCTGATAATTTCTAGGAACTGGGAAACAATATCAATACATATATATATATATAAAAAAAAAAAAAAAAAAAAAAAAAACCCTTGAGATGAACTAATAATGAAATAAAAGACGCTTACTGATAGTATGTCATCGATACCATTTTCCAGCCTCCAGTGTAAACTATCAATCAACTGTGATTCATTCAAAGATCTCGAGTCAAATTGTGATAAAACACTTGAATGTCTGAAAATATGCATAATCAAAATGGGCATAGATCAAACCATCTTGTAGGCTCTCGGAACATTCCAATCTCTTGCTTTTAAAAACCGCTCCAAAGTTTCAACTATATATCCTTGATGAACATTCTGCAGATGCACAAGGCAATCTCATTATTTATTACGGAGTATTACAAATATAATACATCATTTGTTAGAGTGAATCAGTTTGATCATATAAACGTGAACTCTAAAAAAGGTAACATTTCCATTTATGCCACCAAATAAATGTATTGGCATGGATGTAACACAAGAATGCCTTTTAGCTACATGTGAAACAAAAAACCATGCATGCTAAACCTGAAATGTTCTTCTAAGAGGCTCATCAACTGCAAACAAATGTTAAAATTCAGTAAGAGTAATAGAAAAAGATACATGATGATAAACTCCAAAGTTATTTACTAAGCAAACCTTGGTCCATCAAGGCCTTGAACTGATTAACTGCTTCCTGACCCATTATCTTTTTTTGAGTTTGAGTTGCTCCAAACCAAGCCACGGTTTCTGATGGTTTTATATCACAGATTTATGTCAAAGAGTGAGACTTGTAGGAGAGAGATACAATTTTAAAGTGGGGTAAAGAAAGGAAGGTGTAACAGAGTCGTCTTTTTGTTTTTTCGTAATGTTCTGTTATTCTCTGATAGGCAGCACTAGAAATCTAGTGCGTTTCGTACCACTTTTAGTATGCATCATATAATTCAATATATTTCTTTAACAAAAGTCTCAAAATCAAATATGATCAATCATTCATTCATAACACAAGAACCATACACGTTGATCACCCTCGGATGTACATCATAAAAAAAATAATAATAATAATAATAAAAAAATAGTAATAATAAAAAACTGAAATTTTTATGAGTGACTTTAGTTGGAAAAAAAGTTCTTTTGTTTTCTATATCTAGTTTTGTAAAAATTTAGAAGGAAAATTTATCTTCATAAAACACTTGAAAATATAGAAAACACGTTTAATTGATGTTTGTATTTTCTATTTTGAAGAAAGTGAAGGAGGGTCGTGGGTTACAAAAGAAAACAACAAAAATTTGTTTCGTAGTTTTCTTTATTAAGTTAGGGTTTAAGCCATTAAATAGCGGGCTACTTTCTCAAATTTACTCATATGGTACGTGTATTAAATATATTCTTTATATCATACCTCAACTTTTGGAAACCTATTAATATGGTCGCCAAACTCTTTTTCCACCTGCTTGACCTGCGAAGTCATCAAAACTGTACGTATTTTTTTACGTTTCTTACGGTTTTTTACTTTTGTGTGCGTTTTTTTTACATTTTCATATTTCTTTTACGTTTTATACGTTTTATAAATTTTCATCCGTTTTTATTCCTTTTCGTCTATTTTAATACATTTTCGTCCGTTTTTATGGGTTTCGTCCATTTTTATGGGTTTTTGTTCGTTTTTATACGTTTTCATCTATTTTATTTTCTCTCGTTTTCATACGTTTTTGTCCGTTTTCATATTTGTTTGTCCGTTTTAATACGTTTTCGTCCGTTTTTATACGTTTTCGTTCGTTTTCTGATGTTTTCATACGTTTTTATCTATTTTCATATGCTTTTATCCGTTTTCGCCTATTTTTATACGTTTTCGTCCGTCTTACACGTTTTATAAAACGTATGAAAGCGGATAAGAACGTATGAAAACGCAAGAAAACGGACGAAAACGTATAAAAACGGACGAAAAAGTATAAAAACGGATGAAAACGTAAGAAAATGAACGGAAACGTTTAAATACAAACAATATGTATAAAACAAATAAAAACGTAAGATAACGTATAAAAACAGATGAAAACGTGTGAAAATGTATACAACATAGAAAAACGTATATAGTAAAACATATAAAAATGTACCAAACGTTACAAAACATACAAAAACGTATAACACAATATAAGAAAATGTGTGCAAATGTATAAAACGTCCAAAACATACAAAAACGTACCATATGAGTACATTTGAGAAAGTAGCACGCTATTTAATGGCTTAAAACCATACCACGTCGGCCTTTTTGTAAAATTTTAGCCGGTCTAGCCGGTAGTCAGTAAAACTGTGACTATATTAGCACGAAATCAAAAGTATATGTATGATATGAACAATATATTTAGTACACGTACCATTTGAGTAAATTTGAGAAAGTAGCTGACCATTTAATGGCTTAAACCCTATTAATTTAGGAAATAAAAGATTTTTGTGTTTTGCAAAACATTTTTATTCGAAAACATTTATTTAAAGCGATATCTATTTTTCTTGTTTTCCACAAAGCATTTTGTAGAAAACAAATGTGTTTCCCCCAACTAAATGCACCCCCGTTTGGTAGATGTAGTTGTATTGTCACAACGAGCAAAAGCAGCCAACATATTGACATCAAGCAGCAGACCGACCAAACTAGTTGTCTTTCAACCAAACCGAATATGCCCAAGTAAAACAAAGTCGTGAAAAGGAACATGCATGTACAAGGGATATTTTTAATTTGTTATACGTTTTCATGGAATAACTTAATAATCTATGGTACCAAAAGCAATGGAGTATGAGCCATCACTTTAGCTATATGGGCATACGATTCTATATACGGAAATGCAAAAAAATCGACATTTCTCCTGAATAAAACTTATTGATTTGACATTTCGGTTTTCTTTTTGTTTTATAAACATTTCTTTCATTAGAAGTGGACGGTTCTCGTGCCCCGGATGGCAAAACACGATACTTTATGTATATTACTTGGAAGTGAAGCTATTGTTTACACTTTACACAATCATGGAGTAATTCTTGTTTGCATGATCATCCAAAGGTGGTATCTTCTTTCTTGTCTATCTCTTTAAAAGACTATTTTTAGTGGTGCTCTTTAAACAAAGGTAAAAGCCATCACAATCGTTCATTCCGTATTACCGATTCTTATATATTTATATCTATGAGTTGCGATTCCTAAAAAGGGATGCAAATTAAAAAGGCTAAAAACATTTTTCCACCATCCGATCAGACAAATGGTTGATCAAAACCAATCACACAATCCAGATTTAAATGGAAAAAAAAAACAAGCTCAAGGGTACAACAGTAATTTTACATTTGTCTTCTCTCTCTTCCTCTCTCATAACATCTCACTACACTCTCACAAAACCGTCAATTCATTTCACTTCTCACACACAATTCACACACACAAACCGTCAATTTCCGATCAAAATTTGGGGAAAAAATTAGGGTTTCAATTTCCGATCATCTGTAACGCATTATACGCTCGGAAAAGATGAGTCTAACTGGTCATTTTAGATTATTTTTTTTTTATTTTATTTTTATTTTTATTTTTTTTAGTTTGTTTATAAAAAGTAGTATTATTTAGAAAATAAAATGCATAAGAATTAGAATTTTTTTATCAGATTATTTTTTTAGAAAAAAAAATGCATATTTTTTAGAAAATAAAAATGCCTAAGAATTAGCATTTTTTTTATCAGTTTATTTTTTTACTTTAATAATATGATTTTTTTTTAATATATTTTTTAGAATCTGGAAGCAGTAAGGAAGTCTCAAAAAAGAGTAGTCCAACCATGGGAGAAAGGAGATCAAAACGATTCCAAGACCGACCATCTTTAAAAGGTAATTAATAAAAGAATGAGATTCAGCAGTTAGAATAGAAAAAAATAATGAGGTTCATCAGTTATAGCTTGTTAGAATAGATTAGAATGAGGTTCATCAGTTATTGCTTGAATCATGGTTTACTTAGTAGGTTGTAGATTTTGTAAAATATCTTGCTTCAGTTATTGCTTGTATCATGGTTTACTTAGTAGGTTGTGGATTTTGTAAAATATCTTGTTAGAATAGATTAGAATGAGGTTCATCAGTTATTGCTTATATCATGGTTTACTTAGTACGTTGTGCATTCTGAAAAATATCTTGTTAGAATATATTAGAATGAGGATCATCAGTTATTGATTGTATCATGGTTTACTTAGTAGGTTGTGCATTCTGAAAAATATCTTGTTAGAATACATTAGAATGAGGTTCATCAATTATTGCTTGTATCATGGTTTACTTAGTAGGATGTGCATTCTGAAAAATATCTTGTTAGAATATATTAGAATGAGGTTCATCAGTTATTTATTGTATCATGGTTTACTTAGTAGGTTGTGCATTCTGAAAAATATCTTGTTAGAATACATTAGAATGAGGTTCATCAATTATTGGTTGTATCATGGTTTACTTAGTAGGTTGTGCATTCGGTACAATAACTTGTTAGAATACATTAGAATGAGGTTCATCAGTAATTGCTAGTTATCATGGTTTGCTTAGTACGTTGCGGATTCATTAGAGTAACTTGGTAGAATAAATTAGATTAAGGTTCATCAACTATTTGGCCTGTATTATGTGTTTTGTGTTGTTAAAATAGATTAGAATGAGGTTGTTGGGTTTTGAGTTCTGCTGCTGAGTGAAACTGCTGCTATGATGAAACTGCTGCTAGAGTAAATGATTCTGCTGCTGATGACAAAGTGCTGCTAAGGAAAATGCTGCTAAAGGAAACTACTGCTGAAGAGATAAGCATGTATTCGTAGTAGATAATTATAGAATAGATTAAATGTATATCTTATACGTTTAGAATATTCTTATCTTGATTAGAAAGTTATTGTAAACCTAGTAGGACTCCTTGGCCTATAAAAGGAGGATCCTAGGGTTAGATTATGTACGTATTGTTTAGTTTTCGTTTACACTTCAAGGTTGTAAAACCCTAGCATTGTTGAGTGCTTGTATTAATAATATTGAAGTGTTGATAGAGAATTATTCTTCTTAAGTTAAGCTTTTACATTCCGCATTCAAGCTTAAGTGTTTACTTTAAGTCAACTTCTATACAAGATCGTTTGCTCAACTGGGATCAACAAGTGGTATCAGAGCTTGTGATCTAGAAGTTGTAATCAAGAAGAAAATGTTCTTTGCAAGTTTGCTGTTCCTAATCAACTGCTGAAGATGGGTGATGATACACATATGGTGACTGCTTCAAAGGTTCCAATGCTCAACCCTGGTGAATATGAGCTATGGAAGATGAGAATTCGACAATACATTCGCATGATTGACTTTAACATGTGGAATGTGATCATGAATGGTGACTCTTTACCAAAGAAAGGCCCTGATGGTAAAGATATACCAATCAAGTCTGCTGAAGAGAATTCTGTAAGGAAGATGGAGATCAAAGCTCACAGTATTCTCTTGATGGGAATACCTAATGAGTTTTAGTTGGACTTTGAGGGTTGTGAGACTGCTAAAGAATTAATGGATGCTATTGAATTCAGGTTTGGAGGGAATGATGCTACCAAGAAGTCAAGAAAGAACATGTTGAAGCATCAGTTTGAGAATTTTACTGCTGAAAGTGGAGAGAAGATTATTGGCACCTACAACAGGCTCAACCAACTTGTCAGTCATCTAAAGCTTGTTGGCTATATGGTTCCACAAGAAGATGTAAATCTCAAGTTTCTCAGAACTCTTGCACCTAAATGGAGTATGCACACTGTTGTTTGGAGGAATAAGCCTGACTTTGAAACCATGAAGTTGGAAAGCCTCTATAACAATTTTAGAGTGTATGAACCAGAATTATCAACTTCGTCTACTTCTGGTTCACAAAATCTTGCCTTTGTATCTTCAAAGTCAAAGGGGTCTAAAGAATCTCACTCTGCTGCTTATGGAGTATCTACTGCTGATGGATCTGCTGCTAGTTCTCATGATAAGAACTCCACCAGTGATATGGCTTTATGTGCATTCTTGGCTGATCTAACATCAAGTATAAGGTCACAGGCACTTAATCAAGACCTGGATCACCTTGATGAAGATGATCTTGAAGAGATGGATCTTAAATGGCAGATGGCCATGTTGACCTTGAGAGCTAGAAAATTCTGGAAGAAAACTGGAAAAGAGATCAAGTACAGACCTAAAGAAAATGTTGGCTTTGACAAGTCAAAGATAGATTGTTACAACTGTAACAAGAAAGGTCTCTTTGCCAGAGAGTGTAGAGCTCCAAAGAAGAATGGTGAAGCATCAAAGAAGACTGAAGAGACAAAGAATACTACTACTGCATTAGTGTCTTGTGATGGATTGGGAGAGTATGATTGGAGTGATTTGGCTGATGAAGAACCAAATTATTCCTTGGTGGCTCAAGTCAAGCCTGAAGTGCATAACTTGCACTTATGGCTTATTCATCATCATCTTCTAGATCTGACTCTGAGGTATCTAATGATTCTGATTTATCTGTGTGTTCTTTTAAGTCTTGTGCTGACACTATAGAAGAACTTAAGTCTAGGAATGAGAGTCTAAATAAAGAAGTTAAAAACCTAAAACTTGATAACTTAGGTTATAAAGTAGGTATTCAAAATGTTGAAAGAAGACTTGAGTACTTAAAAGAGTGTGAGATGGAATATGTAGATAGAATTAACCAACAAGATGTTGAGATTTTTAAGAAAAACAGTGAAATTGAGTTTCTTAAAAATAAATTAGAAGAAGCAGAAAAAGGTAGAGATGAAGCTCTTGCTGAAAAAGAAAAGCATATAGTAAGAGTAAACAAACAGCAATATGCTTCTGATTTGGTTAATAAATCTATTGAGAGTACAATAATGAGGAAAGGAAGTGGAATAGGTTACAATGAGGTTGCTCCTCCTGTTAAGAGTGCCTATGCTCCACCAGGAAAAGAATTGTCCTTCATTAGTGAGCTGAATATAGAAAAACCATTAGGTGAGTCTAGTACAAGTGTCTTAGAAACACCTAAGGTAGAAAGTAGAAAATTTCCTGATGCTCCCATTATTGAAGATTGGTACTCAGATAGTGATGAGGAACAAGAACAGGTTAAACTAGAACATAATGTAGTAAAGGAAGAAATTCCTGCTAAAATTGAAAAAGTTGAACCTAAAATTGAACAAGTGAAGTTTGTGAAACCTGTGCTAGGACAAGGTATCTCTAGAAGAATGGTTGAGTATAAAGAGGTTTCTAGAGAAAGAATGAATGGTTTCAATAATAAGTCTAGGGGTAATCAGAGAAACTTTAATAACCTAGTTTCAAACAAATTAGGTAGTGAGTTTCAATTAAGGAAAAAGGCTTGTTATAAGTGTGGTAGCTTTGAACATTTGATTAATAGCTGTCCTGACTACAAGAAACCTGTTTGGAATCAATACTCTAGGGTGAATCACAAATATGTTAATCAGAATACTCACCCTCATCCAAATAGAAACATGATTCCTAGGGCTGTGTTGTTAAGATCTGGTGTAACTAGATCAATTTATGCTGCTAAATCAAATGGTGATTTTAAAACCACAACTGGTTCTGTTGCTGGCTCTACTGCTAGTAAGCACTCTGCTGCTAGTAAGCAATCTGCTGCTAGTACAAAACTTTCTACTTCTGGGCTAAAAGTTTTGTCAAATACAGTTGTTGGAAATCATTTTTATGCTGTTAAGGCCTCAGCTTGTTGGGTTTGGAAACCAAAATCAAATGTTACAAACAAAGTTTCCAAAACCAGCAGTGCATCAAGTGATTTAAAGAAATTTAACTATGTTGATGCACAAGGCAGATCCAAGTCAGTAATGGCTTGGGTAACTAATTTCTCTATTTTCATGTGCAGGGTAATCTACTGGATGAGCTTAAAGACATGGTTATAGTTGATAGTGGATGCTCTGGACATATGACAGGGGATGAGTCTCAGCTTGATGATTTTGAGGCTTTTGATGGTGGCTATGTTGCTTTTGGGAATGATCCAAAAGGTGGAAAGATTATTGGTAGAGGCACATTAATGACAGGAAATTTGGACTTTGAGAAGGTGTTTCTTGTGAAAGGGCTTAAGTTTAACCTCTTTAGTGTTTCACAAATGTGTGACAAAAGGAATTTTGTTCTTTTTACAGACACTGAATGTATGATCCTTTCTCCTGATTTTCAGTTGCCAAATGATAAATTTGTGCTATTGAAGGTCCCTAGAAATGAAAATATATACAGTGACCATATTAAGAACATTGTTCCCAAAAGAGCTTTAACTTGTTTGATTGCAAAAGCCACTGTTGATGAGTCCAAATTATGGCATAGAAGACTTGGGCATCTGAACTACAAAACAATGAACAAGTTGGTGAAAGGAAATCTTGTAAGAGGAATGCCCACAAAGTTGTTTGAATACTGTGAGACTTGTATTGCTTGTCAGAAGGGAAAACAACACAGAGTCTCATTCAAGTCAAAGACTGTGAATACAAATACAGTGCCCTTGCATTTGCTACACATGGATTTATTTGGGCCTGTTTTTGTGAAAAGTTTGAATAAGAAGTCATATTGCCTAGTTGTCACAGATGATTACAGCAGGTTCACCTGGGTGTTTTTCTTAGCCACTAAAGATGAAACCCTAGTTGTACTTAAAGAATTTATTACAAGAGTTGAAAACCTGCACAACCACAAAGTGAAGATTATAAGATGTGACAATGGTACTGAGTTCAAGAATAGTGTGATGAACCAATTCTGTGTTGGAAAAGGCATTTTAAGACAGTATAGTGTTGCAAGAACTCCACAGCAGAATGGTGTTGTAGAGAGAAGAAATAGGACACTTATTGAGGCTGCAAGAACAATGTTAGCTGATTCTAAACTACCTATACCTTTTTGGGCTAAAGCTGTGAACACTGCATGTTTTGTGCAGAACAGAAGTAAGGTAGTGAAGCCTCACAACAAAACTCCATATGAGCTCTTTCATGGAAAGAAACCAATGATTGATTTTCGTAAGCCATTTGGATGTCCTGTTACTATTTTGAACACTAAAGATCAGTTAGGCAAGTTTGAAGAGAAAGCTGATGAAGGGAATTTGGTTGGTTACTCTGTACATAGTAAAGCATTCAGAGTATATAACAAGAGAACCAAACATGTAGAGGAGAATTTGCATATCAAGTTTAGTGAGAACACATCTAATGCTGCAGGAAAAGGACCTGAATGGATGTTTGATGTTGACATCCTAACCAAGACAATGAATTATGTACCTGTTATTGCTAGTATTGACACTAACAAACCACAAGAAGACATTGTTTTGATTGAAAAACTGAAGGTTGGTCCTACTTTCATACCTTTACAGCAAAATCAAGATACACAAGAAGATGATGTTCCTCCAGAGAAACCTAAGGAAGCTCAAGCAGATGTTGTAACTCCTAATGATGCAGAAAAGATAACCAATGAAGCTCCAAAAGAAGTTGTTGCTGACTCTCCAATTAGACCAGAAGACTCTACTGCTGACTCAGAAGACTCTACTGCTAGACCAAAACAAGCAACTACTACTTCTATCTATTCTGCTGCTAAGCCTACTCACTCTGCTTCTACATCACAGTTTCCTTCTTTGAATTCTCAGGATAAACCTTTTGATGATACAGATTATCCTGAAGATCCTAATATGCCTCCTCTAGAGAATATCTATGATGACATAGATGATGAAGCTCTTGATGGTAAATTATTTGGAGCTGAAGTAGACTATACTAATTTGGAACTCAATATTCCTGTTAGTCCCATTACCACTACAAGAATTCACAAGGATCATCCTAAAGAACAAATTCTAAGTGATCCTCAATCATCTGTACAAACAAGGAAAATGACTAAAGAGCTCAAGGATCTTCAACATCAAAGTTTCTTTGCTAGATCTCTGCATCAAAGAAACAGTCATAAAGATCTACAAAATTGTTTGTTTGCCTGCTTTCTATCTCAAATTGAACCCAAGAATACTTACAAAGCCCTACAAGAAGCAAGTTGGGTGGAAGCAATGCAAGATGAGCTTCTGCAATTTAAGCTACAAGAAGTCTGGACTTTGGTTGATTTGCCAAATGGAAAAAGAGTTATTGGTACTAAATGGGTTTTCAGATGTAAAAGAGATGAAAGAGGGATAGTCATCAGAAATAAAGCTAGATTAGTAGCTCAAGGATACACACAACAAGAGGGACTTGACTATGATGAGGTATTTGTACCAGTGGCAAGGATAGAAGTCATTAGACTATTCTTGGCTTATGCTTCATTCAAAGATTTTGTGGTGTATCAGATGGATGTAAAGAGTGCTTTCCTTTATGGGACCATTACAGAAGAAGTTTATGTGTCTCAACCACTAGGTTTTGAGGACCCTGATTATCCTGACAAAGTTTACAAGGTGAATAGAGCAATGTATGGACTACATCAAGCTCCCAGAGCTTGGTATGATACCTTGTCAACATATTTGTTGGACTCTGGGTTCAGTAGAGGAAAGATTGACAAGACTTTGTTTCTCAAAAGACAAAAAAATGATATTTTGCTGGTACAAATCTATGTTGATGACATCATCTTTGGTTCTACAAACAGAGCAATGTGTGTTGATTTTGAGAAGCTTATGAAGGATAAGTTTGCAATGAGTTCAATGGGAGAACTCAACTTCTTCTTGGGACTTCAGGTGGTTCAAAAGAAAGATGGCATATTTATCAGTCAGGATAAGTATGTTAATGACATCTTGAAGAAGTTTGGATTTGAAGATGCTAAGCCTGCTAAGACAACCATGGATACCAACAAACCTTTGTTGAAGGATGAGAATGGAAAAGAAGTAGATGTTCACTTGTACAGGTCTATGATTGGCTCATTGATGTATCTTACAGCATCAAGGCCTGATATCATGTTTGCTGTATGTGCCTATGCAAGATTCCAAGTTTGTCCCAAAGAATCACATCTCAATGCAGTGAAGAGGATTTTTAGGTATCTAAGGCATCAACCTAACTTGGGCCTATGGTATCCTAAGGATTCACCTTTTGATTTGGTGGCATATTCAGACAGTGACTATGCTGGTGCTTGCTTGGATAGAAAGTCTACAACTGGAGGTTGTCAATTTCTTGGAAACAGATTGGTGTCATGGCAATGCAAGAAACAAACAGTGGTTGCAAATTCTACAATTGAAGCTGAGTATGTGGCTGCTTCAAGTTGCTGTGGTCAAGTGCTATGGATGCAAAACTAGCTACTGGATTATGGGTACAATTTCATGAACACCAAAATTCATATTGATAACAACAGCACACTTTGCATAATTAAAAATGCTGTTTTTCATTCAAAAACAAAACATATTGAGATAAGACATCATTTCATAAGGGATTGCTATGAAAAGAAGTTAATTCAAATTGTCAAAATTCATACTGATAACAATGTTGCTGATCTTCTCACTAAACATTTTGATGTAGGAAGATTTCAATTATTAATTGCAAACATTGGTATGATTAATCTTTGAAAACCTTATCTCTTATTGTTTTTGTAAAAAGTGTAAAGGTCTTGTGTTGATTGTTTATTTGTTTCTGCTGCTTCTTAAGAAGCAAGTGATTAAGCTGCAATGTACTCTACTGCTATTTTACTCTACTGCTAGTATACTTTCTTGTGTACTTTGTGGTGTTTGGACTAACATTTTGCAAGATAAGTTGAGAATTGATGATTTGCAAGCATATTAAACAGACATTCAAAGGATTTCATTCATCAATCATAAAGAGTACATTCAACACAAGAAAACATCCACATCATATTCTGAAATAACAAAAGACTGCTACATCATAACCTAAAATAAAAAGACTTAATACATCATTTTCTAGGGCATGGAAGTCCAAGTACAATCTTCCTCTCCTTAGGAAGTGGAGGGTTTGCTTTTCTTGCCTTGGTAGATGTCTTGGATCTTGGCCTTGATGATGATGGTCTTTCTGGAGTGGATGGTGGATTGTAGTCTGGTTCATCCTCATCTGATGATGTGTAGATGAAGGGGGAAACAAGCTTGATTTACGCTAAACCACCAACTTATATTGACCAAAGAATGGTCAACAAAGTTAAATAGCCTAGATCAATACTCCGGGTAATATAGGGTATCACCGGGTCGTTAAATCCCGTTGAGGTGTGAAATGTAACTTTAGCGTGCTTTGTAATCGGGTGTTATTCACAGAAAGGGTTTGTTGTGAGAATTATTTGGAGATTATTAACAAAAATAGCTTAGGAAAGCTATGTGAATGGTTATGGAAACTGAGATTGAGAAGAAATCACCTAAAACTTAAAACCGTACGTTTGCCGAAAACGTGGACAAACGTACAAAAACGTGAATATGGTGATCTGGAAAGACTACTGGTATGAAAATTTACTTTTTACAAACCTAATAATAAGAGAAAATTTTTGGAAATTTAAAACTAATTTTTACACTAATTTAATAATTACTATTAATTAAATACTATTTTTCTAATTACTTTTAATTAACTAAATTAACCTAAATTATAAATAATTATGAAATTAACTTGGAAAAATAAAAATTAAACTTAGAAAAGTCTAAAATACTATAAAACTAATTTTAGAAATGAAAATATATTTTTAAAACTATTTAATTAATTATTACTAATTATTAACTAATTATTAACTAATTATTAATTACTTTTTAATTATTTAAAATAACCTAAATTCTAAATAATTATTAAAATACACTAGAAAAGTGAAAATAAAATTTGGAAAAATTAAAAATAACTAAAAACTAATTTTAAAATTTAAATTATATTTTTCTGATTTACTAATTAATTATTATTAATTATTAACAATTTATTAATTACTAAAAACTATTTTAAATTAAGAAAAGTACTAAATGATAAAAGAAAAATCTGAAAAAATTACAGAAATAGTTTTTACACACCAGAAGCCTAGGAAAATTGTAAAAGTGGAAATTGCTTATAAATAAGCTGATGAATAAGCCAAATGGCTTAAATAGAAGCTATCACTTCTATTAAGTTGGGCTTATTTGAGATTTTCCTTTTCCAAACTGCTTATTACAAGATTTTAGACAACTTTTGTGAAGTGAGATTGACTGTGGTCAAAGAAATAAGCACTTCAAGTGCTTATTACCTTAACAGTTGACTTTTATTGACCAAGAGTGAAAATAAGCTCAAATGAGCTAATGTGGGGTCCACTTTGGTGAAGACAGATGTAAACAAGTATAATGCACAAGTTAAAACAAGTATTACACAAATAAGCCAAGGAAATAAGCTAAAATACCAAAATAAGCACTTGGCTTATTTGGTTCTGAGTCAGTCTGGGGACAGACTTTTGATGCCAAAATAAGTGGGGTCCACTGGTCTACAGGTCAAGCAAATGGTCAACCCTTAATCCTGGGTAGGAGGGGGGTTGAATGATGCCAAGAGGTAGGTGTGGGACCCACTGGGTCAGTCACAAAACACCACCAAAGGTGGTGAGTCAGATGGTCTGCTGAGTGCACAGGGCACACCCTTGCCCTGCAGCTTAGTTTAAGCTTAAGCTCAGGCTTGAGAAAAAATCAATAAAATAAGGTAACCATGGGGACTTGTAGACCTATTAATAGACAATTACTCCAACAAATATCAGACCTTAAAACCTTCCACAAAATTCTCAATAAATCATCCCATTTTGGTAAAAAACTGAATTTGGTTCTTTTGACTTTTCAGAAAAATGAAGGTTTTGACTTTTATGAACTTGAATTGCTGGTTTAATGATCAAACTTGTTTAGTTATGGTATATTATGACTAATTTAAGCTAAAACTCAAACTTATGAATGGATTGTGATGGTTTTATGATTCAACTGTCACCACAGCTAAATGTGGTGATGCTAAACTTGTGATTTTGACTTTTGGGTTAAAAAGATACAAATGTGATACTTTGACTGAGGTAATTAGAACCTAAGAAAGATGTTTCAGCAAGTCTTAACCACTGACAAGCTCAAATACACAGTTAGATACCCAATTCCAAATACCCCCTAAAAACTGATCTGTGAAGGAAATTTGAGTCAAACAATTACACTACACAATCCACTGATTAAAACTACAATGTTAAGCAATAATTAAGTAATTTAGACAAGAACAAACAAATAAACTACTAAGGAGAGAGTAAAAATTAGAAGAAAGGCTTACATAAGCCTTCCAAGCAAACTGATAAGGACCAAAGAACAATAGAACCAATCCTAATGACCTCCCATGAGATCCCTAACCCACAGCCATCCTTAATACACTGTGCTCCAAGCTCATTCACCAATGATCACCATTTTTTTTTATTTATTTTTGATATTTATAGAAAATTAGTGTAGGATGTTCACACAAACTTAAAAAGCTTATAAAACCTTATTATCTGAGTTTACATAAGTTTCCAAATGAATTGTACACACATTAGAAGCTTTAACTAGCACTTGAGAATTTAAAATGAAACTTGAAAAGTGAAAATGAAACTTAAACTTTAAATTAGACTTTCATTGATAAAAAGAAGTTACAATGCATTAAAAATAACTGAAAATACATAAAAACTAAAAAGTTACACACCACTAAGCTTCTATGAGCTTAACTATATATAACGAGCTACAAAAACTAAGACTAAGCTTCCACATGGCTTTTCCTAGAAATCTGGGAGTCCCACATGCTTCCTGCTGACCCCTTGACCAAATCCTCACCTTCCAATTGAATTTTGATCAATCTCAGCCCTAGATTAGGATTTTGGCGCCAAAATGGATACGGGCAAAGTTGAGTGGTTCTGGTGGGAGGTTGGTGTAGAAATTTATTGTGGTGGGATAAGTGGGTGAGGAGAATTAATTATGGGGGCTAGTGGTTGAAAAAGGTGAGGAGGGGGGGGGGGAATTATGTCCCTGGTTTTGCGTTGTAATGTTGGGGGAAGAAGGAGGGTCAAAGGTCGTTTGACCTTGTTTGACCGTTTGACCCTGGGTGGTTTATTAGCAAAAGGGAGTGGGCCGGATCTTTGTGGTGGACTGGGCCTAGGGGTGGGATTGGATTAATGGTTTGGTTTTGGGTTTTGATATTAAAAGGGGTCCGGTTTGGTTTGTTGAGTTACAAGGACCACTTTTGCAATTTTTCCAAACTTGAAGGATTGAAAGTGTAATTATCCACATTGCTTCCAAGGACCAATATTGCCATAATTCCAAAGTTCCAAAACCATTTTTCCATTTTTCAAATTTCAAAATTTCCCAGGGACTTATTTTACCATTTTTGGATTTTCAGGGACTAAACATGTAATTTTGGAAAACTTGATACCCAAGTGTAATTTTTATGAGTTTTGACTTTTAAAACCTTGGGTAGACTTTTCCTTTCAAAATAAATGCATAGGGACTAAAATTGACAAGTTTTGAAACTCGGGGGACTGAAACTGCCAATATTGGAAACTTTATACGTTTTTCCTTTGTTTTTGCACATTTTGCATTTAAAACACATAAAACACAATCCCTGGGATAATTTAAGTATTTTGATATCTTTTTGATTGTTTTTGTGCATTTTGGCAGTTTAAATATATCAAAAACGATGAGTGTTTGAGCACTCATCAATCCCCCACACTGAACTATTGCTAGTCCCTAGCAATCTTTTTAGAAAACTTGATGGATTTTAAACTCTTTACCAAAAGCCATCACTTCTGGAGTAGCCAGGTGTAAGAACTGTGGCACACCTGATAACCGTGTGATTTTGAGCAAACCACCAGCTTTCAACGGATTTGAGTAGTCTTTACCAAGATCCGTTTGCTCCTGGACTAGCCAACTCTTGATGGACCTAGTCAACATCTTGGTGAGCTGATTACCAATTATGGATTTTCCACTGCCTTTACCACAAGCCATAATCTTGCGGGCTAGCCAACTCATTCACTTTATGGGATATGGGGAGCTGAGGAACCATACAATTTTGGGCAAATTGCAAGCCGCCAACGGATTTGATTTATCTTTACCAAGAGCCGTTTGCTCCTGGATTAGCCAATCCCTTTGTCGGTTAGACCTGGCGGACTGATTACCACAAAAAATTTTAAATAAAGTGAAAAAATTTTGAAAATTTTGGCCAAAAACGGGGGTATATAGAAGATATTTTGATAAAATTCGTTAGAATTTCCCCCCCACACTTAGAAATGAATATTGTCCTCAATATTCAAAGTCCCGGCTATTATGCCGAAGCTATGAACGTAAAAAGCCAAGATTCGAATCTAACTGTGGATATACCAAATTTCACTTTATTTCTATATATACAACTTTTTTTTTTTTTTTTTTTTTTTTTTTTTTTTTTTTTTTTTTTTGTGAAACTTATATACATATATACATTTTTTCAAACAGCGGGGGGTTGGCCATTCCCCCACACTTCGTGGAAGAAAATAGAAAGAATCAGAGATACGGGTGAAAACCCGTATTGTTGCTAATTTTTGTTCATCGAGTCGCTAGCTTGACTCGATCCCCGAATTCAATTGTCCTTGGGGAAAGTTTGGAGATCCGGGACGACCATGGATGGTACGTCCTCTCCAAAGTAGTGCTTTAACCGATGTCCATTCACTTTGAAATTTGGACCGTCATTTTGAGATAATTTGACGGTACCATAAGGATAAACTTTTGTGATAGTGAATGGACCAGTCCATCGGGTTTTGAGCTTTCCCGAGAAGATCTTGAGTCTAGAGTTGAAAAGAAGGACTCGATCACCAACGTTGAAAACGCGGTTTTTGATTTTTGAGTCATGAATTTTCTTTATCTTTTGTTTATAGATCAAAGAGTTCTCGTAAGCTTGATCACGAAGTTCGTTTAATTCATTTAGTTGAACTTTTCTGTGATCACCCGCCGTTCTGAGGTCGAAATTGGCATGCTTGAGGGCCCAATAGGCTTTATGCTCAAGCTCGATCGGAAGATGGCACGCTTTCCCGTACACAAGTTTATAAGGCGTACACCCAATGGGTGTTTTGTAAGCCGTACGGAAAGCTCAAAGTGCATCATCTAATTTGTCCGACCACGATGCACGATTCTCACCTACAGTTCTTTCCAAGATACTTTTAATGCCCCGATTGGAAACTTTGACTTGTCCACTCATTTGAGGGTGGTACGCAGTAGAAAGACGGTGAGTCACACCGTACTTTTGCATGACTTTGTCAAACTTGTCATTACAGAAGTGCGTACCACGATCACTAATAATAGCACGTGGAGTTCCGAATCGGGCAAAAAGGGCTTTTAAAAATTTCACAACTACTCGGGCATCATTTGTGGGTAAAGCTTTCGCTTCAACCCATTTTGACAAATAGTCAACTGCCACGAGTATGTATTTGTTACCGTGAGAGGATGGAAATGGCCCCATAAAGTTGATGCCCCAGATGTCAAAGATTTCACAAACTTGAATTGCATTCTGAGGCATTTCATTCTTTTGTGAAATATTCCCGTGACGTTGACAAGCGTCACAGGACTTGACCAAATCTTGGGCATCCTTGTAGATCGAGGGCCAATAAAAGCCGGAATCAAACACCTTTTTGGCGATGTAGTTGGGATTGTGGTGGCCCCCCGTGGGACCAGCATGGCAAGCCTTTAAAATTTCCGAGGCTTCCTGACCATACACACACCGCCGGATGACTTAATCCGCGCATATTTTAAACAAGTAGGGGTCGTCCCAGAAGTAATGTTTGACATCTTTGAAAAATTTATTTTTTTGTTGGGACGACATCCCTTTCACAATGAAGTTACCCGCAAGATAGTTTGCAAAGTCGGCAAACCATGGGGTAATCGAGTCTCCACGAAATGAAACCACATTGAGGGTTTCGAGAGGAAATGTTTCATTTATTTCCTTTTTCTTGAAAGCATTTTGGTGAGGGTTTTCAAGACGGGAGAGATGATCAACAGCTAGGTTCTCAGCTCCTTTTTATCACGAATAATGATATCAAACTCCTGAAGGAGGAGAACCCATCGGAGGAGTCTCGGCTTTGCATCTTGTTTTGCAAATAGATACTTCAAAGCCGAATGATCCGTATACACTATGCTTTTAGTCAGAATCAAGTATGGCCGGAATTTTTCAAAAGCATACACCACAACTAATAATTCTTTTTCAGTGGTGGTGTAATGACTTTGAGCCTCGGTCATAGTCTTGCTGGCATAGTGTATAGGCTGAAAATGTTTTGTTTTGCGTTGCCCCAAGACTGCCCCTATAGCATAATCACTAGCATCACACATGAGCTCGAAGGGCAAGTCCCAATCGGGGGCAACAAGAATCGGTGCCTCGGTAAGCCTTTTCTTTAATGTTTCAAAGGCGTCGATGCACTCAGGGGAGAAGATAAAAGGAGCATCCTTCTCGAGGAGATGGGTCATAGGCCGGGCGATTTTTGAAAAATCTTGAATAAACCTACGGTAAAAACTGGCGTGACCCAAAAAGCTCCTAACACCTTTCACAGTCGTGGGATGAGGCAATTTTGCAATGACGTCCACTTTGGCTCTGTCAACCTCCATCCCGTTTTTTGAAATTTTATGGCCGAGGACAATGCCCTCTTTGACCATAAAGTGACTCTTCTCCCAATTTAGACATAACTTTGTGTCTTCACAACGTTTTAGCATGCTGTCTAAATGGGAGAGACATGATTGGAACGAATTCCCAATGACCGAAAAATCGTCCATGAAGACCTCCATACTTTTCCCGATCTTGTCGGAAAAAATGGCCATCATACATCTTTGAAACGTGCCCGGAGCATTACATTGGCCAAATGGCATACGTTTATATGCGAAAGTTCCATAGGGGCACGTAAAAGTGGTCTTTTCTTGGTCTTGCGGGTCAATGGGAATATGAAAGTAACCCGAGAAACCATCGAGGAAGCAATAGTACTCATTCCCCGCTAATCTCTCGAGCATCTGATCCATAAATGGCAGAGGAAAATGATCCTTACGGGTGGCGTCATTTAATTTACGATAATCAATACAGACGCGCCAACCCGTAACCAAACGAGTTGGAATTAACTCATTTTCCTCGTTTGTGACAACAGTAATGCCACCCTTTTTTGGAACACAATGAACTGGGCTGACCCAAGGACTGTCCGAGATAGGGTAAATCAATCCGGCATCAAGAAGTTTTAAAACCTCTTGTTTGATAACCTCGTGAATTTTTGGATTCACCCTTCTTTGATGTTGGACCGCAGGTTTGAAGTCATCCTCCATTAATATCTTGTGAGTACAAAACTCAGGGTCGATGCCCTTGATGTCGGAGAGACGCCAAGCAATTGCTCGCTTATGAGACTTCAAAACCTGTATAAGAGCAGCCTTTTTCTCAACACTTAAGTCTTTAGCAATTATGACGGGCAATTTATCATCACCCTCCAGAAATGCATATTCAAGATGAGGCGGCAAGTCCTTAAGTTCAACCGCGGGAAAGTCATCAGTTTTCTCAACATTTTTGACTTCCTCCTTATGAAGTGTTTGTGGTAGAACAGGAAGAGGAGAGGGATCTTCGTTTAATAACTTTTCAAGCGTGAGAATATCCCCCTCGAGGTCAATCTCTTGGTTATCGACTCCATCGGGAATCGAATCACTGTTGAGATAGGCCTCAATTTCTTATAAGATGAAGTCACTTCCCTCAAACGGAGTGAGGGAAGGAGAAGAATTGGCAATAATGGGGTGAGAAGATGGAGTGAAGTTTTCACTCGGAGAATCATCGACAAAACCTAAAACCTCTTGAGCGTACTCCTCAGACGCAACATCAATGACATCAATTCGGTTAACTGTTTTGGCGTCATAATTAGAGGAGTACCTCGAAGTTTGATCGAGGTTAAAGGTTACAGCTTCATTACCAACACGATGAGTTATTTCCTCTTCGTGCACATCAATTAATGCACGACCCGTCCTTAAGAATCCTCTCCCAAGAATGAGAGGAACTCGTGGGTCAGCATCGAACTTAACAACAACGAAGTCAGCGGGGAAATGGAACTTTCCTACTTTCACGAATACGTCTTCGGCAATGCCGAGAGGATGAGAGATTGAACGGTCGGCAAGCTCGAGAGTCATGCACGTAGGAGTAAGTTGAGGAAGAGAGAGTTTCTCCCACACTGAGTAAGGCATCGGGTTGATGCTAGCGCCAAGATCAGCTAAGGCGAAGCATTCAACCATCCCAGGGAAAACACATGGAATGAGAAATCTCCCAGGGTCTCCAAGCTTCTTAGGAAGCTTCTTTAAGACAACTGCTGAGCAGTTTTCGTTCAGTGGAGTCTTTGCCATTTCGTACAATTTTTCCTTGTTGCTTAACAAGTTCTTGATCATCGATGCAAATTTGGGCATCAGGATGATAGCATCCGCAAGGCTAACGTCAAAATGCAAATCTTGAAAGATTTGATAAAACTTATCCATTTGGTGACTAGCCTTTTCGCGGAGCTTTTGCTCATTAAGTCGTGACGGGTATGGTAGTGAAGGTTTGGATTTAGGGTTCTCTCCAGGAGTTGTTGATGGTTCAAATACAACTCCCGGTTTTGGTACAAGTCCAGATTTTGGTACAATTTCTGGAACAACCTGAGGGTGGACGTGTGCGGTACTTCGTGGGCTAGTAAATTGCACCTTGTCCGTGGTTGCCTCAGGCTCAATTTCTACTTCCTCGGAATAAAGAGGAGGAGGAATAGGAGGAACTGGCGGCTCTTCATAAGCTTTACCACTGCGTGTAGTAATAGCTTTGAGTTCACCCTTGGGGTTAACAACTGTATTAGCCGGGAGACCTCCTGATGTAGAGGGTGGAGTAAGCTGACTCATAAGACTGGCATGCATATTCTCAATCTTGCCTTGATTTTGATCAATTTTGTTGTTTGTTTACATCAACTCACTCTTCAGCTCTTGACCCTGTTTGGCTATTGATGATTGGAAATCATTTTTCAAATTTGAGATTTGATTTTGCATTGCCCTCATTTTGGTCTCATTAACTTTTATGTAGTTATTGAGCTCGTTTGGGAGGGGATCTTGATAATTTGGAGCTGAATACCCTTGATTACCCCTTTGGGGTGGGTACTGATTGACGGGGGCAGGATTTTGATTTTGCATATTAGGCCCCCTTGGTGGATTAGGATTAAACCTATTTGGATTTTGAGGAAACCCGGGTGGTCCACCCTGGTTGCTAGCCCAGTAATTTGGTTCCACTTGAGGACGGTATTGGTTACCTCCTTGGTTGGAATTGCCGGCTATTGCATTTACTTCGAATGGATTGCCTTCGGTGGCAGTGCAATTATAATATGAGTGTGGACCACCACAAGTGACACAAACTTCTATCTTTTTGATTTCAGCTTGTGGAGAAGGAGAAGAATCTTTCTTGCCTTGGGCGAGAACAAATGCATGGACAGCTTCCGTGAGTTTGTCAAGTCTAGCATCGGTGCTAGACTGAGCCACGGGCGATGAGGAAGAAGGAACAACATCCCTTTGGGAAACAACCGATTTGCTTCGGGGAATGCGGACCTTAGATTTATTCTCAATGATCGCTAAAGCATCCTTTGTGGTGCGATTCAAGAAGTTACCTCCAGCGGAGGCATTTAGAGAGTCTTGATCGGATTGGCTTACACCATTGTAGAAAGTATCAAGTGTCATGAGATCGGAGAAACCGTGGTGAGGGCATTTTCGGAGCAATTCCTTGTAATGATCCCATGCCTCACTAAAGGATTCATCAAATTTCTGCGTGAATTTCATGATCTCATTCTTGAGACTCGTGGTTTTGGAAGGAGGAAAGAATTCATTTACGAACTTTTTCACAAGATCTTCCCATGTCTCAATAGATCGTGGAGGTTGTTTTTCAAGCCAAATCCGGGCTTGTCCCTCCAGGGAGAATGGGAAGAGAAGAAGTTTGATTGCTTCACAGGGGACATCTTTGCATTTGATGGTGTATGCGATTTTATTGAACCATCGAATGTGATCTTGAGGATCGTTCCTCTCATAACCGTAGAATTGACGTGATGTGGCCAGGTTTATCAACCTGTTTTAAGCTCAAAATTATCGGCCATGATTGTCGGAACAACGATAGCATCTCCGTAACCCTCGACGGGTGCTTGGAGAAGCTCGTTCATAGTGGGTTCAGCCGCCATGATGACAGCTGAAGGTGGAACAGCTCGGATCTCAGATCCGACTGTTGGTGCAGAACGTCTACGAGGTCTTCGAGGTTTCCGGACAAGCTCACGTAATGGGCTAGTGGACCTTGAAGAACGAGTGCGCATGCACTAGGGATAAAAACTTTTTGGACAATATTTTTGTTATCGTCCCGTAATCCAGAATCGTTTTTCTTTAAGAATCACCTTAAAAGAAAACCGAATCAGAAAACGTTACGATATGTTTTGTTGTTTTTTTACTTTTTTTTGGTGTTTTAACACTTTAGGAAAAGTGTCAATGACATTTTTATGTGTTTTGATTTTGAAAATATTCACAAGTGATGGTATTTGTACAGTGAGTGAGGTGAGATAACACTAATCTCGAAAGACGCTACAGAAACGCGCACACCTCCCCGGCAGCGGCGCCAAAAATTGATTGACGCTAAACCACCAACTTATATTGACCAAAGAATGGTCAACAAAGTTAAATAGCCTAGATCAATACTCCGGGTAATATAGGGTATCACCGGGTCGTTAAATCCCGTTGAGGTGTGAAATGTAACTTTAGCGTGCTTTGTAATCGGGTGTTATTCAAAGAAAGGGTTTGTTGTGAGAATTATTTGGAGATTATTAACAAAAATAGCTTAGGAAAGCTATGTGAATGGTTACGAAAACTGAGATTGAGAAGAAATCACCTAAAACTTAAAACCGTACGTTTGCCGAAAACGTGGACAAACGTACAAAAACATGAATATGGTGATCTGGAAAGGCTACTGGTATGAAAATTTACTTTTTACAAACCTAATGATAAGAGAAAATTTTTGGAAATTTAAAACTAATTTTTACACTAATTTAATAATTACTATTAATTAAATACTATTTTTCTAATTACTTTTAATTAACTAAATTAACCTAAATTATAAATAATTATGAAATTAACTTGGAAAAATAAAAATTAAACTTAGAAAAGTCTAAAATACTATAAAACTAATTTTAGAAATGAAAATATATTTTTAAAACTATTTAATTAATTATTACTAATTATTAACTAATTATTAATTACTTTTTAATTATTTAAAATAACCTAAATTCTAAATAATTATTAAAATACACTAGAAAAGTGAAAATAAAATTTGGAAAAATTAAAAATAACTAAAAACTAATTTTAAAATTTAAATTATATTTTTCTGATTTACTAATTAATTATTATTAATTATTAACTATTTATTAATTACTAAAAACTATTTTAAATTAAGAAAAGTACTAAATGATAAAAGAAAAATCTGAAAAAATTACAGAAATAGTTTTTACACACCAGAAGCCTAGGAAAATTGTAAAAGTGGAAATTGCTTATAAATAAGCTGATGAATAAGCCAAATGGCTTAAATAGAAGCTATCACTTCTATTAAGTTGGGCTTATTTGAGATTTTCCTTTTCCAAACTACTTATTACAAGATTTTAGACAACTTTTGTGAAGTGAGATTGACTGTGGTCAAAGAAATAAGCACTTCAAGTGCTTATTACCTTAATAGTTGACTTTTATTGACCAAGAGTGGAAATAAGCTCAAATGAGCTAATGTGGGGTCCACTTTGGTGAAAACAGATGTAAACAAGTATAATGCACAAGTTAAAACAAGTATTACACAAATAAGCCAAGGAAATAAGCTAAAATACCAAAATAAGCACTTGGCTTATTTGGTTCTGAGTAAGTCTAGGGACAGACTTTTGATGCCAAAATAAGTGGGGTCCACTGGTCTACAGGTCAAGCAAATGGTCGACCCTTAATCCTGGGTAGGAGGGGGGTTGAATGATGCCAAGAGGTAGGTGTGGGACCCACTGGGTCAGTTACAAAACACCACCAAAGGTGGTGAGTCAGATGGTCTGCTGAGTGCACAGGGCACACCCTTGCCCTGCAGCTCAGTTTAAGCTTAAGCTCAGGCTTGAGAAAAAATCAATAAAATAAGGTAACCATGGGGACTTGTAGACCTACTAATAGACAATTACTCCAACAAATATCAGACCTTAAAACCTTCCACAAAATTCTCAATAAATCATCCCATTTTGATAAAAAAACTGAGTTTGGTTCTTTTGACTTTTCAGAAAAATGAAGGTTTTGACTTTTATGAACTTGAATTGCTGGTTTAATGATCAAACTTGTTTAGTTATGGTATATTATGACTAATTTAAGCTAAAACTCAAACTTATGAATGGATTATAATGGTTTTATGATTCAACTGTCACCACAGCTAAATGTGGTGATGCTAAACTTGTGATTTTGACTTTTGGGTTAAAAAGATACAAATGTGATACTTTGACTGAGGTAATTAGAACCTAAGAAAGATGTTTCAGCAAGTCTTAACCACTGACAAGCTCAAATACACAGTTAGATACCCAATTCCAAACACCCCCTAAAAACTGATCTGTGAAGGAAATTTGAGTCAAACAATTACACTACACAATCCACTGATTAAAACTACAATGTTAAGCAATAATTAAGTAATTTAGACAAGAACAAACAAATAAACTACTAAGGAGAGAGTAAAAATTAGAAGAAAGGCTTACATAAGCCTTCCAAGCAAACTGATAAGGACCAAAGAACAATAGAACCAATCCTAATGACCTCCCATGAGATCCCTAACCCACAGCCATCCTTAATACACTGTGCTCCAACCTCATTCACCAATGATCACCATTTTTTTTATTTATTTTTGATTTTTCTTAGTTATTTTTGATATTTATAGAAAATTAGTGTAGGATGTTCACACAAACTTAAAAAGCTTATAAAACCTTATTATCTGAGTTTACATAAGTTTCCAAATGAATTGTACATACATTAGAAGCTTTAACTAGCACTTGAGAATTTAAAATGAAACTTGAAAAGTGAAAATGAAACTTAAACTTTAAATTAGACTTTCATTGATAAAAAGAAGTTACAATGCATTAAAAATAACTAAAAATACATAAAAACTAAAAAGTTACACACCACTAAGCTTCTATGAGCTTAACTATATATAACGAGCTACAAAAACTAATACTAAGCTTCCACATGGCTTTTCCTAGAAATCTGGGAGTCCCACATGCTTCCTGCTGACCCCTTGAACAAATCCTCACCTTCCAATTGAATTTTGATCAATCTCAGCCCTAGATTAGGATTTTGGCGCCAAAATGGATACGGGCAAAGTTGAGTGGTTCTAGTGGGAGGTTGGTTTAGAAATTTATTGTGGTGGGATAAGTGGGTGAGGAGAATTAATTATGGGGGCTAGTGGTTGAAAAAGGTGAGGAGGGGGGGGGGGGGAGGGGGAATTGTGTCGCTGGTTTTGCGTTGTAATGTTGGGGGAAGAAGGAGGGTCAAAGGTTGTTTGACCGTTTAACCCTGGGTGGTTTATTAGCAAAAGGGAGTGGGCCGGATCTTTGTGGTGGATTGGGCCTAGGGGTGAGATTGGATTAATGGTTTGGTTTTGGGTTTTGATATTAAAAGGGGTCCGGTTTGGTTTGTTGAGTTACAAGGACCACTTTTGCAATTTTTCCAAACTTGAAGGATTGAAAGTGTAATTATCCACATTGCTTCCAAGGACCAATATTGCCATAATTCCAAAGTTCCAAAACTATTTTTCCATTTTTCAAATTTCAAAATTTCCCAGGGACTTATTTTGCCATTTTTGGATTTTCAGGGACTAAACATGTAATTTTGGAAAACTTGATACCCAAGTGTAATTTTTATGATTTTTGACTTTTAAAACCTTGGGTAGACTTTTCCTTTCAAAATAAATGCATAGGGACTAAAATTGACAAGTTTTGAAACTCGGGGGACTGAAACTGCCAATATTGCAAACTTTATACGTTTTTCCTTTGTTTTTGCACATTTTGCATTTAAAACACATAAAACACAATCCCTGGGATAATTTAAGTATTTTGATATCTTTTTGATTGTTTTTGTGCGTTTTGGCAGTTTAAATATATCAAAAACGATGAGTGTTTGAGCACTCATCAAAGCTCCTTGGGAGATGGTGGTCTAATTGGGATCTAAGCAGGGTCTTCTGATGATTCTGAAGACGATGGAGATTTGGGAGACATCACCTCTTTACCCCTAGAAGTACTTGGGGTTTGATTCAAATGTAGGAGATCTTTGAAGACTAGAAGGTCATGCTTCCTCTTTCTGGCTTGCTCCTTGGTTCTACAACCATTGTGAGGAGGACGGAATGGAGGGACATATGTTTCAAAAGGAGATCCATCTTCCGAAGAAGAATCGGATGAGATGTTAATTATTTCTGGTGAAGATTTCATTGTGATTGGATGAATTGATTTGGGTGATTTGAAGATTTGATTGTGTGATTGGCGTTTCCAATTGTGATTAGGGTTTGATTGTGGTGATTTAGGGAAAAGATTACGTCCGGTTTTATAGGGATTTTGGCGTATCAAGTGCATTAATTGTTATGGGTTTTTGACTTTTTGACCAAGTTTGAATAGTCAACTCTGCTGCTGGCTTATTTTCACTATGCTGCTAGTTGTTTTATTCTGCTGCTAGTTGTGGATGACTGGGTTATGCTGCTACGGTTGTAAGTGAGAGGGTGGTATGTGTAACTTCTACCAATTAGTTTAAAACCTAATTAATCTTCATAATTGGTTTCTATACGCTCCAAATTGAAGTTATTACAAACCCTAACACTCTCTTATTGTCAAAATCAATTATCCCCAATTTCTCTAAACCCTAATTCATGGATTGTGCACGTACCTGGGCTGAGCAACACAATAGTGTGGCTGTTTTGGATGAAGAGTTGGTTCCTGAAGGGCTCACAGATATGGTTAAATTTTTGAATGCTACTTCTCTTAGGTATGCACTCACTGTGAATCCTACTATATATGTTTCCTACATCAAACAGTTTTGGCTTACTGCTAAAGTCAAATCTATGAATGGGGAAAAATATGTCAGTGCTTTGGTAGATAGGCAAAAGGTTCGTATTACTGAATCATCTATAAGGGAATCTCTTCTCTTAAATGATGAAACAGAGACTACTTGCCTTGCTAATTCTGCTATTTTTGCTGGTTTAAAAACTTTGGGGTATGAGGGCAAGCATAACAATTTAAAATTTCAAAAAGCTCTCCTCTGTCCTCAATACAAGTTTTTGGTACACATTCTCCTTCATTGTTTGAGTCCTAAAACTTCTGGGTGGCATGAGTTTAGTGCTACTATTGCTTCTGCAATGGTATGCTTAAGCACAGGTCAACCATTTAATTTTTCAAATATGATTTTGGAGGGGATTGCTAAAAGTGTTAAAGAGTCTGGTTCTTATTTTCTCTATCCAAGATTTCTACAGCTCTTTATTGTTGACCAACTTACTGATTTTAGATCCCATGCTGGTTATTATGAAGCTCCAAGATTGATTTCAAAAACTTTCACTTTCTTGGTTAAGCATGGAAAAAGTTTTTCTGGCACACATACAAATCTTACACCTTATATGGTACAACTTGTGCAAAATATTCAGGGTGAAGGATCAGGAAATCTCACTGATTCCCATCACACACCCAATTTTTCTGCATCTGCCACACAACCTACAATACACTATACCCGTAGGAAAACCAAAAAGAACACTGATCTACCTCAGGATAGTGTTAGTATGGCTGTACCAGATGAGGCTGTCCTAGTTGATGGAGGGGACATGTTGATGAGGGCTGTCACTACTACTTCTAGCTTAGCAGCAGAGCAGGATAGTGATAACATAAATAAGACCCAATCCAAGGCAACATCTAGAGAAAAGGATTCTTCTGAATCTACTTCTCAAGATGGTAACCCTAGCCAAATGAAAAATATAGGGGGCTCAGATGATCAAACTAGGTTTGGTACTGAGTTTATGTCCCAAGATTCACCTCTCGGACCAAGTTACACAGGTCGAAGTGATGAGGACAGGCCAGTGACCAATGAATTGACGGCAAATCTTGTACATGATGCCAATGTCCATGATTCACCTCTCAGACCAGGTAACACAGGTCGAAGTGATGAGACTACTATGCAACTCATTCAGGAATTGATGGTTACTTGTACCAATTTAGGGTTGAAGTGCACTACTTTGGAGGATAAGGTTCTTACTCTGTCTACAGTTGTTGCCAATCAAGGCAAGCTTATTACAACATTGAAGAAATAGATTAAGAAATTGAAGAAATCAAAAACTTCAACCTCATTGAAAAGGCTAAAGAAGGTGGGCACTTCTCAAGTTATTTGTTCACCTGAACTTTCTACTCATTTGGAATAGGATGATGCTTCCAAACAGGGGAGGAATAAAGATGCAATGGGTTCAGGGGAGGCAAATTTGAAGAGGGTTGAAAGTGCTCAGGTTATGAATGAAGAAATGGCTTCAGGGGAGGTTCCAGTGATTGGAGACATGGATGTGGAAAGTCCTGAAGATGCTGAGAATTTTGTGGTTGCTGATCAATCAGGGAATGAGATGGTAATGGAAAAAGTGATTGCTACTCAAGAAAAGGTGGTGGAAAAACTCAAGACTTTGGAGCCTGAGCAGCATTTGGAGTCTGTACTTTCTTACCACCACACGAAACATAAAGCTTTCTTACGAAACATTGATACTAAACTTTTTATAAGCAACGATACGAATAATCCACGAAAACTATGACACATTGTCTTTTATAGACTTTATTATTGTACGAGCTATATTTTGAGATAATCATATACGTATAAGGGTGTACCATCGTGCTCGTACTGCTTGGTGCTGTCGTGCCCATCTACTGGATACCGTTATGATTAGCTAGATGCCAGTTGTGTTAGTCGTGATCATTGCATTGCTGTGGCTAAGGTGAGTTCATACCCCCTACTTTTTAAACAATTTTCATAACTATTTTGGGGGAGGATACATGCTCGTTTTAACTAAACTCAATGATTGTTTATCTGAATACGTGAACTGTTTGATTAAGATCTGATTGATTGATTGATTGATTGACTGACTGATATACTTGAATTGGCTTTATGAAGGCATTATGTGTTTACCTGATATATGTGAGCTCCCTAGCTCAAAACTATTCTATCGGGCCTGCTACTACTTGTTTTGCTATATTGTGTTGACTGGTTAGGGTTAGATTGCTATCGATGTTGTCTTAGACTAGGGTAGCAACCATTGCTATAACTTTTCCCTAGCTAAGTATAGATATCCACATACAGCCTAGTCCAGGGTAGTAATGGGTGGTTCCTTACTATAACTGTTGCCTGGCTAGCGACCGCCGAGGGATCCACTCACTATGACCACTTATCTTTCCTAAGATAAGAAACTCATCGTTTGTGAATTGTTATGATGTTGGAATGCGAAATCTATACCTGCCTGTAGTCACACATAACACTAAACCCTTCAGGTCCACAACTACTTTATAACTTAAACCTATGAACTCACCAGCGTAAGCTAACCTTTAGCATGTATTCTCAGGTATAAGGCGTTAGCTCACTATTGGAAGGCGCTTGGCAAGGGGCACGGTCATAGAAGACTCTGACAACTATAATTGGGACCGCTTTAATTGTCTTATGGGCCTATTTCCGCACTTCTTTTATAAAATGTAAACTTAACGTTTTTGTTAATGCATTTTATTCTCAGTAAATGAAATAAAAACCGTTCTTTGTACTTATGTTATGATGCCATTGTAGTAGCACCCCAACGACATGTATGCTTCCGCTGGACCCGAATTTTGGGGGGGGGGGTGATACAGATGGTATCAGAGCTTAGGTTATAGGGAACTGGGTATTTTAAAACCTAGACTATAACCACTTTTGCGAAAACTTAACCCTATGACCGCCACGTGCCTACCTGCCAAACTGATGCCTCACGTATGATTTTATTTGAGGATATAGTTGTTGAAATGTGTGCCTAATTTGTGGATATTTCATATCCACCTATTTTAACTGCTCATCGTAAGCATTTTCATATAATTGTGCACACACCACACCTATCACAGAGTTACACGATTTCCTTGCGTAATCTCAAGAATCGATTTTGAGTTTTGGACGCTTGCCATGGTTTTGGGAATGATTTTGGATATAACGAACATATTACTAGTGTAACTAGGCTGAGTATTTCAAGATTCATTGAACCTTGGGTGAATATAAACTGATCACCTATATTCAACCAGGGACAGTGTGACATGGCCTGATCAACTATGTCCGACTCAGAGGTGAATTTTGCGATACAGGAGTAGTTATAACAGGATTATGTTCGGGGAAAAGTTCAGTTTCGGAAATTATGAGTTTTGAAAGCATACAAACATTGAATATCACAAAAGCCTACACTCATACACAACACACTGGCATCACAACACTGCATGGATCGAAATGCTTCTGACGCCACTAAACATCCTCGTTTATGTGGAATTCCTATTTGTCGCCATCGAGTGTAATTTGCCTTGGGTCGGACTAGACCCGATTGGCGCTATCTGAATCTGAGCCGCTTATCGTCATAAGCCTCGTCAACTTTATTGGAATTCTTGGATTTGATGATTGACTTCGTTTTGATTCGATTTCTGGTTACGTCTTGAATTGAATCTTAGCTATTTTTGGATTTGGTTTTGACCACTCTGAACCTAATTCTTGGCTCCGTCTTGATTTGATTTCCAACTAAGTCTTAATACGACTTTTGGCAATTTCTGAATTTGATTTTGGTTATAATTGAATTTGATCTTTGGCTACTTCTGGACTCGACTTTGATTACATTTTGATTTGATTTTCGACTACGTTTGGATTTGATTTGAACATACTTCCGGACTTGACTTTGGCTATATTCGGAGTTGATTTTGACGACGATTGACTGATTCTGATTGAATTCGAATTATACGATTTTGTGATTTTGGACCTTATTCCAGATTTGGACATGTCATTCAGCCTCGTCTCATTGGTGATCTAGTCACAGCCTCCTTTACCCTGAGCCCTGTGCTCAATCGATGATAGTTATTTTCTTAACTAGTAATGTTCATTTTCTCGATCGATGATGTTTGTCTTCCCAATCGATGCTATTCAACCAACGCGGTTTTTGCAACGACGTTCAATTGAGGTTGTACTTTCCACCTCCAACCTAAGTATCATGCTGAATCGACCGACTCCAACCGATTGCTAGTAGCAATCAACATTCTCTTACCAAGTTGTACCCTGAGTCTGCTAAATCTCTCATTCCGCAAGGATTATGTGCTTAATAGAATTCTTAAGATTTTGAAAGGTAACTTGAACCACGTTCCTTGGGACAATCACCTATTCCTTCCCTCGTCCCTCAGAAATACCAGTTATCTTTGCCACTCTCTTTTAGGATAAGCTGTTTTGCGAATAATTTATGAACTACCTTTGATTTTCTACGGACCGTTTTGCGAGAATTTTATAAAATGGGCCACTACTACTTCACGAAATCAAAATTTTGATTTTATCACTATTTTATAAAGGAGAATTGTTTTTCCTATTATCTCACTAACTATTCTACAAATTTGTTTCACAAAACGATTTTATAAAATATTTTGTTGCAAAATGCGACCTTACTACTATCCTAAATATCAGAATTTTGATCTAAATACCATTTTATAAATGGTGAACTGCTTTTTTGTTACCCCGTAAGCTATTTTACAAATAGTTTAGCAAGACGATATCATGAAACATTTTACTGCCTTGCTACGATATTATGAAATCAAACTGAAATCAAAATCTTGGCCTTCCTACAATTTTATAAACAATGAGTTGTTTTCCCTATTATCCTATAAGCCGTTTCATAAATCATTTTGTCGATTGCTGTTCTGCTGCTATATCATAAGCTAGACCTCGAAAGCAAATCCCAACCTCTACCTGAGTAGTTGTTGATAATCCAACTTAACCTATTCACCTCCTGCTAGTCAGCAAAACAAGAAGTATGGACAACCTTGCTGGTCCATACATGAAGACGATCGTCATATGTTATAAAGTGTCGACTTCTATTCTTTCTGATCGAGACAGTTGTCTCACACTCACATTTTTGTCAACCACTTCCTAAGGGCCATGAGGACAGATCTGGAAGGAAATACTATGTATCACTTCCAGGCTGATGGCTGAAGTGAAGAAACTATTCAAATCTTACGGACTCATTTCGTATCTGCTAAATCGAATTGGGCAATAGTTGGGATAGACACCTCCTATTGGTCAAATTATCTCTTACCTACCATTTCAATATTTCAACGGCACAGCAATAGACCCTCTATGGTCGTAAGTGCCGATCGCCGATTTGTGGGGCATAAATGGGGATACCAACTTCTAGACCCTGAACCTGTTCATGAAACTATCGCGGTGATCGTTCGAAGGCAAAACGGAGACATAAGCTACTCGCGAATGATTAAGAAATCCTGAAAATGTAAAACCTCTTGAATCCTTGGATAAAGCCTAGATTAAGCTTAAAGATTCACCATGAGAATGCGTGAAGCGTTTAGTAAACATAAAAAGCTTAACCCTCACTCTATCGATCCTTTCAAATTTCCTGCTGGAGTTGGACCGGTAACTCACCGACTCGAGCTGCCGTCAAAATTCAGCAGTGTTCGCGACGCTTTCATATGTATAATCTAAGTGATGACTTGCCGATGAGGCAGCCGTTATTTCCGCCAGGAGAAATCTTGATGAATGTTTAAGCCTTGTTGAGAAACCTGTCGAAGTCATGGACCGTGAGGTCTGACGACTTAAGCACGATAGTATCCCTACCGTCAAGTTCATTGAAACTCTCGAATAAATCCTAAATTCAGGCGGATATGTGAAGATGACTCCTCGTGCGTATGTGCTTATTTCTTTTCGACCTTAACGGGTAACTTGAATTGAATCGTGAGGACATGATTCCTTTTAAGGAGGTGAGGCTGTAACAACCCAAAAATTTCCCGATATGTTCTATTTGGAGAATCGAGCAATTATTTTGAGTTTGGAATCAATTTCGAGAAACTAAACGTATTTATAGTTAAATTTATGGGAATTATTATTCTGAGCATGCAGATGTTATTCTCGTGTCCTAAATCCATCGCTTACTTGTCAAAAATGAGTCCCGAGCCTTATTTCGTGAAAGATATTATTAATTACATAATGGTCCCTACGCAGAAATTACAACTCCTCCCTTCATCTTTCTAGGGTTCAACTTTTAGTCCCTAGTGTCAATATTATGTTTTAGTGGACACTATATAAAGAAACTTATACACCATTTAGGGTTTGGATAACCCATTTCACACTATAGCCGCTCCTCTCACTCTTCCTTCTCTCTTTCTATATTCCGGTCACATTCCGGCCACCACTCCTCCTCCACCGCACGTGAATTGACGCCACCACCACCATATTCACCTTCATCTCACTCTCTTTCTTTTGATATGACCCACGCGTCTAAACACTCTTCCACCGTCGAGTACGCGCCACCAACTACGGTTATACTTCACCATCTCCACTCTCTCTTGAAGGGTTTTGAAAGTATTGGTGGGAAGAGCGAAGGTTTGCTATGAGGTTCTTCTTGTTTGGAGTCACACCGCTATGAAGCCGCCACCACCATCGACGTCACCATCATCTCTCCTCCTTCTTCCTCTCGTTCTTTTGGTATGGTAGACCACGAAACTCGTGTCTTATATTCTCTTCTATATTAAGGCAATTGTAAAACTAGATGTGAACATTTTTCGTGGAATAAAATCTGGAATACAAATGTTTTTACATATTTTCGTGAGATTAAAGTTTAAACGGAATTTAAAACTTGTTTTGATTCACTTTTGGTGTGGTAAGATTTTGTTCTGTTACAGTTCGTAAACCGGGTCGGGTTGACCCGGACTTGATGGTGTTTATGGTTGATGTCGCTGATGTTATTATCGTCATCAATGTTGTTGTTGAGTATACTCGGATCTTTTTGTTCTTTTATTTTTGTCTTGGGTAAATTTGATCGACACAACGAGGGTGTTTGTTTTATTACCGTGAGTTAAACTACTCGGGTCGACCTGGATCTAATCATAGTCTTGTTCTTGGATTTATGTCATTGTTTAGACATTTAGCAATTGTTGTGGCCATTGTTTTGATTCGGGTTAGCTGCCGCTGCATTACAATTTAACAGGGTGCATTTTCGTGTTGTTTTTGTTTGAGTTGTCTAGTACAAAACTTGGATTATGCTAAATTGGTTTCATATTAGTTTATTTTAGTTTCTACAGGTTCTCGGTTGTAATAATTTTGCTCATTCCGAAATTGTTTGGCTTATATTCTGATTTAGGGGGTGTTTCTTTTTTCCCCTTAGCTAAGGGATGCTATTTAATATTATTACTTTTTAGATGGGACCCATAAAAATCCCTTAAATGGTCTATATCCACAGGGGTTAATTTATCCTCTCCTCCCTATTAAGATGCTTATATGGAAGTGGGACCCATATGAATCCTTAGCTAAGGAAAAAAAAGAAACAACCCCTTAGTAAACTAGAGATATGTTTAAAAAGCTTTTATCTTATTAAGACTTGTTGACTCTCGATAAAATAAGAGTGCACAAGGGGTAGTGTGTTGGATTTTCAGTAAATAAGAAAGCAAAAATAGTTATTATACTCTTATTATAAAAATCAAAACAAAATTTATTATGGGTTATTTATAAAGTGTGTTTGATATGATTTATAGTGTCAAAGTATATACTTTACTAACGTTTCTTGCTTGTTTTGTCATGGGATCATTGGTACATTTCGGTTACTCGTGGATTATTACTTAATCATAATTGAACTTGGACAATATAAATAGTGAAAGTACACTTGAATAACGGATTATGACTTGGCTAATTGGGAAAATGATTGGACATGTATCAACATTTATTGGACGTCGGACATTTTGAACTTATTGGACTTAAAGGAATACAATATATTAGACTCGTCACGAATCTAATATATTTGATTCATGATGGGTACACAATAAGGAAACAATGCGACTTGGACAATAAATTGCCAAATACATTCTCATTATTGCGTTGTTTTCTATAGAAGAAATGGGGTAAAATCCTGAATTAAAATAAAAGTCCTTCGACTTGGAAATGCTTTATAAACAAATGGGACATGGTGAAATTTCGTAAAATTGTTATACATTAAACGTTATTTTCAACCCCTTCTAATACATGTCAATGACAAGTGTATAAATTTATAACATAAAACTTTTATTGTAAGGTTGTCCTTGTTTATAAAACATATTTTCTTTAAGTCTAGACATGAAGGCAAACCCATATTTTACAAGTTGTTAATTCTTTATCGAATTGTTATACTAATTCAAGTTTCCTTATAAGAATAGACTATTTTTCCAAAACTTTAATGTTTAGATACCAACTAATTGGGATTATGGGTAAACACCGAAACTTACCAATTGACCTATTTTATATTACATGGTTAATAGTCGTCTTGGTCTAGATTTTCTTTTATTAGCTTGACTATTGTTAGTATTTTCACGACTATGTCGATGTTTATTCCTCTTTGGTGTGAGTTATTTGTCGGTATCTTTTCCACTATTGGAGTCCGTACTTTCTTACCACCACACGAAACATAAAGCTTTCTTACGAAACATTGATACTAAACTTTTTATAAGCAACGATACGAATAATCCACGAAAACTATGACACATTGTCTTTTATAAACTTTATTATTGTACGAGCTATATTTTGAGATAATCATATATGTATTAGGGTGTACCATCATGCTCGTACTGCTTGGTGCCGTCGTGCCCATCTACTGGATACCGTTATGATTAGCTAGATGCCAGTTGTGTTAGTCGTGATCATTGCATTGCTGTGGCTAAGGCGAGTTCATACCCCCTACTTTTTAAACAGTTTTCATAACTATTTTGGGGGAGGATACATGCTCGTTTTAACTAAACTCAATGATTGTTTATCTGAATACGTGAACTGTTTGATTAAGATCTGATTGATTGATTGATTGACTAATATACTTGAGTTGGCTTTATGAAGGCATTATGTGTTTACCTGATATATGTGAGCTCCCTAGCTCAAAACTATTCTATCGGACCTGCTACTTCTTGTTTTGCTATATTGTGTTGACTAGTTAGGGTTAGATTGCGATCGATGTTGTCTTGGACTAGGGTAGCAACCATTGCTATAAATTTTGCCTAGCTAAGTATAGATATCCACATACGGCCTAGTCCAGGGTAGTAATGGGTGGTTCCTTACTATAACTGTTGCCTGGCTAGTGACCGCCGAGGGATCCACTCACTATGACCACTTATCTTTCCTAAGATAAGAAACTCTTCGTTTGTGAATTGTTATGATATTGAAATGCGAAATCTATACCTGCCTCTAGTCACACATAGCACTAAACGCTTCAGGTCCACAACTACTTTATAACTTAAAACTATGAACTCATCAGCGTAAGCTGACCTTTAGCATGTATTCTCAGGTATAAGGCGTTAGCTCACTATTGGAAGGCGCTTGGCAAGGGGCACAGTCATGGAAGACTCTGACAACTATAATTGGGACCGCTTTAATTGTTTTATGGCCCTATTTCCGCACTTCTTTTATAAAATGTAAACTTAACGTTTTTGTTAATGCATTTTATTCTTAGTAAATGAAATAAAACCATTCTTTGTACTTATGTTATGATGCCATTGTAGTAGCACCCCAACGACATGTATGCTTCCGCTGGACCCGAATTTTGGGGGGTGATACAAATGGGAACTCTGAACATAGCAGTCATCCCATCTCTTTCCTATATTGAGTTGGTGAAACAATTGGACTGGTGCGAATATGTGGTGCATTATATGAACAATGAAAGGATTAATTGGAAACCGGGCAGGCGATACTTTTGACCAATCTTGCTATTGGAGGTAATTACTCTGTACTTAAAATTTTGTCGTGTGTTTTTGGTTCATCAGTTACATTCTTTTAAATATGACATTAACTTAAAATTTACAGGTGATATTTGCCAACTTAAAGAAACCAAAAATCTTAGGGTTTAAATACTGGAAAACAAACTTGTTGGAAGAACTAGAAGATATGATGTTTGAAAAAATCAGAAAAAGAAGAGCTCCTAGAACTCCTAAAGAAGAAGAATTCAAGGAAGAAGAAGAAGGAGAAGAAGAGCTCCTAGAGGATGAAAATAATGATGATGATGAAAATAATGACGATGTTGATGAAAATAATGATGATGATGATGATGATGATGATGATGATGATGATGATGATGATGATGATGATGAAGAGAATGGTAAAGAAGAAGAAGAGAATGATGATGAACAAGAGAATAACGATGATAAATAGAATGATGATGATCAAGAGAATGATGATAATCAAGAGAATCCTGATAACGATGATGAAAAGAATCATGATGACCAAGAGAATGCTGGAGCAGAAGGCCAAAACATTGAAGAACCATCACCCAAGACAAAATGGACAAGAAGCCTTATCAGTAATCGCTTGACTCCTGAAAAGAAGGATTTATAGATGACTGTAGGTATGATTTTGTTAAATGTTCATCCGATGTATTTTTTACATGTGTTATGTGTTTTTTGGACGATTGAATCTTTACACCTTGTTTCTAAATTCAGAAACTGATGGACAAGAAAAAGATGTAGAGCCAACATATGATGCCTATGATGCGAATATACAGCCAGTGATCGAAGAAGAAGCAGGGGAGAAAAATGATCAACAAGGTATGTATTGAGACATTCTTATTGATGAACCTGTTGTAACTTATTGATGAACCTGTTGGAAAAAAGAAGTAGTTATCTAAAATAGATTATGAAATACACTTATAAATTACCTTTTAAAATTCCAGTATATATTCTTTCATGTTATAACTTATAAAAACTTATGAAAAATGGTTGATAACATGTAGGAAAAAAACATAAAAGGAAAAAGAGTTCACTATCTACTCAAAACCGATATTTGATGAACATGTTCAAAAATCGTGTCGGAAACAAAAGGAGAAGAACATCAAATTCTCCCAAGACAGATCACGTTGATGAGCAAGTGACTAACGATCTTCATATAGATGATATTCAAGAGAATCAATGGGAAGATCCACAGCCAAACGGTAAAAATCTATTCTGTATATTTCAATGTTTGCATATTAGTTGAGATATATTTGAAGTTTGTATATTTGAATTTCTTATATACGGTTCATCAATTAACAGATGTTGATATACAAATGAACGAAACAAATGATGATATTCAAACGATCGGAACTGATGAAAACATTGAAATGGCTGATCAAATGACCGGAACCAATGAAACTGAAATGGCTGATCCAATGATCGGAACCGATCAAACAACTGAAAATGCAAATGATGAACCATCAACCTCAAGTGTTATGCTCTCCCAACAACAGTTATCAGCAAGGATACTAGAATTTCAAGGGGAGTATTCCCAATTCAAATCCGCTGAGGTAAAAATCTTTAGTCTTACTAAAAGCCATAATAACTTTAAATAAGTTTAAATAGATTAACATAGATTAACATCTGTTAGAATACATTAGAATGAGGTTCATCAATCATTGGCCAGTGTTATGTATTGTTAGAATACATTAGAATGAGGTTCATCAATTATCATTGTTAGAATACATTAGAACGACTTTATACTTATTTGATTATATTAATGACAAGAACTCAGTCACTCTCTGAGAAACATGTTGTCCTTATTTGAAGAAATGAAAATTAATATTGATGACATGCTAAGGACTGGATTGGAGATATACCCCCGAAATGAATCACTATTGGAAGTATTACTGGATGAATAGATTGGTTAACAGGACAACATTCGAGGCCTCACAAAGTGAAGATGAGAGCCCAATGCTGATGTTAACGATGGCTGATGATAAGGATGGCTCCGAGCCTAAGGAAACATCTAAAGAAACTGATGAACCTCAACCAGACATACCGACAGAGTCGTTAACTCAAATGTTCTTGGATCCAGCGTTTATGAAAGAGGTTGAAATGATTGAATGTAAAAAACAGGTAATAAATTCAAAAACAATTTTGTACCTTATTAATGAACTTATAATTGATTTCAGAATAACACCAGAATTTCCTGATGAACCTTTACCTGAAAACAAATGCAAACACCAGAATTCGCAATATTCAATGCGGAGGAATTTCAGAATTAGGCTTTGGTTTTGTTTGAAGAGAAGAAAGACCCCGAGCATATATTGGATGAGTTGCTCAAAAAGACACCTTTCTTGCATACATCGTCAGACTTATTGAGCGAGAAAACTGAAGGCAGTGTTTGGAAAAGAATTCAAGAGGAAGCTTTAAAAATGAATAAAACAGGAACAAAATGGAGAAAGTCTTCCCAACAAGATGAAGAACAACCAAAAGATGATAACACCCATATCATTTGTTCCCCCATCACCAGAAGAAAAATTAAGAATGAATGAAACAGTAGATGAAGATTTTACAACGCCATTAAATTCTTTAAACACAATCGCTCAAAAGCTTAAAATACCCGAAAAGATGAAGAAAAATAAAGAAGTTGAAGAAGGCTTAGAAGATTTAAAAGAAAAGAGAAAAGTCAAGCCTACTGAATTACTAAAATCTCCGTATGTACAAAGAGTTGTTGTAATGAAGAACAAAGTACAGGAGATAGAAAAAAGGGTAACTGATACAATTTTCTCTGCAAGAGGAGATCTTGAGTAAGTAAATATGTATTAGGTTCATCAATTTAAAAAAATCATATTTCTTAATCAATAATATTATTTTTTCTAATATATTATCTTAAAATCAAATGGCAGTGATGTGTTATTTCATTCATTCTTTGTTGATGGTAAAAGAATCCACTTTGAGAGCTTAAAAGAAGGATTTGAAATTAGTTCAGGAGTGATAGATATGTGGGCGTTTTAACTTAACATGGCAGAAGAGGAAAGGAGCCCAGGATCATTGAGGAAGCTATATTGCCATACATCAGCTATTGTAAGTTACAAAAAACTTTATCAATTATGATTCAATAGTTGAAATCAATTTACATTTTCTTTTACTAATATTGATGAACCACAGACACAAAACATGGAGAACATGGCTCTAAACTCGAAGCAACTCAAAACAATATTTTACGAAACCATGAGAAATCTTCTCTTTATGTCTACTACTTATGAATCTATCAGAGATATTGACCTTGTAAGAACTTCTATTTAACTATGTTTAACAGATGCTTAGCAGATCCTTAACAATACGTTTAACTTATAGATAATTGTAAATTTTAACACTATGTTTATCAGATGTTTTTCCCGATGATGCTCGCTGATGAACACTTCTCTGTGGTCTGTTTCAACTTTAAAGAAGCTCAAGTCCATATTCTTGACAACATGGATCACAATATATCAGTCAAGCAAAGATACAAGAAAAAAATTATTGCTTTGGTAAGAGTTTTATGTATATTAAATGTATGCTCATCAATGTAGTTAACTTGAAGCTCATTGTTATTAATTTGTTATTACAGAGATATCTCTTTTTAAAGTACTTGAAAGAAAATAGGTATCCACGTGTTGCAGCACTGAAAAAATACATAAGATGTAATGTGAAAATGCCATGGCAAACCAAAAACAATTACATTGATTGTGGAATTTTCACTATGAGGCACATGGAAACCTACGTAGGAAACAAGATCTTTGATGTTGGGTTTGAAAAAGAAGTAAAAGAACAAGACAAACAGATAGAAGACTTGAGAAAGAAATACCTGGCAAAGATTCTGTTGTCTGACTCCAATTTGAACAAAAAAGTAGTGGAGAGCGAGGTGCAAGAATATCAAAGCTTAAGCCTGAAGGAAAAGAGAATGCTTCAAAACATATCAGCAAAGACTATTTCGGAACGTGCCAACGAATATTTCGATAGATAAGCTAGTGCTCTTCTTCGAGAGAAGTGAAAACAATCTGATATAACAGTTTATTTATGTTTAAAAAGTTTCCGGTAGTTATCTGATCTAATTGATGAATGTTTGGAATCTTTACTTGCTTGGTATACTTAAATAGTTTGAAATAGTAAAGGTTTTTGTTTGTTGGAATAGGCAAGTAATTTTTGATTTCTAGAATAATCTAATGTAATTGGTGAATGTTTTAGTATAAATATCAGTTTTTTAAGTTCATAACAAGTTATTTTTGTTGGTTGGTATTGTCAAGATATTTTAGGTTAACAGAGCTATCAGTTTTATGTTAAATAAAATTGATGAACCTAAACAATAAACTTTTATAAATTTGATGAACCTGAAAAAGAACTTTGTTCAATTTGATGAACCTGACTAGAACTTGATGGACCTGAATAAAAAAAAAGAACTTTTTTAAGTAAAATATATAATTAAGAAAAAAAAGAACTATCAGCTTGATGAACCTGAAAAAATTTGATGAACTTGAAAATAACTTTTATAAGTATAAAAAAAAGAAAACTTTTATAACTAAAATTTGATGAACCTGAAAAAGAACTTTGTTTAATTTGATGAACCTGAAAAAATTGGTCATTATGAAAAAAAGAAAACTTTTATAAGTAAAATTTGATGAACATATCTAAAAAAATGATGAACATGAAAAACTGATGAACCTAAAAACTGATGAACCTAAACAAACTGCACATTTCTTTATCTAACAGAAAAAGCAAACTTACTTTACATTATGAAAAAAAGAAAACTTTTATAAGTAAAATTTGATGAACATATCTTAAAAAATGTGAACTTTTATAAGAAAACTTCACATTATGAAAAACAATAAACTTTTATAAATTTAATGAACCTGAAAAAGAACTTTGTTCAATTTGATGAACCTGACTAGAACTTGATGAACCTGAATTAAAAAAAAACAAAAAAAAAAAAACTTTTTTTTAAGTAAAATAGATAATTAAGAAAAAAAAAAAGAACTGTCAACTTGATGAACCTAAAAAAATTTGATGAACTTGAAAATAACTTTTATAAGTATAAAAAAAGAGAACTTTTATAACTAAAATTTGATGAACCTAAAAAAGAACTTTGTTTAATTTGATGAACCTGAAAAAATTGCTCATTATGAAAAAAAGAAAACTTTTATAAGTAAAATTTGATGAACATATCTTAAAAAATGATGAACCTAAAAACTGATGAACCTAAACAAACTTCACATTTATTTGTCTAACAGAAAAATCAAACTTACTTCACATTTATTTATCTCAAGCAAAAAAAAAAAAAAAAAAAAAAGCATTCATCTCAACCAAACTTCACATTTATTTATCTAACAGAAAACTAAGTAACTACACAAGCATTCTTCTCAACCAATCTCGCCTTCTTAGCAGCCAATACACCAGCATTCTTCTCAGCCAATTTCACCTTCTTAGCATCCAATCTCGCCTTCTTCTTCATCTCCCTCACAGCAGCCTTATCACTAGCCTTCTTAGCAGCAATTTGAGCCTTGATGGCATTGCGCTTCGCTTGATTATGATCGTTCATGCTACATTTGCAGAATCTACAGTTCTTCCTACGCTTCCCACTTTGATTAATTGAACGCTCAATACTGCTCTTAATTCTTTTTCGCGAACCCTTAGTACTAACCTGTTTGGGGTAAAAAAACAAGACAACAACAATTGGATGATCAAAAAAGATGTTGAACAATTGGATGATCAAAACAGGATAACACATGACTATATTTGATGAACCTATGATAACAGATAACTATATTTGATGAACCAATAATAACTGATGAACCTATCTTAAAAACATAAATAGATTAACATCTGATAAAAGATAAGTACTAACCTGCTTTGGAACATTCACAATAGTCTCATTCGGTTGCGACACACCAAGAATAGAAGCAATCCTATCCCGTTTATTAGTCTTTGGAGACATAGGAACATCGGCATCTGCCTTCGCCATTAACTGAACCTGATGATCTCTAAACTTTTGCAGTAGCTCGGGATCATTAGTATAACGATTCACACAATACTCAACTGATCTGAATATCTTACGCAAGATCATATCAGGACTGTCACTGGTGGCTTGAATGACTGATGGAGGTGGTAATGAATCTTTTGACCAACGCCTAAGCACGTACTTCTTGGGAAAGTTTTTAACATTTGAAAACCGAATAACATAAAAGATATGACGACATAACAGTCCATATGACTCAAAACGTTTGCACGTACACTGATAAAACTCTCCAGCTGGTTTACACAAAACCTGAAAAAAGAAGAAGTAGTACATACAGTTTCTGAGTACAAAAAACATGATAAAAAGCAATGATGAACCTCATTCTTATCTACAATCACTGATGAACCTCATTATTATCTACAATGACTGATGAACCTCATTCTTATCTACAATGACTGATGAAAATTATTATTATCTACAATGACTGATGAACCTCATTCTTATCTAATTAAAAAAAAATAATGAAACAAAACTGTCTGTATAAAAAGATGTTACCACATAAAAAACTTCATATTGTGGTTTCCCTTTCACTATACGATGTCGCCTAGAAATCTGCTCATCTTCGCCAGTATCTTTTATAACATATTTTTTTTGCCAGGATCAAAATCCGAAACACTAACCGACATACATGAAATCACAGAAGCATAAATCTCAGTTTGAACATCAAAGAAAATGGACCGAGTGTATAATTCTGATGCCTCCTTCTCTATTTGAAGTTCGGTGTGCATATCTGGAATAGTATACCGACTGTCATGATCATTTTTACGTTGAGCAAAACTTTGACAACCCACCACACTATCAAAATGATTATAGAACTCCCATAAAGTCAAATCAATACTCGTCAAGCGACCGTACGCATTGTTCTCACTCTTAGACCTAGAAGAAGTACGCATCAAACCCGACATCAACTCATCCCTGTAATAGGCTGGAATCCATTTATGCCTCAAATCATACATATCAGAAAGCCATTTGTGACTCTTCAAATCAAAATAAACTAATAATTTCTCCCACAAAGCCTCAAACTCTTCAGGCTCTATTCTATCAGTCCAAATAATATCTGATATTCTTCTTTTAAAAGTTTCATCTTTAGCCAGATCAGGACCAACCTACAAAATTCAAGATGAACCTTATTCTATAAAACTAATTGATGAACATTATTCTATAAAAAAAACTAACTAATGAACATTATTCTATAAATGATGAACATTATTCTATTAGTCCAAAACAATATCCCATAAATGATGAACATTATTCTGTAAAACTAACTGATGAACCTTTATAATATAAGTAACTAATAAACAAAAATAATTAAAAAAAAAAAACAAATTGATGAACATACCTTTGAAGTCAACTTTTGCATGATATGCCACATGCATAATCTATGACGAGATAACGGGAAAACTGACTCTATAGCAACTTTCATTGATCCGTCTTGATCAGTCACAATAACCTTTGGTGCTCGCACGAAGGCTATTTGAAAACATTGAAGCAACCAAATGTAAGATTCTTTAGTTTCCGACAACAACAAGGCAGCTCCAAATGTAACACAATTATTGTGATTGTCGATCCCAGTAAATGGTACAAAAACCATTTTGTACCTATCAAAAATAAATGATAAACATTACTATAAAACTGATGAACCATTATAATATAACTGATGAACCATTTAAATTCAGTACCTTTCAATCACATCAGCTTATAACAATCAAATACAGCGGCTTTAAAATTTTGGTTTAAATGTTTCTAGCTTCAAATGTTTCCCTAGAAATGGCCGCTGGTGACTCTGCGAAAGCTTTGAAACTCATCGATCATCTCAAACACACATAAAATGCCAGAACAAGATGATGGGCTACACGAATTAACTTTTATACCGATGACCATCATCATGTTGCGGCAAAGTTTGTGTATGTTTGAGCTATTCGATGAGTTTCAAAAGCCACTCAAACTCACCCAACAACCATTCCGGGGAAACAATTCAAGCTAGAAACATCACCTATTTAAATTCATTTCATCATTATTTAAAGATAATAAAAGAGATAAAGAGATAGGATATGTGGGGTAGAGGAAAAAAGATAGGATAGGTAGGATGGAGGATTTCCTGATAAATATGAAGGATATGTAGGGTAGAGAGATAAGAAATGATGATTTTCTGTTAAATAGATAAGATAGGTGGAGTACAATCAAAATAAAAATATCTGTCTTATCTTAAAATACTGATGAACTTATTAATTAAAAGATGTTCATCAGTTGAAAAATAAAAACATATATAAAAGGAACTTACTTATTAGTCCTGAATGTAGCATCGAATGACATAACATCGCCAAAATCATAATAATTCCTTTTTGCGTACTCATCGGCCCAAAAAAGATTCGTCAACGCATTATTCTCACCAATTTGATACTCAAATGAAAAATTAGGAAGAAAATCCTTCTTGTTCAATAACATCTCAACTAACATCTGAGCATCATTCTTACCAATGAAATCAAGCACATCTCTCCTATAGTTTTTACAATCAACCGAACTAACCCCCAACAAAATCGTAGTCCCCATAAATCTGCCTAAGTAAATGGAAGCCCTTCACTAGACCAAGATTCACTTGCGATGCTTGATATAGAAAAATTTGTTGAGTATAAGAAACATCACGAGATGAAACCAGAAAAACGCTATCTTCCTGACTAACTAGGCTATGGTTATGACCCTCAACGAATTCATAACACCAATATCCTCTTCCTTCAACATACCTCACACGTAAAACAGCCTTACAATCAGTATGCTTAGACGGATGTTTCCTATGTTTTCTCTTTGATCCAACTTTCTTTGGGGCAGGATTTATACCTTCTTTACTACAAACAAAATATTACAAATCAGGATTATTGTCCTTATTCTTCGTAGATTTATAATGTTGACCTAAACGAATCTCAAAACTAGCTCTTTTTGCATAATCTTTGTAATACTCATAAGCCTGCTCCAGAGAATGATACATCATACCATAAGCCGGCTTCTAACCATCAAGAATATCAGGAATCCATAACTTCTCACCCCCCCCCTCCTCAGAAACAATACCAACAGAATATGGAACAAGTTCATAATCATCATCTAAAAAAAATATATACAATGAATAACTGATGAACCAAAAACACTTTATCACTGATGAACCAAGACAAATAAAATTGATAACATTTTATCACTGATGAACCTCATTATTATCTATTCTAACAAGCAATCACTGATGAACCTCATTTTAATCCATTCTAACAAGTTATTCTAATGAATCCGCAACCTCTAATTAAACCATGATAAAAAACAATCACTGATGAACCTCATTTTAATCTATTCTAACAAGTTATTCTAATGAGTCCGCAACCTCTAATTAAACCACGATAACTAGCAACTACTGATAAACCTCATTTTAATCCATTCTAACAAGTTATTCTAATGAATCCACAACCTCTAATTAAACCATCATAACAAGCAATCACTGATGAACCTCATTTTAATCCGTTCTAACAAGTTATTCTAATGAATCCGCAAACTCTAATTAAACCATCATAACAAGCAATCAATGATGAACCTCATTTTAATCCGTTATAACAAGTTATTCTAATGAATCCGCAACATCTAATTAAACCACGATAACTAGCAATTACTGATGAACCTCATTTTAATCCATTATAACGAGTTATTCTAATGAATTCGCAACCTCTAATTAAACCACGATAACTAGCAATTACTGATGAACCTCATTTTAATCCATTCTAACAAGTTATTCTAATGAATCCACAACCTCTAATTAATCCACAATAACAAGGAATAACTAATGAACCTCATTCTAATATGTTCTAACAAGTTATTCTAATGAATCTACATCCTACTAAGCAAACCATGGAGGCATGATATCTTCAACAACTAATTGATGAACATAATAAAACATAACTGACTGATGAATATATAACAAAAAATGAAATTACCTTGATTAAACACATGAGTATCACTCTGAGCCATCAGAAACTGATTTAATAATCAAAATCCCCAAATTTGAACGGTTAAAAACCCTAAATCTCCTCCAATTAACCAATTGAATGCTTAAAACCCTAATTCTCTTCCAATAGACCGATTGGATACTCAAAACCCCCAATTCTCTTCCAATTAACCAATTGAATGATAAAAAACCCTAATTCTATTGCAATTAAGCAAGCCGACGGCAAATTCAAAGCCGATATGAACAATTAACACAATTTGAAGAAATATTAATGATTCAAATAAAGGAATATGAATTAAGAACAAAAAAGCCCTAAATTTGCAAAATATGAACAAATGAAAGAATAAAAAAAATGTAAAATTGAATGAATGAATTAAATCGAAATCATTGTGTAAATTCGTTTATATATGGCCGGAAAATTGATAGAAATCCAAGAAGAGAGATCGGAAAAAGGAAAGAATATCATATAAGAGAAAGAGAAAGAGGGAAAGAGAGAAAAAAACGGGAGGGAGTGAATTTTCAATCATGTCCTTGGGGGATAAAGGGAGGGGGGGGGGGGACACGTGGCATCACCACAACTCTTTTTAGACTTTTTAAATTTAACACCCTTTGCAAGGGATCCGGAATCTTATATCTATACTATATTATAATGCATTTGATACTATTATATAATTAGAAATGCTTAAAATTCAGACTTTTTTCGTGCTTATTATGAAAAGATTTCAAAATTAATTTTTAGGAAGCAAGTTGGTAAGAAGTTTGTAACAATTCACATTTTCAGGTTAACTTCTATTCTTGAAAATTTCACTATTCATTTTTACTATTCACTTTTACTATTCATTTTTACTATTCACTTTTCCGAAATTTGATTTTTATTTCATATTCTCGTATGATAAATCATTTCCATGGTAAAATAAAAGTTTGACACTCATCAGATCATTTTCGCGAAAGTTATTAAGGAAATACGCGTTTAGGTTAAAACGTCATTTAAAAATCCTACGCACAACGAAACTCAACCGCGTTAATTTTCCCCGCATCAGAAAAATGTTTAGTACTCTCATGATTAATTAGAGAATTAATCATGACTAAGAAAAATATGACCAAATAAACCTCGGCCGTGAGAAACAGCAATTTTCGTTTTTAAGCACTTTTACTTAGCCTATACCTGCACCGCGTTTCTAAGACAATTTGAGTTTTCACATTTTTGGAATAAGTCAACATATTTTTCCCTCCTCCTTCGACCAAAAATCATTCCTTGATTTTATAAATCATTCCTTGATTTTTAGGCTTACGGTTTTAAGTTTAAAGACATTAAATACCAACCGACACTAGACTGAGCCCAGCCTAGACATTATAGGTCATTTTAAGTCATTATTATCCTATTAGAAAAGTTACATTTTACTTTTCTCAATTTTATGCAACTTTCGTACGTTTTACGTATTACGCGTTTTAGACCCGTGTTTCTAGTTTTAACATGGTTTGAGCACCCGATAGAACTTGTCACTCATTAAATATGCTAAGATAGGTTATATTGATAAATTTTAACATATTTATAAGTTTCATATTTTTAGGATACCCGATTTTAAGTTTCATGACTTAACGACTTACCGTTAGCGATTACCGGGACCAAAACTCACTTCGTAAACTAGATAATACCAAAACTATGTACCTAGTCACCCTAACCATCATATGAACGTGTATAGGAAGCTTCACCATGCCTTGGTGGCTTATGATAAGCCTTGGACTTTAGGATACATGTATATTAAGTAAACTTGGTCACCAAGTTTTAGGAAAATATCCTAAACTTGCACCTCCTCAAGGAAACTTCCTAGGCACCTTCCTAACCTCCTCTTCATGCTATAAATACAAGCTTAATCCTTTCCTTTCTCTTCATTCCAAATGCCACACTTAAATCACAAAACCTTGATCCTTTGATTTCCAAGTTATAAGTTACACACCAAAGTTGAAGGCATAGTTAGTCTCTACATGAATCAAGAGTTTGTTTGGTGATTCCATGGTTGAATTAGGAGCTACACAAGGTGTTAGGGGCTGAGATTAAATGGTTTTCACAAGGTCTATATCAAGGCTAGCAAGGGTTTCAAGAGTTGTGGTGAAGGGTTTGCAAGCATAGGTTTAGTGTCCTAGTTTCATACTTGACTTCCTTTCTTTAGAAAGCCAAAAGTTGTAAGAAACCCTAATACACTTTCTTGCTCAATATCATTTTCATGCTATTTACATATCATTCATGCTATATTTTGTCTTGTGATCATGTCCATGATGTATAAAAATGAGTAAAACAAGCTATGATATATATATGTTAACTTATGATAAGTAAACAAGTAAACTAGTAACTTTCTTGGAGAACCACGACCAAAATAGTACAACTATGATATTGGACACTTACTTACTGTTAAAGAGGACTTAACAAGTAAAATATAGGAATTTGAATCACCCAAAACGAGTACCCGAGTCAAAAGTTATGACCATTTGAAGTTACCAAAACTTTACGGCAAAACTGCCTAAAAACCTTCTGTGACAGAACCTTAAACATGCAAAAAGAGGCCCTTCTGGTCCGATTCATCAAAAAGTTAAAACACGAAAGTTGTCCGGAATCACGTTTTCTTCAAAAACTCAGGAGCACGTATCCAGAAAACCAATAACGAATAAGATTTTCTTCAGTTTCTTAACAACTATTTTATATACACAAAATAACTATATTATAGTTATGGTTATATATAACCAAGAGGTCTAATGACCTAAAGCCAAGACCACAACCATGGCTAAAGCCAAGGTTGAGTCTCAAGACCATGGTAACAATGACCAAGGTCACGGCAAAGCCACGGCTAAAGACCATGTAACTTTTCGAATAAAAAACTTATATATATTTTATCAAATACTACAATAGTAGGGAGCCTCATGTGAGGAGTTCATTAAGTAAGCCGTCGAGATGAGTTGTGGATTTACGAATTAAAGTGTCCTGGCTCCTCAAACGTTTACTCCATGACTTCTGAATTATGTCGGCCCGAACGGTAGTAAGAGATATACAACCTATACATGTTTCATAAACTATTTATATTCAAAGACTTACACTATATACTAAGTACTACATCATGAACATTATGCAAGACATATATAGGCAATTCTTCATATTCTTAGACGTTACTCCAAACCTAAGTCGAAACATTCTATTATAGGCTGCTCTTAGAGACTTTCGCGATTCGACTACCACTTTCATTTCTCATTACATAAGCTTAAGGTGAGTCATAGCCCCTACTCTTTTTATGCTTGTTTTAACTCTTTGGGGGAGATACTTGCTTACTTGTACAAATACTCAAAACATTTATACTTGATTGTTTTATACTTGATTGTCTTATACTTGATTCTTTTATACTTGATTGTCTTATACTTGATTGCATTATACTTGATTTCATACATACATGATTGTGTTATACTTAACTGCGTTATACTTAATTGTGAGACTTCTAGTGGCTCTAAATTAAGTTGTTGGATGACCATTGAGACTTCCAGTGGCTCCAAATTAAGTTGTTGGATGACCATTAGCATTGATACATCCTAACATTTGCGAATGTTGGATACATCATAAACGTGAGGTCTTCGGAGATGAAGTGTAGACACACGACTAATTGCTTAACTGTTGTGATGAACTTATACATGTCTTAATCATACTATATTTTAGCAGTGGGTTGTGAACACACAGGTTGCAAGTGTTGTTATGGGCGGAACTTGCAACTGAGTGGATTCACAATGCCTTTGCTGTGTGAACATTCTTTATAGGCTTTTCAACTGTTTTAAGACAAACTCTATGAACTCACCAACCATTGTGTTGACACTTTAGCATGTTTATCTCAGGTTAGTAAGGCGATAGCTAGTGCGTGGAACTTAGAGTCAAGCTGCATATTCTGAAGACTTACGCTTTTATCATTTACCATTCAAAACATTTTGTATACATTTATGTATCATACTTTGGAATCTCATGTTTGTAACTTTGAATTCATTAATCGAATGGTAACTTTTCAAAACGTCTCATTTAGAGGTCGTTTTCTATAACTTATACTTTGTATTATGAAGTAGCACCCCAGTGACACAGTCTTCCGCTGCGGTATTTTGGGGGTGTTACAAAGTTTGTTTGAAAGCGTTGGTTATTTAAAATAAAATTATTTGACTTAACCATCTCTAATACCTCTACTTATAAAGCATGAAAACAACTGAACGTATAACCAAATAACGCAAAATATAATCACACGGTACCCGCCGCCACACTACACGGGTACCATTCTAGTTAATTCTAGATAGCAACATCACCCGATCATCCATTCAACAATCATTATAACTTTTGCAATGCATTTGGGTTATCTTATATATATATATATATATATATATATATATATATATATATATATATATATATATATATATATATATATATATATATATATATATATATATATATATAGTGTTGTATTCAATGCAATACGAATATTAGATGCAGTACTTTACAGTACCATTAAAATGAATCTGGGCCATTGGATTGGTTTGATCAAAGGTTAGGATTAAAAGTGCCAAAATTGTAATTAAACAAAAGATGAAGCCTTCTTTTTTAACTAAACAAAATGCTTTAAGGGTAATATTGGTACTACACTTTACGGCTGTATCCTAAAAAAGTGGCAAAAAAAACAATTTATTCATTTATTTTCTGCATCTTTTCTCTCTAAACCTAAAAACCACCACCTAAAAACTGCCGCCTCTTTTTGTAGATCTATTGTGCGGCCTAAAAAACAATTAAACATAACAGATCTCTTTGAATCGAGCAAGCATCAACGTTTTTTAGAAAAAACGAATGAGTCGATATCACAAAAATAAACAAGAAGAACTATTGACGAGACGCTTGTAGTGGCCACCGGAGATGGCAGATCGTTTGTTTACAAGAAAGAAGAATCATTGCTTGATTCAACCTCTGACCGATTTAAGGTTTGTATTGCTTTGTGAATGAAATCGAATTTATATAAAAAAAAAAAACTGGTGATGTTTGTGATTTTTTTGTTCTCTGGTAATGACCTGTTACTTGTAATGTTTGTGAAATCCATTTATATAAACTATCATGATGTTTGTATTTGTTTTATAATGATGATGAACATTGATGTGTTAAGATTTTTGAAATTGTTATGTGTACATGATCCCAACCACAAATCTTAGGCAAGCTTTTTCTTTTTATTTGTGATGGGATAAATCAAGTTAATTGAAAATGATTTATGCAGCAGTCCCTTGACACTATTGTTTGGCAAAAACAAGTATCACATGCTTATTGTGCATCATGCTTTTGAAGATTAATTGTGTTTTATAAGTTGAATCACTACTTTTATTTAACTATATTTATAAGTAGACTAGTTTTGCAATAGTATAAGGTGCACCATTGTTGTGTGCTCCATCATAAAAAGTGGGTAGTCTGTACTAGAAAAGTACTTTAGTTACACGTTTTTCTTTTTAATATTAGTTGTCGTTTTTTTATTTTTTCTTTTTTTTTTAAGAATAAAATATGCTTTCATGTAATTTGTTAAGTGTGCATATGTGTTTTATGCTTGGTATAAAATCAATGAAAGGTTTAAAAAGTTAGTTGACATAACTATAATTATCATGTATGTTTCCCTCAATATTCTCTTAAAGCAAGATCAGGTGCCTACAATAAATGTGCAGTGTGCACATATGTTTTTGGAAAACGTGCACATATGTTCTAATAAAGTTGACGAGAAAGCGCAACGTGGACACTGCAAACATACATGTTTTTGAAAGGCGTGCGCATGTATTATAATAAATTTGATAAGAAAGCCCCGCGTGCACATACGTTCTTGTAAAGCGCGTGCACATATGTTCTAATAAAGTTGATGAGAAAGCGCAACATGGACATCGTAAACATACATGTTTTTGGAAGGCGTGTGCATATGTTCTAATAAATTTGATAAGAAAGCCCCGCGTTCACATACGTTCTTGGAAAGCGTGCACATATGCTCTAATGAATTTGAAGAGAAAGTGAAGATTGCACACATGTTTTTAAATATCGTCCACATTTATATTTAACAAGATACTTGTACATTATTGTATTTTATTTGATATTGAATTTTGTGTGTACTATTTATGTTCTTGGTTTGTTATTTAATTTTTAGAGGTTACATGTATATGTTTTTGTTTTTGGTCATAAATATCAAAGATCAAAGAATGTACACTAGAAACATATATGCAATTACCATTTTAAGCAAATAAGTTTAACATCGAAACAATTAAATGCAAGAAATAAATGTAAGTATACAATATTTAAAAAAAAAACACATATGCACTTGATTTTTTAAAACACGTATGCGAAAGAAAAATATAAAACTTAAAAAAAAAAAAAATTGGAAAATTAAGGGGTTTAAAAAAACGTTTTTTAATTTAAAAAGAATACAAAAAAAAGTAAAAATGTGTTTTACTATTTTACCCTTTTGAATTAATTAAAAAGTTTTAATAATACTAAATTATTATTGGTTTAAATGGTATTGTAAAGTACTGTATCTAAGAATGGTACTGCATATAACACGCCCCTATATATATATATATATATATATATATATATATATATATATATATATATATATATATATATATATATATATATATATATATATAGGGTGAGGATCAGGTACGTTTTTGTCTTTTAGTACGGATGGTACGGACGAATCTCAGCCCTCCATCTAGTCAACCATCTGAAAAAGGCGGAGTGGCAATATCGTAAATATCCCGTCTTTTTTTAAGATCATTACTATCGTATTAGCTTTTTTTTCTGAAAAAAATTCAAAAAAATCTGAAAAAATTAAAAAAATAAAGAGGACAACAAATAATTAAGAATCGCTGAAAAAAATTTCAAAAAAAAAAATCGTTTTCATCGTTAAAGGTATTGTGATATCAGAATCTGATTTTGACTTTTTTACAAAAGTCAAGATCTGATCTTGACAATCAAGATCAGATCTTGACTTTTGTAAAAAAGTCAAAATCAGATTCTGAAAACTTTTTTTTTAATAAAAAATTTAATATCACAATAACTTTTTTAATATCGTAAAAACTTTTTCTTAATAAAAATTGTTAATATCGCCGTAACTATCATGCTTTCTTAATATCAAAGTTAATTTTTTTTAATATCACTTTATCTTTCAAGATCAGATCTTGACTTCTGTGAAAAAGTCAAAATAGATTCTGAAAACTTTTTTTTTTAATAAGAAATTTAATATCACAATAACTTTTTAATATCATAAAAACTTTTTCTTAATAAAAATTGTTAATATCGCTGTAACTATCATGCTTTCTTAATATCAAAGTTAATTTTTTTTAATATCACTTTAACTTTTTCTTAATATCGTAATATCACGGTTCATTTTTACATGTAAAAAAGCTTAATATCACGGTACCACTCATAATATCGTTAATATCACATTAGCACTCATAATCAAAAAAGAAAAAAGTGCTCAGAAAACTCTGAAAAAATAAAAAAATAAAAGAACACAACTAGAGTAAGGATCGCTGAAAAGAAAAAAAATCAAAAAAATCGTTTTCATGATCAATTGGTACCGTGATATTAGCGTCAGATCTTGACTTTTTTTACAAAAAGTCAAGATCAGATCTGAAATGGGCGGTCCAGATCCATCCGCACGTCCGCACTAAAAAATTGTATCCGCACGTGATCCTCACTCTATATATATATATATATATATATATATATATATATATATATATATATATATATACACACACACACACACACACACACACACACATTATATATAACAGCGCGTTACACGTAGATTAATCTAGAAAATGCCATGTCATTGCCCAGTAATTTATTATCAGCCATGTCATCATATTGTCGCCATGTAAGCAATTTTTATAATTTATTTTGTAATTTTATAATTAATTTCGGCAATTTTAATTCCATGTCATCATAAATTGGTGCCACCTAAGCAGTATTTTGATTAAAATTCGGATTAAATTCGTGTAAAACTGTAATGTACCAGATTCGAACCTTGGATCTCTACAAACACTAACAAAAATCTCAACCACTGGAACAAATGAACTTTTTTTGTTTTCTTTCCAATTCAAAATTGATAAAGCTACATAAATCTATTATTACAACAATAATAACCCTAGAACAAAAACCATAATCATTCGTATCCCTTCCTCCAAGCAAAAACACACACAAAACCTAATAACAAAAATCTGGAACAAAAAAACAGTCAAACAAATTCACCAATAGGCTCCAAACTCAGTATCATGTTGTCAATAAAACACAGGAGGACGAATTGTGACATTATGGGGAAAAAAACATATCAGGGCATAACTAAACGTCTCTTTTCAATATTTGTTACCCTTCCCAAAACCCCAAAACCCTAAATCGACTTTTGCTTCTGCAACTAATGAAACTCGGTTGGTGAGGATTCATTATGTTCTTGCAATTCCAACGAACTCAAACAAGACAATTTCCTAAACGATTATTTTTTCTATGCTGCAAACAGTTTATTGAGAATAAATGGTAAGGAAAGACATTCCCGACCTACAAAACAATGGTAGGTATGATTTAAGTATATACTCTTTTCACTCTTTTTTATCACTGTTAATTTGTTTTTATTATTCATTATAAACTATAGGCAATTGGCCTGTCCGGGTATTGGTAACAGCTCACAGCCGCGTATTAGCTCATCTCAGGAACCTATTCCCTCTATTGTAAGCCAAGGTTAGTTTACTTTTGATTATATCATGTTTATTTCCAGTAGATGATATGAATTAATAAAATTTAATCTAGGTAGTTCATATTTATATGTATCATTGTTCAGCCATAAAGTCTGTTGATGGTGATATGTTGCATTTAAGTTAGGTTTAGGTTTTGAATAGTTGATAGATATGTTTTTAAGCAATTTGTAACCAATTAATTTTTATGTCAAAACATGGAAATCATCTCATAACTTAATGGATGTTTGGCGCGGTATGTTGTTTGTATTGGTTCAAGAATTTTTGATATCATAAAGTTTTGTACCGCATCATATCCTATAGGAGAGATGATGAAGCTGTTTACAACATTTTTTTATGTTTCACTGTTGACATGAACGATCAAGGAAAACTAGTGCTGCATTAACCATAACAGCTTCATATCTGTATGCTTTTCGATTAACAAAACATCAATATGTAGAAGAACTTACTGCAATAGATATATGTTACATAAAACTATAGGGACGTTTGAACCCAGTGTCAAATAAAGGCGAAAGTGATTATTCTATGTGCATGATCTAATTAATTGTTCATATCTGTTACTTATGTTCCATTTTCAGGTTTAATCCCTTCGACTGAGTTATGTAACACCCATGTCATGAAGAAGTACGAGATGCCAAGGTACCAAGTTAATATTCTAAAGTAAATATCCACTTCATGAAAAATTATGGTGGTTTTTCAATGAAACTTGATCAAGATACACAAATATTGACTAATTGCGGTCAGTTAAATAGTTTGTGTCAAATATATTAAACTAAGCAATGAGAAATAAATTGTTTAATTCATTATTTTTGATACATATTGATGCGTAGGGATTGCACCAGGCTTTACCTCTTGAGGGATCTCGAGAAGCTTACAACCCCCACCAGGCAGTGTACCTGATTGATGTAGTATAGTATAATGACAAGTACCGGTGGATTGATCGTTCAGCTAGGAATAGTGTCGCTAGGATTAGAAAACCTAAAGACTAGGTCTAGAGATGAGGGATGATTCTTTTTGTATTTTTATATTTTTATGAAAGCAATTAAAAATCTCGGTTTTGAAGGAGTTGGGCGGAATTAGTTGCTAGTCAACTAACCCAATTACTAAGATGCAATCAAAATAAAATACTAGAAATGAAAATAAACTAAATTAAACTAGAGTTGTGAGCAATATATGGGAGAATTGTGTTTACTTAGATTTCACTACTCCCTAGATATCTTTTACAGGTTAACTACTTGTTACAGTTGCGTGGATGACGGGTTGTATTCCTTAATACCATTCATGGGGTGGCGTACTTACTTCCCCAATCCTATAAGCGCCTACTTCACTCCTATGTCGAGCCGGCTAAGAAGCTCCTAACATGGGATCACTAGAATTTGCTCATGCATTAAATACAACCAATAAAACCTAGTACACATCGGTTCATGTTTCCTAAGACGTTCAAGCATGTTACACAATGGAGATCTGCCAGTTTTCTTAAGCCTAACATTGAAATCATTCATCCATTACAACCATAAACAAGTAATCAACATATAATTAACATCTAGGTTTCATTACATCTAAGCAAACACAAGAGAGATCTAGCCTAGCATGTTGAAATCAAGACAAGCATAAGATATATTCAAACAACACGTAGACATATTGAATGAATTAAGAGAAGACTTATCTCAATTGAACATGAAAGGATTCAAGGGGTGGAAACCCTTGAAAATACTGTAAAATACGACCTAGGGTTTACAAAGTTCGGCCCTAGTATTCTCCACACAAGTTCCTCTTTAATGAATGAAAAATAGAAAACTATATATAGATTCTGATAGGTGACGGCGTCAAGAACAAACTTCTGACGCCGTCATCTCGCCTCCAAATAATTTCTCGGACTGCCTAGATCTGGGTCTGACGCCGTCATGTGTACTTATGTAAGCCGTCACCAAAAATAGTCTTGACGCCCTTGTTGTGACGCCTTCAGGTTTTCACTGGGTCGTCATGGATTTTACTCTTGACGCCGTCATGATTTTCTTCTTGACGCCGTCAGGTACTGTTCTCAGCATGGAAAATTAAGTCTTTGCCGTTTTCTTCACTTTTATGCTCCAAAAACGTCCGAATTGCTTCCTTTTCCAGAACTCACTCCCAAAGTACCTAAAATCACAAAAGGAACGATTTAGGGCAATATTTGATCAAATAAATTCAATTCCGGGCTTAAATGACCCCCTAAAAGTGGTTCATTTTTCGCCTCATCACATATTTTATTAGATAGCACTAGGTTACTCTTCATCATTAATTAATAGGTCATTATGTTTGTGTTATTGAAATCATTAAGCTAAATAGATTATTATTTTATAAAGATTTGACAATTATCTTTATTTGTTCTTTATGTTCAAATTCTGCTGGTTTATCTTAACTTGTAAAACACAACGTGTTGGATTCAAGAAGTTTATATTACCTCTGTTAGCCGTTTATTACTTTTTCCCCTTTTTTTGGTTGTTGTTTTACTCTTATTTCTCGTTAATATATTTATTTTTTACATTTACAGCATGACTGCTCCTATGATTCACTCAAGCTCACTCAGCTGTGGCGAATCAGATCTCGAGGTTACAGGTGCATTATTAACCATACTCAGCTGAGAATCCAAGAATCTTATCCTGATATAACATTTTACTCTTCTACTAATTGTGTTAGCCTTATGAGTATGACACGCTCCATTATTTGATTGAGGGTCTGGTCTATCATCAGTTATACTTATACCCGTCTCATATAGATGGGACCCAAAAAAGCGGCATGACCTGGACCATAATCAATAAGTCCTAAATTGTCTTATAGTTGCACTTTTTTTTTCAATGAATGGATGATTAGTTCCATAGCAGCTGCAACATACTCATTCTATAAGAGTAATTTTAACCAACATATTATTTTGCTTTCCAAGGTTGGTTACGATAACCAGGGACTTTCAATAGGCTTGCAATTGATAGGACGGCCTTGGTGTGAAGCTACAATTTTGAGCCTGGCTGCTACCATTGAGGTAACATACTAACATGCCATCCTAAATAGTTCATTCGACCTTAAAAGTCATAGTGCACGCTAAAAATACAATAGTTGAATGTTACTAACACTAACCATCCGTTGATTATTTGCATTTTCACCAACAATGGCAAGAACTAAGAAGAAGCCTGTGAATACAAGCTTTTTTATTTTTTTATTATTTTTTTTAACCATTCACACAAGTTTTGGTTAAAACAGGTAATGATGTAATACAGGTCAAGTGATCAGGATAGGCAAACAACTAAACACTTTTATCCACTTTTACAACAGAAAATTCAGAGGTTTTGGGTCATCAACTAAATGTTTAGCATAATGCACAGCATTGTCGATCAGGTAACTGTTCATTATCAGTAAAGAAGATGAAACATTAAATTACTACATCGTATTTACATCATATGTACCTGCCTGTTAGCTTATGGCATATGGAGTGCAGGGGTGATTCTCTATATCTTAGTGGTGTGCCTCCTTTTTTGGCAGGTAACCAAGAATTCCTATTAATTGCAGAGATTGAGAAAGGAATATTTGGTGTTGTATTAGAAGGATATATTGATTTTGAAAGTGCTATGCATATATGGTCATAAGTTCATGACATGAATGTTTTCAAATGAGTGCAGAACATCCATGGATAAGAGAAGATGCTGAAACATCAGAAAATCCAATCGACAATGCAGTTCTTTCAAGGATGAAGCAATTTCAAACTATAAACAAACACAAGAAACTTCTTTATGAAGCTGTGAGCGGTGAGCAGTGAGCTGTGGCTACTGCTCACTACTACCGCTCACAGCTACATTTGCCAAACATAGCCTTTATCTATTTATAATTGTTTATTGTGTTGAGTAGTTAAATGTGAGCTGTTATGATTTCATAATGTTTGAAAATATGGAAGTTATGGAATATTAGATGGATTAAGTTTAGTCTTTTGTTAAGTATATTTAATAAGAGGTTTTGTATGATACACAATGAAGTACAGCATTGAAATGCTTTTTTGGAGCTGTTTTGAGTTCAAACTAGCAGACAATAGGGAAGTAGAACAAAAAGGATTTACATGTAGGTTTGGCTTCAATTTGACTTCTTTGGTCATCGGAATTTTTATCTATAAATACATAATGGGTCATGAGTCATGACTAATGCAACATTAGTCATGACTCATGCATCATTAATAATGCTTAAACTGGGCGTTGTTATGAGTTCATATTGGCTGAAAATGTGGAAGCTGTACAAATTTAAAGCGGATGTGGACTAGGACAAGATACCTTATCTTTGATATTGTTAGTGTTGGGGAGTATTAATATAAGTGAGAAGATTTATCGAATGATTTACTGATTGTGTTTACATTTTTATATCGCCAGTCGCCGAAACTAAGATTTTTGTGGTTATAGGTACACAATGCATGGTTGAAGATAACAAGACAGGAAAAGCAATGGAAAAAATACACTTCTCAACCTCAGATAGAGTTCTTGGTGTTGGGTGCGTGAGTGCATCCTTATGAACAAGGTTTCACCAGTTTATAGGGTCTGTCTGGGATTACTAACCGTGCCTACTAATAATCAATGTGTATCCACGGTTCAGCTGCTATTGTGAATGTCTTCAACAACAAGAACAATATATATTGGTATGTTGTTATTAATACTACTTATGTATTTGAAGTATAGTCATTTTAATACTTTATATAAAATGTTTATGCTACAAAATTCATGTGAAACATTAAAGAAAAAATTAAATTAAAAGAAGCCATAGATTAAAGGAGAAGTAAAATTAATGTTTTCACTTATATATTACTCTGTAACTTGATATGAAGAAGCCACAGATGATTTTAAGGAAGCAATATCAACTATGATAATTAAAATTGAATTATATGTGAGATTAACAGTAAAAATTAATTTATGTGTGAAATTTTAGTATTACTTCATAAAGTCCCTAGGCGGTAGAATTGCTGAGTTGGGTAGTGGATCAAAACAGACATATTTTGTTTGGGTTGAAACAGGTTGGTATGACACAAAATACTTAATTACTACTAATTTTTATAATAAGTTAGCGAATTCATCAATGAGGAAGTCATTCATTCACAAGTCAATTATAGGAATGTGGTCAAATTTTTAGGATACCTGATGCGTGACATTAATTTCAGTTCCATTGTAGGCTGGGAGTCAGAACCTATGGTTTGGATTTTGGACAAGTGCTTATTCGAGATGGCTGAACTACTGATTCGCTGTTGGGCCTTTAAATCTATCCCAGGGACTACATAACAATGGTAAATTCCTGAAATTTCATTCCTCATTTCATATTTTACGAACCATATTTGTTTTTCTAATGAAGTCTTTAACTTCTGAAATTTGAGGACGAGAAAATCAAGTAGGATTTTTTCTTTTGAGGGTTGATTTAGGTTTCCCTCAAACACTTATGGTCAAGTATTTATTAGTTTTCTATAATAATTAGACAGTTAGTATATGAAATAGGATCACAGAAGTTCGATAATTTCAATAGTAATCTATTATCCGATAACAACTATCAGGTCTTATGCTGTTCTTTTCTTTTCTTTCTTTCTTTTATTTATTTTATTTTATTTTATTTTATTTTTTTTGACCTGCTAGAGATTATCAAAACCAGAAATGGCCTTCAAGCAAAGACAAAATAGGGTTTTTTTGGGTATATATGTTTTATGGTTTTAAAGTGGGTAGAATTAAGTAGGAAACTGGTGTGAGGGAACCAGAATTGGTTGGTGTTGATTGGGTATTGCTATTCGGCTGTAATGAATAAGCCTGGTCACTAGACTACCAGTAAGTAAGCAACATCAGCTGTTATGATTGACGATAGCCTGGAAGTATACGGATTTGGGGAAGATCAGGGAGGGTTTAGGATCCTTCTGAAGTAGACCAACACGGCGAGTCAAACCAAAGTGTTATTATCTGAATCAAGTTAGATGATTAGGCTGAATGACAATTGATTGGAATTGCTCAAAGCTTACCACAAGTTTGTTGTTACATCATTTAGTTTAAAGCGAACGCATAAAAAACTTTCCCAACTGATAGTTTGATCATCAATAGTTGCTGATAACCAACCCGTTACTTGCTTTTGTAAGACACAATATTAGCACCAAAAGAACCAAGTTCTCTTCTAACACGCAGCCACAACTTTTTTGTTGAACTTTTGACTATGCAGCTATAAGAGTTTTGTTTAAAGTTGTCATCAAATCTTTATTGAAGGTAAAATCTAAATTTTTGCTGTTTAGAGTTTAGACATAAACTTACATACTCAAAATTGACCTTTTGATATTGTATCGTTCATGATAAGGTTTAATGTACTGTGTTGGTAAATGCTTTGTGAAAACTATCCCACAGGTTAGTGTGACCATTTGAATTTTCGTGTTTAAATCGAATAATTTACAAGAAATTAACTCATCTTTGACTCTTATGAATTTTATATTTCATGGGGCTACAATAACATGCTATGCGAATTTACACCCGAATGTCAATTGGTTGGGGGAGTACTTTGCGTATAGTCACAAAGCAAATACAAATTCCAATACTAATTCACATTGTCAACTACTAAGCTAATACACCATATCAGTTTGGTGGAAATACATCCATGCTCTAACACTCTGTTCCCAAGTATAAAACAGAAAGAAGACAGATGGAGAGGAAAAATGAGTGAAGTAAAGAGGAGAGGAATAAGTTTTTTTTTTTTTATTTTTTTTTATTTTTTTTTATTTTTATATTGTATTCCCGAGTTGGAAAGAAAAGAGAAGGAAGTAACAAAAAAAGAGCTTTAAAATCAATTTCACTCCATTTCATCCCAATTTGGGAAGTAAATTAGGAGAGTAATTTTGATGTAATTTACCATCCTTTACTTTCCTCTCCCCTCCTAAAAAATCTCAGGAACACAATTTTTTTTATTACCATCCCAAACCTTTCCCTTTCACTCCAAAAAATAAACTCGGGAACAGAGTGTAAAAGAAAATGCAATGATGGGTTATGCCATGTTTTATAACAACGAACTTGTTAGCATTAAAAATATGTATTATGAAGTGATGGTCATTCTCATATTGTAACTTTGTGTCGTTTGTTAAGATTAGTAATAGTTTAGTCATTGGGCCTTGGACTTGGCAAGCTAATATGTTATAAGCTATGTTTCATAAGCCTAGTTATCCAACCATGTAACCAAGTCCAAGCCCAAGCCCATAGAAAGCCCATAGGGCATCTCATGTAACTTACTATTTAAACACCTCAAAGGCTCATTTGAGGTGTGTGCTTGTGTGTGTATTTGTGTGTGTTTCTCTTGAATAAAGGCTCTCATCTTTTCCATCTCTCTATATACATACGAATTACATATACATACATCAAGTCACCATCTTTCCATCTCTACTTCTTATAAGCTTCTATTGGTGTGATAAAGTTGTGAAATCTAAGGTCCTACAAGTGGTATCAATCGCCTAACAATGATTTAGGAGTGTTGGGTGTTTGTGTTTCTCGTATTTTTTTAAGCTTTCTATACGCTATTTTCAAAAAAAATTCTTACTTTTCTTGTTTTTTTTTGGTTTTTAACACTTTTTTGATTACAAACTAGTGTTATAAACCTTATCTAACAAGAAAGTTTTAATCTTTTTGAAAATTTCTAGCTTAAAAAAATTCGACTTTGGTTTTGTACTTGTTTTCGAGATCACAAAAAGTTTGATAAAAATCATCAAGTTTGGAACTTTCTTCAAGTTTTGGTGATTTTATGCATAAAAGTACAAGTTTCTTGGAACACAAACTTGATTTTGGAGTGCTTTGAGCTACACGATTTGGCTACCATTTATCGAGAATCTCATCCTTGTTATCATCATCCGATTCCGTGGTTTACTCGGTGTTTTTCTTCCTTGTATAAGTTAGAAAAAACACTTCGACTTGGGTTAACTTTCTAAATTGTATAATTTAGAAAAGGTTTGCATATTTTCGATAAGTATACAATATCGAGAATCGTTGCACAATACTATCGAGAAATATTGCATAACTATTTCGAGAATCCTATTGGCAAAATTCGAATATCTTATTGCCATCAACCTTGGCTCAGTTCGATTATTTAATTGCCATCATATTAGGAATCTTGGACAGAACTTTTCGCAAATATATAATATCGAGAATCTTTCGAATATTATCGAGAATCTTGGAAAGATTCAAAGTTTCGAATTTGTTATTTCGAAAAACTTGGACAGAACTTTTCGCAAATATATATTATCGAGAATCTGATATAATCGAGAATTTGTTGACATTTTTTTTTCGCAAACCTGATTTTGTCGAAAAAAATATTGGATACTTTTTTCGCAAACTTGGATAATTTCGAGAACCTGGGCAAAGTTTCGCAAACTTATAATTTTCGAGATCTTGGACAAAGTTTCGCAATCTTGTAATTTTCGAGAACTTTGTCATAATTTTCGAAAACTTGGAAATTGGTCATATCTCGAGAACTTGGGAATTCTCCGCGAAGAAGTTATTGAAGTCAAAACTTTCACCGTCAAATCTTGCAACTTACTCCAAACTCAACTCCTATTTCGTTTGAACGATCCAAGAATCAACTTTATCCATCTACACTTCATCAATGGCAACACAGCAAGACATTCATGCAGCCGGTGCCGAAAACCGACCTCCCATGCTGTCAAAGGGTGGATACTCACAGTGGGCTAGTCATATGATGCGTTATCTTAAGAGCAAAACAAATGGAAGTCTTCTCATCAAATCCATTGTGGATGGACCTTTCAAACCATCATAAGTACTAGACCCTGGTGATCCAAATGGTACCCCCCAGTACAACCATACTACAGAGAACAGAATGAGACTGAATACACTGTGGAAGACAGAAAACAGATTGAAGCTGATGATCAGGCATTTCATTACGTCGTTCTTGGTTTACCTGAAACCATTTATGCTACTGTTGACAGTGAAGTAAGTGCTCATGCAGTCTGGGAAAGAGTCAAGAGGTTAATGTATGGGACATACATCGGGAAACAGGAAATGGAAACACAACTGCTTAAGGAACTTCGCAAGTTTACTTCAATTCCTGGTGAATCCATAGAGACATACTACCACATATTCTGTAAGATCATGAATGATTTATCAAGACACAACCTCAGTCAGACAAATATTGCTAACAACACCATTTTTCTGAATGAGTTACAACCAGAATGGGGAAGATATGTCACTATTGTTTATCAGACAAATAATTTGCATGAAGTTATTTATGATCAAGTGTATGACTTCTTGAAGCAAAATCAAGATGAAGCTAATGAAGTAAGAGCTGAATTACTAGCTAAAAAGCATGATCCTCTAACATTAATTGCTGATACACCAACACCTATACCAGTGAATACACAACAACAACCATCATCATCTTCCACTCACAACTACATGCAACCATCCTACATTCAACAACCAACACCGGTCTACCAACAACAATTCTACCCACAGCAACAACAACATCTTATTCCACAACAGCAATACCCACAATTTCAAGAACCAGAATTCACTGAAAATGATGAAGCTACTGCAACATTGACTCAAGCGTTTGCTTTTCTGACAAAAGCTTTCCAAGGACGCTATTCTACACCAACAAACAACAACCAAAGGATTTCATCAAATACTCGCAACAGGCAGATCGCTCAGCCGAGTTTCAATATGGGCAATGGAGGCCACATGGTTGGAGTTTATGGGAATCAACAAGGATACGCTACTGGAATTAACATGGGTAATCAGAATATGCAAAATGCAGGTCAGTATGCAGGGAATCAGTATGGTCAGTATGCAGGGAATCAGATGGGTCAGCATGTTGGAAATCAGAGGGGTCAGAATGTTGGTAATCAGGCAATGGGTAATCAGAATAGGAATGTGGCAGCTCCAGTTGTTGGCAATTATGGAAATGTGAATCAGGGTAATCTGGTAAAGTGTTTCAACTGCCAAGGAGTAGGTCATATGGCAAGGAACTGTCCTACTAAGCCGAAAAAGAAAGATCTAAAGCAGTTCTGTTGGCACAAAAAGAGAAGGCAGGGTTTCAGTTGAATGCAAAGGAACATGATTTTATGGCTCTTATGGATGAAATGGAAGACAGAGAGGATATCGATGCGAACTGTATATTCATGGCGAATCTTCAGGAAGCTAAGTATGACATGGATTCTGACACACTTCCTGTTTATGACACCAGTGCACCATCTGAGGTATCAAATTTCAACACATGTCATAATAATGATATATTTGATATGTCTCCTCATGAGGAACAACATTCTGAGAAGCAAGCACCCACTTATGATACATACCTGGACATGCCAAGTAGTAGCAATACTTCTTCAGCAACTCCAGATGTGAATCATAATGGAGGCTTCGTTTCACAGCATGCTGAGAATGATGAGGAAACACGTGCTTTATTTGAATCATTATTAAATAATTGTGGTATTGAAATTGAGAAAGTGAAAAAGGTCAATCGCGATGTTAAGGCCGCGAATGAGAAATTGACCACTGAGCTTGAGAGATACAAGGAAAATGCAAAAAGTTTTCAAATTCACAAAGAACGCGAGTCAGAATTTGAAATTGGTTATAAGAAGTTACTTGTTAAAGATAGGGAATGGAAAACCAAGTTTGCTAATCTTGAAATAAGTTCAACAAAAACCATTAACTCTTTAAAACAAGAAATTTCTGATTTACAAAACCAACTTTCTAAACAAAAATCAGCTTATACCAATCTTGAAAAAGAAATGGAAGAGTTGAAAAAAGACTTTGCAAAGAAAGAAGACAAACTTTTGGCCGAAATCGTAGAGTCAGAACACATGATTGCTCATTTAGAAGAATTGGTGGTTAAGTCGGGTCAGTCAAGTCAAACAATGAAAATGATTTCAAATCAAACTAATCCGGTTTACCATACGAAAGATAAAGTGGCTCTTGGTAACAACAATCCTTGTAATCTCAAGAAAGCTCAGGAAAAACAGAACGTCTTGTATAATGGTAGTATTTTTTACACCAAACATGATCCTCCCGTCGTTCGGGATTCTGTGCAAACGATAGAACATGTCGAAGAGAGCATTTCTCAAATGAAACAAAAGGATTTGAAACCCATTGATTACAACAAATTGAACAAACTTTCGGGAATTACTTTTGTTCCAGAAAAAGAACCATCTGTGTTTTCCATAAAACGACCATTCTCAAAAATGTTTTCTAAGAAAGTAGTTGCTTCCAAATCAATTTCTAACATGGAACAGATTTCCTCAAACAACACTTTTAACACAAGTGCTGCACGGGGATATCTTGATGATCTTAAAACCAGAATTGGGCAACTTAAAACGACTTTAGAATCTAAAACAAGACTTAATGAGATCAACTGGAATTCCACAGTTCATTTACAGCTTAAAAAGATTCTCGAAAATGAATTTGCTCCTCAAATTAATAACATCCATGCTCGAGTAATTCATTTTGAACAAGCATTTTTGAAAGAAACAGCTGACTTCGTCACGGATCACAAATCCTTGATAAAGAAGGCAAATGAATCTTTTGAGCAAATCAATGTTTTGGAAAACCTAAATGATTCTCTCTTCGAAGCAGTTCTGTCTACCGATATTATGTCCATCATTTTACAAACATATTCTGTTCAAGACGATGAACGACTGAGAGCTGAGACCTCCGACATTGTTTCAAAATATGAAAATGCTCTTATTAAACTTGAAAAAGAAAATGTGTCATATTTTAAACAACTTGATCGAAAAAAAGAAGAATGCAAGTATGACAAATTGTCGTATGAGCGTGCCTTAAAGAAAATGAAAGAGCAAAATGATCTTTTGAGGGCTCAGCTTGACTGTCAAAAAGGGAAGGGTGAGGAAACTAAGTTTGCAAAACCGTCGACTTCGGAGAAACCAAATGTTTCAAACACGGTTCAAAAACCAAAAATGTCAATTTCAAGGTTTGCTCCAAAAGTCGATGAGAAGAAGGATTTGACAAAACCAGTCACTCCAACACCCTCGCCCAAGATAAGTGAAAATGAAAAGATTGTTGATAAAGGAAAAGCGGTTGTCGAAACACCAAAAGTGATAGCACCTGGTCTTTTTAGGATTAGTCCCACTAGTGCGTTTGCCTCAACATCTAAGACAAATGATAAGTGCATAAAGGCTAATTCTAAAGAATCTAGGGATGGTAAAAAGGACAACAATATAAATCCTAATGTGTGTGCCTTACCTTCTACAGGATTAGAAAGTACCTCTAGGAGCAGCAAACTAAAGCCTAAGAGCAATACAAGGAACAATAGAGTCTCGCCTGTCTCTACGAGTAGTAGCAAGAATAAAGTTGAAGAAGTAGAAGAACACCCTAGGAATTTATCGCTTTTTAATAAGAAACATGATTCATCTGAATGTAATGTCGAAAGTACTGGTTCTAACGCATGTAATGACTCTGTTTGTTTAATATGCAAGAAATGTTTAATTAATGATGTTCATGATGAATGTGTTTCTAAGAATGTGAATGTTACGCCTAAACAGAAGTATGTTCCAAAGGGAACTAGTGCCAGATCTAGATCTATAGAAAGATTAGTTGCACGCTTTAGGTCTACCACTAGTAGTCGAATGCCTAGGAACCACCTTAAGTTTTGTATGTGGAAACCTACGGGTAGAGAATTCATTCTTCAGGATGGCAAATTGAAAGTTGCTCAAAATGGACAAGTAGATACCTTCTATGAATGTGATTCAGATTTTACCCCTAACCAAATGGAACCAAATTCAAAACGGTTTCCAAATACAAACTCTTCTGTTCTTGGCAGGTTATCGAAATATGTCTTTGGATCGTCGACTCGGGTTGCTCCAAGCACATGACCGGGAATTTAAAGCTGCTGATCAATTTCATTTGGAAATTCATGGGAACTGTACGCTTTGGAAATGATCATGTAGCAGCTATCCTGGGTATTGGAGACCTTCAGTTTGGAAATTTTTTGATCACTCGAGTTTACTATGTCGAAGGATTGGGACACAACTTGTTTTCAGTTGGGCAGTTTTGTGATGCAGATTTAGAAGTGGCATTCAGAAGAAACACAGTTTTTATAAGAAATTTGGTTGGTGATGATCTCTTAACTGGTAATCGTGGTAAAAACTTGTATGCTATCGACATCAACCAAATGGCTTCTACATCACCAATTTGTCTTATGACAAGGGCAACCGAAACTAAGTCCTGGCTGTGGCATAGACGTTTATCCCATCTCAATTTCGACACCATCAACAAGTTAGCCAAAGACAACATCGTCACCGGACTTCCTAAGTTCAAATACACCAAGGAACACCTATGTCCATCATGCGAACAAGGAAAAAGTAAAAGAGCATCATATAAACCCAAAACCGTACCAAGTTCGGAAGCAAGGTTACATATGTTGCACATGGACTTATGTGGCCCAATGAGAGTTGAAAGCATTAATGGGAAGAAGTATATTCTCGTTATTGTTGATGATTATTCAAGATATACTTGGGTAAAGTTCTTGAGATCAAAAGACGAAGCACCAGGCATCATCATCACCTTTCTGAAGCGTATTCAAGTTCTACTCCAAGCTCCAGTAAGGATTATAAGAACAGACAATGGCACAGAATTTACAAACCAGGAGTTAAGAACTTACCTTGAAGATGTTGGAATCACACACCAAACATTAGTCGTTAGAACTCCATAGTAGAATGGGGTAGTTGAAAGAAGAAATAGAACTCTTGTGGAAGCTGCTCACACAATGCTAATTTTTTCTAGTGCACCACTATTCTTATGGGCTGATGCTATAGCCACTGCTTGTTTTACTCAAAACCGATCCCTAGTCCATCCGAGATTTAATAAAACCCCATATGAGCTAGTGAACAACCGTAAACCTGACATCTCTTACCTTCACGTGTTTGGCGCTTTGTGCTATCCGACGAATGACAGAGAAGATCTAGGGAAGTTAAAAGCTAAGGGTGATATTGGAATCTTCATTGGATATTCAGAAAACTCGAGGGCATTCAGGGTGTATAATAGAAGAACGAAAAAGATAATGGAGACGATGAATGTGAAGTTTGACGAGATTTCACAAATGGCTTCTGAGAGATACGCTCTAGAACCCGCGCTTAATCCGATGGCTTCTAATCAAAACGGATTAGGACCCGCACCAAACCAGCAGACTTCTGGACACATCAGTTCAGGACTCGTACCTCAAGGAGCTCAGTCAACAAACACGGATAAACCTTCAGAACAAGAACTAGAAAATTTCTTCGAGTTAATGTTTGATGAATATTATGGTGGAACTTCGACAAATGCATCCACAACATTCCGCTGCACCCGCTCAAACCATCAACCAACACCACCACCACATGATGCATCTACAACAATCGAAGCTGAAGCACCAACTACATCAACATCATCTACATCTACTCAAGCAACTCCAGTACTTGAAACTGTTCTACCAAGCGTTGATGAGCAAAATCAAAACACAGATTTTCAAGAAGAACCAACAAATAATTCAAACGATGTTGCGTTAGAAGAAGGAGAAGAAGTATTTGAAAACCCGTTTGCAACAGACTCTGCTGAATCTTCTTCAAGGTTACAAGAACCGTCTAACACACATACGTTAAACCCAAGGTACCCTTCTACGTTTCAATGGACAAAAGACCATCCAATAGAACATATTATTGGTGAACCTTCAAAGCCAGTTCAGACAAGGAGACAACTAGCCACCGATCTCGAATTGTGCATCTACGTTTGTTCAATAAGCCTCAAAGAACCAAAGAACATTCGGGAAGCAATGGCAGAAAACCCTTGCATTGAAGCGATGCAGGAGGAATTTCTTCAATACCTGTTACATGATAGTTGGGAACTTGTTGAACGACCACTTGATAAACGTGTTCTTGATCTCAAGTGGTTGTGGAAGAACAAACTAGATGAGGAAATGACTGTTATTCGCAACAAAGCTCGTCTCATGGCTAAAGGTTATCCACAAGAAGAAGGGATAGATTCGAAGAATCATTCGCGCCTGTAGCTAGACTTGAAGCAGTCCGGATTTTCTTAGCCTATGCAGCTCACAAAAAATCACAGTCTATCAGATGGACATTAAGACAACTTTCTTGAATGAAACTCTGAAAGAAGAAGTGTATGTGAGTCAGCCAGAGGGATTCATCGACAAAGATCATCCAGACTACGTCTACAAGCTTAAGAAAGCAATTTATGGTCTAAAACAAGCTCCAAGAGCGTGGTATGACGAACTATCATCTTTCTTGCTCAAAAACAATTTCATAAAAGGAACGGTTGATGACACCTTGTTTATCAAAAAGTTCAAAGATGACATTTTGATCGTTCAAATTTACGTGGACGACATTATTTTTGGATCAACCAATCCTAACCATTCAAAACACTTTGAAAATCTCATGAAAAGTAAATTTGAAATGTCCATGATGGGGGAACTCAAATTCTTTCTTGGTTTACAAATACATCAATCCCCTCGTGGTATTTTTATCAATCAAGCTAAATATACGATAGAGATTTTGAAAAAACATGGAATGGAAAATTGTGATTCTGTTGGTACACCAATGGTCACTTCACCAAAAATAGGTGCTGATTTGTTTGGGAAACCTATCGATCCGAAGAAATATCGGAGCATGATCGGTTCTCTCATGTACCTAACTGCTAGCCGCCCCGATATTCAATTTGCTGTTTGTTTGTTAGCACGGTTTCAGGCAAAGCCTACCGAACTTCACCTCAAAGAGGTTAAAAGGATCTTTCGGTACCTACGAAGCACCATTAACATGGGACTTTGGTATCCGAAGGATTCGGAGTTTAATCTAACAACATTTTCAGATGCCGACCATGCAGGAGATCAAGTTACAGCAAAGAGTACATCAGGTGGAGCACAATTTTTGGGTGAAAAGCTTGTAAGCTGGTCTTCAAAGAAACAGGATTGTACTGCACTATCAACCGCCGAAGCCGAGTATGTGTCTCTATCTGCGTGTTGTGCCCAAGTTCTTTGGATGAGGACACAGCTCACAGATTATGGCTTTACTTTTGACAGAATACCTATGTATTGTGACTCAAAAAGTGCCATAGCCATCTCGTGCAATCCCGTACATCACTCTAAGACGAAGCATATCAAAGTCCGCTACCATTTCATCAAAGAACACGTGGAAGAGGGTACTGTTGAATTATTTTTCGTTAAGACTGATTATCAACTCGCCGATCTATTTACTAAAGCCCTTCCAAAAGAACGGTTTGACTATTTAGTTCGACGAATTGGCATGCGAAGCCTAACTCCTGAGGAGCTAGAACGTTTTCTCGAATCTTCTTGAAAAATATTTTCAAAACCGCTTCGCTGTAAATATTTTTTGAAAAAACAAAATACAAAATTTGAAAAACCAACAAAACCAAAATACAAAAATATAAAATTTCAAAAAAAAATCAAAAACAATATAAAATCAAAAAATCCAAAAATATTCTTCTTATGACATGTCTCTCGTATAAATCAATATTCTGTACGTTTCTAGAAATGTCATTCAACAATGATACGGATATGTACAGATGCTTGAGCAGGAGTTCTTTTTAATGTTTTTCTAAAACATGTCGTTTCTCAAAATTTTCTTCACGATGGCTTTCTTATACTTCAGTACGAAACCCGGACTTCAATGATGACTTCTGATTATTTTCAAATCAAGGACTCGTACGTTCAATGATGAACTCTTTTTCAAAAAGTTCGAGTCTAAACAAACGAAAAAGATTTCAAGCATAAACTCGTTTTCAAACAAAATTCTTGAGCACTTTTTCAAGATTGTTCAACAGATTTCTCAAAATCTCTCAAAATGAGTGCTCAAGAAAACTCCCTCAAAACCCTTAATTGATTTTAAATGTGCTATCATTAAGGGGGAGTATAACAAACTAAAATGTTCCGATTTCATGCAAAAACAAATCTGTCTTTCTCTCCAAAAAGCTTTTTATTAATCAGTTGATATCAAAAATATCACGCTATGCTATTTTTGAGGGGGAGAAGACATGATTAAAATGTGATCAAAGATGTTTAAAGCTTGTGACTGAATCTCAAAAGAGCTCGACTCAGTAAGTACCAATGAATTGACGAAGCTTAAAATGTCAGTAATCGAAAAGACTTGTCCTGGACGGGTAATAATTTCAAGCTAGTCTAACTAGTGATGTAAGCGTGTCTCGAATAGGACTTGTCTGAGTAGAATGTACCGTATCGAGAGACTTTCTTTGGACTTGACCAGGACAGGTAATAACTTCAAGCTAGTCTAACTAGTGATGTAAGCGTGTCTCGAATCGGTCATGTTCACTGAAAGTGGATCAATTCAAAAGTGCAAACTCCTCCCGCATGTGCAAATTTCTTAACAATTCATGAGCACATGTGAAGGGGGAGTCCTTCAAAAGAAATGCAAAACTCTCGAAGTGTCAACAAAATGTGTTTTATATTCATAAACACTTTGAGAGATTTTCACAAAAGGTTTTATGGCATGTGATCAATTATAGGATAGTCATGGAGTTATAAGGTGACTAAGGTTAAGAAAAAACCGTCCTATGATCCGCCAGAGCCGGAGGGATCTACCCAAGGACAATTCCAATAGATTAGAATTAGAAGTCCTTAGGTATGATTGAAAAAAGGAGAAAATGAGAAAGGAGAAAGAAGGGGTTGAAGAATTAAAAAGAAAAGTTATGAAAAAGGGTGAAAAGAAATAGCCCTTCAAATGTTCAACCTTAGGGCAGACACCGGGTTCAACTCATATGCTACTGGTTGTTACTAAGGTGACTCCGGTATTGAAGACAAAGACGTCATGGACCCAGTGACGCACTGCACTAAACCTTCTTAACCACTCAAGTTCTCTTAAAAGAGCTTGTTTCATTCTCACGGGGAACCAGCATAATCTATCGACTTGTCTCTTAGAGATGGTTGATATTGAAGCAGGAGACCTCTCCCTAATCTCCGCATAGGAAACCAAATGTGCACTTATCGAGTCTAGAGCCCCGAGATTCATCAAAAGATCTCATAGGAACACATGATATTTCTACACTGGTTGTTCATCATTAAGGACGCCAGATGTAAACTTAAGAGTCCTACGCAGATCTTAGCAATCTGCCAGAACATTTATGAGAGGATTCACATTTGTGATTCTCAATGATTGAATGGAAATTCCTGCCAGGGTCAACATCAAGCAGCCCTGACAGCAGGTCACTTCGGTAATTCTTTATGGGTTACGCTTAGTGTTCGCGGTGGTTTCAAACGGTCTACAGTCGTGGAGTGATCCCCAGCGACTCACCCAGTCATTGAGCTACTTAGTAGGTCTCGTAAGCTCTCTCGAGAGTATCTAACATGGGAACGGCCTTGGTAAGGGTTAGAAGGAGTCTTCACACTATGCTGTTAACGATCTCTAATTCTTATCTGTAAGTACCGGATGTTTTATTGCTAACTGTTTATATGCAGGGACACTTCATCTCCATGGCGACAGATTCCACATGCTCATACATGCATCTCGAAGTCAAAGGAAAGTTCTCACAAAGATAAAAGCAAAGAAAGGTTCAAAGAAAGATTTTACGCATTGTGAAAGAATCTACAGAAGTAAAGTGACAAAGATCTGTGTGAAAGAACGGGAACCAAAAATCCATGTATCACAGAGACTGAAGATGTATGAGCATGTTGGAATGGCAAACAACCACCACAGACGCAGAAGTGACGAATGGCAGATAACTCCACATCACTGAGGAACAAAGAACGATGAAAATTCAGTTATCAAAGATCACAAAGCATGAAGGAATAAAGACTAAAGACTATTCTACAACAACACACAAAGTTAAAGACAAAGAACACGGAAGACCCACTCACGTGGAGCATCATTCGAATGACCACCCCTTAGGGGGAGATTGTTAGCATTAAAAATATGTATTATGAAGTGATGGTCATTCTCATATTGTAACTTTGTGTTGTTTGTTAAGATTAGTAATAGTTTAGTCATTGGGCCTTGGACTTGGCAAGCTAATATGTTATAAGCTATGTTTCATAAGCCTAGTTATCCAACCATGTAGCCAAGTCCAAGCCCAAGCCCATAGAAAGCCCATAGGGCATCTCATGTAACTTACTATTTAAACACCTCAAAGGCTCATTTGAGGTGTGTGCTTGTGTGTGTATTTGTGTGTGTTTCTCTTGAATAAAGGCTCTCATCTTTTCCATCTCTCTATATACATACGAATTACATATACATACATCAAGTCACCATCTTTCCATCTCTACTTCTTATAAGCTTCTATTGGTGTGATAAAGTTGTGAAATCTAAGGTCCTACAGAACTAACAAAGGAATATAAATTATATAAATTATATATGTCAGCATGTAACTAACTTGAAATAGAATGTGTTTGTTTAATACTTATATTCCCCATTTCCTCCTCGAATGGTTTAGTGGATATTGTGATTAAACTTACATCAATGGGAGGTAGAAGCAATTTTATTAATTTTATATGCTTTGATAATTTATACCATCTTTGAATCTTGTTGTTATTCAATTAATTTTGAGATCTTTCTTTTAGACTAAAACCTCAGAGGACATTATAAGGGTCGTCACAACACTTACCAGGGTGCTAAACTGTCATTTCAAATGTAAGTATATAATTTCATCAGCCATTCGATTTCTGTCTTCTTTTGTGTGATTATTAGTTAATGCATATATGAGTTTACTTTTTATCAGCTAAGTTTACTTGGTTTTTAACATATTTAAATTTCCATAATCACTTATAGTTTTATAATTGTATACTAAGATTTAAGATCCATATCTCTCTTAGTATGTTAATTCAACATATTACATTATGACCCATACAGAAGATCATACATTTTGACATGTTACCCAATCAAATTATGTACATCTCATAAAAACTTCCCTAAATAATTATGCCTTTTTAAATGGGTCATTATGGACCACCTTTTATATCTAATGAATAAAATTTGAAAAATAGCTTAAAAGAAAACGTATTAAACGGGTCAAATGTAACCAAAAGTGTAGTATTTTATTTATTAGTTGTCATTTTATTCTATTATAATTGTTGATATTGGTATTTTGTAGTAAGGCGTCGAGAAATTTGAAGTAAGAAACTTGGAGTTACGAGTCTCGAGTTGGTAGGCGATTGGAGCAGTTTAGTGTATGTCAAATGGGGAGGCATGGGTTAAATTAATTTTATTAAAAGAGAAGTACTTATCTTGAGTTAGAGTAGAAGATTAAGATTGATGGCTCAATGTGAGTTTTGTGAAAACCACAATTTGAGGTATTAGGTAGCTGATATTTATCACATGAATGGTGGTAGTTTGGACTTCAAAAAGGAATTCATAAGGTCAAAGATCTAGGATTGTGACATAGGATTTCTCCTTAATGATGATTAGGTTGCTTAACATGTAACGCCTTAAGTTGATCGAATCAATGGAAATCTTAAGGTTGCTTTAGTACTCTAAGAAAGATATGAAGATTAGTTTTTTTTGTCACGGTAATAAGAGGCCATGACACATGTCTTAGTTGTAAGAATGTAGAATTTTGGTGATAAATAAGTATGTGAGAAGTAAACGTATGAGTTAAAATTAGAAGATTGATTTATCCCATCTTCCAAGGAACCACGGAGCCAAAAGACCGACTTTTATGAACAAGCATGTGAAAATAAACAATACCCATATTTTTTTTGTCTTTGCATTTGAACTAAAAACATATACTTTGTAATGACGGATAATTTACTTAAGTTTTATTTCCTCTTATAGGATTGCCACTCATGTGATATGATCATGACATTAATTCAAAAGTCAATAAGTTTATTTTGTACTCTAAAGATAAATCAGAACATTAAACGTTTGATAAATGATTAAAGTAATCGAATTTTAGGAGTGTAATTTCTTTATTTGCCTTTCTTGCTGACCATCCTAGCCATCTGAAGTACATAGATTGGCCAAGTTTCCAACATGCAGTTGGTGTTTATAACGTACACACGTGCTTTTTCTGAAGCCATTGCTGCCTACAGCCATTGTTGAACCAGCAAAGGAGTCATTTTATGGGGTCATTAACTACCATCTCCGTGAAGGTAATAAGTATATTTATTTTGATACTTTTTAAGTTGTGTTTGAGGCAGATTCCAAACTACAGTTTTAAAGGGTCATTTTCTTTATCAGGTTACGTCCTTAAATTTTTTTAAAAGTTATCACCTTACGAGTCTGAAAAGGTACGAACTTATTTTTAATTGTGTCATGTCCAGCTATTACAACTACATTAATTTTCAAAGTAACCTATACATAAATTTTTTACCACATAACTTGACTTTACATATTTACTCCTTATATTTCAAATAGCATACCTTTAGAGAATAATCTTGGTGTAGCTGATGTTGTAATTTATGGACCAATATTTATCATAACTTGGTTTGAGAAAATTGTGATTAGAAGAAACGTTTCTCAGGTTGGGTTAAAAGAAGGGTTAAAAAGGTTAATTAAACGCCGTGTTGCAACCGTTATGAATGCCACTAAAAATAACTGATTATTGACCCCAACTAATTTGATAATTGATAATTTACCTAAACAATAAGAACATATTATCACAAAAGAGGGTAAAACATTTGTTTTGGGGGAGTTTCGTGGGTGAGAGTGGTTTTTTATGGATTTTTTATGGTCCCTTAAGTTTGAGAAGAGCAATGAGAGAGATCCTTACCTCCAACTCACCGGCCCTTAGACGGTGAGAATTATTTTGATGTGAAATTGCTTCTTATGCATTTGTGCATTACATTTAGAATCTTAATGTATATTATTAATGAGTCTATGGTGTCTAACTTATAATATATTCTATTATGTTGTCTAACTGAAGTTAAATGTTGCAGTAACGGGTCAAAGTCAGGTGCTTCAATGAAATTTGCCGGCTGTCAAGGTTCTTGAATGAAGGTGCCAATCCGGCATCCTGGCCCAACTATGATTTAGCAAATGCAACATTCATGTAAATAAGTTTGTAAACAACAAGGTTGTCAAGCTTAAATATTTTCTCTCATATTCGATAAATGATATTTCTCTTCGTTCTTAATCTATTCAATATATAATTTAGTATGTTTATATCTTTATTTTTGTCAACTTATAGCCTTATAGCATTTCATTTATCGCTTACGCAGATGCCTAAGCAGAACTATTGACGGTTCATTTATACAAACAATATTTTCAAATTGTTTAGAAAATGAGCATTTGATGTTCTGATCATAAAAACCCTTCTGAAGGGCAAACTTCATTGTTCCATCTATAGGGAATACTAGATTAGATAATGAAATGATCTCCAGGTGGAGAGAAATTAGCTTATTTTGAATGTTCAAGTTAGATTTTATGGAGATTACTTAAGCAGCTGCTCTCGGGTAGCTTTAGAAACTTTTGCTAATTGACCTTACATTACTCACTATTTAAAACATGGATAGCATATTTGATTGTAAACTTATTTGTCCTTAAATTTAAATGTCTACGATCAGGAAAAAAAGAGGAGGAGGATAAGAACTACCCATGTAAGGCTACCCATTAAATTTAGACTATATAATGTTTAGGAGTATATGGGAAATATTTTGACTAATAATGTCTATGAGTATATAATGTCAAATGCTATACTTAAATTGGTAATTTCTAATGTCACGAGTATATATTTAAACTTCGCTTTACTTGCATATAAGGCACGTTTTGATTTGAGTTTTATTTACTTTTTTTGGGTAAAAGCATCAAAAGTATATGCTTTTTGATGAAGATACAGATGATGAATATGATAACCATAATAGCAACACTGAAGATGGCGTTTGGATAAACATCAATGATATTGATTAACCTATTCATTCATTGAATAATTTTAATGATTACAAAGATAGTGAAGTTAAAGTCAACAATCAAACTCCACACACCAATAACGACAAATATGTTATCCTTGATGAAGATATCAACGAGGACTCCTCGACAGGTTCATTATTCATCAATAATTCAATAAGTATATTTGTTTTAATTTGGTTTGACAGGATGAAAAACAAAACTTATAAGTCTTATTTTTTTTTTTTATTAACGTAGGTGATTACAAATATACTATCCTTGATGAATATACTGATGAGGAGCTTCAACACGAAAAAACACAACTGAAAACATAGCCGAAGATGACATGTGGGGTGATATGGTTGAGAAGTGATGGTATGATCTGATGGTATGAAGTGCATGGTTTACATAATTCTGACACATTCATCGACGACGAAGCTTATGAAGTGGATTCAGACATGTATAGTGTCAGATCAGTCTCTGATGAGACGATGTGGACAGCTTTATTAACGACAACTCCACAGATTATAAGACAAACAATGAAGAGAGTGATGATGATTATTTTTAATCAATCATACGTGGATTCTGCTAGACTTATGTTTCTTCAAGATTTTTTTATAAAAGATTTATGACTATTACTATTTTATTACCAAATTTTGTTGGTATTTATATTTCTTAAGTAATTGAATTTTGTTTCTTTGAAGCTTTTGCTTACTTTTGTTATTGAGTGTGCAACGATCAAAATGATTAAATCAAATTAATAATATGATAATTATAATATATTAAGCTAAAAATAAAACAAAGGAAAAAACGGCTGAATAACTTGATTACCGTAGCAGAAAATAAGCAAAAGTCTTTCTGTTTTTTCTACCATTCGTCCAAAATCATATGCTATCTACTAAAAGACATGTATACACTTTTAAACCAACCGATATTCAAGAAATATAAAGTGAAACTACAACGTTTATATGTTCTTATCCTTTAACTAATACCTTCCAAAAATTAAAAATAATAATAATAATAAAAAAAAAACTTTTAATTTATATTTAAAAGTCAAAAAAAAAAAAAAAGTCTGCTAAATAAAAATATTAACACAATTAAGAATTGTTCAAAATCTCCATTAAATTTTTTTTTTAACAATACAATCAAAATAATAAATAAGCACTGTAATATACTCTAATGTGTGAACATGTATGGAAATGTGTTTAGGATGATTAAATGTATAGAAATCTAGTGAGAAGTTAGAGAGAGAAAGAGAAGAAGTTGGGAGCCTTATGAGAGAAAACTTGTGATATGTTAGATTGCAAATGAAGGTCCAACCCTCTCCACTAGTGGAGAGGGGTATTTATACAAGGAAGTGAAACGCCCCTTAAAATGGGCTGTGGATCGAGCTGACAGTGGGTAAAGACCCGACCCGACTCCACAAATACTAACTAATACTAAACTACGTACTAACTAATATGATAAATACTATGAGCTACAACATGCCAAATTATATTCGGGGTGACCGAGTCTTTATATGAATAAACGTATTCCTAACAATCTCCCCCTAAGGGAGGTCACCCTAGAAAATACATACTAAATCATAGCATTCTAATCTTTGAAGATAACTTTGTAGCTCGTAGTCTTTTGATTCTTCATAGTCGTGACCTTTGTGCATTTAGCAGCAAACTCTAGATGACTTGTTCAATGCGTTGGATGATCTTTGGCCAATACTTCGTGTTCGTCATCCAAATTAGTGTTTGAAAGTCATCTTTGAGTAGTAAAAATCTCCATGTGATTTGAACATCTTTGTGTAGGCATGCTCACACTTTTCAGGATCATGATCTTCTGTATCAGAGTTGTGGAAGCATAGATGTAGCCCAATCTATGATCATGATTTATTAGATTGTGATGTAGAAGTGTGAGCATGTGGTGATGGATCAACATCTTTTCAACAATCAACTGCAACCGTCAGAAATTCCTGCAAGCAAACAGTTAGCAACAAATCATCCGGTACTTATAGGTTTGGAATTAGAGATCATCAACAACATAGTGTGAAGATTCCCTCTAACCCTTACCAAGACCGTTCCCAATCGGAAAACAACCGAAAGGATTTACACGATCTACCTAAGTAGATCAACGATTAGGTGAGTCGCTGGAGATCACTCCACGACTGTAGACCGTGTAACTGCCGCAACCACTAAGCGTAATCCACAAGAGATTACCGGAGTGACATGCTTTCATGGCGGTTTGATGTTGACCCTGGCAGGAATTTCCATTCAATCACTAGGAGTTACATTAGCAACATCCCTCATAAATGTTCTGGCAGATTGCTAAGATCTGCGTAGGACTCATAAGTTTACCACTGGTGTCCTTAATGTTGAATTGCCAGGGTAGAAGTAACACGTGTTCCTATGAGATATTTGTATGCATCTCGAGGCTCTAGACTCAATAAGTGCATTTGGTTTTCCTATGCGGAGATTAGGGAGAGGTCTCCTGCTTCAATATCAACCATCTCTAAGAGATAAGTTGATAGATTACAACAGTTCCCCGTAAGAATGAAACAAGTTCTTTTAAGAGAAATTGAGTGGCTAGAAGGTTTAGTGCAGTGCGTCACTGGGTCCATGACGTCTTGTCTTCAATACCAGTGTTACCTTAGTAAACACTAGTAGCATATGAATTGAACCCGGTTTCTGCCCTAAGGTTGAATAATTGGAGGGTTATATCTTTTAACCCTTTCTCATTTCATTTCTTTTTAATTCTTCAACCCCTTCTTTCTCCATTCTCACATTTCTTCTTTTTTCATAATCATACCTACGGACTTTCTAATACCATCTACTTGGTATTGTCCATGGGTAGATCCCTCCGGCTTTGGCGGATCATAGGACGGTTTTCCTAACCTTAGCCACCTTATAACTTCATGACTATCCTTTGTTGCCATAAACCAAATCATTGAAAATTGTCACAACGTGTTTATGATAAGGAAACACATTTAGTTTACACGTTGAGAGTTTTATCATTTTCAAATGCTCCCCCTTGACATGTGCTCATATGTATTGATTTGAAAATTTGCACATGTTGGGAAGAGTTGCACTTTTTGAATTGATCTACCTTAAGTGAACATGACCGGGCATTCGAGACACGCTTACATCACTAGTTATACTAGCTTGAAGTTATTACCCGGCCCGATCAGATTCACCCAAGGTTTCTCGAAACGGTACATTCTACTCAGACTAGTCCTTTTTGAGACACGCTTACATCACTGGTTAGACCATCTTGAAGTTATTACCCGTCCAGGACTAGACTTTTCGATTGATGAGAAATGTTGTTTCGTCAATTCATTGGTAAGATTCTGAGTCTCGCTCGCATAAGATGCTAGGATCCTTATTACACAAACCATTTGCTCCCCCTCAATATGTGCATTGATATTCAAAAGAGTTTAGCACATATGGGAGAGCTTTCGTTTAAGTCCAAAAATATCATATTTGAATCAGATTTCATATTTAAATCACATTTTCTCCCCCGATCAAAAATTTCAAACCAATTGAGATTTGTGATCCTGATGCGTGGGAATTGCACCAGGATTTACCTCTCGAGGGATCTCGAGAAGCTTACAACCCCCACCAGCCAGTGTACCTGATCGTTGTAGTATAGTATAGTGACAAGTACCGGGGGATTGATCGTTCAACTCAGGAATAGTGTCGCTAGGATTAGAAAGCCTAAAAACTAGGTCTAGAGGTGAGGGGTGATTCTTTTTGTATTTTTATATTTTTATAAAAGCAATTAAAATCTCGGGTTTTTGGAAGAGTGGGCGGAATTAGTTGCTAGTCAACTAACCCAATAACTAAGATGCAATCAAAATAAAATAACAAAAATGTATATAAAACTAATTACTAATGTGGTGTGAACGATAAATGGGAAAATTGTGTTTACTTAGGTTGCATTACTCCCTAGATATCTTTTACAGGTTGATAGTTTGTTACAATTGCGTGGATGACGGGTTATATTCCTTAATACCATTTGTGGGGTGGCGTATGTACTTCCCCAACTCTATAAGCTCCTACTTCACTCCTATGTCGAGCCTGCAAGAAGCTCCTAAAATGGGATCATTAGAATTCGCTCATGCATTAAATACAACCATAAAAACCTAGTACGCATTGGTTCATGTTTCTTAAGACGTTCAAGCATGTTACCCTATGGAAGTCTGCCAGTTTTCTTAAGCGTAACATCGAAATCATTCATCTGTAACAACTATAAACAAGCAATCAACCCATAATCAACATCTAGGTTTCACTACATCTAAGCAAACACAAAAGAGATCTAGCCTAGCATGTTAAAATCAAGACAAGCGTAAGATATATTCAAACAACACATAGACATATTGAATGAATTGAAAGGATACTTATCTTAATTGAACATGAAAGGTTTCAAAGGGTAAAAACCCATGAAAGTACAATAAAAACCGTGCTAGGGTTTCTCCAAGTTATCTCTCTAATTGTCCTCTTTTTATGAATGAAAATTACAAAACTATATATAGATTTTCCATCGTGACGGCGTTAAGAAGAAATGTCTGACGCCGTCAACTCACTGCCCATAGTAATAACGGATTGCCTAGATCCAGATCTGACGCCGTCAAGTGCAAAATTTCTCTGGGCCGTCACATGTAATGGGACCATGACGACCTATGGTGACGCCGTCATGCCCCTAGTGTAAAAACTCTCTGGATCGTCACGGACTCTTTCCACTTCACCTCTTGTTTTACTCTTGACGCCATCATGTAGAACCTTGTGACGCCGTCAGGTACTGTTCCCAGCAAGGAAAATTAAGACTTTGTCGTTTTCTTCACTTTGATGCTCAAAAAACGTCCAAAATGCTTCCTTTTCCAGAATTCACTCCAAAAGTACCTAAAATCACAAAAGGAACAATTTAGGGCAATATTTCATCAAATAAATTCAATTCCGGGCTTAAATGACCCCCTAAAAACGGATCATTTTTCGCCTCATCATATACCCTTACACTTGAGATTTGCTTCTGCTCAAGCAAATGCGCTTTTATTCTAATCAAAATACAAGTTAGGGGTCATTTAACACTAATATAAAAGTAATTACAACAAATAATCGTTCCACTAAAGACCAAAGACAAGCACGAAGGTCATACACTAGCACCTCACAAATAGTGTTTAGATACTCACATCTCTCGGGTGTAATAAAGTATATATCACAATATGGAAATGGAAAACATCTCTCACTACCTGTCATAGCAAAATAGATTACCATAGGCTTGGGAAAGGATCAAACCTCCACCACATGGCGTAAGCACCTAGGATAAACTATCAAAGAGGTCTTTTAAAGGGTTATAACGTTAGGTGTAGGGATATCGAATACACGGTTTTATTGGATAAAGGCAATCTTTACTGGTGGCGAGTTAATCATCTTAGTTAATTACATGTACAAAATGGCGTTGCTAAGCCAAGACTAGACTCGACTTAAGCTAATAAATGAAAAATAACAAAAACATAAAATAAACATAGAATGAAACGGGATGGTAGTCCGTATGTTTTTTCTCTTTTCTCTTTTTCGATTTTTTTTTTTTTTTTTTTTTTTTTTTTTTTTTTTTTTTTTTGCATACACTCTTACCCTACCATCCAAAATAATACATCATGGGGAATGTACATTCCCCTTACACTTGAATTTTTACATACTTTACAATAAACTAATCTAATGACTCGAATTAAGATAATCAAAACACTTGGAGTACTTTTAAGATTAACGCACATATGGGGGGGGGGTAATATAAGATGTTCTTCCCCCTTACTCCATAACATAAGTACTTTACCCATGAGTCCCAATCGTCCCAAAACAATATGTACAAGGATATGACTCGACTTAGCAACCATGTAATCAATTAGATAATTAACTAAGGGTTTAAACATATAACAATAATGCACTAAAGATGAGTGCATACACGGAAGGCTAAGGCGATTTGGGTGTACATTTAAGTGGGTTGTAACAAATTCTTCCTTTAAGTAAAATGCTTAAAGTTAGAAACGAAAAGATAGGCTCGGAGGGGTGTACTAGGGGTTTCGTGTACTAAAAATGAGTACAACGCTAAGGTGTGGGAAAAATTAGTTGACTTTACTAGTCAAGTAATATGACTTAAATGTTCAAGTAATTATGATACGGGTTTAACACAAGGGTGATCCTAATGCCTCTTATCATGTAGTAAATCCTACTACACGAATGTAGTCTCACTAGCAGTCTCGGGATGCATCACTAACGCAAGTTCTAGAATCTAAATGCTACCGATACACTCATAAGCACTAATAGTAAATGCTTTTCCTATCAAATCTAAAGGCGAACCTCACATATTTGGGTGGAAAATTTTTCTGAATGGTACGGTTTTGTGCTAGTCATACGACTCCTATCCATGAGACGCTTGCTAAGGCTAAAGTTTCACTCCTAAATGTTGTAAAAAAATTTAAATTTGCCGCTAAAATTACACTAACAAGTATTTCTCTTAGTTTTATTACACACCTACCATCAAACAAACAAACTCAAGTGCAATAGTATCCTATAAGGTATCATCATTTACCCTCCCCTTACACTTAGGATGAACATTGTCCCCAATGTTCAATTAAAGAATGTAAAAGTGAAATAGGTAAAAGAATGAAATCAAATACTCCCCTGATTTGTTCGGTGTGGATAGTGTGGTAACAAGGTTAGATCTTCCTCCAAGAAAATGAACAATCAAAGCTTCCCTTCCAGAATATAAATCATCTTCTTGTCATACATAACCTGTTAAACCTGAGAAAACAAACAAGGCAACCTCGCGTAAAATCGGCGGCAATCTATATATACTAACAAGTCCTAGAAAACAATGTAAGATATAATGCTTGTGGAATGAATATTTGCAGATTTCTTAGAGTTTATAAAACTAAAGAATTAACAAAAACTTTAAGACTCCGTTAGAAAAACAAAACTAGCAAAATTTCCAGAATTTTACACATGACGCCATCAAGAGTAAACTCATGATGCCGTCAGAAGTGACCTGCAGAAATCTTTACGTTAAGTTTCCGGAAAATTTCTGGAAAAACTTATGTCCTATTTCCTGGAAAATCCTGCAAAACACCATTATGACTCGATACAAGCATTTGACTCTAACAAATACTAATACACATCTTCATTTAATATCGTGGAGAATCATGATCAATTTCGTTCTTAAAAACATATTTGGGGTTTCCCCTTACACTTATCTTTTGCGAAATACCTTTGTATGAAGTTAAGACGAAGTCAAACGACAAAATAAAGTATTTTCACCATTTTATTTGAAACATGATCTACCAACAATAAAAATAAAGCATGCATACGGAAACAAATAACAATCAAACAAATAAAAATCACACAAAGCATGGGTTGCCTCCCAAGAAGCACTTTTCTTTATTTATGAGTCTTGTAGCTAGACTCAAGGTCATGGGCAATTACGTGACCTCATCGTCAAATGTTACATCCTCCTCACTAATCATTTCATTACTACTTTCTTGATAATGTTTTACACGTTGTATGTTGACAGTAAACTCTCTATTTTCATCGTCTATTAACACAACAGCTCTAGTTTTAGAGGAACTTTTCACCGTAAAGGGCCCATACCATCTAGACTTGAGTTTCCCTGGAAATAACCTCAACTAAGAATTATACAATAGGACTTTGTCCCCTTCTAAAAATTCCTTAGGTTTCTTAATTCGCTGGTCATGCCATCTTTTTGCCCTCTCCTTATATGTAATGGAAGATTCATACGCTTCTAACCTTAGCTCATCAAGCTCATAGAGTTGCAAGAACCTATTTATTCCAGCGATTGTATAGTCCAAATTACATGCCTTAAGCGCCCAATAAGCATTATGTTCTAGTTCGACCGGAAGGTGACATGCCTTACCATAGACCATGCGGAACGGGGTCGTTCCAATAGGTGTCTTGTAGGCAGTTGAGAATGCCCATAAGGCCTCATCGAGTTTAAATGACCAGTCTTTTCTATTTTGACTAACCGTTTTTTCTAGTATTCTTTTAATTGCCATGTTGGTGTTTTCGACCTGACCATTGGTTTGTGGGTGATAGGCGGTGGAAAATCGATGGGACACTCCATATCTCCTCATGACCTTTTCCATTTGCGCATTGCAAAAGTGGGTTCCCCTATCACTAATGAGAGCTTTAGGAATGCCGAACCTAGCGAACAACTTTTACAGGAAATGAATAACTACCCTAGCATCGTTGGTCCTAAGGGCTTGTGCCTCTACCCATTTTGAAACATAATCGATGGCAACTGAAATGTATTCATTCCCTCCTGAAGATGGAAAGGGTCCCATGAAGTCGATTCCCCAGACGTCGAAAACCTCACATACTTGTATAAAATTCTGAGGTGCTTCATCTCTATTTGATATATTCCCGGCCCGTTGACATGCATCGCATGCTTGTACCATTTCTTTAACATCACGGAATATTGTGGGCCAATAGAATCCCGCATCGAAAATCTTTCGTACGGTGGTATTTATCCCATGATGGCCCCCAGAGGGGCCAGAGTGACACTCTTTCATGATCTTTATTGCCTCATCTCCCGAAACACAACGTCTGATTATTTGATCAGGACACATTCGGAATAAAAATGGTTCGTCCCAAAAGTAGTACTTTAGTTGGGCAAAGAACCTTTTCTTTTCGTATTTAGTCATGTGTTCCGAAATGAGTCTGCTCGCAAGATAGTTAGCAAAATCAGCGTACCAAGGCTCAGAATCTGTCATTGACATGAGTTGTTCGTCAGGAAATGAATCCCGAATCTCGCTTCTATCGAGCTCATTAAGGGGATTTTCAAGACGAGAGAGGTGATCAGCAGCCAAATTCTCTGCCCCCTTTTATCACGAATTCCAACGTCAAATTCTTGTAACAACAAGATCCACTGAATTAGTCATGGTTTAGCATCTTGCTTAGCAAAAAGATATCGGAGAGCCGAGTGATCGGTGAAAACGACTGTCTTTGAAAGGACAAGATATTGACGAAAATTTTCAAAGGCGAACACTACGGCTAATAATTCTTTTTCGGTGGTAGAGTAATTCTCTTGAGCGGGATTCATGGTTTTGCTAGCGTAGTAAATAGGTTGGAATAGCTTGTCACGCCTTTGGCCTAATACTGCCCCGACAGCATAATCGCTAGCATCGCACCTGATTTCGAAAGGCAACTCCCAGTTGGGTGTAACCATGATTGGGGCTTGCGTGAGCTCCTTTTTCAGGAGATCGAATGCATCCTTGCATTCTTGAGAGAAATCGAAAGGGGCATCTTTCACCAGCAATTGAGTCATTGGCCGAGCTATTTTAGAGAAATCTTTGATGAATCTCCGGTAGAACCCGGCGTGGCCCAAGAAGCTGCGTATTGCCTTAACAGTCGTGGGATAAGGTAATTTAGATATAGCTTCCACTTTTGCTTGGTCCACCTCAATCCCATTCCCTGAGACCTTATGTCCTAACACAATCCCTTCTTTTACCATAAAATGACATTTTTCCCAATTTAACACCAAGTTGGTTTCCTCACAACGTTTGAGCATTTTTTCTAGATTAGCAAGACAGCGGTCGAAAGAGTTCCCGAAGACCGAAAAGTCATTGATGAGTGTGTAAATAATTATCATTTTTATCGTATCTGAACTGCCAAAACATCCAAAAAACACTCAAAAATGTTTAAAAACAAATGAAAAACGAACAGAGTTTGCACAATTGGCAGTTTCAGTCCCTCAAGTTTCAAAAATTGACAAAACTAGTCCCTGGACAATTAAAATGAAAGAAATGTCAACCCAAGGTTTTCTAAAGTCAAAAATTATCAAAAATGATCCTTGGGTGAAAGCTTTGAGAAAATTACATGTTTGGTCCCTGCAGTTTGAAAAATGACAAAATTGGTCCTCGGGGTTTCAAAATTTGGAAAATTGAAATTATGGCCTTTGGTTATTTGAAGTTGGCAAGTTTTACCCTTGTGATGTATTTTAGAAACTTGTCAGACCAGACCCCTAACTTTTAAGATATTACATTTTTGGTCCTTGTGCTAAAATTTCAAACAAACCAAACGGATCCTCAATAATACTACTACTTCCCCTAAATCCAAAACACCACCCAAACCAACCCAGCCCACTCCTTATACCCCAAGCCCACCATTAGCCCACCTCCATTTTAAATAAAACACCCAGGTCAAACGGTCAACCCTTGACCTTTGACTACCCCTTCCACATCACCTCCCCACCATCTGCTACAAACCAAAACCAACACCATCATCACCCCTAACCTATACTTCCCCTGCAACACTCAAACTCCCACCCCTCCTACTCCAAACCAAACACTACACTCCAATACAGCCCCCTGGCATCAATTGTCCAAGGAAAAAGCCAAACCTAGTTTTGGCGCCAAAACAAAAATGTGGTCAAGATTGAATTCTAAGGATCCTAGGGTCAAGATTGTTGCTGGGAAAGAGACAAGGGTCCCTCAAAACCCTAATTTGGAAGCTATAAAAGAGAAAAGTGGCAGTGGAACAAGTAGTAGATTTTAGTTTAATTTTATTGTACTTTCAAATTTGATGTAACTTTTTAAATTCAGAAAAATCAAAGTTGTAATCTGTTTTAATTTCAATAATATAAGTTTCTTCAGTTTTGCAATTCACTTTCAGTTAAGTTTCACTTTCAATTCGATTAGAAGAAAATACAAAAAATTAAATAAATAAAAATAAAAAAAAATAAAAAGAAGAGAAGTAACAAAGGAGATGCTGAGTACCAGGGTTTAGAACTCCAAGGGGAGTAATAGGTTGTGTTTGTTATCATTGGTATTTGGTGTGGAGTTTACAGGAACATTTGTAAGCTCATTCTTTATTTTTCATAGATACTGTAGCATCAGCCTATTGATTGCTTCTTAGTGCTTATTCTGTCTTTTTCTTTGCTTAATAATGTATCTATTACATTATTAGATAGGTTGTTGGTATAATCCTGTTAGTTGTGTAAGATTTCACATAAACTTAATCCTTAACTGCAATTTTATGCACCCATTAGATTATTAGGAATTTGTTGTTATAAATAGTGATTATGTGTTTAAATAAGTTTAGTTCTTCATATTATAATCAAATGAATCAACTTTAGGGTCACAGTTAGTCTCATGTCTTGAAAACTCAAAATAGTTAAGTATTTAAGGGGTGTTTGGAACTGTTTTCCCTTGTGTGTTCTGGTTGTTCTTGTTCTGTTTTTTTTGCATAATTAGTTTAGTATAGGTATAACTAGAATAGTAGAGGCTAGAAATTGGTAAGTATAAAGCAACAAGTCAATATCACTATTAACTATGCTCATACATGTTTCTTTGGATCTGTGACTCAGCTAGTTGTTGGATCTAGGGTACATTTAGGTTAATTAAGTGTTATAACACCTTAATATTACATGTAGGTTCATAATTGATCAGTAGAAATTGAACTTGGTCAAAGTACTTGAGCATTTAAAAAGTTAAAATTTTTCATGTCTGTGTGAAATGGACAGATTTCAATTAAGCTTCTAGTGTTCTTTTCTTATTGAAAATGCAAAGTCTTTGTTGTTTTGAACACTTTAATAGCTTGTGTATTCAAATCCAAAAGAAAATCCAAGTTTTGAAATGATTTGCTGCCTTGAATTCAATCCCTAAGTAGCCTGTTTGTTCATAAGGTTGCCCTGCACCAGGTCCAACCCTCCTACTTCATAAGCTACTTTCTAGCCCAATGGTGGACCCCACCTAGTGATCTTTGGCTTTTTGAGAAGCCCACAGTGCTGAATTATAGATTCTAGGTTTGATTTGGATTTTGAAGCTTATCTTTTCAGCTTATTTTATCTCTTATATTAGTATAATGGTCTGTTTCTTTTAGTAGTATGTTCAGTTCATATCATGCCTAATTGAGCTTATTCTAGCTTGTAAGTTTACTCAGTGAGTTTTGCTTGTTAATTTGGCTTGTTCTAAGTTCCTCTCAGTAGCTTCTATCTTAATTTACTCTTAATGTTTGGCTTATCTATTTGTTCCATGGTCACTGTTCATTCTGTAAGCAACTAGTATGTACTAAGCTTGTTGATTTTGGTTTCCAATTGATTATAGCCTATTTGATTATTGTTGTTGGTAGTTATAAGTTGTTTGTCATTAAATTTGACTGTGCTTGTGTTGATGTTTACCCTTGTGCTTATTTTGCCTACCAAAGTGTGCCCTGCACCACTGTATTGAGCCAAGTTCTCAAGCTTTTTCTGAGCTTATTTTTGGGGCTCAGCTTTAGCCTCTGGGCTTTTTGATTAGCTTAACTAGCAGGCTTGTTAAATCAAGCCTTGGCTTTGGCTTCTCAGCCTATTTGGTAAGCTAAATTTTGCCCTACACCTTGTCTTATTCCAACTGCAGGATCACTGAGTCAAGTTCATAAGCTCCTTGAGAGCTTAATAGTGGACCCCACAGGACCAACCTTGGCTTTTTACAAAGCTCACAAGCCCATGTCCCTATTTCAGTGCTCACTTTTGGCCTTAGAGCTTATTTGATAAGCTGGAATTTGCCTCAAAGTTCACTGCAAGCCTGCTGTTCAAACAGGGCAATGTGGTTTGCTTATCAGCTTATTCAAGCTTATCAGTGCACTCCTTTTCTTGCTTTAGCCCATTTTCAGTACACATAAGTTGTTTTCAGCTTATTTTCTAGTTTGTGTGCCTTGGTTAGCTTACTTGAGCTTATACTTCTCATTTGAGCTTAATAAGCTCAACTGTTTGGCTTATTGCAACCCACAGTGCTTATTTCTCATATTCAGCCAAAGTACCTTTTTTAAAGTTGTTTGTTTTCAGTTTTTAAATAGTTTTCAAAAAGAAAAATCAGAAAAAGACAAAATTTTCAATAGTGATAGCTTCTATTTAAGAAGCTTATTGCTTATTTGCTTATTTTTATTAAGCACTTAGTGTTTTTATAATTTTCCTATGTTCCTGTAGCTATAAAATAATTTCTGTAATTTTTTCATATTTTTCTCTTTTCATTTAGTATTTTTAATAGTTAATATTAGTTTTTATTAATTAATAATAATTATTTAAAAAGTCTTAAAAATATATTTTCAGTTTTAAAATTAGTTTTATAATATTTTAGATTTTTCCAAATTTAATTTTCATATTTTTAGTGTATTTTCATAATTAGTTATAATTTAGTGTAATTTAAATAATTAAAAGTAATTAGGAAAATAGTAATTAATTAATAGTAATTAATTAAATAGTGTAAAAATTATTTTTCTTTTTCTAAAAATTTTCTTTTATCATTAGGATTGTAAAAATGTAATTTTCATATTCATAGGTATTTTATTTCACAAAAACTCGCGTTTTATTTCATACGCTAACGTAATTTTAAATCAAACGAACGCATTTTTAGGTTTAACTCATGTTTTTAGGGTAACTGATTATCAATAATTGTTAGTATAGTGTTTCTAAGTTATTTTCATTCCTAATCTCATAGTGTAATCATTCAAACCCTTATATACCCTTTCCTGTCCAAATTCACGCGATCACAAAACCGTTTTGATTACCATCACACCTCGTTGGGACATAACGACCCGGGGAAACCCTATACTTCCACGGAGATTGATTCTAGGATGTTTGACCTTGTTGACCATCACCTGGTCAATTTAGGTTGACCGTTTGGAGCCGACCAAATTTTGGCGCCGCTGCCGGGGAGATTGTGCGCGTATTCTAAACGGTTTTACAGATTAGTGAATCTGGATATACACTCACTGTATATTTACCATCCTTTGTCCATATTTTCTTATTTTAAAAACAAAACTGTTCACGAAAACTTTTTAAAATTAGTTTTCAATGAACACAAAAACACAAAAAGATTTTCTTTCTTATAAAATGTTTTCCAAAAACTCCAAAAATATTCACCTTTACCCTCTCACCTTTTTGATTCTTCATCCCTTTACCATCTATCCTTTTGATTCTAACTTTTTCCACTTGTCCCATAATTGATTCTAATGGCATCTCTCGATGACGATTTCTTTGAACAAATGGCCTTTGAGAGCAAAATTGAAAAACTTATGGCCTTGTCAAAAATATCGAGATGTCGTGTTGATTATGATGGACCTTCGATTCATATTCCCTCTCCGGTGAGGGAAATGGAACAAGAAACCGAGGTGACAAAGGACCCTGTACTTCCCTCTGACGATGGAAGTGCTAAATACGTCCAACCTACGGTTGCCCAAAAACCGAAGCTTACAATTGCTCCTAAACCGTCAAGAATTGATCCTAACCTTTCACGGTTTACGGTTAAAAGTTTGTCAAGCAAACGTACAGAGCTTGTGGCAGTGACCAAAAAGAACGACTTACCTAATCTTCACGTTTATCAAGAACAAAAAACCGAGACCATAACGGAAGTGGTGGAAATTTCTAGCTCTAAGAGCACACCACTTGTCCCACCTCCGGATTTTATCCCTTGTGTTGGTTGTGGTAAGCCACTTTTTGGTTTACCATGTCGTTGGTGTACATGTGAAAAATGTGGTAATGATATTCGAGACGGAAGTTGTTTGTTTTGTGGTTCGAGGAATTCATTTGCTTATGATCCTAATCAGAACTCATTCAACGACTCTTCAAATTTTTCCAATTACCCATCACATTCATACGAGCAAGAATCATATTATCCAAATCACAATTATGCTTCGTATCAAAATACACCGAACTTTTCGTGTGAATATTGTGGAGGTCCTCACCAAGGTTTTGATTGTCAAAATAGTCAAAATTTTGGTTATGAGAAATATCCATACAATTCACCAAACCAGACTCAACAGTTTAACTGTTGTGAGTACTGTGGTGGCCCACAGTACAGTTCTGATTGTCAATCAGGGAACACGCTTGTCTATGAGCAGTTTCCTGATAACAATTATGATTCTAGCACATACGACTAACAGCCACATCAGTCTTATTGTTGTGAATACTGTAGAGGTCCTCACTTTAGCTCGGATTGTCAAATAGGGAATCAATTTCCTTGCAACAATTACGACTATTCGTTTCAAGACCAACCTCCACAGTACCAATTGACCCAAGCAACTCCTCAATTCCCGCAAGACCTTTGTCATGAGGTTCTTGAAGCATTTAAAAAATTTAAGGAGGGGTTGGCTACTACATCGTTTCAAGATTCTCGTGAAAAATCAATGGCAGAATTACTTGCTGAAGAACGAGATGCTAGAAACGAATTGAGCATGGAAGAATTACTTGCTGAGCAAAGAGCGGCTAAAATACGTGCCAATCTTCGCTTTGCTGCTCTATATGATGATGATGATGACAGTGATGATGATGAAGATAACATTGTTATTATTCAAAAAGATTCATCTGTTGTGATTCCTTCCATGGAGAATCAGGGAGAAAATAATGTGACGAAGTCACTAGCCGTTGATCAAATGGAACTTAAAAATTCCATAACTGCTAGTACTTCTAAACTCCCTCAGTCTGTTATCACACCCGAGGTTTCCACTCACTCTTTGATCATGGGGGACAAGCATCTTGACACTGTTCCTAATAAGGAATCGGACGAATTCATAAAGTCTAGTGTTGAGATCCTTGTCCCAATCCCGAGAGAGTCACAGGGAACTCTTGAGCATATGTGTGATATTCCTTCCCCTCTTGAGTGTTCAAACGATCATTTTGAGACTTTCTCAGATTTTAATGATGATTGTACATCTCATGGAGACATTGAGTATATTGAGGCATCACTCTCTCAGTCTGATGTTGATCCTCTTCTTGAGGAGTTCGCTGATGAACTTACTCACATCAATCCACTTTCATTGGAAAGTGATGATGGTCTCCTCGATTTCCAAGCCGATCTGGGAGAAATTGAAAGTCTCCTATATCATGATCCGTCACTCACTTCTTATCCCAGTAGTCCAATAGAGAATAATAATCTCTTTGTTCCCGAAACATTCAATACTACTCTCACCAATCCTCTATTTGAATTCGAATCTGAATTCACTTTGATTTCTGATAATCCACTCTTTGATATTCAGAATGAGGATTGTGATGAATCTATTCCGGAACATGAATTCACAGATTCACATCTTGTGAATAATTCTCTTCATGAGGAGTTCTCCGGTGAACTCACTCATCATATCATGACTCCTCCGGAGTTTGATAGCCCGGGGGGAGACGCTCTCAATTATGAGAATTTGCAAATTCCCACCCACCCTCCCGGGTTGTTTACGAGCTTAACCTTTGAAATCCAACCTCAGGCTAATGAGCCTCCTCTTGAGGAAGAAGATCAAATCATGATTTTCATCATGGTTTTCTTCCTTTTCTTCACCTATAAGGTGACTTCCTCTCTTCTTCACTCCTTCGGGAATGAAGACACCATCTTTGATCCCGGCATTTTTATGTATCATTATCTTGAGCCGGGTACTTATCTCATCGGTGTGGAACTTTCACGTGCTTCAAATGTTTGTCCAAACATCTTGAATGAAAGTCCGATGGAGATTGTTTCTTCCACATCATGCTTCCCCAAGGACAAATGAATTCGGTGTCGAGTCAAGCTAGCGACTCGGTAAATAAAAACAGTAGCATGCTTATAGGGTTTTCACCCTAATTGTGGGGGAGTCACCCATGCTATGATTACAAAAGTGAAAAACAAACTGGTGTTTCCACATTTAGATTGTAATGTTGCCCTTTTACGTTCCAAGAGTCAGCATAATAGCCGGAACTTTGAATATTGAGGACAATATTCATTCTAAGTGTGTGGGGGGGGGGGGGGGGGGTATTTCGCTATTCTAGCGAATTTTATCACATTTTACTATCTTATACCCCCGTTTTTGGCAAAAATTTTAAAATTTTTTTTCACTAAAGTTCAAAATTTTTTGTGGTAATCAGTCCACCGTGTCTAAACGACAAAAAGGATTGGCTAATCCAGGAGCAAACGGCTCTTGGTAAAGATATCTCAAATCCGTTGACGGCTTGCAATTTGCCCAAAATTGTATGGTAAATCAACTCGCCATATCCCATAAAGCGAATGAGTTGGCTAGCCCACAAGATTATGGCTTGTGGTAAAGGCCGTGGAAAATACATAATTGGTAATCAGCTCACCAAGATGTTGACTTAGTCCATCAAGAGTTGGCTAGTCCAGAAGCAAACGGCTTTTGGTAAAGACTAATCAAATCCGTTGACAGCTGGTGGTTTGCTCAAAATCACACGGTTATCAGGTGTACCACAGTTCTCACACCTGGCTATTCCAGAAGTGACGGCTTTTGGTAAAGAGTTTTTCAAATCCATCAAGTTTTTCTCAAAAGATTGCTAGGGACTAGCAATAGTTTAGTGTGGGGGATTGATGAGTGTGTAAATACTCATCATTTTTATCGTATCTGAACTGCCAAAATATCCAAAAACACTCAGAAATGCATGAAAATACTGAATTTATCCCAAAAGTGTGTTTTATATGCTTTAGATGCAAAATGTTTAAAAACAAATGAAAAACGAACAAAGTTTGCACAATTGGCAGTTTCAGTCCCTCAAGTTTCAAAAATTGACAAAACTAGTCCCTAGATGTTTAAAATGAAAGAAAAGTCAACCCAAGGTTTTCTAAAGTCAAAAATTATCAAAAACGATCCTTGGGTGAAAACTTTGAGAAAATTACACGTTTGGTCCCTGCAGTTTGAAAAATGACAAAATTGGTCCTCGGGGTTTCAAAATTTGGAAAATTGAAATTATGGCCTTTGGTTATTTGAAGTTGGCAAGTTTTACCCTTGTGATGTATTTTAGAAACTTGTCAGACCAGACAACTAACTTTCAAGATATTACAATTTTGGTCCTTGTGCTAAAATTTCAAACAAACCAAACGGATCCTCAATAATACTACTACTTCCCCTAAATCCAAAACACCACCCAAACCAACCCAGCCTACTCCTTATACCCCAAGCCCACCATTAGCCCACCTCCATTTTAAATAAAACACCCAGGTCAAACGGTCAACCCTTGACCTTTGACTACCCCTTCCACATCACCTCCCCACCATCTGCTACAAACCAAAACCAACACCATCATCACCCCTAACCTATACTTCCCCTGCAACACTCAAACTCCAACCCCCTCCTACTCCAAACCAAACACTATACTCCAATACAGCCCCCTGGCATCAATTATCCAAGGAAAAAGCCAAACCTAGTTTTGGCGCCAAAACAAAAATGTGGTCAAGATTGAATTCTAAGGATCCTAGGGTCAAGATTGTTGCTGGGAAAGAGACAAGGGTCCCTCAAAACCCTAATTTGGAAGCTATAAAAGAGGAGAGTGGCAGTGGCACAAGTAGTAGATTTTAGTTTAATTTTATTGCACTTTCAAATTTGATGTAACTTTTTAAATTCAGAAAAATCAAAGTTGTAATATGTTTTAATTTCAATAATATAAGTTTCTTCAGTTTTGCAATTCACTTTCAGTTAAGTTTCACTTTCAATTCAATTAGAAGAAAATACAAAAAATTAAATAAATAAAAATTAAAAAAAAAGTAGAGAAGAAATAAAGGAGATGCTGAGTACCAGGGTTTAGAACTCCAAGGGGAGTAATAGGTTGTGTTTATTATCATTGGTATTTGGTGTGGAGTTTACAGGAACATTTGTAAGCTCATCCTTTATTTTTCATAGATACTGTAGCATTAGCCTATTGATTGCTTCTTAGTGCTTATTCAGTCTTTTTCTTTGCTTAATTATGTATCTATTACATTATTAGATAGGTTGTTGGTATAATCCTGTTAGTTGTGTAAGATTTCACATAATCTTAATCCTCAACTGCAATTTTATGCACCCATTAGATTATTAGGAATTTGTTGTTATAAATAGTGATTATGTGTTTAAAGAAGTTTAGTTCTTCATATTATAATCAAACGAATCAACTTTAGGGTCACAGTTAGTCTCATGTCTTGAAAACTCAAAATAGTGAAGTATTTAAGGGGTGTTTGGAACTGTTTTCCCTTGTGTGTTCTGGTTGTTCTTGTTCTATTTTTTCTGCATAATTAGTTTAGTATAGGTATAACTAGAATAGTAGAGGCTAGAAATTGGTAAGTATAAAGCAACAAGTCAATATCACTATTAACTATGCTCATACATGTTTCTTTGGATCTGTGACTCAGCTAGTTGTTGGATCTAGGGTACATTTAGGTTAATTAAGTGTTATAACACCTTAATATTACATGTAGGTTCATAATTGATCAGTAGAAATTGAACTTGGTCAAAGTACTTGAGCATTTAAAAAGTCAAAATTTTTCATGTCTGTGTAAAATGGACAGATTTCTATTAAGCTTCTAGTGTTCTTTTCTTATTGAAAATGCAAAGTCTTTGTTGTCTTGAACACTTTAATAGCTTGTGTATTCAAATCCAAAAGAAAATCCAAGTTTTGAAATGATTTGCTGCCTTGAATTCAATCCCTAAGTAGCCTGTTTGTTCATAAGGTTGCCCTGCACCAGGTCCAACCCTCCCACTTCATAAGCTACTTTCTAGCTCAATGGTGGACCCCACCTAGTGATCTTTGGCTTTTTGAGAAGCCCACAGTGCTGAATTATAGATTCTAGGTTTGATTTGGATTTTGAAGCTTATCTTTTTAGCTTATTTTGTCTCTTATATTAGTATAATGGTCTGTTTGTTTTAGTAGTATGTTCAGTTCATGTCATGCCTAATTGAGCTTATTCTAGCTTGTAAGTTTACTCAGTGAGTTTTGCTTGTTAATTTGGCTTGTTCTAAGTTCCTCTCAGTAGCTTCTATCTTAATTTGCTCTTAATGTTTGGCTTATCTATTTGTTCCATGGTCACTGTTCATTCTGTAAGCAACTAGTATGTACTAAGCTTGTTGATTTTGGTTTCCAATTGATTATAGCCTATTTGATTATTGTTGTTGGTTGTTATAAGTTGTTTGTCATTAAATTTGATTGTGCTTGTGGTGATGTTTACCCTTGTGCTTATTTTGCCTACCAAAGTGTGCCCTGCACCACTGTATTGAGCCAAGTTCTCAAGCTTTTTCTGAGCTTATTTTTGGGGCTCAGCTTTAGCCTCTGGGCTTTTTGATTAGCTTAACTAGCAGGCTTGTTAAATCAAGCCTTGGCTTTGGCTTCTCAGCCTATTTGGTAAGCTAAATTTTGCCCTACACCTTGTCTTATTCCTACTGCAGGATCACTGAGTCAAGTTCATAAGCTCCTTGAGAGCTTAATAGTGGACCCCACAGGACCAACCTTGGCTTTTTAGAAAGCTCACAAGCCCATGTCCCTATTTCAGTGCTCACTTTTGGCCTTAGAGCTTATTTGATAAGCTGGAATTTGCCTCAAAGTTCACTGCAGGCCTGCTATTCAAACAGGGCAATGTGGTTTGCTTATCAGCTTATTCAAGCTTATCAGTGCACTCCTTTTCTTGCTTTAGCCCATTTTCAGTATACATAAGTTGTTTTCAGCTTATTTTCTAGTTTGTGTGCCTTGGTTAGCTTACTTGAGCTTATACTTCTCATTTGAGCTTAATAAGCTCAACTGTTTGGCTTATTGCAACCCACAGTGCTTATTTCTCATATTCAGCCAAAGTACCTTTTTTAAAGTTGTTTGTTTTCAGTTTTTAAATAGTTTTCAAAAAGAAAAATTAGAAAAAGACAAAATTTTCAATAGTGATAGCTTCTATTTAAGAAGCTTATTGCTTATTTTCTTATTTTTATTAAGCACTTAGTGTTTTTATAATTTTCCTAGGTTCCTGTAGCTATAAAATAATTTCTGTAATTTTTTCATATTTTTCTCTTTTCATTTAGTATTTTTAATAATTAATATTAGTTTTTATTAATTAATAATAATTATTTAAAAAGTCTTAAAAATATATTTTCAGTTTTAAAATTAGTTTTATAATATTTTAGATTTTTCCAAATTTAATTTTCATATTTTTAGTGTATTTTCATAATTAGTTATAATTTAGTGTAATTTAAATAATTAAAAGTAATTAGGAAAATAGTAATTAATTAATAGTAATTAATTAAATAGTGTAAAAATTATTTTTCTTTTTCTAAAAATTTTCTTTTATCATTAGGATTGTAAAAATGTAATTTTCATATTCATACGTATTTTATTTCACCAAAACTCGTGTTTTATTTCGTACGCTAACGTAACTTTAAATCAAACGAACGCATTTTTAGGTTTGACTCACGTTTTTAGGGTAACTGATTATCAGTAATTGTTAATATAGTGTTTCTAAGTTATTTTGATTCCTAATCTCGTAGTGTAATCATTCAAACCCTTATATACCCTTTCCTGTCCAAATTCACCCGATCACAAAACCGTTTTGATTACCATCACACCTCGTCGGGACATAACGACCCGGGGAAACCCTATACTTCCACGGAGATTGATTCTAGGCTGTTTGACCTTGTTGACCGTCACCTGGTCAATTTAGGTTGACCGTTTGGAGCCGATCAGTCATCCATGAAAACTTCCATGCTGTCTTCCATTAATTCGTGAAAGATTGCGGTCATGCATCGCTGAAAGGTGGCGGGGGCGTTACACAGCCCAAAAGGCATCCTTTTATAGGCGAACGTTCCATAAGGGCAAGTAAACGTGGTTTTCTCTTGGTCCTCAGGTGCTATGGGGATTTGGAAATATCACGAGAACCCATCCAAGAAACAGTAATACTTGTGCCCAGATAATCTTTCCAACATTTGGTCAATGAATGGTAGGGGAAAGTGATCCTTTCTTGTGGCATCATTGAGCTTTCTATAATCGATGCATACCCGCCAGCCAGTAACCATTCTCTGGGGTACCATCCATAAGAATCTTATGCGTGCAAAAAGTTGAGTCAATTCCCTTAATGTCGGCTACACTCCATGCAAGCACTCCCTTATATTTCTTTAGGACTTCTAAGAGCTTACCTTTTTGTTCATGTTCGAGGGAAGAGTTTATGATTACCGGCAGTTGATCCTCTCCCTGAAGGAAGGCATACTCCAGGTGGTTAGTGTGGAAAACTAGAAGGGGGGGTTGAATAGTTTTACGTCTTTTTCGTTTTATTTGTTTTATAAAAGTTTGCTTCTAAAGAATAGATGTAAATTTCAAAACTCATTAATGCAAAAATATAGATACTAGTTTATTTACGATTTTGTATAAACACTACTTATATATAATGTTGGGAAAGAATTTACAATTTCATATATCATATATAAGCATATATATGTATAAGTGTTTTAATATAAGTTTATGTACTTGGTTTGTTTTTGTAAAATTAATGTTATGAATGAATCCTAGTTTGATCTTTATGTGAAATCAATATGTGCACAACACAAGCAATTATAATTATGTATGAAATGCTAACAAGTAAATAATCAAAGAGTGAGAGATGGAAAGATCAAACCGAGAGACAAAGGATTTATAGTGGTTCGGCTACAAGGACACCTTCCTTGCCCTACTCCACTCCCCGAGTCACCTACTCGAGAGTTTTTCTTCACTAGATCAAAAACCTCCCTTATGGCGGAGAAAACCTTACACACCAAATTACACACCACAACTTCGTCACAACACAATCACAACTTCTACACAACTTCTTCACACCAATCTTCTTCACACCTTTCTACTTCACACCTATCTTCTTCACACCTTTCTACTTCCTAACTCTTCTTCTTCACGCCACTTGTTTCTTCACACCTTCACTACTTAGCTCTATCCTCTACTCCAAGATATATACTACTTCACAACTTCTAGGCTTCAAGGTCTTCTCAACTTCAAAGCTTCAACTTCTTTGTCTTCACAACTATCTCTACTTCAATATACTACCACTTCTTATTTCTTCTATCACAAATCCTATCCACCTATACTTCTTCACTTCTAGTACTACTTCACACCTTCAATAAATCTAGATCCTATATCTAAATCTAGCTAACCAATGCATACACTATATTTACCAAAGAATGAATGATATACAAGATGAAATGATCAAACAACTTAGATAGCAAGATGATACTAAGTTGTAATACTCCTAGTCTTGATAAATAGAAGTATTCTTCTCTTTGCACTTGAATGAATGAGGCTTTGGATCACTTGGAAACAAAGGCTTATGAATTATATGATCAAAGGATTTTTAAGATGGAAATGGAGGTTTGAATCCGAAAGTTTTTAGTGCAAAAAGGTAAGAAAAATTCCAGATTTAAGGTGGTATTTATAGGCAACAAATTCTGACAACTGGAGCATGCCGGTCCCCTTAAATCAAGGCCGGACCCCTTAAAATTAAGGGGACCGCCCCTTATAATTAAGGGGGCCGCCCAGCTGTAACGGCCAAAATTTTTGTTTTTTAGTGGGGAAAGTTTATTTGGTGAAAAACTAACTGATTTTGGTTAAAAATTTGAATTCATATATTTAGTATGATTAAAACATTTTTCTTTATTACAAAAAGTGTTTTTCAAAAATACATAATAAGTTTATATATTAAAATAAACTTTGTAGTAATTAATTAAATACCCTTTTGATCTTATAATGCATTAAACACAATGTTTATTCATACCTTAAGTGATTAGATGGTGAAAGTGATTATTTACTACTAAATACTTGTTTACATCATGATATTTAGTTTGATGAGTTTTCATTTTGTGATTATCAAAACATAGAGAGCTTGAAAGATATGAATAACGTTTTTAGTCAATTATTTATACCAACAATCTCCCCGTTTTTGATGATTACAAAACCTAAACTCATTAAATCCAAAAATTAATTTTTAGACAAGTATTTAGTGAGTTTATATTCACTTCTCCCCCTTTTTGTAGAATCAAAAAGGTTTAAGCCAAAAAGATGAAAGCTCTCCCTCGTTTGAGGGCACCAAGGGTTTGAGTTATGGAATTCTTGCAAAAAATATTAGAGGCACAAGCATGGCACAAGCACAAACATATAGCATAATAATAACTAATAATAAGCATGGCAAAAGAGAATTTGAAACACATATAAAATCATTCATTAATAAAAATGATTATGTCAACCCATAATCATTGTTACATAAGCCATAAAGATAGAATTCTAAATTAAGTAGAATATCCTATTGTGCCAACAAAGAGTGTCACCAAACTTTCTTGCATCCCAAAATGGTTGAGGGTTTTATTTGAAAATGAAAAACATAAGCATATAAAATGCTTGGTGGTTTAATGGAGGTAAACCTTTGGTTGCATGGATGTTGGTGAGTTTGGAGATGTGGAGCTTGGAGGTGGTGGATTTGAAGTTGGGTTTGTAGGTTGAGGGTTTTGATGTTGTTCAAGTGATGGTGTTTGTTGAGATCTAGTAAGAAGATACTCAATCTAAGTAAAGTGCTCATTCAATGAAATGGTTTGTTGTTGGAGGAAGATGCAACAAGGGCAATTGTTAACATGCTTCTCAATTTGGTTAATGTTGTGTGGTGATGATGGTGAGCTTGATTCAGGTGGATCCAAATTGAGTTGAGCAAGATGTAATGCTAAAAGAGCACTAAGCTCATCATGAGCCTCTTTTAGCTCCTCAACGAACTTCAAGTGTTCGGAGGATGGTGATGGTGGTGGAACATGATAGTTGTCTTGGGTGAAGGTTTGAACATGCAACATAGGAGTGGCATGTGAAGTAGTAGGATGTGGTGGTGGTACTCTTGGTGGTGGAGACATGGTTGAGCTTGGGTAGTCATGAAAACATGATATGGGTGGAAGAGGTTCTTCATGAGTGGGTGGTGTTTTTGTTGAATGAGCAACATGTGAAGTATTGATTGAGAGATTGGGATTGTTGTTTTGGGATTGAGCATGCTCATCATAAGAAGAAGCATTAATGAGGGCATGAGTGGATGATTGGTTGTGGGATGAGTCATTAGTGTGGGTTTGAGGTTTAGTTGTTGGTTGACTTGGAACAACATCATTTGAGTTATGACAAGAATCAAGTTTTCTCCTCCAAACGGGTTTGACGGAGATCCTTGCGGTTCTTGAAATCTTGGGTTTTTGGTTGTTGGGAGATGACATGTTTGGGTGTGATGGCATTAATGATGGGAAGAGGGTATTTATAGTGTATGAGAAATGTGGTTTAGGAAGGCAAATTTTGAGGGATAGTATGGGACAAAATATGTTTGTGAATTTTGGGAAGTATAGGGTGAAATGGGTCAAAAAGTGATAAAGAAAACAGTATCCCCGACCATCAGATGGCCGGTCCCCTTAATTAGGGGCCAGTTCCCTTAAAATTAAGGGGGCCGCCCATCTGGTGATTCCCAGAATGCCAGAAATAGGTTTTTGGCAGAAAATTTTCAAAAAGGTTGTGTTTTTGGATTTGGATTCAAGTAAGTTCAACTCTTTGAGGCAATATAGGGCATACTATTCATGAATGTAGAGAGTGTTATAGAAATAAGTAAAGTAGACAATTAATTTCTAATAATCATGCAATCTACTAATTGACCAATTAAGATAGGCAACCAAGGAAGCAATGAAGCAAACTAGTTAAAAATGCAACTATATGAAAATGATAATATGTAGGCTAGTGCAAACATATTGTTAAGTGCTTACAAATAACAAGTAGGAAGATATGATTATATGGACTTCAAGTCTTGTTACAAACAAGATCCATATGGGCAAACCATGATTCTCATGATATGATTTGATTAAATTGTGAATGTAATTTCCATAGAAGTGTATGACACATGTGAGATAATCAAATATGTTTTAAATAAAACGTTTTTAGTTTTATTCAACAATGCTTTGAAATAAATTCAAGTGTGCATTAGAATAAAATAAATTGAGTTTTGCTTCATAACATGTTGAAAAAAAATTTTCAATCTTGATTTTGCTTAAAACAAAGTTATGGTAGCTTATAGTAAAACATGTTGTTTGAAGAAAAATGATATAGATATTTGAAAGATTATTGTTCAAAGAGAGAGGTTTTAAACATGATGTTTTAATTTTGATAACAAGAAATTGAAAGTGAAGGGTTTGAAATAGAAACTTATCATACCCAAGTGAATCAATTAAGCCCATTGTCACATATAATCATCTCTAATGGCAACTAAAGATATGGAAGAGAGATGGTAGATATTTATGATCTAAATTGCAATGAGATAGAGAGGGACAAAGTAAATCATCTATGGATTTAAAGATAGACATATGTATATATATGTATACAAAACACATCATAATATTAAGTTACTAACAAGTCTTAATTATAACACATCTATTAATGCAACTAGTAAGGTCATATAGCTTAAATGGTAAGTATTCTACTATAGATCATAGATGATTTTCAATATAAAAGAAGAATAAGAAAAATGATAATAGACTTAACAACAAGAAGGTTTACTCTCCTAATATCATGTATACATATATTAGTATTAATGATCTAAAAGCATGGCAACTTATAAATTAAGTCATATTAATATACTAATTAAATCATACTCTAATATAATGTAATATTGACAAGTTTTTGAAAAGAAAACTTACCTCAGGTCCAGCTTTTCTTTAAGAGTGGGCATGAGAGTAATGAAAGACATCTTTAAAGTTAGCCCAAAGCATGTCGAAGTAGCAAAGTAAAATCCCAACGCAATGAAGATCAAGGAGGCTTGATCCGAAAAACTAATCGATCACAACAATCATCACAAGTCGTGTAGGTCAAGAATGGTAATACAAGAATCCTTCGTCTTGAGGTAGTAACGAACACACCATAAAGTCAATGCTCCAAAAATGAAGAACAAACCGCCAAAACAATAGATGACCGCAACAACGTCATAAGCAAATCGTGTGTAGAATGTGAAACAGAGTAATAGGAACCAATAGTCATCAAATGAAAGAAGGCGAAGAGAGCGATCCAAAAAGTAATATTTCCTTTGTTCGTTAATTACCTAATCATGACAAAAAGCTTGGTACCTAGATTCTCATGGGTCCGAGTTGGTTAGTAGAGAACATCCATTGCATTTAAATGCACATGATGAGGATGTCGTCGAGAAGTACAAGAATTCATCAATAGTTTGTTTTAATTAACAAACAATGACTTTCTTGACTAGAGTAATAAATAATGGATGTAAATAATATTAGTTCTAAATTTCTCCACTAGGTTTAACAAATTTTATTTGTTTTGATATATTTGTTAAAGAATCATTTGCGGTAAATCCTAAGCCGGTTTGATCATAAAATGACTTTTGAATGTTAAGTAAATATTTTAAAGATCTAGAACTATTTTCAAATTTGGCTAATATTTTTGCTTTTTCATTTTCTATTTTAATTTCATGTTTGTAGTCTTGACAATATTTACATTTAAGATCAATTTCAATATTACTTTCAAGTCTAGACATTTTATCTTCTAAAATTATTTCCTTTTCAAAATTGTTTTCAATGGATATTGAAGATTTATTTTTAAGAATCATTTTTGAGTCAATGTTGCAAAAATGTTTGAAGTTGTTTTCCAATTTTGAAAATTCTAATATAAATTGATCATAGCAAAAATGTTTAGTTTCAGATTGTACCTCATTTGTAGTTGCACATTCTTCACATGCTATACGGTGATCAATTACATCGTCCATGTAGCTCCATGTTTTCTTTGTAGTTTCGTTTAGATCTTGAAGCATGTAGTCCTTGCCATCAATACTTGTATTCACATTTGTTTGAATATTCTCACAAGCCATATTTTCATCATCTTCTTCGTTATTGCTACCTTCAATGATCACATTTGAACTAGTAGTACATGTGTTTATTTCAACTAAATATTTATCTATTAAATTTTCTAGAGTGACTAATTCTTGTGCAACATCAAGTTTAGCATCTTTGGTTTTACATTTCTCTTGGTGAAACTTTAAAAGACATTTTCAAATATCATTTGCCGTTTTACAAAAGAATAATCTTTCATATTTAACTTTTGGTAGAGTTTTAAAAATAAGTAATTTAGCTTTAGTATTTTTATCAATCTTTGTTTGAAGATTATTATATTGATTTTCAAAATCCATTTTGGTTGGTTTAAGATCACCAATTGAAATGATATGCCAAAGATCAAGATCTATTGATTTCACATAATTTTCAAATTTATTTTTCCATTCAAGAAAATGATCATTTTCAAATAATGGTGGTTTTTGCGTAAATTCCCCTTCTAGATATTTTTCGAATTCCATAGATCGTTACAAATTTTTAAAATACAATATATTTTAAAAGTCTTGCTAGACGTGGCTCTTGATACCAATTGTGGAAAACTAGAAAGGGGGGGGGGTTGAATAGTTTTACGTCTTTTTCATTTTATTTGTTTTATAAAAGTTTGCTTCTAAAGAATAGATGCAAATTTCAAAACTCTTTAATGCAAAAATATAGATACTAGTTTATTTACGATTTTGTATAAACACTACTTATATATAATGTTGGGAAAGAATTTACAATTTCATATATCATATATAAGCATATATATGTATAAGTGTTTTAATATAAGTTTATGTACTTGGTTTGTTTTTGTAAAATTAATGTTATGAATGAATCCTAGTTTGATCTTTATGTGAAATAAATATGTGCACAACACAAGCAATTATAATTATGTATGAAATGCTAACAAGTAAATAATCAAAGAGTGAGAGATAGAAAGATCAAACCGAGAGACAAAGGTTTACAGTGGTTCGGCTACAAGGACACCTTCCTTGCCCTACTCCACTCCCCGAGTCACCTACTCGAGAGTTTTTCTTCACTAGATCAAAAACCTCCCTTATGGCGGAGAAAACCTTACACACCAAATTACACACCACAACTTCGTCACAACACAATCACAACTTCTTCACACCAATCTACTTCACACCTATCTTCTTCACACCTTTCTACTTCCTAACTCTTCTTCTTCACGCCACTTGTTTCTTCACACCTTCACTACTTAGTTCTATCCTCTACTCCAAGATATATACTACTTCACAACTTCTAGGCTTCAAGGTCTTCTCAACTTCAAAGCTTCAACTTATTTGTCTTCACAACTATCTCTACTTCAATATACTACCACTTCTTATTTCTTCTATAACTAATCCTATCCACCTCTACTTCTTCACTTCTAGTACTACTTCACACCTTCAATAAATCTAGATCCTATATCTAAATCTAGCTAACCAATGCATACACTATATTCACCAAAGAATGAATGATATACAAGAGGAAATGATCAAACAACTTAGATAGCAAGATGATACTAAGTTGTAATACTCCTAGTCTTGATAAATAGAAGTATTCTTCTCTTTGCACTTGAATGAATGAGGCTTTGGATCACTTGGAAACAAAGGCTTATGAATTATATGATCAAAGGATTTTTAAGATGGAAATGGAGGTTTGAATCACAAAGTTTTTAGTGCAAAAAGGTAAGAAAAATTCCAGATTTAAGGTGGTATTTATAGGCAACAAATTCTGACAACTGGAGCGTGCCGATCCCCTTAAATCAAGGCCGGCCCCCTTAAAATTAAGGGGACCGCCCCTTATAATTAAGGGGGCCGCCCAGCTGTAACGGCCAGAATTTTTGTTTCTTAGTGGGGAAAGTTTATTTGGTGAAAAACTAACTGATTTTGGTTAAAATTTTGAATTCATATATTTAGTATGATTAAAACATTTTTCTTTATTACCAAAAGTGTTTTTCAAAAATATATAATAAGTTTATATATTAAAATAAACTTTGTAGTAATTAATTAAATACCCCTTTGATCTTATAATGCATTAAACACAATGTTTATTCATACCTTAAGTGATTAGATGGTGAAAGTGATTATTTACTACTAAATACTTGTTTACATCATGATCTTTAGTTTGATGAGTTTTCGTTTTGTGATTATCAAAACATAGAGAGCTTGAAAGATATGAATAACATTTTTAGTCAATTATTTATATCAACAGTTAGGGAGTTCTTTAAGATCTAGCTTAGGGGGTTCGATAATAGAGGGCTTAAGCTTGTTTTCGGAGTTCGAGCTGTTCAGTGGTCTCTTTTCTAGGGTAGAAGGAGACTGCTCCAACGCCCTCCATCTTTTGTTCCTCCAATAAGGGGAGGAAACTCTCATCCCATAACCAGCCTTCTTCGCTCTGTTCTACAACACAGTTATAAATGACATCCGTGAGTTCATCGACTTCTCGGATGAAATAGATCCGGTTAGCTGCTTCGAGAGAGAGAGATTCATAGTGTCTTTAATGTCGAAGGTTAAGGTATCAGTTCCTACTCGTAAGGTTAACTTGCTGTCATGAACATCAATGACTGCACGAGCGGTAGCAAGAAATGGTCTCCCTAAGATGATGGGCACCAAGTCATCCTCCTCCATCTCCAAGATCACGAAGTTAACCGGAAATTTGAATTTTCCAACTTTGACTAGCACATTCTCGCATATCCCTACGGGGTATTTGACTGATCTATCGGCTAGTTGGATGTTCATATGGGTAGGCTTTAGTCCGGAGTATCCTAGTTTGAGGAACATGGAGTGAGGCATGAGGTTGATACTCGCCCCTAAATTGGCAAGAGCATTCTTTATTGATAGAGATCCTATGGAACAGGGCAAGGTGAAACTGCCTGGATCGTCTACCTTTTTTGGTAGCCCTCGATGGGTCACCACCGAACATTCTTCCCCCAGAGTCACAAGACCCTCGAGTTTCTTTCGGTTGGCGAGTAATTTTTTAAAGTATGAGCTATACTTTGGCATGTGATAGCAAGCATCAAGGAGAGGTATGGTGACCACAGAATCTTTTAGATATGACAAGAATCTCTTATTATCGTTCTCAATTTTTTGGTTTTTTAGTCGGGATGGGAATGGGATTCTCACAGGTTGGTTAGGTGGAGTTGATGGGGATGGGGTCACCAGGGAAGGTTGTTCGGGAGCCTCGCTGCTCACATTACCTTCCTCTTCGTGGGGCTCTCTTGGATCAATGGTGATAGGATGTGAGCTCGAATAAGGGGGTCCTTGGTTTTTGTTCCAGCTCGAGTAGTTACCGCGAGCAGGGGGTCTTTTTGGCTTACTGATGGCCTGTCTTGGCCATCAAGGGTGGAGTTAAGCTTGTTGAACCATTCTTCCATGTCATTCTGTTGCTCATCGACGAGTTCATCAAGACCTTTCAATTGTAAGCCTTTTTCTTGAGTGAAGTGACCAAGGTCATCTTCAAAAGTGCTCCTGATTTTATATTCAGGGCCTTCCTCCCCTTCTTTTCTCTTCACCAGATTTCCCCAAAGGGTATAATCATCGTTTTGGTAAAAAGGCAAAAGGGAGGGGTCAGCGTAGATGTCATGCCCTGACAAACACACATGTTCGGTTGTGGGTTCTCCTCCGCATTCCTCTACCTCATGCGGGCCCCCACAGTAGTCGCAGATTAAGTAAGGATTTGAAAGTTGTTTAGTTATTTGCGACCCAGCTAGGTATTCCATTCTTTTATGAATTTTTCCTAGCCGATCTGAGGGTGTTGATGTGATTTCAGACATGCTAGCAGTTGACTCAGGTTCATCCCAAGTGTCATCCTGGTCTTGAGCATATTCCTCAATCCTATTCCATCCTTCCTCGGTACTAAGATTGGCTAATTTCCCTTTTCTAGAATTGTTGATTCCGTTCCGGTCGTTTGAGGAGACATTGTCGTAGAAGATTTGGACCAGAAGCCAGAGTTCGATGCCATGATGGGGAACTTGTCTTATTAAATCCTTGAATCTAATCCACGATTTATGGAAGGGTTCGTTCTTTCCCTTTCGGAAGCGGAGGATCCTATCCCTAAATACTGAGGTTTTCCCTGCTGGAAAAAACTTCTCATAAAACTTGGATATAAGTTGCTCCCATGTGAAAATAGACTCAGAGGGAAGTTTATCATACCACTCTTTGGCTTTTTTATAAAGAGTGAAAGGGAAGAATCGTAATCGGGACGTGTTTCTAGTAGCCCCATCCGTATGGAGGGTGTCTACTATTTTCAAGAAGTCCTTGATGTGTTGAATCGGGTCATCATTATCTAATCCGCAAAACTTGCACACACTTTGGACAAGCTAAACATCGGTCGCACGTAAGACCTCATCGGTGTGTTCGTTTGGGAAGACAATGGCATTTGAGAAGCCACGAGGATTTGGGGAGGAGTAGTCCTTAAGGCGCTTAGGAATGGGAGTTTCAGGGGTACTCATATCGTTGTTGGATTGGGAGCTAGGGGGTGTGAGGTGATTTTCTGAATTTTCTTCAGAAAGGGCCCCATCAAAATTGATGGCTATGCTGGATGGTTCAGGTGTTGAGAGAAATCGTCTTAGCATACGCATTTCCCTATCAGGTTCTGCATAGGGCAAAACAAGGTCTCTAGCGGAACTACGACTCCTAGTGACTCTAAGGTTAGAGAAATCGTCATTTGCCATGATGGCGGATGGTGGAGATTACGAACAAAGACACGAAGAAATAGATAGACTAAAGAGAACATAAAAATAAAAATAAAATCTTACTAGAAAGGAATCTAGCAAGTAGACCTAAGAAAAAGAAATTCTAACCTAGACAATAACTATTCCCCGGGCTGCGGCGCCAAAAACTTGATGCGTGGGAATTGCACCAGGCTTTACCTCTCGAGGGATCTCGAGAAGCTTACAACCCCCACCAGGCAGTGTACCTGATCGTTGTAGTATAGTATAGTGACAAGTACCGGGGGATTGATCGTTCAACTCAGGAATAGTGTCGCTAGGATTAGAAAGCCTAAAAACTAGGTCTAGAGGTGAGGGATGATTCTTTTTGTATTTTTATATTTTTATAAAAGCAATTAAAATCTCGGGTTTTTGGAAGAGTGGGCGGAATTAGTTGCTAGTCAACTAACCCAATAACTAAGATGCAATCAAAATAAAATAACAAAAATGTAAATAAAACTAATTACTAATGTGGTGTAAACGATAAATGGGAAAATTGTGTTTACTTAGGTTTCATTACTCCCTATATATCTTTTACAGGTTGATAGTTTGTTACAATTGCGTGGATGACGGGTTATATTCCTTAATACCATTTGTGGGGTGGCGTATGTACTTCCCCAACTCTATAAGCTCCTACTTCACTTCTATGTCGAGCCTGCAAGAAGCTCCTAACATGGGATCATTAGAATTCGCTCATGCATTAAATACAACCATAAAAACCTAGTACGCATTGGTTCATGTTTCTTAAGGCGTTCAAGCATGTTACCCTATGGAAGTTTGCCAGTTTTCTTAAGCCTAACATCGAAATCATTCATCTTTAACAACTTCAAACAAGCAATCAACCCATAATCAACATCTAGGTTTCATTACATCTAAGCAAACACACAAGAGATCTAACCTAGCATGTTAAAATCGAGACAAGCGTAAGATATATTCAAACAACACATAGACATATTGAATGAATTGAAAGGATACTTATCTTAATTGAACATGAAAGGTTTCAAAGGGTAAAAACCCTTGAAAGTACAATAAAAATCGTGCTAGGGTTTCTCCAAGTTATCCCTCTAATTGTCCTCTTTTTATGAATGAAAATTACAAAACTATATATAGATTTTCCATCGTGACGGCGTCAAGAAGAAATGTCTGACGCCGTCAACTCGCCGCCCATAGTAATATCGGATTGCCTAGATCCAGATCTGACGTCGTCAAGTGCAAAATTTCTCTGGGCCGTCACATGTAATGGGACCATGACGACCTATGGTGACGCCGTCATGCCCCTAGTGTAAAAACTCTCTGGATTGTCACGGACTCTATCCACTTCACCTCTTGTTTTACTCTTCACGCCGTCATGTAGAACCTTGTGACGCCGTCAGGTACTGTTCCTAGCAAGGAAAATTATGACTTTGTCGTTTTCTTGACTTTTATGCTCCAAAAACGTCCAAAATGCTTCCTTTTCCAGAATTCACTCCAAAAATATGTAAAATCACAAAAGGAACGATTTAGGGTAATATTTGATCAAATAAATTCAATTCCGGGCTTAAATGACCCCCTAAAAACGGATCATTTTTCGCCTCATCAGATCCCAAGTGATTTAAAGAGGCTCAAAGATTTTGGGAGAAAAATGTGGTTAGATTTAAGAACGACTGATTATGAGACGTTACATTTGCTCCCCCTCAATCCTTGAGGGAGCATGTTATGTGTTAGATTTAATGAGTTGATAAATGATTTAGAGTTTAACGAGAAACTCATGAAAATTCATATACTAACACATAACAATCACACATAATACACTGTATAGATGCACAAAGATCTTGTTTTGATGATATAGAATTTTTGAAATCATGCTCCCCCTCAATCGATGACACATTTACAATTTTTCATTTTACACAAAAGATTAATCCTTCAGCATCGATTGAGAGGCAAATGTGAAACAAAATTTCAAGTTTGTTTGATATTCAAAAAATCATGGTACCACCAAGTTTAGACCAAATACTTTCCCGAAGAATCATTGAAGGGAAAGTATTCGTGATATAAAGAAGACTTCTCTTCTTTTACCAGAAATGATGCACTTAAACGTACATCAGATCGGAAAGGAACGAATATGAAGTAATTCATGCCTTTGTTAGGAACAGCCGTCTTTTTGGCGACGATCTTTCTCCAATAATAAGTCGGGGTTGCTATCTGAAGTAATAGCAAACCATTGTTATTGCTAGAATGTATCCACACCCACATCATGTGTACATCACTACAGTACTAGTTCATAATACGCAAGTTTACAAGATTACATAGTGACAAGACATCAAAAGATATATCATACTATTATAGAACATAGTGATGCACAGCTCATATGGTGCGCTCCATAAGCCTGTAGTCACCTTCACGAAGTCTACCACCGACAGAGCATTCCAGACTTCGGAAAATTCTTCTTTCCAGCAAGAGTTTTCTGATGGCTTGAAGAAATTGCTTGTTTCTTTGGAACACCTCAGTATTCCAGAAAGCTGTGTACTTCCCATCCTTAGCAATTCTCTACTCTTTGGTCCTAAAATCTAGAGTAGCTTCCACCTGTTAGAGTGTTCCATAACTGAAGTGGTGAATCTCATCTAATCGCATCAACATTCGAGTGTTGTAGCTGTCAGTGAAGACAACAGCTCTAGGAGTCTCTATGACCGTGTAATCTTTCCTGAATTCCATGTCTCTTGCTTCCCATTGAGGTCTTGTGAGATTGAGGTGAGTCTGGTAGGTTTCGATACCAAGCTGAAAGTCCTTTACCCTTTGTCTGATAACTAACCCACGGATCCATTGAGTGACAGCAGAGACGAGAGTTTTTCTTTCAAGTGCAGGTAGGTGATTAAGCTTTCCATGGAGATGCAGCAAGTAGAGATCTTCAAAATCGTTAGGATGTAGATGCTTAAAATCACCTTCTGATATGACATGCTCCCAATAGCGAGAACGTCGAAGAATGATCTTAGTCATGTAGTTGTATCCATAGGTAGGAAAGATTTCAACCCGGATTACACTCAGAATTTTTTTCTTCGACCAGGCAGCTTTGGGATCACCAACTGCAGTGTGTCTTGCAATATAGAACTCACGCTTCTTGAACCACCAGTGAGAGATACCAAAGGATGCGTCTATATCATATTTGCACTCTTCTTCACTCCACATTTGGTCCGGTACCATCTGCTCCAATCCGACATTTGTATAGCGGGCATCCTTCATCTTGGTGATAGACAGTGCGTGTTTGTTGCCGGAACGAAGATACTCAAGGTCTTTATTGAAGAAGAAGTCAGCTTGAAGCGTGAGCCAACCTGGAGATCCTCCTAGAGGAAGTGGTTTCCCAAGATTGTAGTGAATGATATCATCATTGACTTGGTCAATAAGCATCTTGTGACATTCCTCCATTTGATACTGTAGATGCACCACGTCAGGATGGGAGACTTTGACAATTTCATAAGCTGGTCCTTCCATGTCCTTTTTGGTGAGTTTCGGTAACCCTCGTTTCTTGCAGTACTGATGAGGCGAAAAATGAACCACTTTTAGGGGGTCATTTAAGCCCGGAATTGAATTTATTTGATCAAATATTGCCCTAAATCGTTCCTTTTGTGATTTTAGGTACTTTGGGAGTGAATTCTGGAAAAGGAAGCAATTCGGACATTTTTGGAGCATAAAAGTGAAGAAAACGGCAAAGTCTTAATTTTCCATGCTGAGAACATGTAACACCCCCAAAATCATCACGTCAGCGGAAGACTTAACATGTCAGCGGAAGACTTAAAATGTCAGCGGAAGACTTTTTGGGTGTTACTTCGAGGATCTTTATCACAATCATAGAAAACGACACAAAAGTGACGCTTTAAAGTTTAATTCATTCAAAATACCAAATATTCGAGACATCAAGAGGTTTCATAGTTTAAACAACAAGTTTATTTGAAATGTGTCAAAACGTTTATTTAAGCCCATCCGGGTTACAAGCCCACTCCGTGCCTTCAAGTTCCTTTTTGTTTAGTTACCTGAGATAACACATGCTAAAAGTGTCAACACAAAGGTTGGTGAGTTCATAGAGTTTATAGTTTCAAATATCGATTTCTAAAATCAAAGAGTTTATGATTTCACAGTAGATATAATAACAGTTAATTATCAAATTAAAGTATGAGTAAACCCATAATGTTCATAGCTTAGATCAAAATTAGAAAATGAGTATTTTCCTTATTAATTCGGAAATAGTCCATTGATTTGCCTTTCACCGGGTCAAAACACAAAATAGTAGTTGGTTTATAAATCCATTGATCACAAGTTTCGAGATTTGGGCCACGTTGTTGTACCCATAACACAATCCAGTGGGCCACGTTGTTGCACCCATAACATAACCAGTGGGCCAGTTGTTAGCACCCATAACATAACCATTCTGAAACCGTATTTAAACAGTTGAAACTGTATCCGAACAGTTTGTAGAGAACCGTATTCAAACAGTTGAAACTGTATCCAAACAGTTTGTGGAGAACCGTATTCAAACAGTTGAAACCGTATTTAAACAGTTTGTTCCATAATTCCATATATCAATAGTAAAATCGTTAGAAAGTTGTTACACATGTATTTCTCCAAAGAGTTTATAAAACAGTTAAACGATGGAAAGTGGGGCTATGAACTTATAGTAATAGGTAAATAGTTAACGAGTACTTGTAAAAGTATAAAACAGTAGTTAAGCATGTATCTCCCCCAAAAACGTGTATAAATCATTGTAAAACAATTACGAGTAGGGCTATGACTCTCATTCACATCAGATAAGCACATAAAACTTTCAATAATCAAATCAGTTGTTAAAATTAATCAATCGGTTCTTAAACAAGCAATTCACAATTTCAATATAAATACTCAATAAGTTCAGTTAAAACGAGCATGTATTATCCCCCAAAAATAGTTATAAAAACAGTTTAAAAGTAGGGGCCATGAACTCACCTTAGTAGTACAGTAGTAGTGGTAGTAGCATAATCTCAACGATGCAAGGCAACGGCTTCACACACAACCTAAAAGATATGGTATGTTTTAGTTGATAGTCTAAATCTCGTTTTATCGCGAATATTAGTTATTTAGTTGTGATTAAAACTCGTGTTTATTTAAATACCTTAAGTTCAAGAACGAAGTTATATATACATATAACTTGTGAGTATAATAATCGATGATCGATGTGCGATGGAAAATCATCAAGAATAAGTCGAAGTGTGTAGACGATGTGTTATGATGTTATTTTAAAAGAATATTGTATCGTTATGTCGTTAAATATTAATTATAGTTACGCGAATATTTATATCGTATATATATATATATATATATATATATATATATATATATATATATATATATATATATATATATATATATATATAAAAGTTGAATTTATTAAGTTTTTACGTCAAATGTATGTACATATATATATTCAACATTATTATAATTTATATAAAATGATATTATAGAAAATCCCCTTAAGTTTCACAAAAGTTAAAATTTTAACCTTAACGATATAAACTTTACACCGTTAGTCCAAAGTTATATATTATTTCATTTTAGGTCCAAGAGTATCAATAGTTACATTTTTCAACTCCAAGTTTTAATATTAATAGTTTGTAACCCAAAAATTTAGATTTGACAGTTTCTACCCTAAGTTTGCATGTTTTGTATTTTTAGTCCTCGGTTTAAGAAATTTTGCAAAGTTAGTCCAAATTTCACCAAACTTGGAATTTAGCTTTTATACTTTTTCAATAAGCTCAGAATACTCAAAGTAACTTAATTCAACTGCTTATTAGCTTATAAAGTGCTTATTTTGATAAATGGTCCTTAACGAGACTATTACAAGGCCCGTTAATAATTTGAGATCCATTGGGCTTACGAGACCTTTGGGCCTGACCTTGGACTCATTTTTATAGTACAAAAATGTTGCAAACAAGCTTGTGTGACCAGCTTATCACATAAGCTCAAAATTAGCTTAACGGGCTAACAAGCCCATGAGTTATCTTATTAGTTTTTATAGAAAACAGTTTTTGGTAGCTTCAAAAAGGGTCGAGCAAATAAGTTTAACGTGACAACTAGGTTGAATGAAATACATTTCCAATATGTCAACCAAGGTGACAATGAGGTCGAGTAATAAAATGATATGTTATATGTCGAATTTGGTTTTAACGAGGCTAAAGTGATTGGTCAAAATCATATATTGAAACTGTTCCAACACTTAGAATTATTCTAAGTGTTGAGATTTTATACGAATGAAAACGTGTCGAAATAGTTGTGTAATCTTTATAATCATGATCGAATCTTTGTTATTATATTTAGACAACGTGCCAAACTTCATATAGGTCGAATAAAATAAGTGTATCATGTTTATATATTTCAAAATAAAGGAGAAGAGAAAAAGTATGAAATGAAAATAAAATAGAACTAGGGATTTCCATGTCTCACCTCACCACTTGGGGTGGAGTTTTCGTAATGCTCGGTTCGAATTGGTACAAAGGATCAAGGTACTATGGTTCACTCCCCAGCAGTGGTTCGAGATAAGCAAGGTTGGTTCCTTTGGATCACTTGTACACTTTGTACGATGGGCAAAAGGTTCGTCCCAATTCTTGTGCAATTCGACTAGTAAACTTGTAATGTGGTTCGAATATGAGTGTGTGATCGTTTGAGGACTCTTGTGATTGTTATATAGGGAGTTTAGAGGCTGTGAACACAAGAATAATGCCAAGGAAGTGTTGTGTTGTCTCGCTATTGTGGTGTGGCACCAAAGTGTTGCCCAATTGAAAGTAAACAACCAAGATATGGTGTAAGAGAATATCCATGTTCATTCCCTGACGTTCTACAGTGCATAGTGTTCGTTTTGATGCAATTGGTGAGGTTGGGTGGTGCAAAAGATTTGTTGTGACACGTTTTGTCTCTTTGGTTCATACGGTTTGGTTGCTTCACTTTGGCCAAAATTTAAGTAGTAAATGAGTGAGATAGGGAGTAAGTTTTAGTACTCTTGATTCTATGCTTGGTGATGAATCGAGTGGTGTAATAATATGGCTAGGTCGTGTGTCGAAATCGCGATAAAAAGGGTGTGTTTTGGGTGTGTCGAGGCTGGCAGAAACATAACAATAAGGGTGCGTTTTGGGCTTGTGTTTGTTTTCGGCCCAGCAGAAGAAAGAAAAAGAAAATAGTATAAGGGTCCGTTTGGTGTAGCTGATGGATTTAAGGGCCCATTGGGTCACGTGGGCCCAGTTCGTGAGTTTCGAGAGTCGGGTTACGGTCCAACAATATTAGTGAGTAATCTCGGGAATTTTCGTAGGCTCCGGGATTATATAAATAGTGTACGGTAAATATACGAAACGTATATTTATAAAATATAAACATTTTAAATATATTATATTATTCGCGATATTTATAGATTATCGAAGTTGTGTGTAAGCATCGTTCCTAGGCAAATGGTTAATCATAATTGTCGTAGTGATTCACATAATAAGTCATGCATAAAAAAAAAAAATTTGTTCCCCGTAAAAATGGTATCTAATTCACGTAATATTCTTTATTTTTAATATTGATATTTACTAATCGTATGGGAAAATTACGGGAGGTTACATTACCTACCTCTTATAGGGAATTCCGTCCCGGAATTCTAGTCTAAGATAGTTGCCAAAGGTGTCTAGGGAAAAGATGTGGGTACTTGGTGCGAATCTGGTCTTCGTGTTCCTTAGAAATCCTATATCTCAAGTATAACTTACTCACACCTCAGAGACAATTGTTCCCTTCATTGCATGATTCTTCCTAAATTAGACATAGGTGATCAGGCTATGTATAATTTACGAGTAATAATGCAATGCTTGGACCAATCGACCCGTAAGATGTCCGGTCTTAGTTGTTGGTTCGTAGAGTTTATAAGTTAAACGGTTGATTTCCTAAATGAAAGTATGAGTGCTTGCTCTAACGTAGTCAATACTAAAATAGTTTGTCGGTTTGGTGTTGAAATGGATTTTGGTCATGTCATAAACGAAATGATAAATAAAGTAGAAGGAGTGGAAAATGTGGAATTTAGGAAGAACTAGGTAGTACAATATGTGAGGAAAAATTACAGCGAGTCGCTCATTGAACAGAAGGTAGACCTAAGTCGTGAGAAAGACGAATACTTAAAGGTGACATCACTTAGTACCACAAAGTGCTTAAGGAAATTCGGACGGTTAAATTTTTAAACTTTATCAGTTTGTTGCGTTGTTGAGACCCTGGTGAGCTTTTCCAGCCTCTAGCATATACGCTCTCCTACGAGCAACCTCGATTTGTTGATCTTAGTTTTGGGACATTGGTTTCTATAGTGTCCTTGATCTCCATATTCAAAACATGTAATCATAGTTTGGCCCTTACAGTCTCTGGCAAGGTTTCCCGGTTTTTGACAGTTGTAGCACTTAGCAGGACAAGGACTCGAGTGATGATACTTACATCGACTACATAGTGGTTGGGTCCTCGCACAACCTTTGCCTTGTGCTTGTGTTGCCACATATCCTATTGCAGCCCCTTGTTTCCTATTCTGTTGTTGATGACGATTAGCATTATGGTGTTGGTTGTTATTATAACCTCCCTGGTTATTTTTTTTTCCATTTTCCGTTGTTGTTGTTGCGAGGTTTGTTGTTGTTTGTTGTTGTTGTTGTTGTTGCGGTGATTGCTGGTGTTGCCATGATGGTTGTTGTCGTGGTGATGGGTGATTCTTTTATTATCGAGTTTCCTCTTGAGCTCATTGCATTTGACATCTTGGTCCAATAGCCTCTTGAGCAAGTTTCATTGTTGCTTCCAGGGTTGGCGGGTTTGATGAGGTGACATCTCCTTCAATGCTCCTAGGGAGTCCTTTGACGTACTTCTCCAAGTTTTCTCAAAGTCAGGCACCATCGATGGGCATAGTATCTTAAGTTCCTGAAACCTTCGGTTGTAAGTTCTCAGATTGATTCCCTTTACTACCAACACATAGAACTCATCCTTAAGCTTCCTCAATTCCGAACGAGGACAATATTTCTTCAACATCTTGGTCTTGAATTCAGTCCATGAGAGTTGATATGCTGTCGTTGCTCCTAGAGTTTGAACAATAGTATTCCACCAAGATAGGGCATCCTGTATTAGAGTTCCCGTTGCGAAGCTAACTTTGTTGTTTTCTGAGCATCTACTTCTTTGGAAGATTGTTTCACATCGCTCAAACCATTGGGCTAATTTGGATATCTCTTCGGTACCTTTGAAGTATGTGGGTTGGTATGCTATAAAGTCCTTATAGGTGTGGTAACGAGGTGCGGGTGTCGCGTTTCCAGCCATTTGTGTGCCAGTATCTCTTTGGCGGGCTTGTTCGGTTAAGACGGTATTGACATCATCAGCAATTGCTTGCTGGGGTTATAACTTCGGGGTTTGTTGGCGTAGTGGTTGTGGTTGTTCTTCTAGTTCTATCTATGTTGCTATTATCAACTGAAGAAAGACGTATGTTTTAGAATTTCATAATGACCAAGTTAAGTTAGAATACTTCTTATACAACCAAGAATAGGTTATAATCATAACAACTTAGTCAATGAGAAATTTAAGTTAAGGTATGTCACATCAAATCGATGTCATTACAACATTTATTAATACTTGTTTGAATGTTTACAAAACATCATATGACAAGATTCCTTATTAATAGAACGTTGGTTTGTTAAGCTGACAAGTCTCAGATTCATGGTTTTCCTAAGGTTTTGTCCATACGGTTTTGGAGTTCTTGAAGGGCAGTGGTTATAGTTTCGATGGTTTGATCTCTTGCTCTTTCCCTAGCTAGGGATTCTTGTAAGGCTCGCCTAAGATACACATTCTCCATGTCAATCCTCTCAATTTCACGGTCCAGGCTTCCATCATTATTTCTGTTGAAGTGTTGGCTCCACACAATGCTCCTATAAACTCCCTTGATTCCCAAAACTGAGTATTCATCTGTTCAAATACAGCCTTCATAGCTAACTAGCCAATTACGAAGTTCTCAATCTCATCTGTAAGAGTCTCTACTTGTTTACGAAGAAATTCGTTGAAAGTGTCGTAATAGTTTCGATTCGATTCTCGTGTCGGGCAAGTCTATCTGCTCACAAGGGTATAGTGTGATGAAAAGGGTGAATGAGTAGTTATTCCTAATAATCTAATCCCGAGTGGTTTTTAATCGTTCTTTTAAGCTTAACGTATCTACTACTACATTAGCTTCTTCTTGGGTGATAACGTATCTCATAGTCATAATTGTTGAGTAGCTCTAACTAGTGGCGTTGTCTTGTCTTGAGAAAACAATTCCATTCTGAATGAAGATTGTTATTCTATTGTGTTTGGGAAAATAATTATTGTTCACATTCCGTGAAAATCTGTGGGGTAACTTACCCATTTAGACAAAAAGTTTGTCTGTAACAGATATTTAACAATGAGGGTTTCGGATAAAAGTGATAGACGTAGAGAAGGTTGCTGAATTTCAACTTTTGTTATGGTGGAAGATCTAAGGTCTTTTATTCACGTTTCTTGACAAGTTAAAAAAAGAAGGCTTCGATACTAAGAGGACTATTTTGGGTTTTTCTATGCAACTAACTCCTATGTGGATGTAAGGTTGAATCGCTGAAGGAACCTCTTCCCGTTGTTAAAGCAAGTATACTTTTCAAGCTTTTCCTTTTCTCTTACTATAGCAGGCACACGCAAAACTCTCTATTTGGCTTTTTACTGGAATCAATAGATCTAAACATAAGGTAGTGTTTTCATGACTTACTAAACGGGGGATCAAAATCTTTGTGTAGTAGCGGAGGGCGAAGCGAACGTAGGGGACACAACCTATTCCGGGAAGGAGGTTGGACTAGACTTATTCCTATTCATGGTATGGGTAAAAACAGTCCTAATGACTTTGAGTGAAGATATGCTTATATGGCACGAAATGCTGATCAAATTCGTCGAACAAGGGATGTTCATTCAAAAATGCCTATAGTTCTGCTCTAGTAAGAAGTTCATGGATCTATTGATAGAAGATAGTAGGTGGTGGTGGCATAGCTGATTCCGGTGATGGTATGACAAGAGCTGGTAGTGAGATAAGAAGAATTTGCTTCCTACGGCTGAAGTTGTCGAATTTTCCTATTTCGGTGAATTGGATCAGGTGATGTCGAAGGGGAAGCCTATAAATACGATGACAAGACAATAGGGTGGGAATATGAAGACATGGTATTGGTAATAATCCCGATTAGTAAATATAAGTCATTAGCATAATTATAACATGTTAACATATATACGAAATCATGTAAAAGTAATGTCTCTACCAGATATTGGAAACACGTAGGCACGGAGGGCATAAGGTGGTATTTTGTAAAAGTGGTCCGTTTTAAAAGTGTAGTTATAGTCCAATGTTCAAAACACTTGGTTCTCTATAACTGTAGCTCTGATGCCAATCTGTAACACCCCCAAAATCATCACGTCAGCGGAAGACTTAACATGTCAGCGGAAGACTTAAAATGTCAGCGGAAGACTTTTTGGGTGTTACTTGGAGGATCTTTATCACAATCATAGAAAACGACACAAAAGTGACGCTTTAAAGTTTAATTCATTCAAAATACCAAATATTCGAGACATCAAGAGGTTTCATAGTTTAAACAACAAGTTTATTTGAAATGTGTCAAAATGTTTATTTAAGCCCATCCGGGTTACAAGCCCACTCCGTGCCTTCAAGTTCCTTTTTGTTTAGTTACCTGAGATAACACATGCTAAAAGTGTCAACACAAAGGTTGGTGAGTTCATAGAGTTTATAGTTTCAAATATCGATTTCTAAAATCAAAGAGTTTATGATTTCACAGTAGATATAATAACAGTTAATTATCAAATTAAAGTATGAGTAAATCCATAATGTTTATAGCTTAGATCAAAATTAGAAAATGAGTATTTTCCTTATTAATTCGGAAATAGTCCGTTGATTTGCCTTTCACTGGGTCAAAACCCAAAATAGTAGTTGGTTTATAAATCCATTGATCACAAGTTTCGAGATTTGGGCCATGTTGTTGTACCCATAACACAATCCAGTGGGCCACGTTGTTGCACCCATAACATAACCAGTGGGCCAGTTGTTAGCACCCATAACATAACCATTCTGAAACCGTATTTAAACAGTTGAAACTGTATCCGAACAGTTTGTAGAGAACCGTATTCAAACAGTTGAAACTGTATCCAAACAGTTTGTGGAGAACCGTATTCAAACAGTTGAAACCGTATTTAAACAGTTTGTTCCATAATTCCATATATGAATAGTAAAATCGTTAGAAAGTTGTTACACATGTATTTCTCCAAAGAGTTTATAAAACAGTTAAACGATAGAAAGTGGGGCTATGAACTTATAGTAATAGGTAAATAGTTAACGAGTACTTGTAAAAGTATAAAACAGTAGTTAAGCATGTATCTCCTCCAAAAACGTGTATAAATCATTGTAAAACAATTACGAGTAGGGCTATGACTCTCATTCACATCAGATAAGCACATAAAACTTTCAATAATCAAATCAGTTGTTAAATTAATCAATCGGTTCTTAAACAAGCAATTCACAATTTCAATATAAATACTCAATAAGTTCAGTTAAAACGAGCATGTATTCTCCCCCAAAAATAGTTATAAAAACAGTTTAAAAGTAGGGGCCATGAACTCACCTTTAGTAGTACAGTAGTAGTGGTAGTAGCATAATCTCAACGATGCAAGGCAACGGCTTCACACACAACCTAAAAGATATGGTATGTTTTAGTTGATAGTCTAAATCTCGTTTTATCGCGAATATTAGTTATTAGTTGTGATTAAAACTCGTGTTTATTTAAATACCTTAAGTTCAAGAACGAAGTTATATATACATATAACTTGTGAGTATAATAATCGATGATCGATGTGCGATGGAAAATCATCAAGAATAAGTCGAAGTGTGTAGACGATGTGTTATGATGTTATTTTAAAAGAATATTGTATCGTTATGTCGTTAAATATTAATTATAGTTACGCGAATATTTATATCGTATATATATATATATATATATATATATATATATATATATATATATATATATATATATATATATATATATATATATATATATATATAAGTTGAATTTATTAAGTTTTTACGTCAAATGTATGTACATATATATATTCAACATTATTATAATTTATATAAAATGATATTATAGAAAATCCCCTTAAGTTTCACAAAAGTTAAAATTTTAACCTTAACGATATAAACTTTACACCGTTAGTCCAAAGTTATATATTATTTCATTTTAGGTCCAAGAGTATCAATAGTTACATTTTTCAACTCCAAGTTTTAATATTAACAGTTTGTAACCCAAAAATTTAGATTTGACAGTTTCTACCCTAAGTTTGCATGTTTTGTATTTTTAGTCCTCGGTTTAAGAAATTTTGCAAAGTTAGTCCAAATTTCACCAAACTTGGAATTTAGCTTTTATACTTTTTCAATAAGCTCAGAATACTCAAAGTAACTTAATTCAACTGCTTATTAGCTTATAAAGTGCTTATTTTGATAAATGGTCCTTAACGAGACTATTACAAGGCCCGTTAATAATTTGAGATCCATTGGGCTTACGAGACCTTTGGGCCTGACCTTGGACTCATTTTTATAGTACAAAAATGTTGCAAACAAGCTTGTGTGACCAGCTTATCACATAAGCTCAAAATTAGCTTAACGGGCTAACAAGCCCATGAGTTATCTTATTAGTTTTTATAGAAAACAGTTTTTGGTAGCTTCAAAAAGGGTCGAGCAAATAAGTTTAACGTGACAACTAGGTTGAATGAAATACATTTCCAATATGTCAACGAAGGTGACAATGAGGTCGAGTAATAAAATGATATGTTATATGTCGAATTTGGTTTTAACGAGGCTAAAGTGATTGGTCAAAATCATATATTGAAACTGTTCCAACACTTAGAATTATTCTAAGTGTTGAGATTTTATACGAATGAAAACGTGTCGAAATAGTTGTGTAATCTTTATAATCATGATCGAATCTTTGTTATTATATTTAGACAACGTGCCAAACTTCATATAGGTCGAATAAAATAAGTGTATCATGTTTATATATTTCGAAATAAAGGAGAAGAGAAAAAGTATGAAATGAAAATAAAATAGAACTAGGGATTTCCATGTCTCACCTCACCACTTGGGGTGGAGTTTTCGTAATGCTCGGTTCGAATTGGTACAAAGGATCAAGGTACTATGGTTCACTCCCCAGCAGTGGTTCGAGATAAGCAAGGTTGGTTCCTTTGCATCACTTGTACACTTTGTACGATGGGCAAAAGGTTCGTCCCAATTCTTGTGCAATTCGACTAGTAAACTTGTAATGTGGTTCGAATATGAGTGTGTGATCGTTTGAGGACTCTTGTGATTGTTATATAGGGAGTTTAGAGGCTGTGAACACAAGAATAATGCCAAGGAAGTGTTGTGTTGTCTCGCTATTGTGGTGTGGCACCAACGTGTTGCCCAATCGAAAGTAAACAACCAAGATATGGTGTAAGAGAATATCCATGTTCATTCCCTGACGTTCTACAGTGCATAGTGTTCGTTTTGATGCAATTGGTGAGGTTGGGTGGTGCAAAAGATTTGTTGTGACACGTTTTGTCTCTTTGGTTCATACGGTTTGGTTGCTTCACTTTGGCCAAAATTTAAGTAGTAAATGAGTGAGATAGGGAGTAAGTTTTAGTACTCTTGATTCTATGCTTGGTGATGAATCGAGTGGTGTAATAATATGCCTAGGTCGTGTGTCGAAATCGCGATAAAAAGGGTGTGTTTTGGGTGTGTCGAGGCTGGCAGAAACAAAACTATAAGGGTGCGTTTTGGGCTTGTGTTTGGTTTCGGCCCAGCAGAAGAAAGAAAAAGAAAATAGTATAAGGGTCCGTTTGGTGTAGCTGATGGATTTAAGGGCCCATTGGGTCACGTGGGCCCAGTTCGTGAGTTTCGAGAGTCGGGTTATGGTCCAACAATATTAGTGAGTAATCTCGGGAATTTTCGTAGGCTCCGGGATTATATAAATAGTGTACGGTAAATATACGAAACGTATATTTATAAAATATAAACGTTTTAAATATATTATATTATTCGCGATATTTATAGATTATCGAAGTTGGGTGTAAGCATCGTTCCTAGGCAAATGGTTAATCATAATTGTTGTAGTGATTCACATAATAAGTCATGCATAAAAAAAAAATTGTTCCCCGTAAAAGTGGTATCTAATTCACGTAATACTCTTTATTTTTAATATTGATATTTACTAATCGTATGGGAAAATTACGGGAGGTTACAGAACAGTACCTGACGGCGTCAAGAGGAATATCATGACGGCGTCAAGAGTAAAATCCATGACGACCCAGTGCAAACCTGAAGGCGTTACAACAAGGGCGTCAAGAGTTATTTTAGTGACGGCCTGCACAAGGGGAATACATGACGGCGTCAGACCCAGATCTAGGCAGTCCGAGAAACTATTTGGCGGTGAGATGACGGCGTCAGACATTTGTTCTTGACGTCGTCACCTATCAAACTCTATATATAGTTTTCTATTTTTCATTCATTAAAGAGGAACTTGTGTGGAGAAAACTAGGGCCGAACTTTGTAAACCCTAGGTCATATTTTACAGTATTTTCAAGGGTTTTCACCCCTTGAATTCTTTCATGTTCAATTAAGATAAGTCTTCTCTTAATTCATTCAATATGTCTATGTGTTGTTTGAATATATCTTTTACTTGTCTTGATTTCAACATGCTAGGCTAGATCTATCTTGTGTTTGCTTAGATCTAATGAAACCTAGATGTTAATTATGTGTTGATTACTTGTTTATGGTTGTAATGGATGAATGATTTCAATGTTAGGCTTAAGAAAACTGGCAGATCTCCATTGTGTAACATGCTTGAACGTCTTAGGAAACATGAACCGATGTGTACTAGGTTTTATTGGTTGTATTTAATGCATGAGCAAATTCTAGTGATCCCATGTTAGGAGCTTCTTAGCCGGCTCGACATAGGAGTGAAGTAGGCGCTCATAGGATTAAGGAACACAATCCGTCATCCACACAACTATAACAAGTAATTAACATGTAAAAGATATCTAGGGAGTAGTGAAATCTAAGTAAACACAATTCTCCCACATATTGCTCTCAACTTTAGTATAATTTAGTTTATTTTCATTTTAATATTTTAATTTTATTGCATCTTAGTTTTGGGTTAGTTGACTAGCAACTAATTCCGCCAAACTCCTTCAAAACCCGAGATTTTTAATTGCTTTCATAAAAATATAAAAATACAAAAAGAATCATCCATCATCTCTAGACCTAGTCTTTAGGTTTTCTAATCCTAGCGACACTATTCCTAGCTGAACGATCAATCCCCCGGTACTTGTCATTATACTATACTACATCGATCAGGTACACTGCCTGGTGGGGGTTGTAAGTGTTGGGAATTATACTAACAGTTACCACGGCTAGTGAAGACATTACAACTGCTGAAGAATGTACTTGCAGTGGAAACTCATTACCACTGCAAGAACATATATTACCACTGCTGTTTAGATAACTGTTAGGAAACGTGTTTAGATAAATATAGAATAGATCTTGTGTATATCTTATTCTATTAGCGTTATACTTATCTTGTAGAAGAGGACTCCTTGTGCTATAAAAGGAGATCTTAGGTTAAAGGTTAGATATACGTTTCTAGAGCTTCAAGGTGTAACCCTAGTGATATCAAGATCACTCGTATTATTATCATTAATAATATTGGAGCTAACCGTTTGTTACATACATTGTTCTTATTCATAAACAACTGTTTCATTCACTCACAATCAAACTTCTAAGTGTTACTAAGTAGATTCCGCATACTTAGTGATATAACTCAAAGTATCAATCAAACACAGTTCAAGGTGTTTAGATCCATCAAGTGGTATCAGAGCCAGGCTTTGATACTTTGATTTAGAAGACCCTAGTTCACTCAGAAGAATCAATGGAGACAGAAACCAGTCAATCAAACATTGCTGCTAAGCTTCCAAAGCTTAAGTTGAATGACTTTGAGATGTGGAGGCTAATGATCGAACAATTCTTTATGGTCCAAGACTATACACTCTGGGAGATCATTATGGTTGGAAATTCCTTCAAACCAAGTTCTACTTCAGAGATGGTTGGTGGCAAGGAAGTAATAAAGGTTAACATTGGACCTGTTACTAATGATGAAAGACTTCAGATGAAGAATGATCTGAAGGCCAGAGGTTTGTTGCTGATGACACTTCCCAGAGATCAAGTTCTAGCATTCAGCAAATACAAGACTGCAAAGACTCTGTTTGAGGAGATCTGTAATGTTTTTAGTGGTAATGATTCCACCAAGAAGACTCAGAAGACCCTGCTTAAGCAGACTTATGAAAACTTTGGTTCTACAAGTAATGAATCTATTGATAGCATTTTCACAAGGCTACAAAAGATTGTTACTTAACTCACTATTTTTGGAATTGAGGTGGAAAGGGAATACCTCAATCTAAAGTTCTTAAGAAGCTTACCCTCTGAGTTTGGAACCAATGTTGCAGTGTGGGAAGATAAGCCAGATTTGGAGACCATGAAACTTAATGATTTGTACAATAACTTCAAGGTTATTGAACAAAGATTGAAGAAAGCTGGCAAATTAAGCACAGGTTCAGGAAGTGTAGCACTCATATCATCATCTCTTGATGATAATTCAGATGAAGAAAGTGATAGTGATGATGACAGTGCTAGCATAGTTGTTTCCACTGGTAGTGGAAGTGTTTCCACTGGTAGCTCAAAGAGACAGATTGCAGGACTTAGTGATTCTACCTTTTATGCCTTTATATCAAGTCAAGTAGGTGGTTCAATTCTCAATCATGAGGATTTGGATCAAATTGATGAGGATGATATGGACATTAAATGGCAGGTGGCATTACTAAGCTTAAGAACAAAGAAGTTTTGGAAGAAGACTGGAAGAAAGATTAACATCAGTGGCAATGAAACAATAGGTTTTGACAAAAAGAAGGTGGAGTGCTATAATTGTCATAAGAAGGGGCACTTTGCCAGGGAGTGCAGGAAACCAAGGAAATCTGACAACAGGTCAACTTGGTATAAGCAGGACAAGAAGAAGGAACCTACTACTGATGAGCCAAAGGGGCTATTGGCTATTGATGGAGTGAGCTTTGATTGGAGCTTTATGACTAAGGATGAGGAAGATGATTCAGAGTCTGCAATGGTTGCCACTGAGCTTGCACTAATGGCTTTTTCTGACTCTGAGGTACAAATTAATAATGCTTGCTCTAAAACTTGTAAGGCCTTAAAAGAGTATGAGAAAATTAAAGCACAATATGATGAACAATTGCTAGAGTTAAATCATACTAATTATAACTTAGCAAATCATAAAAGAGGCCTAGGTGTTTTAGAAACTCAATTAGAGCATTATAGGGCAAATGAATCTAAGTTCAATGATGATATTGCAATGTTAAAAAGAGACTTAGATTACCAGGTTGCTGTAAACAAGGTTCTTAGGGAAGAACTAGAAAAGGTTAAATTGGCTAGTGAGAATATAAAGATAACTTGCAATACACTGGATCACCAATCCAAGTGTATTGACAAAATTTGGGAAGCCCAAGTTGTGAACAAAGCCAAATCAGGAGTTGGATACAAATCAGTTCCACCACCTCTAAGAGGTGTTCCATCACCTCCTGGCATTGACTTAGCTCACACAGGATTAGAAGAATTCCAGGAACCACCTATGACCTATGGACCAAAATTTGTTAAACCAGCTGTTATTGAAAAGGTTCAGGTTGAGGTTGATACATTTGATAGTGCTAGTGACTCATCTCTTAAAGATGAAAGTTTAAATGTTGAGTCTAAACATAGTGTTCCTGAGAATGTAAAAGTGGAGGTTAAAAAGAGTATTCCTTATGTTGTCAAAGAGAAGTCTAGGTCACAACCTAATTTCACTAGGCCCACTACTAGATATGCAGAGATGTACAGAAGTAGGTCAACAACTCCTAAAGGAAATATGAGGAGTTGGAATCATGTTAAATCTAGGCAATTTGGTAGTGACTTTGTGTTCAACAACAAACTCTGTCATATATGTGGTAGCTTTGACCATTTGTCTTATAATTGTACCTACCATTTGGGTAGAAGGGAAGTGTTTGGGAATACTAGGGTGAATAGCCACAATGCTAATAACTTAACTCACCCAAATCCACTTAGCAAGATGATTCCCAGGTCTGTTTTGCTTCATACTGGCATAAAACAAATTTCCACTGCTAGACCAGCAGTTACCACTGCCAGCAATAAAAACAGAGTTTACCCTAAGTCTCCTGTTACTAATTTAATTAAACCTAATCAAACAGGGAAAAAGACCAATTTTGAAAAGAAAGTTTACAATAATCACAAGTGGGTACCCAAAATTTCAAAACCAGCAGTTTCCACTGCTAAGCCAGTAGTTACCACTGCAATACCAAAGGTTTCCACTGGTGGGTCTGTGAACAATAAAAGGGTAAATATGGTAAATGCTGTTAAGGCCTTAGCGCGTTAGGAATGGAAACCAAAAGGAACCATAACCTCAAACAATCCCAATGGTGTATCAATGACCTTTGACAGATACAATTATATTGATACACGAGGCAGATCCAAGTCATTTGTGGCTTAGGTCCCCAAACGGAACTAATTCCTTTATTTTGTGTGCAGGAACATTCAAAGACTACAAATGATCAAGGATACTCAGACAGTGGATGTTCCAGGCACATGACTAGCAATAAGTCCTATCTTTCAGACTTTCAACCTTATGATGGACAATTTGTCAGCTTTAGAGGAGGAATTGGTGGCAAAGTTTCTGGCAAAGGAACAATCAAGGCTGGAAACATAGACCTTGAAGATGTGCAATATGTGAAAGAACTCAAGTACAACCTTTTTAGTGTGTCACAGATGTGTGACAAGAAGCATAGAGTTCTATTCACAGAAGATGAATGCTATATCTTATCTAAGGATTATAAGCTCCCTGATGAATGTGACATTTTGCTTAAAATCCCTAGAAAAGGAAATTTGTATAGCATTGACATGAAGAACATAGTGGCTAATAATGATGTTACTTGCTTGCTTGCAAAAGCCACTTTGGATGAATCAATGCTTTGGTACAGAAGACTTGGTCATGTTAACTTCAAGACCATCAACAAGATTGTGAAAGATGGACTTGTCAGAGGTCTAACAGAGAAAAGATTTGAAAATGACCAAACTTGTGTTGCCTGTCTAAAAGGAAAGCAACACAGAGCTTCATGCAAGACCAAAGCATTCAATTCTATTGATCATCCACTTTTCATGCTGCATATGGACTTGTTTGGTCCTACATCTGTGAGCAACATCAATTTGAAGAAGTATTGTCTTGTTGTGACTGATGATTTTAGTAGATTCACATGGGTTTTCTTTTTAAGAACCAAGGATGAAACCACTGGCATCCTTAAGACATTCATCACTGAAGTTGAAAATCAATTTGAAAAGAAAATCAAGATCATCAGGTGTGACAATGGGACAGAGTTCAAGAATAAAGTTATGGATGATTTCTGCAGAGACAAAGGTATTAAGAGAGAATTTAGTGTTGCAAGAACTCCTCAACAAAATGGAGTTGCAGAAAGAAGAAACAGAACACTAATTGAGGTTGCTAGAACCATGTTAGCTGACTCAAAGCTTCCAGTGACTTTTTGGGCTGAAGCAGTTAACACTGCTTGTTACATACAGAACAGAGTTTTAGTAGTCAAAACAAAGAACAAGACACCTTATGAGTTATTCAGAGGAAGACCTCCTACTTTGGAGTTTATGAGACCATTTGGGTGTCATGTTACTATTCTCAATACCATTGATCATCTAGGTAAATTTGAAGAAAAGTCTGATGAAGGCTTCTTTGTTGGATATTCTATGGTTAGCAAGGCTTTTAGAGTCTATAACTTAAGAACAAAGAAGATTGAAGAGAATTTGCATGTTTAGTTTCTTGAAAATAAAGCTAACATGGCAGGTTCAGGACCAGATTGGCTATTTGATCTTGAAACATTATCTAATACAATGAATTATGTACCTCTTACTTCAAGTACAGGAGACAAAGAACTTGAAGATTCAGAAGAATTCATTGATGAAGATGAAGCTTGCAAAGATGATGAAGATCAAATTGTTATGCCACTTTGGGACTTTGTTGATAATTCTGAAAAGTCAAGTGATGCAGATGGTGTGAATTTTGATGAATTGAATAAATAAATTCCTACTAGTAGTGGTAACTTAATTCCCACTGCTACACCAGAAGTTTCCACTGACAGCCCAAATGTGGAACATACTTCTCAGGAATCACCAAGTGATGATGTAGAAATCACTAACATGCCTACAACATATGATATTCCTAGCACATCACAGACTTCAATTAACAAAGTGCATCCACTTGATAATGTTATTGGTGAACTTCAATCAGGTGTGAAGACTAGAAGACAGACAAAGAAAGATGATATTCATGGGTTCATTAGTGAAGTGTATGAGTCCAAGAAGCATAAAAGGAAGAATGAGTGTTTGTTTTTCTGTTTTCTCTCACAGGTGGAGCCTAAGAATGTTTATATGGCTCTAGAAGAATCTAGCTGGGTTGAAGCAATGCAAGAGGAGTTGCTGCAGTTTAAACTTCAAAAGGTTTGGGTTCTTTGTGACTTGCCTGATGGTATGAAGGTCATTGGTACTAAATGGGTTTTCAGAAACAAGAAAGATGAAAGAGGTATTGTAATCAGGAACAAAGCTAGATTGGTTGCTCAAGGATACACTCAAGAGGAGGGTATTGATTATGAAGAAGTTTTTGCTCCTGTTGCAAGGATTGAGGCTATTAGATTGTTTCTAGCCTATGCATCTTTTATGGGCTTTACTGTCTATCAAATGGATGTTAAGAGTGCCTTTCTGTATGGTACTATTGATGAGGAGGTATATGTCTCTCAACCTCCAGGCTTTGAAGATCCTCAACACCCAAATAAAGTGTATAAAGTGGTTAAGGCTCTTTATGGCTTACATCAGGCTCCAAGGAAGTGGTATGAAACCTTAGCTAATTATTTGTTGAATAATGGGTTTCATAGAGGCAAGATTGATCAAACTTTGTTCATAAAGAAAGACAAGGATGATATTCTACTTGTTCAGGTATATGTTGATGATATTATCTTTGGGTCTACTAGACAAGAGATGTTCAAAGAGTTTGAAAAGCTGATGAAGGACGAATTTCAAATGAGTTCTATGGGAGAACTTACATTCTTTTTGGGGCTGCAAGTACAACAAAGTAAAGAAGGCATCTTTATCAGTCAAGACAAATATGTGACTGAGATTATTAGGAAGTTCAAGTTTACTGATGCAAAACCTTCAAATACCCCTGCTGACAAGACCACTCATCTATTGTTGAAGAATGCTAGTGGTGCTAATGTTGATGTCCATACTTACAGGTCTATGATTGGTTCTTTGATGTATCTTACTTCATCAAGGCCATACATTATGTTTGCTGTATGTGCTTGTGCAAGATTTCAAGTGACTCCAAAGACATCACATATGACAGCAGTGGAAAAGATTTTTAGGTACTTGAAGACTTATCCTAATCTAGGATTATGGTATCCAAGAGAATCCCCTATGGAATTGATCACATACTTAGATAGTGACTATGCTGGTGCAAGTTTGGATAGAAGATCAACTACTGGTGCAAGAAGCAAACTATGGTTGCTACTTCAACCACTGCAGCAGAATATGTTGCAGCTGCTAGTTGTTGTGTGATTGAACCCGAACCACCTAACTTATATTGACCAAGGAATGGTCAACAAAGCCAAATAGCCTAGATCAATGCTCCGCGGAAGTATAAGGTTTCCCCGGGTCGTTATGTCCCGACGAGGTGTGAATTGTAATCAAAACGGTTTCGTGATCGGGTGAATTTGGACAGAAAGGGGTTTGAGTGAGTTGTGATGATTACACTACTGGAATATACAAAGAAATAGCTCAAAGAAGCTATTTGAATAAGACGGGAAGCTAAGAAAAACCAGAAACGATTTAAACCTAAAAACGCGTACGTTACGTTTAAATAAAACGTAAACGTACGAAATAAAAAGTGAAAACGGAAATCTGAAAACACCCAGGGGGTGAAAATGACTTTTTTACAAACTAAAAGGTAAAAGAAAATTTATAGAAAAAGAAAATAAATTTTAACACTAATTAATTATTTAATATTAATTAAAAACTATTTAATACTTATTATTAATACTTAAATAACTAAAATACAATATAATATTATTTAATTACTAAAAAGGTGAAAATAAAATTCCTAAAATTATAAAATACTTAAAAATAACTTTTAAAATTAAAAATAAGTCTTTTTGTCTTTTTGTGAATTTTTTATTAATTAATTACTAATTAACTAATTAAACTATTTTAAATTAAGAAAAATACTAAATGAACAGTAAAAATTCTAATAAAATTTCTAAAATTATTTTATAACATATAAAAGCTATAAAAAATATAAAAACTAGGTTTTACTTAATAAAAACTAATTATGCTATTTTAAACTTAATATTAATTAATAATTAATAAAACTAAAATTAATTCTAATAAATACTAAAATATAAAATAAAAATCTGAGAAAATTAATATAATTACTTTAATATAAGAGGAAATTAATAAAAATATAAAAATGACAAGAATTTAATTAAAATCTAAAAATGAAAAATAAAATTTAAATTAAATTAAATAGAAACTATCACTTAAAATAAAATTTGGATTTTCTGGATTTTTATTTTACAAACTTATTTTACATCTAAAAACAGCAAACTTTTACAAAAACAACTTTTATGAAAATCAAAAATAAGCACTTGAGGTGCTTAGTTGGTCAACAGTTGACTTCTGTTGACCAAAAGGTAAAATGAGCTAAAACTAGCTCAAGTGGGACCCACTCTGGTTGAAACTGATCCAAATTAGTTTTTAGAACATGTATAAGCTGTAAAAAGCAAATGAGAACCTCAGAATAAGCTAATGAGCTAGCAATAAGCACATTGGAACTTGCTTCCAAACTGAAAATGGGACAGTTTTGAGGTGTGGATTCAGGTGGGACCCAGGGGGTTCAAGGTCAACCAAGAGGTCAAAACCTTAAGCCTACCGTGAGGTGAGCACAAAGAAACAAATTTGGGTATTTGTGAACCATCATGGTGGCCAGAAGACCACCACCAAGGTGGTGGTGTGTGATGGTTCTGCTGTCACAGGGGAGCAGCTTGCCCTGCAAGCTGCTTTGGGCAAAGGTGAGGACAAGGGAAAAAATTGCAAAAATCAAAAGGGCATGGAAACTTAAATTTGAGCTGGTATATTATGAGTAGCAACAAGTTTCACCTTCTAAATCATTACACAAAAATCAAAACAAATGCTCAAACTTTTGGAAAAATCTGAAATGTGCACATTGACTTTTTATAAAAACTACTTATGTTGACTTAATTGAACTTGAGACCTATTTTAATGACTTAAAGTAATATGTTAAACTAAAATAAAGTTAAATTAATCTACTATAACAGCTTATGCACTGAATTGTGTGGATTTGGATTCTCAAAATCCAACAGATGGTATGGCAATGAGACTTAGAAACACATTTTGACTTTTTTTACTAGTACACTACTATTTTATGACCTAAGCTATCTAATAATACTTACTAAATCATGTTCCAACCAGTATCTAACAACAAAAACAACAATTATGCAGCAGACAGTCCTAAACCAAACACCCCCTAAGTGAACATGTTTCACTATCTACTATCAATGTAAACCTCTAACTTGCAAATCAATGATCACAATGTGATTCTTAACTGTATTAGCTATCAATGGGACAGTAGAGGCTTGAAAAATACACAGAGATATAGCCTAGCAGATTTGAGCCAAAAATATGCAGTGGAAATACAAATTATGGACTAAAGGATATAAAAGCTAAACAGATGTACTTAAGCAACTTCAACAAGCAATATAGAGCCTGAATAAGCAGTATCTTACACTAAACTAGTTATTCTAAAAGAGAAAGCAGAATTGGAAATGGAACTTACTTGATGAAAGGCATATGAACTTGTAAATGAACTAGGCTGTGAGATAGGTTCATTCAAGCTATGGAGTAGCTGAATGAAATTATCCAGAGGATGTAACAGCTTATACAAGCTTATTCCCTCAGCTTATTGCTAATTTTCTTTTTATTTTTGATTTATTTTTTTATTTTTATTTTTATTTTTCTTTTTGTGAATTCCACTATACTAAACCACCAACAAACTTCAAAACTCACAATAAAGCCTCTGTGAGCTTATACTAACAAGGAGTAACAGCTTATATTATCTTATAAACAAATTGAAATTTTACTTAAAACACAACTTGGAAAATTAAAACTGAAACTTTGAAATTTAAAGATGAAATGAGTTTCTAACACACCGAGATTAGAGAATACATAGATTTCAAAGTAGAAATTACAATTAAAGCAGATTATTAAGCTAACTTACATCAACTAAAACTACTCTAATCTATTCTACATTATCTACTACTGCTTCTTCTCTTTTTTTCTTTCTTTTATAACCCTTGGAGCTGTCCTTGACTTTCCCATTCATTTTTGAGCCGTAGGATTTGCTTAATTAATCAAGGCCGTTTAAATTTATTTTGGCGGGAACAGGGGATTGGCAGGTGTGGGTTGCTTGGAGTATTTTGTGGACCAATTAAGAATCCTTGGAGTTTTGTGGTTTGGAAGGGGGGACAAATTATGGGAAGAGGAGGGGGAGATGGCTTGTGGCAGTGGATTATCAGAAGTGTGGGGGAGGTGGAAGAAGGGTCAACGCATTGGTTGACCGTTCTAAATAATAAAACGGGGGTGTTTGTTATTTTTAGAGGTGGGCCGGTTGTGGTGATTGGGCTAGGGAGTGTGGAGTGGGCTGGGGGTTTGTGTTGCTGGATCAGGTTAGGGGTTTAGGATTGGATTTGGTTTGGGTTGTGTTTTGTTGGGTAATAAACTACAAGGGTCCGTTTGTTTTGTAATTTGGAGACAACACAAAGACCATAAATGTAATACAACCAAAAGTCATGGGGCTATTTTGTTAATTTTCCAAAAGTAACCATAAGGATCAAACATGCCAATCACCAATATTTCAAAAATCATTTTTTTGCATTTTCATTTTTTCAAAATTCCCGGGGACTAAAAATGTAATTTTCCAAACATGAGGGACCAAACTTGTAATTTCCTCAAACATCACACCAAGGACTGAAAATGACTTTTGTAACTTCCCAAGGACCCAAAATGATTTTTCTTTCATAATTATCCCACCAGGGACCAAATCTGCCAAAGTTTGAAACTCCAGGGACTAATTTCATAAATTTCCAAAACTTTTCAATTTTTCACCAAAGGACTAAATATGACATTTTATGATTTCAAAGTGACCTTTGGTGATAATTTTCTATATTTTGAATATCCAGGGACTAGTTTTGTAATTTTATGAAAGTTGGGGGACTGAAACTGCCAATTTTGCAAACTTTGTACGTTTTTCATCTGTTTTTGCTCATTTTGCATCTAAAACATATGAAACACAATTTTGAAATATTTTCAGTATTTTGATGCATTACTGAGTGTTTTTGTATGTTTTGCAGTTCAGATTAGACAAAAAATGATGAGTGTTTGAGCACTCATCAATCCCCCACACTAAACTATTGCTAGTCCCTAGCAATACTGTTTTGAAAACTTGATGGATTTTAAACTCTTTACCAAAATCCATCACTTCTGGAGTTGCCAGGTGTAAGAACTGTGGCACACCTGATAACCGTGTGATTTTGAGCAAACCACCAGCTGTCAACGGATTTGATTAGTCTTTACCAGGAGCCGTTTGCTTCTGGACTAGCCAGCTCTTGATGGAATAGTCAACATCTTGGTGAGCTGATTACCAATTATGGATTTTCCACGGCCTTTACCACAAGCCATAATCTTGTGGGCTAGCCAACTCATTTGTTTTTGGGGAGTTGAGGAACCGTACAATTTTGGGCAAATTGCAAGCAGTAAATGGATTTGAGATGTCTTTACCAAGAGCCGTTTGCTCCTGGACTAGCCAATCCCTTTTGTCGCTTAGACAAGGCGGACTGATTACCACAAAAAATTTGAAGCACCAGTGAAAAAATTTTTAAAATTTTTGAAATTTTGGCTAAAACGGGGGTATTATATAGTAAAATGTGATAAAATTCGCTAGAATAGCGAAATACCCCCCCCCCCCCCCCCCCACACACACACTTAGCATGAATATTGTCCTCAATATTCAAAGTCCCGGCTATTATGCCGACATTTTGAACGTAAAAGGGCAACATTACAAGCTAAGCGTGGAAAATAACATTTTGTATTTTCACTCTTGTAACCATAGCATGGGGGACTCCCCCACACTTAGGGTGAAAACCCTATATGCCTGCTACTGTTTTTGTTTACCGAGTCGCTAGCTTGACTCGACCCCGAATTCATTTGTCCTTGGGGAATGTGGAAGAAGTGATCTCAATCGGACTTTCATTCAAGATGTTTGGACAAACATATGAAGCACGTGAAAGTTCCACACCGATGAGATATGTATCCGGCACAAGATAATGACACATGAAAATGCCGGGATCAAATATAGTGTCCTCACTCCCGAAGGAGTGAAGAAGAGGAGAAATCACCTGGTAGGTGAAGGAAAGAAGAGAGATCTGAATAGCAATTAAGATAAGAACTTCCTCCTCAAGAAATGTATATTCAAGTGGAGGAGGCAAGTCCTTAAGCTTGATCTCAGGAAATTTATCAGTTTCCTCAACTGATTTGATTCCTCATTATGAAGTTGTTTGGGTGGGAGAGGGGGGAATGAATCTTCATTTAACAAACTCTCTAGAAAAAGAATGTCCCCCTCAGGATCAAGATAATTATCATCAACTTCATATGAAATTGAACTATCTTCAGTAAGAAAAGCCTCGAATTCGTCCAGATCATTTTCACTTTCCGGAGTAAGTGGATTGATCTGAGTAAGTTCAATCGAAGGATCACGAGTAAGTAAGAATTCTAACTCTCTCAAATCCGTATTAAAGTCAAAGACTTCATTTTCATCCCTTGGTGGGATGGGATCCATATGAGAGAGTTCATCAGCGAACTCTTCAAGAAGAAAGTCAACATCAGAGTGGAGAAGTGATGCATCAACAAATTCAATGTATCCATAAGATAAACAATCATCACTGGAATCAGAGACAGTCTCTATTTGATCATTTGGATTATTAGGGTGAGAAGGAATATCACACACATGATCAAAAGTCCCCTGTGACTCTCTCGGGATTGGGACAAGGATCTCAACACTAGACTTTATTAATTCGTCTGATTCCTTATTAGGAACAGTGCTAAGATGCTCATCCCCCATGTTTAGAGAGTGAGTGTGAACTTCGGGTGTGATAACAATAGACTGAGGGAGATGAGAGGAGCTAACATTCATGGAATTTTCAAGTTCCATTTGTTCAACGGCTAGTAATTTCCCCGTCTCATTATTTTCTCCCTGATTTTCAATGGGAGGAATCACAAATGATGAATCTGACGAACCCTTATAAATTGAAGGATATCAAGGGTGTCTTCAATATCACTATCATCATCACAGTCTAGAAGAGCAGCTTGACGAAATTTGGCACGTGTTATAGCTGCTTGTTCTAAGACAAGTAATTCTTCCATGCTCAATTCGTTTCTAGCCTCTCGTTCTTCAGTAAGTAATTCTGCCATAGATTTCTCACGAGAGTCTCGAAACGGTGTAGTGACCAACTCCTCCTTAAGTTCTTTTAAAATATCAAGAGCCTTTAGTAAAAGGTCTTGCTCAGTTTCTTGAGGAGTTGTGTGAATCATATCGTACTGTGGAGGTGGGTCTGAAAACGAAGAGTCGTAATTGTTACAAGGAAATGGATTCCTTGTTTGACAATCCGAGCTAGAGTATGGACCTCCACAGTAATCACAATCGTAAAACTGATGTGGCTGTGGGTTGTATGTGCTAGAATTACAATTGCTATCAGGAGACTGCTCATAGACAAGCGTGTTTCCCGATTGACAATCATAACTGTAGTGTGAACCACCACAGTACTCACAACAGTAAAACTGCTGAGACTGATGGTGTGGTAACTGATGGAATGAATCAGTCGTGTCATGGTAGGAATAAGGATCTGGGTTATAGACAGACCCGTTTCCTGATTCTACCATGCCACAACTGGGGCAATTGCCATCATTATGAGGATTACCACACCATTGGCAAACCAGAAAGTGTGGATGAGACATAGAAAGAATCAAATGTGTATAAAGGGTAAGAAATGGAGAATCAAATATATGAGAGGGTGAAGGTGAATATTTTTGGTGTTTTTGAAATACATTTTGTACAAATGAGAAAGAAAATCTTTTTGGGTTTTTTGTGTTCGTTGAAAACTTGATTTAAAAAGTTTTCGTGAACATTTTTGTTTTGATAATGGAAAAATATGAACAAAGGATGGATAAATGTACAATGGAACGAATTCCAAAGACACTAATCAGAAAAACCGTTTAGATAAACGCGCACAACCTCCCCGGCAGCGGCGCCAAAAATTGATTGAGCCCGAACCACCTAACTTATATTGACCAAGGAATGGTCAACAAAGCCAAATAGCCTAGATCAATGCTCCGCGGAAGTATAAGGTTTCCCCGGGTCGTTATGTCCCGACGAGGTGTGAATTGTAATCAAAACGGTTTCGTGATCGGGTGAATTTGGACAGAAAGGGGTTTGAGTGAGTTGTGATGATTACACTACTGGAATATACGAAGAAATAGCTCAAAGAAGCTATTTGAATAAGACGGGAAGCTAAGAAAAACCAGAAACAATTTAAACCTAAAAACGCGTACGTTACGTTTAAAGAAAACGTAAACGTACGAAATAAAAAGTGAAAACGGAAATCTGAAAACACCCAGGGGGTGAAAATGACTTTTTTTACAAACTAAAAGGTAAAAGAAAATTTATAGAAAAAGAAAATAAATTTTAACACTAATTAATTATTTAATATTAATTAAAAACTATTTAATACTTATTATTAATACTTAAATAACTAAAATACAATATAATATTATTTAAATACTAAAAAGGTGAAAATAAAATTCCTAAAATTATAAAATACTTAAAAACAACTTTTAAAATTAAAAATAAGTCTTTTTGTCTTTTTGTGAATTTTCTATTAATTAATTACTAATTAATTACTAATTAAACTATTTTAAATTAAGAAAAATACTAAATGAACAGTAAAAATTCTAATAAAATTTCTAAAATTATTTTATAACATATAAAAGCTATAAAAAATATAAAAACTAGGTTTTACTTAATAAAAACTAATTATGCTATTTTAAACTTAATATTAATTAATAATTAATAAAACTAAAATTAATTCTAATAAATACTAAAAGATAAAATAAAAATCTGAGAAAATTATTATAATTACTTTAATATAAAAGGAAATTAATAAAAATATAAAAATGACAAGAACTTAATTAAAATCTAAAAATGAAAAATAAAATTTAAATTAAATTAAATAGAAACTATCACTTAAAATAAAACTTGGATTTTCTGGATTTTATTTTACAAACTTATTTTACATCTAAAAACAACAAACTTTTACAAAAACAACTTTTATGAAAATAAAAAATAAGCACTTCAGGTACTTATTTGGTCAATAGTTGACTTATGTTGACCAAAAGGTAAAATGAGCTAAAACTAGCTCAAGTGGGACCTACTCTGGTTGAAACTGATCCAAATTAGTTTTTAGAACATGTATAAGCTGGAAAAAGCAAATGAGAACCTCAGAATAAGCTAATGAGCTAGCAATAAGCACATTGGAACTTGCTTCCAAACTGAAAATGGGACAGTTTTGAGGTGTGGATTCAGGTGGGACCCAGGGGGTTCAAGGTCAACCAAGAGGTCAAAACCTTAAGCCTACCATGAGGGGAGCTCAAAGAAATAAATTTGGGTGTCTGTGAACCACCATGGTGGCCAGAAGACCACCACCAAGGTGGTGGTGTGTGATGGTTCTGCTGTCACAGGGGAGCAGCTTGCCCTGCAAGCTGCTTTGGGCAAAGGTGAGGACAAGGGAAAAAATTGCAAAAATCAAAAGGGCATGGAAACTTAAATTTGAGCTGGTATATTATGAGTAGCAACAAGTTTCACCTTCTAAATCATTACACAAAAATCAAAACAAATGCTCAAACTTTTGGAAAAATCTGAAATGTGCACATTGACTTTTTATAAAAACTACTTATGTTGACTTAATTGAACTTGAGACCTATTTTAATGACTTAAAGTAATATGTTAAACTAAAATAAAGTTAAATTAATCTACTATAACAGCTTATGCACTGAATTGTGTGGATTTGGATTCTCAAAATCCAACAGTCGGTATGGCAATGAGACTTAGAAACACATTTTGATTTTTTTACTAGTACACTACTATTTTATGACCTAAGCTATCTAATAATACTTACTAAATCATGTTCCAACCAGTACCTAACAACAAAAACAACAATTATGCAGCAGACAGTCCTAAACCAAACACCCCCTAAGTGAACCTGTTTCACTATCTACTACCAATGTAAACCTCTAACTTGCAAATCAATGATCACAATGTGATTCTTAACTGTATTAGCTATCAATGGGACAGTAGAGGCTTGACAAATACACAGAGATATAGCCTAGCAGATTTGAGCTAAAAATATGCAGTGGAAATACAAATTATGGACTAAAGGATATAAAAGCTAAACAGATGTACTTAAGCAACTTCAATAAGCAATATAGAGCCTGAATAAGCAGTATCTTACACTAAACTAGTTATTCTAAAAGATAAAGCAGAATTGGAAATGGAACTTACTTGATGAAAGGCATATGAACTTGTAAATGAACTAGGCTGTGAGATAGGTACATTCAAGCTATGGAGTAGCTGAATGAGCTTATCCAGAGGATGTAACAGCTTATACAAGCTTATTCCCTTAGCTTATTGCTAATTTTCTTTTTATTTTTGATTTATTTTTTTATTTTTTTTTTATATTTCTTTTTGTGAATTCCACTATACTAAACCACCAACAAACTTCAAAAACTCACAATAAAGCCTCTGTGAGCTTATACTAACAAGGAGTAACAGCTTATATTATCTTATAAACAAATTGAAATTTTACTTAAAACACAACTTGGAAAATTAAAACTGAAACTTTGAAATTTAAAGATGAAATGAGTTTCTAACACACTGAGATTAGCGAATACATAGATTTCAAACTAGAAATTACAATTAAAACAGATTATTAAGCTAACTTACATCAACTAAAACTACTCTAATCTATTCTACATTATCTACTACTGCTTCTTCTCTTTTTTTCTTTCTTTTATAACCCTTGGAGCTGTCCTTGACTTTCCCATTCATTTCTGAGCCGTAGGATTTGCTTAATTGATCAAGGCCGTTTAAATTTATTTTGGCGGGAACAGGGGATTGGCAGGTGTGGGTTGCTTGGAGTATTTTGTGGACCAATTAAGAATCCTTGGAGTTTTGTGGTTTGGAAGGGGGGACAAATTATTGGAAGAGGAGGGGGGAGATGGCTTGTGGCAGTGGATTATCAGAAGTGTGGGGGAGGTGGAAGAAGGGTCAACGCATTGGTTGATCGTTCTAAATAATAAAACGGGGGTGTTTGTTATTTTTAGAGGTGGGCCGGTTGTGGTGATTGGGCTAGGGAGTGTGGAGTGGGCTGGGGATTTGTGTTGCTGGATCAGGTTAGGGGTTTAGGATTGGATTTGGTTTGGGTTGTGTTTTGTTGGGTAATAAACTACAAGGGTCCGTTTGTTTTGTAATTTGGAAACAACACAAGGACCATAAATGTAATACAACCAAAAGTCAAGGGGCTGTTCTGTAAATTTTCCAAAAGTAACCATAAGGATCAAACATGCCAATCACCAATATTTCAAAAATCATTTTTTTGCATTTTCATTTTTTCAAAATTCCCGGGGACTAAAAATGTAATTTTCCAAACATGAGGGACCAAACTTGTAATTTCCTCAAACTTCACACCAAGGACTGAAAATGACTTTTATAACTTCCCAAGGACCCAAAATGATTTTTCTTTCAAAATTATCCCACCAGGGACCAAATCTGCCAAAGTTTGAAACTCCAGGGACTAATTTTGTAAATTTCCAAAACTTTCCAATTTTTCACCAAAGGACTAAATATGACATTTTATGATTTCAAAATGACCTTTGGTGATAATTTTCTATATTTTGAATATCCAGGGACTAGTTTTGTAATTTTATGAAAGTTGGGGGACTGAAACTGCCAATTTTGCAAACTTTGTACGTTTTTCATCTGTTTTTGCTCATTTTGCATCTAAAACATATAAAACACAATTTTGAAATATTTTCAGTATTTTGATGCATTACTGAGTGTTTTTGTATGTTTTGCAGTTCAGATTAGACCAAAAATGATGAGTGTTTGAGCACTCATCATTGTGCCCAAATGCTATGGCTTCAGAATCAATTATTGGATTATGGGTACAATTTCATGAACACCATTATCTATATAGACAATAGTAGTACCATATGCATTATTAAAAATCCTGTGCAACACACTAAAACTAAACATATTGAAATTAGACATCATTTTATTAGAGATTGTTTTGAGAAAAAGCTTATTAATGTTGTCAAAGTCCATACTGATGACAATTATGCTGATTTATTAACAAAAGGGCTAGATGTGGGTAGGTTTCAATACTTGGTAACAGGTATTGGAATGCTAAATCCATAACTAATTGATGTCTAATACTTTTCAGGGTTGCAGGATAGTTTTTAGGTACTAGTATTGTTTGTATTTTATGTATGGTTTTCTACTAACTTGTATGCAGAGTTATTAAGAGCACAGTGGAAATAATCATACAACAGTGGAAAGATTGGTGATAAAAGCATAAAGAAAAATTACTTTTATTAATGGCTAAAGAAAGTACATAACAACCATTCAGATTACATAATCACCAGAAAAGTAAAACATCACAAGACATCAACCAACAACCTAACATCTACTCCATAGGCTTCTTTCCCTTTCCCTCATAAACATGCTTGCCCTTGGAAGCTCTCTTTCTCTTGTCATCAAAAGAAAGTTGTTTCCTTGGACAAGCAAGTCCCAGAACTTGCTTGGGAGGCCTTGGTGCTTGGGTAGGCTTCTCAACAGCAGGCCACTTCATGTTGCTTATGGCAGACTTCAATGCTGTGGTGAGGGCCTTTGGAAGCTCTTTGGAAAGGATGAAGGTTGGATCATCATCATCATCAGAGGAAGAACTGGAATAGAACTCCAAGGATGGAGCAGTTGCAGCTTCAGTCTTTTTGGATGTCATATTGGATGCTGTGGATGTGGTTGCACTTGGAGGAAAGTAATCACTCCATCCTGTAGAATATTCCTCTGAGTTTGTACAATAGCTGATTTCCTCATCTGATGAATCATCTGAGGATATGTAGACTAATGGAAACCAGCTCATTGTGTTGATAAAGGGTTTGTGTTATTGAAGATGTTTGTTGATGAGAGATAAAGGTTTTTGAGCCCCCTTTTATAAGCAAAGTCAAGGTCGAATTCTAATTAATGAAGAATATTTACTCTTACCTGTTTTGGTAGGTTGGAGGAGTAAATTTGGTTATTATCGGGTTGACTTTTGGAAGATATTTTTGTGAATAGTAACTTGGTTAAAAAGTAACTTTGGGTTAAATTTTTATGGGTTAAGTTGAGTGTTATTTTGTTCTGCAGTATACAACCCATATTATTGGAGTCATTGGAGTTATAAGGTGTGTATCATAGACACACAACAAATGGTTATTGATTCACCATGTCTAATCCACATAAGAATCAACTAGTCCAGAGCAAACGGCTCCTGGTAAAGACTTATCAAATCCGTTTATGGTTGATAGTTTACCAAAAACTATATGGTTATCAACTCACCATACTCCAAGTGATCAAGAGTTGGCTAGTCCATAGCAAACGGCTAATGGTAAAGACATATCAAATCCGTTGATAGCTGGTAGTTTGCTAAAAACTATGATCAGAGCAGCTAATTTTCATGTTTTCTTTACCACTGCTCTTTGATATGTTGTGAAAATTTTACCACTGCTAGTTCATTAGTTACCACTGCAAGAGTAATTTTTCCACTGATGAACTAGCCGTTACAACTGTTGTGTCAATAATCTATTTTTTACTAGCCGTTGTAAATATAACCGTCTTTCCTTATTAATAGGGTAAATCTTTTGTGAATTATCTTCTTACTTATTATAATTTATTCTTTTCCAAAGATAATTCTTTCTAAAGATAATTCACATTGCGCAACCTCCTCAAACCCTATTAGTATAAATTGATCATCATACGGCTTGATTTTTATCTTGATTACTAACACTTTTATTCTCTTTTCACAAATATCATGGCGATTCTAAAATTTGTCGAGGAGCACAACCAAGTGGCCTACCTACAAAAGTCAAACGAGAAGAGTGGCCCTGTTTTTCATCAGATTGTGGATTTTCTAAACACAACTCATATAAGGTATGCCTTAACTATTAATCCCACAATTTATGTCTCTCATTTCAAACAGTTCTGGAACACTGTGGAGTCCATAACTCTTGAACAGGGAGACACACATGAATCTGTGGAAGCTCTAAGAGCCACAGTGGATGGGGTAACTATTAATGTTACTGAGTCATCCTTGAGGAGAATTCTCCAATTGGATGATCTCAATGGTATCATCACATTACCCAATTCAGAAATTTTCAGTAATATTGCTTTAATGGGGTATGATACATCTGAACAAAAAGTCACTTTTAGAAAAGGATGTTTTTGTCCCCATTGGAGATTTTTAATTCACACTCTTTTACATTGCCTAAGTCCTAAGAAAACATCTTATGAACAATTTGCATCAACCATGGCTTATCCTTTGGTTTGTTTGGCAACTGATAGGACTTTTAATTTTTCAAAGTTTATTTTCAATAATATGAAAGGCAATGTAAAGAGTCAATATAAATTTTTGATGTATCCAAGGTTTGTGCAAGCAGTGTTAAATGAGTTTCAACTGCAACCTCACAATAGAATTTATGAAACCTCCTGTCTTAAGCCAAAAGTTTTTCAAAACATGAGTAAGGCTTCAGATCTTTAGAATGGGGAGGTTCATCCACTTTTTCCTCAAATGCTTGCTAAAATTTCTCAAGTACAGGGTGAAGATGCAACCATCCCAGTTGTATCTCAAAACACACCCAATATTGTTGTTCCACCAATTCACCATACCCCTGCTGTAACTCACACTTATGAGAGAAGGCATAAACAACCAACTTCTCTCATCTCAACATTGCATGTTGCTGAACCTTTTGGTTTAGGGACAAGCAGTGGTGGTTCAAGGCTTAATCCTAATCCAACTAGGGAAGAGCCTGAATCAATGCCCTATGATTCACCTCTCCCAACAAGTAACACAGTTGGAAGTGATGAGGGCAGTGTGCAACTACCTGAATTGATGGACATATGTACAAAATTAGTCAAGCAGGTTCAAGCTCTGGAGAAAGATCTGGCACAGACCAAAGTACAACATGCCACAGAGCTAAATCAACTGAAGGCTGAGATTCAAAGATTGCAGAATGAAGTTGAGAATCTCAAGAAGAAAAGACCTGCTAAAGTTGTGTTCTCTTCATCATCTTCACCTCAGGATGAGTCTTTTGCAGGTTCTAGTAAAGATTTGGGAGATTCTTCCAAACAGGGGAGGAAAACTGATGCAGAGTTTAAGGGGAGGAGCATTAATTTTGACAAGGAGTTTGCTGAGCTAACTGATTCTGATAATGTTCAAGCAAAGGAAGATGCAGCTGAGACTAAGGGGAGGATGTTAGATTTTGAAGATATGGATGCTGATGCTGATTTTCACTTTGATGATATAGTTGGAACTGCTCAACCAATTTCCACTGATGCAGAACAAGTTCCCACTGATCAAAATATTCCCACTGCAAGTGAACATGTTACCACTGATAGTCAAAATGTTACCACTGCAGAGGAAGAAGCTGCCAGAATAAGATCAGTCAAAGGTAAAGCAATTGTGACTGGTTCAGAACAAGAGCAAACAAGAAAGATTTCTAAGAAAGATCAAGCTCAGATTGATTTTGATGCAAGATTGGCAGAACAAGAGCAAGCAGCAGAGAATGAAAGGAAGAGAAAGTTAGAGGAAGATGAAGTTGCTAGTTTTATGGAAGCAAAGAGGTTAGATAAACTTGAAGCAGTAATGGCAGAACCACTTTCAGTTGTTCCACCAACTGTCAGACATGAGAAACCTCCTATGTTCACTTATGTGCCTACAGAAGAAGAGATTGACTACTTGATTAATAATGATCAAATAATCAGGAAGAAGGCTATTGAACTTATTGCAAATACAACCTTAAATGAAGAACAAAGGTCTGCTCAACTAAAAGATTTCATTCAAATGAAGAATCAGCAGGTTCTTGATGAAATCATTGGGGATGTTAGAAAAGGTCAAAAGAAGTCAAGGAAACTTACAAAGGCACAGATCATTGCTGAGATGAAGACTTTTTGTTGTCATGTTGGCAATATGAAGATGGCTCAATTCAAAGGAATGTCACATGATCAAATTGAAGGTATTTACTACAGGATTAAAAGACAAGATAGTAATTTCATTCCAATGGATCAAGAACCTGTAGTAATGAAGACAAAAAGGTCTGGAGTGAGTCTTGGATCAAAAGATGCAAAGAAATTGAAGACTCATGAGTCATCTCAAGCAGAAGAGGGTCTGTAGGGATCTATTCCATGATAGATCACGAGCCAATAGATCGTTAGCCAACTAATGTAATCACTAGTAAGACTAAGTTAGATAATCTCTGTGAGCTTGTAATTATTGCGGAATATAAAAACAAACTTATATTAAACTTGATCCTCTATGGATCGATAAACTTTTACTAATAATGTTAATGAAACTCGTACATATTACAATGACCTAGGGTTCCTTATATACTAGTGGAAACCCTAACCTTTCTTACAAGAAACGAATAATGATAAACTAATAAAAGATATTCTACATATCTTGTCCTAAATTACATAATATCTATCCACGGTTTAACTCTATCCGTAGGATCTCTATACGTCTGCATGAACCAGTCATCAGCAGAAAGTCACTAAGCCTTCCGCAGGAACCTGTCAGCAGTATCAGTCAGCAGTATCTTCAATAATTCCTTACAATCCTCCCCTAATCTTGAATTTGACACAGTTAAGTTCAAGATTTCTTGATAGATCGCCAATATCACAAACTAGAGGATTGAAGATGAACATCAACAACAAAGAATCTTCATAAATAAAATCTCTATGATCAGCAAAGATTTGAAAAACACCATTCTTTGCAGCAACACAAGACTAAATGTACATCAAAACATATAAGTTGCATACTATTCTCATCACATCCAGGTGTGTTAACTCCTGTGAGAGGTGAATCATTGAAAATAATGGATTTGATGTCTCTTTACCAATAGCCATCACTACTGGAGTAGCCAAGTGTTCTCAGTTAAAAAACCATGGTACACTGATAACCTAAAGAATATGATTTTTAGCAAATCATCATCTATAAACGGATTTGAGAAGTCTTTACTTGTAGCCGTTTGCTCAGGACTAGTCAATTATTGATGAATAATCATCTTGGTCAATTGAATACCAAATATGGTTTTCCACTGCCTTTACCACAAGCCATATACATGTGGGCTAGCCAATTATTTGGAATCCAAAAAGGAAAAATCCATGGTCAATTTACAACCATTTCGACTACTCATCAATAAAGCATGGGTGAGTTGAAAACCCTATGGTTTTGAGCAAACCATTACAGCTATCAACAGATTTGATGAGTCTTTACCAAAGCTGTACCCTTTGGACTAGCCATCTTTTTGATGGAATAGTCAACATCAGGCAAGTTGATGACCAGAAAAAGTGATAAGAATCAACACCAAACCTGCATACAACATACACAAAACTATACAAATATGTTAGGTTTTTTTTTTTTTTTTTAACTAAAAGAAAATAAAAATATACAACAAAATACCATACCAAGACCAGCTCATTGCAGATATGAATCCATTTGAATGCCATGCTTGGTTGCCAGTTCCTTCTTTGTCAAGATACTTCTTCTGATGAACCTTACCAATTGTTCAGCAAGATGAAGATCATTCTCAGTCATATCCAAAGGAACAGAAAGCTTTGTCTCCAGCATGAGATTCATTACTTCCTTTGTGATTGGGTAAAGAACATCAGCCCAGCAATATAAGGTCTTACCAGTGGTTGTGACAATCATATGAACATTATGAAGTGGAAAGAACTTCCAATAGTCAACCACCCATGTCTTTTGACCTTTCCATACTTGAAACTTCACACCAGAATCACCTTTATAAGAATCATACAAAATCTGCAAATCACCCATCAAATACATTCCTATTTCATTAGGGGAATGAGTTTGATAATACTTGGTAACCCAGTCATAAAGTGAAAGAAGATCTTGCTTGTCTACCATATGTAAGATTTGGCTCAGAAACAAGAATGTCTTGGTAGTTCCATCTTGTCTAGTTATGACATTCACTTGACCTTGACCAAGCTCAGTATCAACAAGTTCCCACTTCACAATTTTCTCCCAAACAGCAGGGTCTTGACCATCATCAGAAGCATAATCAAGGAAAGTAGTACTATCCTCTAAAGGAATATCTTTTGGAGCCTTCCTCTTTATAGCTTTAGTCTTTTTCCTAGTGCCAGTAGTAACAGGAATAAAAGGACCATCAGCAGGTTCTTCTTTAGGCACTGGTTTGGAAGCATCAGCAGGAACATCTGCAGAATCATCATCATCAGGTACTTCTATTGGAGTATCTGCTGAAGCATCATTGGTAACATCATGTTGAGCTTCAGTAGTATCAGGATGAGTGATTGGTATCAAACAGTCAGATAATATCAACCAAGTAATGGTTAACAAGTCAAACAGCTTAAACCAATGCTTCCGTGGAATACAGTGTTTCCCCGGGTCGTAATGTCCCAACGAGGTGTGCGATGTTTTATTAAAAACGAATCTGTGATCAGTGAATGTGAACAGGAAAGGTATAAAAGTGTGTGTGAGTGTTTACACTAGGGTTTTATAAAACAAAATAACTTATATAAACTATTTTAACGATTACGTAAAACCTAGATATCTAAAAACATTTAATAAATAAAAACGCGTACGTTTAATTTAATTCTACGTAAACGTACGAAACAAAACGGTTTTAACTAAAGTAGTAATTTGCATACCTTAGGGGCTTAAATGAAAATTAAATAAATTTAAAATATTTAATTTATAATGAATAATTATTTAATTAATTATTATTATTTATTTAATTAAAAACTATTTAACTATTTAATTAAAACTAATTAAAATCAAACTAAAAATGATAAATACTACAAATTAAATTAAAAACTTGTAAAAATAATTTCTAAACTTAAAAATGAATTTGAAGAAAGTATAAAAAATAAAAATAAATATTTTTGTCTTTTTATGGATTTTCTAATAATTAAAAACTAATTATCTTAATTAAACTATTTAAACTAATTTAAATTACAAATAATACTAAATTGACTTAGAAAATTATGAAAAAATTTATAAAACTATTTTATAACATCTAAAAGCTAGGAAAAATATAAAAACTAGGTGTTACTTTATAAAAACTAATTATGCTATTTATAACTTAATTATTGATTAATTATTAATAAAACTATTATTAATTCTAATAAATACTAAATAAAATTATAAAAATCTAATAAAATTACTAAAAATACTTTAATATAAAAGGAAATTAATAAAAATATAAAAACACAAATTACTTAATAAAAATCTAAAAATAAAAATTGAAATTAAATTATATTAAATAGAAACTATCACTTATTTTTATATTGGTTTTTCTGGAATTTTCTTTTACAAATCTATATTATACCTAAAAATAGACAACTTTAATAAAAACAACTTTTTTATAAGCTATTAATAAGCACTGTGGGGGCTTATTACCTCCACAGTTGACTTTGGTTGACTGAATAAGCAAATAAGCTCACAAGAGCTTATGTGGGACCCACTATAGATGAATCTGGTTTAAATGAGTATATTGGACTTGTCTAAGCTAAAAATTTCCAAATAAGCTCAGTAGATAAGCTGATAAGCAAAAATAAGCTATTCCAAAAACCAATTTGAACTCAGAATGGGGACAGAGTTTTGGGTCTGATTCAGGTGGGGTCCACAATGATTCAGGTCAAACAAATGGTCAACCCTTACTCCCTGGTAGGAGGGGGGTTGTAAGGAACTAAGTTGGAGGTGTGGGGCCCACTGAGGTGGTCACAAATCACCACCAAAGTGGTGGTGATGGACTGAGTCTGCTGATGCAGGGGAAGTGTCTTTCCTGCAAGTGAGTTTGAGGGTGAGTGGGGCCCAGGGTAAAAATCCTAAAAATATAACAACTAATGGACACTGAAATTGAGGTGGTAGACTATGATTTGTGAAAGTTTCAGAACCTAGAACCTAATACAAAATTCAACAAAAATCCCACAAGATTTGAGAAAATCTGGAATGGCACAATTTGACTTTTTATGAAAATGAACTAGTTTGACTAATGTGAACTTCTACTGCCTCCTATAAGCTGAATAAGTTATGATAAGCTAATGTAAGGCTAAAATAAGCTACATGAATCACTTATGAGCTATTGTGCAAGGTTTTGGGTATTAACTGTATGACTGTTAACCACAATTGATGTTTGCTATTGATTTTGACTTTTTAATGTTTAAGACCTGAGTTTTAAGATTACTACAACCTAATATGACCTAAAGTAATATGATTAAACTAACCTAGATAACTAATACCACCCAATACACTCAGTATAAAGCTGAGCCAAACACACCTTGAAATTTATGTATTGATGATTTACAAAGCAAAACAAGGTTTTAATCCATGAAACTGATTCTAAATACTATAATATGATTAACTAAGATCAAATGAACAAGAATCAACCACACCACAAGCATAAAACTCAGATTTGCCAAGTTTGAGTTTTTCACTATGAGTTTTCAATTTCAAGCACAAATGAATTCCAAAGAACAAGTGACTGAGTTTATGCTATATTATCAATAATAAGTATCAAATAAACATATAAGAACATTAATTAAGTAGTAACAAGTATGATCAAAACAAAAGGCATAAAATTGAAATACTGCTTACAAATGGTATCCACTGAGATATGAAGAAACAAGGAACAAGTAACCAACCTAATACCTCCCAAAAGGTTCTAAACCACAAACAAACCATTGTTCATCATTCTCCATTGCCCAATCTTCATTACCACTATTTTTTTATTTATTTTCTATTTTCTTTGTATTTTTGAGGTTTTTCTATTTTTAACTCTATACTAGTTTTTAAGGTTACTAAAGCTTACAGAAGCTTTTGTCAAGAGCTTATATTAGCTTAAGAGTACAGAACAACAACAATTATCAATATTATAACTAAATGAGATTTTTGAGTAAATTTGAGCATAAACTGAGATACCAACTGAAATTTGAAATTGATTGTTTAAAAACACTTAAGATTACACTGAGAATGTGAAATACAACACTTGGAAGCATAAAATTGAACTGGAATTAAGTTTTACGCTAATACGATTGACTAAATTACACTACTCCTAATTCTACTCTAATACATCTTCACTTCTGCTTCTTTTCCCTTTTGTAGAGACTTTAAAGGTTTGTGGGACCCACAATGACATTTCCCACCACTCCTTAGCCGTTGATATGGTAAAATGAATCATGGCCATTTAAAATACTTTTTGGCGCGAAAAAGTCCACCACGTTAACTTGGGCAGCTATGGGTTGCGTGGAGAGGGTTTTTAGGGTTTTGGACAGTTGTGGAGGTGGAGGAGATTGGGTAGGCAAGTAGGGGGCTGAGGTGGAGGTGAATCAGTGGGTGAAGGTGGTATGGTTTTGGGTTGCAGTGGTGGTGGTGGTATTGGGAGGGAAGGGGTTTGGTCAAACGGGGGTTGACCGGGTTTTATTTATTAGGGTGGTGGACTGGGCTAAGTTTGGGCCAAGGGAAAATTAAAAGGGTGGGCTTGGGTAGTGTTTAGGATTGGGTTTAGTTTGGATTTGGTAATAATAATAATAGGGTCCGGTTTGGTTTTAGGAATTACACAAGGACCAAAAATGTAAGTTGATGAAAGTTTGGGGGCTGATGTGTAACTTTTCCAAAGTTTAATTAAGGACTAAACTTGCCATAAATAAATAGTACAAGGGTATTTTTGATGTTTTTCATTTTTTAAATATCCGGGGACTATTTTTGCCAAACTTGCAAAGTTGAGGGGCCTTTTTGCAATTTCTCCAAACTTTTCACCCAAGGACCAATTGTGACACTTTGTGAATTCCCAAGGACCCTTAATGATAATTTTCCAATTTTGAACACCCGGGGACTAAAACTATCTAGTTTGAAACTTTGAGGGACCTGTTTTGCCAAACTGTGAAATTTCAGGGACCAATCATGTCATTTCACCAAACTTCACACCAAGGACCATTCCTGCAAAAGATTAATAGCACAAGGACCAAAATTGCTTTTCTCAAAGTTTTTAACATCCCAGGGACCATTTATGTCAATTTCCAAAGTATAGGGACTAAACTTGTAATTTTGTGAAACTTTGCACCAAAGGACTAAATATGTAACTTTGTGATTCAAAAGGACCTTTGGTGACTTTTTCAAGTTTTTAGAATAACCAAGGACTAGTTTTGACAACTTTTGAAACTTGAGGGACTGAAACTGCCAATTATGCAAACTTTGTACGTTTTTCATCTGTTTTTGCATATTTTGCATTTGAAACATATAAAACACACTTCTAAGATATTTTAAGTATTTTGATGCATATTTGAGTGTTTTTGTATGTTTTGGCAGCTCAGATTGGTATAAAATGATGAGTATTTAGATACTCATCAATCCCCCACACTAAACTATTGTTAGTCCCTAGCAATCTTTTGAGAAAAACTTAATGGATTTGAAAAACTCTTTACCAAAAGCCATCACTTCTGGAGTAGCTAGATGTAAGAACTGTGGTACATTTGATAACCGTGTGATTTTGAGCAAATCACCAGCTGTCAACGGATTTGATTTGTCTTTACCAAAAGCCGTTTGCTTCTGGACTAGCCAACTCTTGATGGAATAGTCAACATCTTGGTGAGATGATTACCAATTATGGTTTTTCCACTGCCTTTACCACAAGCCATAATCTTGCGGGCTAGCCAACTCATTCGCTTTTTAGGATATGGCGAGTTGAGGTACCATACAATTTTGGGCAAATTGCAAGCCATCAACGGGTTTGAGATATCTTTACCAAGAACCGTTTGCTCCTGGATTAGCCAATCCTTATGTGGGTTAGACATGGCGGATTGATAACCATTTATTGCGTTCTAAGTGAGAAAAAATTTTAAAATTTGGGCTAAAATGGGGTTTCTTGATGGAACATGTGTTTAAATTCGTTAGAATAACGAATCTCCCCCCACACTTAGAACTGAATATTGTCCTCAATATTCAAAGCACTGGGTGTTAAACCAACACTTAGAACGTAAGAAGAAAATACTCTATAGACTTTATTTAAGTTTATGTACACACATTTTTTTTTCTTAGGATATATATATACAACATGTGGGGTATCTCCCCCACAATAGGGTTGTACATACGGGTGAAAACCCTATATACATGCTACTGTTTTTGATTACTGAGTCGCTAACTTGACTCGACCCCGAATTCATTTGTCCATGGGGAAGCATGATGTGGAAGAGACAATCTGCATCGGACTTTCATTCAAGATATTTGGATAAACATTTGAAGCACGTGAAAGTTCCACACCGATGAGATAAGTAACCGGCTCATAATTTATAAATAAGAATGCCGGGATCAAAGATAATGTCTTCACTCCCGAAAGAGTGAAGAACAGGATAAGCCACAGGATATATGAAGAAAAGAAAGAAAGTCATGATGAAAATCATGACTAATTCCTCATCTTCAATAGGAGAATTCATTGTTTCATGAATCTCCTCTTTTAAGCTCGTTTGATCAAGACATATTATGGGTATGTCTAGATCAAAATAAAAACTATCATACTCTGGAGGAGATATGATATGAGTGAGTTCAAAGGAGAACTCCTCGTAAAGAGAATCATTCACAAGATGTAAATCTGTGAACTCATGTTCTGTTGTGGACTCATCACAATCCTCATTCTGAATATCAAAGAGTGGATTATCAGAAATCAAAGTGAATTCGGATTCGAATTCATATAGAGGATTGGTGAGAGTAGTCTTGACTGCTTCGGGAACAAAGTGATTATCATTTTCTTCTTCTAAGCTAACTAGCTCAGAAGGTAATCCTTTCACATGACTGATGTCTCCAGAAGATAAAGAATTTTCATCAGCATGTGAAGTACTAAGCTCGATGTTGGGATTAGAGTTTAAAAGATTTTCAGTTTCTCCCATATCGGCTCCAAAATCAAAGAGACCATCATCACTTCCCAATGGAAGTGGGTTGATGTGAGTAAGTTCATCTGTGAACACCTCAATAAGAGGGTCAACATCAGAATGAGGCAATGGTGCCTCTTCATACTCAACTTCTCCATAAATGTACAATCATCATTACAATCGGAGAAAGTCTCGAAATGATCTTTTGGATTTTCAGGGGGGGTAAGGATATCACACATATGATCAAGAATTCCCTGTGACTCACTTGGGATGGGGACAAGGTTCTCAACACTAGATTTTATGAATTCGTCAGATTCCTTTGCAGGAATTGTGTCAAGATGCTCGTCCCCCATGCTCAGAGAGTGAGTGGGAACCTCGGGTGTGATAACATCATACAGAGGGAGCTGAGAAGGACTAGCAGTTATGGATTCTACAATTTCCATTTGTTCAGCTGCTAGTAATTCTCCCATACTCTTTTCTCCCTGTATATCCATGGAAGGAGTCTCAACTGATGAACTTGATGAGGTATCATCACTTTCATCATCTTCATCGAGAAGACCAGCATTTTGAAATTTGACACGTGTTATAGCTGCTTGTTCTAAGACTAGTAATTCTTCCATGCTTCTTTCATATCTAGCAGCACATTCTTCAGCAAGTAATTCTGCGATAGATTTATCACGAGAATATGGAATGAGTGGAGACTGTGGGGGTGTGGATGTGTCAAAACCGGATGTATCAGAACTAGAACAATGTTCGGGTTTATAATACGGTTGACATTTGAAATCCTCATCAGGACCCCTACAATATACACAAGAAAAACTTGGTGCATTGTGAGACGAAATATTAGCCAACTCCTCCTTAATGTCTTTAATTTTCTCAAGAACCTCTAGACAAAGGTCTTGCTGAGTTTTTTGAGGAGTTGCTTGGATCATTTGGCACTGTGGAGGTGGGTCTTGAAACGAATAGCCGTAATTGTTACAAGGAAATGGATTCCTTGTTTGACAATCAGAGCTAAAGTGTGGACCTCCACAATACTCACAACAGTTGAACTGATGTGGCTGTGAGTCGTGCGTGCTTAAGTCATAATTGTTATTAGGAACCTGCTCATAGACAAGCGTGTCTCCTGATTGACAATCAGAACTGTAGTGTGCACCACCACAATACTCACAACAGTTAAACTGCTGAGTCTGGCTTGGTGTATTTTGATACGAAGCATCATTGAGATTTGGATAATATGATTCTTGCTCGTATGAATGTGATGGGTAGTTGGAAAACTTTGAGGAGTCGTTGAATGAGCTTTGATTAGGATCATAAGCAAATGAATTACTCGATCCACAAAACAAACAACTCCCGTCTCGAATATCATTACCACATTGTTCACATGTACACCAACGACATGGAAAACCGAAAAGCGGCTCACCACAACCGACACAAGGAACAAAATCTAGAGGTGGGACAAGTGGTGTGCTCTGAGAGCTAGGAATTTCCACCACTTTCGTTATGGTCTCTGGTTTTTGTTTTTGATAAATGTGAAGATTAGGCAAATCGTTCTTTTCAGTAACTGCCCTAAGCTCTGTACGTTTGCTTGACAAACTTTTAACCGTAAACCGTGAAAGATTAGGATCAATTGTGAGCTTAGATTCTTGGACAACCGTAGGTTGGACGTATTTAGCACTTCCATAGTCAGAGGAAAGTACAGGGTCCTTTGTCACCCCGGTTTCTCGTTCCATTTCCCTCACTAGAGAGGGAATATGAATCGATGGTCCATCATAATCAACACGACATCTCGATATCTTTGACAAGGCAATAAGTTTTTCGATGTTGCTCTCATAAGCCCTTTGTTCAAAGAAATGGTCATCGAGAGATGCCATTAGAATCAATTATGGGACAAGTGGAAGAAGGTAGAATTAAAAGGATAGAGGGTAAAGGGATGAATATTTTTGGTATTTTGAAAAATTTTTGTAGTAATAACAAAAAGGAAAATATTTTTGGGTTTTTGTGTTCGTTGAAAACTAATTTTAAAATGTTTTCGGGAACTTTTTTGGGTTTATATGATAATAATATGAAAAAGGATGGATAAATGTACAATGAGCGTGTATTCAGGTTCACTAATACGCAAAATCGTTTAGAATAAGCGCACAACCTCCCCGGCAGCGGCGCCAAATTTTGATTGGTATCAAACAGTCAGATAATATCAACCAAGTAATGGTCAACAAGTCAAACAGCTTAAACCAATGCTTCCGTGGAATACAGTGTTTCCCCGGGTCGTAATGTCCCAACGAGGTGTGCGATGTTTTATTAAAAACGAATCTGTGATCAGTGAATGTGAACAGGAAAGGTATAAAAGTGTGTGTGAGTGTTTACACTAGGGTTTTATAAAACAAAATAACTTATATAAACTATTTTAACGATTACGTAAAACCTAGATATCTAAAAACGTTTAATAAATAAAAACGCGTACGTTTAATTTAATTCTACGTAAACGTACGAAACAAAACGGTTTTAACTAAAGTACTAATTTGCATACCTTAGGGGCTTAAATGCAAATTAAATAAATTTAAAATATTTAATTTATAATTACTAATTATTTAATTAATTATTATTATTTATTTAATTAAAAACTATTTAACTATTTAATTAAAACTAATTAAAATCAAACTAAAAATGATAAATACTACAAATTAAACTAAAAACTTGTAAAAATAATTTCTAAACTTAAAAATGAACTTGAAGAAAGTATAAAAAATAAAAATAAATATTTTTGTCTTTTTATGGATTTTCTAATAATTAAAAACTAATTATCTTAATTAAACTATTTAAACTAATTTAAATTACAAATAATACTAAATTGACTTAGAAAATTATGAAAAAATTTATAAAACTATTTTATAACATCTATAAGCTAGGAAAAATATAAAAACTAGGTGTTACTTTATAAAAACTAATTATGCTATTTATAACTTAATTATTGATTAATTATTAATTAAACTATTATTAATTCTAATAAATACTAAATGAAATTATAAAAATCTAATAAAATTACTAAAAATACTTTAATATAAAAGGAAATTAATAAAAATATAAAAATACAACTTACTTAATAAAAATCTAAAAATGAAAATGAAAATTAAATTATATTAAATAGAAACTCTCACTTATTTTTATATTGGTTTTTCTGAAATTTTCTTTTACAAATCTATATTATACCTAAAAATAGACAACTTTAATAAAAACAACTTTTTTATAAACTATTAATAAGCACTGTGGGGGCTTATTACCTCCACAGTTGACTTTGGTTGACTGAATAAGCAAATAAGCTCACAAGAGCTTATGTGGGACCCACTATAGATGAATCTGGTTTAAATGAGTATATTGGACTTGTCTAAGCTAAAAATTGCCAAATAAGCTCAGTAGATAAGCTGATAAGCAAAAATAAGCTATTCCAAAAACCAATTTGAACACAGAATGGGGACAGAGTTTTGGGTCTGATTCAGGTGGGGTCCACAATGATTCAGGTCAAACAAATGGTCAACCTTACTCCCTGGTAGGAGGGGGTTGTAAGGAACTAAGTTGGAGGTGTGGGGCCCACTGAGGTGGTCACAAATCACCACCAAAGTGGTGGTGATGGACTGAGTCTGCTGATGCAGGGGAAGTGTCTTCCCTGCAAGTGAGTTTGAGGGTGAGTGGTGCCCAGGGTAAAAATCCTAAAAAATATAACAACTAATGGACACTGAAATTGAGGTGGTAGACTATGATTTGTGAAAGTTTCAGAACCTAGAACCTAATACAAAATTCAACAAAAATCCCACAAGATTTGAGAAAATATGGAATTGCACAATTTGACTTTTTATGAAAATGAACTAGTTTGACTAATGTGAACTTCTACTGCTTCCTATAAGCCGAATAAGTTATGATAAGCTAATGTAAGGCTAAAATAAGCTACATGAATCACTTATGAGCTATTGTGCAAGGGTTTGGGTATTAACTGTATGACAGTTAACCACAAATGATGTTTGCTATTGATTTTGACTTTTTAATGTTTAAGACCTGAGTTTTAAGATTACTACAACCTAATGTGACCTAAAGTAATACGATTAAACTAACCTAGATAACTAATACCACCCAATACACTCAGTATCAAGCTGAGCCAAACACACCTTGAAATTTATGTATTGATGATTTACAAAGCAAAACAGGGTTTTAATCCATGAAACTGATTCTAAATACTATAATATGATTAACTAAGATCAAATGAACAAGAATCAACCACACCACAAGCATAAAACTCAGATTTGTCAAGTTTAAGTTTTTCACTATGAGTTTTCAATTTCAAGCACAAATGAATTCCAAAGAACAAGTGACTGAGTTTGTGCTATATTATCAATAATAAGTATCAAATAAACATATAAGAACATTAATTAAGTAGTAACAAGTATGATCAAAACAAAAGGCATAAAATTGAAATATTGCTTACAAATGGTATCCACTGAGATATGAAGAAACAAGGAACAAGTAACCAACCTAATACCTCCCAAAAGGTTCTAAACCAGAAACAAACCATTGTTCATCATTCCCCATTGCCCAATCTTCATTACCACTATTTTTTATTTATTTTCTATTTTCTTTGTATTTTTGAGGTTTTTCTATTTTTAACTCTATACTAGTTTTTAAGGTTACTAAAGCTTACAGAAGCTTTTGTCAAGAGCTTATATTACCTTAAGAGTACAGAACAACAACAATTATCAATATTATAAGTAAATGAGATTTTTGAGTAAATTTGAGCATAAACTGAGATACCAACTGAAATTTGAAATTGATTGTTTAAAAACACTTAAGATTACACTGATAATGTGAAATACAACACTTGAAAGCATAAAATTGAACTGGAATTAAGTTTTACACTAATACGATTGACTAAATTACACTACTCCTAATTCTACTCTAATACATCTTCACTTCTGCTTCTTTTCCCTTTTGTAGAGACTTTAAAGGTTTGTGGGACCCACAATGACATTTCCCACCACTCCTTAGCCGTTGATATGGTCAAATGAATCACGGCCGTTTAAAATACTTTTTGGCGCGAAAAAGTCCACCACGTTAACTTGGGCAGCTATGGGTTGCGTGGAGAGGGTTTTCAGGGTTTAGGACAGTTGTGGAGGTGGAGGAGACTGGGTAGGCAAGTAGGGGGCTGAGGTGGAGGTGAATCAGTGGGTGAAGGTGGTATGGTTTTGGGTTGCAGTGGTGGTGGTATTGGGAGGGAAGGGGTTTGGTCAAACGGGGGTTGACCGGGTTTTATTTATTAGGGTGGTGGACTGGGCTAAGTTTGGGCCAAGGGAAAATTAAAAGGGTGGGCTTGGGTAGTGTTTAGGATTGGGTTTAGTTTGGATTTGGTAATAATAATAATAGGGTCCGGTTTGGTTTTAGGAATTACACAAGGACCAAAAATGTAAATTGCTAAAAGTTTGGGGGCTGATGTGTAACTTTTCCATAGTTTAATTAAGGACTAAACTTGCCATAAATAAATAGTACAAGGGTATTTTTTATGTTTTTCATTGTTTAAATATCCGGGGACTATTTTTGCCAAACTTGCAAAGTTGAGGGGCCTTTTTGCAATTTCTCCAAACTTTTCACCCAAGGACCAATTGTGACACTTTGTGAATTCCCAAGGACCCTTAATGATAATTTTCCCATTTTGAACACCCGGGGACTAAAACTGGCAAGTTTGAAACTTTGAGGGACCTGTTTTGCCAAACTGTGAAACTTCAGGGACCAATCATGTCATTTCACCAAACTTCACACCAAGGACCATTCCTGCAAAAGATTAATAGCACAAGGACCAAAATTGCTTTTCTCAAAGTTTTAAACATCCTAAGGACCATTTATGTCAATTTCCAAAGTATAGGGACTAAACTTGTAATTTTGTGAAACTTTGCACCATAGGACTAAATATGTAACTTTGTGATTCAAAAGGACCTTTGGTGACTTTTTCAAGTTTTTAGAATAACCAGGGACTAGTTTTGACAACTTTTGAAACTTGAGGGACTGAAACTGCCAATTATGCAAACTTTGTACGTTTTTCATCTGTTTTTGCATATTTTGCATTTGAAACATATAAAACACACTTCTAAGATATTTTAAGTATTTTGATGCATATTTGAGTGTTTTTGTATGTTTTGGCAGCTCAGATTGGTATAAAATGATGAGTATTTAGACACTCATCAATCCCCCACACTAAACTATTGCTAGTCCCTAGCAATCTGTTGAGAAAAACTTAATGGATTTGAAAAACTCTTTACCAAAAGCCATCACTTCTGGAGTAGCCAGATGTAAGAACTGTGGTACATCTGATAACCGTGTGATTTTGAGCAAATCACCAGCTGTCAACGGATTTGATTTGTCTTTACCAGAAGCCGTTTGCTTCTGGACTAGCCAACTCTTGATGGACTAGCCAACCCTGATTCTTTACAAAATTCCTCATGTATTTCTTTATTTCTTGTTTAGTCCAAGGCCTTTCCCTTTGATACTTAGCTTTGCTCTCTGCCTCCTGTTGTTTCTGCAACTTTCCTCTCTCAACCATCATCTGAACGAAGGCAGGATTGTCAACTCCAAGCACAGATTCACCCAAATTAGGCTTAGAGGCAGCCTGTTCAGCCAAATTCTCCCATTGTTCTGCAGTAAGATTCTTAGCAATGTAATCAAGTTCCTTTTGTCTTTCAGCAGGCAAGGTGCTAGTAAATTGAGGTCCCATCTTATCCAAATCATCTTGAATTTTCCTAGCAAGTGCTACTGAGGTTTTCAAATCCAATTGAACTTTAGTAGCTGCAGCATCCTCTTTAGCTTGCAAACGTGCAGCAGCAATCTCACTAAGTTTTTCATTAGCAAGTTCCACCTTGGATTTCACTCTAGAAGGAATGTCTTGATCAACCAATATAGACTTTCCTTTGTCTTTCTTCTCAGGAGGAACAAAAGTCTTATCAGGAGAATCATGAGGGAGATCAGCTTGGATATCTGCTGATGGAGCATGAGTGCCCACTTCTGGCATAGTAGTAGGAAAAGATTCCTTTCTATGAACATCAGCAGAAGTCTTCTTTCTAGGAGCATCATCAGACTTATTATCAGCAGAATGCTTTCTCCTGACATAAATGACTCTGGAGTCCTTTGGAACACTTGCATCAGCAGTATGAGCAACATCAGCAGTTGGAGCAACATCAACAGTTGGAGCAACATCATCAGAAGAATGAATAGATGGTGCAGGCCTGGCATCAGCACCATTCTTCTGAACACTCTCCAATGTAGTAGCAGCAAGAAGTTCAAGGCCTTCCAAGTCAATGTTGTCAGAGTCTTTAATAGAGTCCTCATCTGATTCATATACCATACCTTGTTTCTTCCTTTGCTGAAGCTTACCCTCCAACTTCTTAACTCTTCCAATGAGAGTCAGAACAGCATTGCTAAGATTCTTTTTGGTGAAGTTCAGATCATTCTCCAATTTGTCTACCTTAGATACATACCTGTTCAACAAAGCAGATACAGAAGTGAGAGTAACAGGACCTTCAGCTCCACCAACAGGGATATCTGTGGCATTGGAAGCATCATTGGTCCTGTGAGTAGAATAATCTAAATTTACATCTACATCTACATTTACATGATCCTCAAAATGAGGTCTCAAAGGACTAGGTGTTGGAAGTCTGGTAAATTGTGGTGAGTGTACAGGTTGGTCAAAGCCTAAATTCTCATTGAGCTCATGCTCAGGAGAATTGATATCCATTGGTGAAGGTACAGGTTTGGGTGACCTAGGAGTGGGTGGTGGTTGAACATCAGAAGCAACTGATTCACTTGCATCAGGAACAACTTTAGTTCTGTCAGGGGAATCCTCTAATGCTTGAGCATCAGAAGAATCCTGACCACCAGCACCTGCATCAGCAGCCACTCCATCAGGAGGATTGCCCACTGGGGCATCAGCAGCTACTCCATCAGGAACATTGCCAGCAGGCAACATAGCTGGAAGTAAGGGTCTGTGTTCTCTTGTATATTTAATTTTCATTTGAGAGAACAACTTTTTAGATAAACCCTTAACAGGCAAATGAGTAGGGTCAGTGGTCTGAATGCCTAAAATGATTTAAAGAAACCTAAGATACATTAAATACTTAAGTTTGGTATCCTTAACATTTTCAAGCATAGCATTAAAGATATACTTAGAAAAGTTAAATGTTCTTCCCTGAGAGAGACACATAATAGCAAGAGCAATGTCTGTAGAGAATTGGTCCCATCCACCAGACTTAGAACCCATGCACTGAAGCAAAGTGTGTGTCAAAAACCTCCATTTAGGGCAAAACAAGTTCTTGTACCACACTTTCCCATCTCCACTATAACCAGCAGCCTGAAGGCCTCTAAGTATCTCTTCCTTAGGCAAATCAATCACACCTCCTTCATCAACCAATTGTAGTTGAGTCCTGACCAATGACTCAGTCACCACATATTCTTCCCCATCTATGACAGTAACAATCTCTGTTGGTCCCTCTTCAACAGTCCTTGTTTGTGTTGTTCCCCAAAATTGTACAACAAGAGACTCATGAATAACACTTGGGTATTGGAGCAGAGCATAACGAATCTTGGACCTTTGAAGAAATTCGATCATGCCCACATAATCTTCATCACCCTTACCATGACCAAGAAAGGCATGTTTGTTATGATCTCCTTTGAGAAGTAGTGCAGCCATTGATTGATAATCAGAAATTAGGGTTGAGAGTTCTGAAGAATGTTGAAATGGTTTTTGAAATTTTATAATGAGAGGGAATCAGTTAATTTGGGAGTGGGATATGCACGTCTTGGTTAATTATGGAAGTTACCAAACGTGGAATGAAACTGATATGAATTATTGGAAAGAAATCTTTGACCAATAAGTAACTAGAGCAAATCCCAATTAAACTGACTCATCCGAAGAAACCAAGTCAAACGGCAGAAAGCAATTAGTCAATCCGCAGAAAAATAGTCAATCGTTGACTACAGTCAACCATTCATGCAATAGAACCTTCCGCAGAATCAATCAGCAGAATCTTCCCTTCAATGGAAACCAAATATCTTTAAAAAAGATCTCTTAATTCAAATTTCAAAGAACCCTTAATAATCTCAAAACTACCTCGCATTTATGGTAATAAAGACACACGGTTGGGATGATCTTATAAATAAAGGATAATTATCCCCAAATCTCTCCACACAAATCAAATCACTAATTACAATTCCTCCAATCAATAATACAACCATGGCTTCCAATCAACGTATCATCAACCTTTCTTCTGACTCCTCGGATACTTCTGATTCACTAACATCTCCACCTCCACTCAGAATGCCAACACTTCCCCATGGTCTCACAAAGGAACAAGCCAAGAAGAAGAAACATGATGTACCTGCACCAAGTTCATCATCATCTGAAGATCTTCCACCATATCCCTCTGAAATTGATGATCCTGAGTACCAGAGAGAGATAGAGAGAAGATGGAATGCATTGGAGAGGGCAAACAGAGTTCCCAATCCTGATGAGTCTCTCTTCATCTTCACATCTTCTGATGAAGAAGATGATGAGAATAATGCACTTTACAATCCCACAACCCCTGAGAAACCTCAGTCCTCTCGTCCAAGAAGAAGAAAAGTAAATCCCCCATTGCCAAAGACAAGAAAGGTTGTGATGGGATTGCCCTGTCCTTAGTGGCAAAGAATTTTCAACATCAACAACAAAGGCAAGGAGAAGACTGTGGAAGGCAAGGGCAAGGGCAAAGTAGAATAGGAACTTTATTGTTAATCTTTCAATTTCATTGTCTTGTATTGTACTTCTGAAGAATCAATAAAAATTTGCTTTGTTAATTTTTACTTGTTTTAATTCTTCTGATAGATTAGCATTCCCCTGAATAAATTGATCTTGAATAATCCATCAGCAGGAACACACTTAACAACAAAATAGATAGTATCTGCAGCATGTTGGTCAAACAATTGACTTTCATCCAAAGAATCCACTTAAGTGTACAACTTGCACAATTAGTAATTGCTACTGACTCAACTACCTCCTATTTACTTGCATTAACTCACATTAAACCCAAATCAAGTCTTTATAAAGAAGTCTTCAAGTCATAAGCAACTCACCATACCACAAATAACATATCCCAAAGTCTTTCTCACATTCAAATCATGAAGCCGTCCTCCAAAGTCATTGAAATTTCTTCTGAGTCATCAGACTCTACCTTTGACATACCTCAAATCCAAAGATCCTATTACTACCTAGGTGAAGGCCCTTCAAAATTATGTCCATCTCCTACCACTTCAGAAGAAACCACTGAAGCTAAGGAAACTTCAACTTCTCTAGCTATGGTTGTTCCTGATTTCACTCCTGTTATTGCATTCTTGACCAGTGAAATGGAAAGGGTACGTGCAAACATGAGGAGGATTGCAGTCCCTGAAGAGCCACAGTCCTCAAGAAAAAGCAAGGGTCCATTGAAGGTGGTCCTTGGTCTTGCTGCTCCCAAGCTCTGGAACAAAGATATGCAATCCAGAGGAGTTCACAAGAAAATGCCAGATCCAAAGGAATTGAGCAAAGGAAAGAGGAAGATGGAGTAGGGGGTTGTTGCTTAGGGATATGGTGGTTTGATGGTGGTTGGTTGTTTTTGATTAAAGCCTTTTATGTTTCTCCTGATGTCTGATCTTTGTTGTTGATGTACCATGTTATCTTCTGATGAATAAAATATCTTACATTAATGTCTTTACATCTGATTCCACTTATTGAAGTAATGTTGATTAATGTACATCAGCAGGAACATGACCTGAGACCAAACATACAAACAAAACACAAAAGAACAACCAAAATAATATACAAAATTAGAAAGAAACCTGCAAAACAAAGTTAGTAAACATAATTCTAGAAAACATAATAATCTACATAATATACAACAATAACAATCCTCCCCTGAGGCATATGCCTCCCCTGAGGCTTATGCCTCCCCTCAATCATAGCATTCAAGGGTTAACCATCCCAATGTTGACAACTAGGTGATTAAACCTAGGTCCATCAAAAGCTTTTGTTAATAAATCAGCCACATTATCATCAGTATGAATTTTAAGCACTTGAATTAGATGCTTCTCATTTGCATCTCTTATAAAATGGTGCCTAATTTCTTTATGTTTAGTTCTGTGATGAAAAACAGGATTTTTAACAATAGAAATAGTACTTTGATTATCAATGTAGATTTTAGTGTTCATAAAATTAAACCCATAATCCAACATCTGATTTTGAATCCAAAGTACCTGACCACAGCAATTGGCAGCAGCAACATATTCTGCTTCAGTAGTAGAGGTAGCCACTATGGTTTGTTTCTTGCACTGTCAAGAGATGAGTCTTCTTCCAAGAAATTGACAACCTCCTGTTGTGGATTTCCTATCCAAATTAGCTCCAGCATAGTCACTATCACTGTAAGCCTCCAACACAAATGGTGAATCCCTTGGGTACCAAAGGCCTAGTTTGGGTTGGCCCTTGATGTACTTGAAAATTTTCTTCACAGCATTTAGGTGGGAAGTCAGTGGAGTGACTTGATGTCTTGAGCAAGCACTGACTGCAAAGGTAATATCAGGCCTAGAAGCTGTGAGATACATGAGTGATCCAATCATGGACCTATAAAGATGAACATTCACAGCCTCATCTTGCTCATTTGGATTCTTAAGTTTGGGTGGTTCATATGGAGTGGTAGCAGTCCTCTAAAGTTCAAAGTCAAACTTTTTCAAAATGTCTTTAACATATTTCTCCTGATGGATAAAAATTCCTTCAGGTTGTTGTTTGACTTGCAGCCCTAAGAAAAAGGTTAACTCACCCATTGCACTCATCTGAAATTCACCTTTCATCAAATCTTCAAATTCCCTGCACCATGCTTCCTTTGTGGATCCAAAGATAATGTCATCCACATATACCTGTACTAGAATGATGTCCCTGGAGTTTTTCTTAATGAAGAGGGTCTTGTCAATAGCTCCTCTTCTGTATCCATGCTCCAATAGAAATGTAGACAATCTAGCATACCATGCTCTTGGTGCTTGGTGAAGTCCATAAAGTGCCTTGACAACTTTGTAAACCTTTTTATGATGATGGGGGTCTTCAAAACCCTGTGGTTGAGTAACATATACCTCCTCTTTAATTTTGCCATAGTGAAAGGCACTCTTGACATCCATCTGATAGACCTTAAACCCCATATATGAGGCAAAGGCTAAAAACAGTCTAATTGCCTCAACCCTTGCAACTGGTGCAAATACCTCAGTGTAGTCAATCCCTTCTTCTTGTCTGAAACCTTGAGCCACCAATCTTGCTTTATTTCTGACCACAATACCTCTGGCATCCCTCTTGCATTTTAATATCCACTTGGTCCCAATTGCAATTTTCCCTGCAGGCAGATCAACAAGTACCCAAACATCTTGATTCTTGAATTGTTGCATCTCTTCCTGCATAGCTTCAACCCAACTAGGCTCACTCAAAGCCTGTTTAATGCTTGTGGGTTCAACTTGAGACAAGAAACAAGCAAACAAACAATGCTTCTGATCTGTGTGATTGTCTCTCTTCTGAGTGGATACATAAGTCAAAAATGCACATTGCCCAAACTTGGTATTCTTAATGGCACTCCTGGTGAGTACCATAGCATTAGGATCACCAAGTATATTATCTTGTGGATGAATGGTGTTGATCCTTTTAATTGCAACAGGATTAACATCAATTGAGGTATCAAGATTGGTTAAAGTAGGAGCAAAGTCTTCATCATAAGAGGCGGATTGAAAAATGCCATCACTTTGCTCAACATTAGCAAGATCTGAGGGAATTGGAAACCTGCCATAAGGTTCATCCAAACTAGTGGAAGTATCAGTGGAAACAGGAACTGCAGCTGAAATGCCTTCAGCAGAATCTCCATCAGCAGATGTATCAGCAGAACTAGGTTTTCTGCTTTCTTCAACAGCAGCTTGTTTTAAGAGGGCTTCAGTGTCTTGAGCAAATTCAAGACCAAGTCTTTTAGCTTCTTCAGCAGCTGCATGTTCTTGCTTTTTGAGTCTAGCAAGATCTTCTGCATAGGTTGAATTTTCCACATCATCAACAGATTTGGCATCAGAGGCTTCTTTGTTAGGAGGATCTGCTATTTGAACTGGTAGAGTAGTTACAACAATAGTGGGTTCATCACATTCTGAATCACTGTCTGAATCATCCTGTAGAGTACCTGCATTGTTAGAAGATGACACTTGTATACCTGCAGAGGGGTTAGTTTTGTGTCTAGCATACCCCAAATAATCTGTAAGATAATCAAGGTCAAAATACCATTCATGACCTTTGCCCTGAACATTTACATTCTCCTCCAGAAATTTCAGGTTAAGAGTCTCTTCTATCTTCTTTGCAGCCAAGTTATATACCCTGTAAGCCTTGCTATGAGCTCAGTAACCAAAAATATACCCTTCAGCAGCTTTTGCTTCAAATTTGCCTAAGTGATCACTTGTATTAACAATGGTCACCTGACAACCAAAAGGTTTCAAGTGTTCAATGGTAGGTTTCTTTCCTGTCAATAGCTCATAGGGTGTCTTATTATGAGGTCTAGTAATCAACACCCTATTCAACACATAGCAGGCAGTGCCAACTGCCTCAGTCCAAAACATGGTGGGAAGTTTAGAGTCAGCAAGCATAGATCTTGCAGCCTCTATAAGGGTTCTATTCTTCCTTTCTGCAACTCCATTCTGTTGTGGAGTCCTAGGTGTGCTATAGTCTCTTTTAATACCCTTTAAACCACAAAGTTCAATGAGATTAACATTTTTGAACTCTGTCCCATTGTCACACCTTATACCTTTAATCTTCTTGTTAAGTTGGTTTTCAACTAGAGCCATAAATTCTTTAAGTGCCTGAAAGGTTTGATCTTTAGTCACCAAGAAAAATGTCCAGCTGAATCTACTGAAAGCATCAGTGATCACCAAACAGAAATACTTATGACCAATACTCCTGATGGATGTTGGACCAAAAAGATCCATGTGAAGTAGCTGCAATGGTTCTGAGATTGTGCTCACAGTGGTAATGGCCTTATAAGAAGCTTTGTGTTGCTTTCCTTTGTTACAAGCCACACAATTATGCTCATTGGTGAAGATCTTGGAAGGAAGTCCATGAACCAAACTATCTTTAGCTAGTTTGTTGATGACTTTAAAATTGACATGTGCCATCCTTCTATGCCATTTTGTAGATTTATCTAAGGATGCTGTAGCCACCAAGCATGTTAGATCACCTTCTGGCTTGACATCATTCAAGTCAAATGTATAAAGATTATGATTTCTTGGAGCCTTTAGTAATACATGATGGTCATCAGGTATTTTGAACTCAGGTGACAGAATGAGACAGCCCTCTTCAGTGAAAAGAACAGGAAACTTCTTGTCACAAATTTGTGAAACTGAGAACAGATTGAATCCTTGAAGCTCCTTCACATAGTAGACATTCTCAAAATCCACCTTTGGAGTTCTAATGGTTCCTTTGCCAGTGATCCTTCCTACTCCACTTCCAAACCTCACTATGCCTCCATTAATAGGCACAAAGTCATGCAGCTTCTCTTGATTTACAGACATGTTTCTTGAACAGCCACTATCAACAATACCCAAGTCTTTATTAAGAAGAGGATGTTCCTACAACAAAGAAAGTTAATATACAACAACATACATATGTTAAGAGACTTAAGTCATGAAAGACTTGAGCCTGCCCTGTGGATCATTATGATGTACCCAAGAAGATGAGTTAGATCCACAATTGTTCCTGGAATCCCTATATTTATATGGTCTTTTGTATGTCCAAGAACAATCTGCTGAGGACTTTTCAGCAGAATCCCAATTACCCCTTCCTATAAACATTTGGTCAGTATATTCATACCAATGATTTACACCATAAAATGGTTGTGACCCATATCTATTTCCATTAGTATTCATATATCTATTATGAAAAACAGACCTATCAGAAGGAACAGACCAATCAGCAGGAGTGGAAAACATTCTGCTGACATTATACTTTGCCTGAGGAACTACTGAGGGTTTGGAATAGGTATTAGTCCACTTTTGTCTAGGTCTATTATTAACAACAGAAACACCCATCCTCTTCTCATGAAAATCACAATCCTTAATTAAATGCAATTTGCTACCACAAACAAAACACTTCTTCTTCTTAGAAGATTTATTAAATCCAAAACATGTCTTATTAAACATAGAATTATTCAAATAAACACCAGAAATAGAATTGTTTTGTAAACACTGAAAGGAATTGTTTTCAAAAGAAGTAAATAACAAGTCTTCAGAAGAGGCTGTCTTAGAAATAACTTCATCAGCAGCAACTTCAGAGTCCACAAACTTGTAAGATGACTTGTCAGAAATCTTTATTGAGGAATTGGGTGAGTCTGACTTGGTCTTGGAATCACAACTGGCATAACTAGAGGTCTCTGAGGTCTTGTTCCTGGAAGAACAAGAGACATAATTGTTAGAATCATTACTAGATATACTTCTAGTGTCAGGGGAGTCATTGATCCTAATGCCAGTGGTTTCCTTTGATTCTGGTATGTCAAACTTATGGGATGTGGGCTTAGGGGTTCCTATGGTTGGAGAGTCTTCAGACTTATTTGGCAAGTCTTTAGACATTGTGCCAAAGAGATGGTGTGAACCATCAAAGTCAGAAGTTTTGGTAGTAGGCATAAATACACCTCTGATAGGTCCTGGTACAGCATGCATCTCACCTTCCTTTAGATAGTTTATAGGAACAGAATAATTATGATTCTTCTTATCTAAATAGTGATTAGCTTCTAGACCTACATATTTCTTAAACCCTAGACCTATCTCAGAAGTAATAGACTTACTACTGTAGAGTAACCTAGATAATTTATCACCAGAAACTAGCCATTCTTTATGCCTAGCTACTTCTTTATCCTGTTTTTCTTGCAAAACACTTTTCTCAGACTCAATTCTAGCTTTTTCTTTTTCAGAAAACTTTAATTCATTGCAAGCACATTCTAAATCTCTACTTAAAACTCTAATCTTTTCCTCATAAGCCAATTGATTTTGTTGAAAACACACCTTTTGTTGTTCTAAAGTTTTAAAAGCTTCTTTATAAGTTGCAGCTTCAATAAAACAAGCATTATATTTTGGTTTCATATCATCATAAGCTTCTTTTAGAGTTGTATATTTAGAATCACAATCACAAACATAAGTAGATACCTGAGGAGAGATTCCCATGAGACCAAAGCTATCATCACAACTAGCCATGCAAGAGATTTGAGGAGAGCTGCTTGTATCATCTTCATGCTCATTCCAGTCAACACTAGTATCTATAGCAGTGATCAAGGCCTTTGATTCTCCAGCCTCCACTTCTTTCTTCTTGTATGTTGAATATCTGTTACTGGCTTCACCCTTCTTGGTTGTGCATTCTCTTGCAAAATGGCCAATTTCTCCACAAGCATAGCACTTTACTTTCCTTCTGTCAAACCTGGCTGCATCTCTACCTTCAACATTGAGCTTTTTACCAACCTTTTGCTCAAATCTTCTAACCTTGAGGGAGAGCATGGCCATTTGCCACTTTAAGTCCAACTCTTCTAAAGCAAGTTCATCAATCTGCTCAAAATCTTCAAAAGCTATTTGTTGCTGTTTATCAACTTTAGCAACAAATGAATGAAGTACATCTTCCATCACATTACTGATCTTTGGATGAGTTATAGGATTAGCATTTGAAAAGGACAATGTGGTCATTGGAAGACTTTGGCTTGGAGTGGATGGACTTGAGTAAACCTGTGGTACTAGGGATGGACTTGTATAGGTAGGTGGCATGTAGTTTGAGTTAGAGCTGACAAATGCAGATTGTGAAGGAGTTGATGCATATGGAGAGAATCCCTTTATGTCACCTTCTAAAGCTCTGAGTTTGTTGTACAAATCATCAAAACTGAGGTAGTCCAAGCCACCTTTGGTTTTCAATGATATACTCACCTGAGACCATAAGGGAGGTAAGGCTCTTAGAAACCTGGAATTAACCTCTTCATTGTCAGGTCTGGCTAGAAGCTGATTCAAGTGACTCAGAATCTTCTGAAACCTATCATAACCTTTGTGAAGACCTTCTTCTTCAGTAATCTTGAATTCTTGGAATTCTTGCTTCAACATACTCTTTCTCATCCTCTTTGATTCTTCATTCCCACCAAATCTAGCTTTTATGGCCCACCAGATTTCTCTTGGATCAGTCATGGAATGAAAATCTCCCATGTGATCATCAGGGATTGCCTGCAGCAATATGGTTCTTGCTTTGTTCTCCCTTTGTATGGCAAGAATTTCTTTAGCAGAAACAGGTTCCAAAATCGTAATTTTACCATTAGCATCTACACCTTGCTTTTTAGGACGACAGCCATTGAGTATAACATTCCAGAGGTTATAGTCAACACTTGCAATCCAGTTCTACATCTTCATTGCCCAGATCTCATACTCATCCTTCCTAAGAAAAGGAAGTTTGGCATTGCTGTTGGAGAAGGCCACCTGTTGTAGTTGTTGAGTAAGAGAGCCTGCTTCTGAGAGAGCAACATCACTGCCTGGTTTGTCTCCCATTGGTACAGATTGAAAAGTTATGTGATTGTGTTGAGGTTACAGAGAGTATCTCGTGGCTCTGATACCACTTGTAGTGATCTATTCCTTGATAGATCACGAGCCAATAGATCGTTAGCCAACTAATGTAATCACTAGTAAGACTAAGTTAGATAATCTCTGTGAGCTTGTAATTATTGCGGAATATAAAAACAAACTTATACTAAACTTGATCCTCTATGGATCGATAAACTTTTACTAATAATGTTAATGAAACTCGTACATGTTACAATGACCTAGGGTTCCTTATATACTAGTAGAAACCCTAACCTTTCTTACAAGAAACGAATAATGATAAACTAATAAAAGATATTCTACATATCTTGTCCTAAATTACATAATATCTATCCACGGTTTAACTCTATCCGTAGGATCTCTATACGTCCGCAGGAACCAGCCATTAGCAGAAAGTCACTAAGCCTTCCGCAGGAACCTGTCAGCAGTATCTTCAATAATTCCTTACAGGGTCCTAGCAAGTTGACAGAAGAGCAAGTTACAAATATGATGTTCATAGAGACTGATGTACTTAATATTGAGCCTCTACAAACAAAATATCCAGTTGTTGGTTGGGAAATCTATTCTGATGATTTTGGAGTTGCTTGGAAGATCATCAGAACTGGAAGTGTCACAAGTATTTGCAGAGATTTTGAAGACATTGTTAGATCTTGTGATAGAGAATACTTGGATACTTTGTGGAGGATTGTTCAAGATCAGTTCAAGAAGGATGAACTTGTTGATGTCAAGGCTAAGGAGTTATGGGTTCACTTCAGAAGATTATATGAACCTGACCCAAGTGACAGACATTGGAGATTTGAAGCTCACAACATGAATACCTTGTGGAAGTTTTATGACTCAAGTGTTGTACATCATCTTTCTACTCAAGATGGAGTTGATATGTTTATGCTTGCAGAGAAAGAATATCCATTAAGAGCTGGAGTATTGACTGTGATGATGTCAGTGAAGCTTAGGTGCTGGGAAAGAACTGAAGTCATAGAAGATTTGCTACAAAGGATTTATGATCAAAGTGTGAGAGCTGATAAAGAGTTATGAAGAAGAAGAAGATAAGTGTTTGGAAGAATTCCCATATCCTCATGTTTGCTGATTACTTGAAGAAACTTATTGATTTGTTTATTAATCATAAGTTTAGGGGAGGATTGTTGGGAATTATACTAACAGTTACCACGGCTAGTGAAGACATTACAACTGCTGAAGAATGTACTTGCAGTGGAAACTCATTACCACTGCAAGAACATATATTACCACTGCTGTTTAGATAACTGTTAGGAAACGTGTTTAGATAAATATAGAATAGATCTTGTGTATATCTTATTCTATTAGCATTATACTAATCTTGTAAAAGAGGACTCCTTGTGCTATAAAAGGAGATCCTAGGTTAAAGGTTAGATATACGTTTCTAGAGCTTCAAGGTGTAACCCTAGTGATATGAAGATCACTCGTATTATTATCATTAATAATATTGGAGCTAACCGTTTGTTACATACATTGTTCTTATTCATAAAAAAACTGTTTCATTCACTCACAATCAAACTTCTAAGTGTTACTAAGTAGATTCCGCATACTTAGTGATATAACTCAAAGTATCAATCTAACACAGTTCAAGGTGTTTAGATCCATCAGTAAGCTTCTCGAGATCCCTCGAGAGGTAAAGCCTGGTGCAATCCCTACGCATCAAGTTTTTGGCACCGCAGCCCAGGGAATAGTTATTGTCTAGGTTAGAATCTCTTTTTGTTAGGTCTACTTGCTAGATTCCTTTCTAGTAAGATTTTATTTTTATTTTCTAGGTTCTCTTTAGTCTATCTTATTTCTTCGTGTTTTTGTTCGTAACTCTTCGCCATCCGACATCATGGACGATGGTAACATCTTTGAACCCGTCATCCCACCACAACAAAACCCACCACTAGATAACCAACCTCTTAGACCCCGAACCTTAGGAGAGTATTCCCGACCTAGCCACCAAGGCTACCGAAACACCATTGAGCTCACCCAAGGAGCCAATGTGACCCCCTTGCGATCCGACACCATCCGGTTGGTGCAAAGCGGATGTACATTCCATGGACTTCGTTCCGAAGATCCAAACCAACATCTCAAGGACTTCCTTAAAATCATAGATTCTATAGACCTTGATGTTACAACTAGAGAGTCAACCCGATTACGCCAATTTCAATTCTCTCTACGTGATCAAGCTAGTCAATGGCTTGAACGTTTACCCGCGGGATCCATCACCTCATGGGATGATCTCACCACTCGTTTCCTTGCTTAATTTTTCCCACCGGGGAGAACTACCAAGCTTAGAAATGATATCTTGATGTTCCAACAACGTCAAGGTGAAACTCTATATGAAGCATGGACTCGATTCAAGGACTTACTCCAAAAAGTCCCTCACCATGGCATAGATCTTTGGCTCCAAGTCCAAATCTTCTATGACCATATCGATCTCTCCACAAGGCGAGCCATTGACCAATCGGCCGGTGGTAAGCTACGTGATCTAAGTACGGAACAATCATGGGAACTCATAGAAGATCTTGCTCTCTATGACAACGAAAGTTGGAATGATCCCCGTGATTTGAACAAAACGGTCAAGGCAATATCTTTGCCTTCAAACAACTCTAGCACTCCCGACCGTAGGATCATGGAACTTGAAGGTCGAGTCAAGTCTCTCATGAAATCTTACGAAGTTCAAAAGCATTCAAGCCAAGTGAGCATAATCGCTTCTGCATGTAAATTGTGTAATGGCCCTCACGAAACTCATAACTGCATGGAGCTTCCAAAACGCGCCTATAACGAATTCACATTGTCACACGTTGGTCGAGGCCCTCGAAACTTTGACGAGGCTTATGAGGCATGGAAGGATAAACCTAATTTCAGAGGGTACCGAACGCGGAGCGTATCCCTCAATGACTCCTCCCCACTCGAATGGTCCGAGCATTTTCCATCACAGAGCACTCCTAGGCAAAGCTGTGAAGATGCCTTGCGAAAGTTCATTCTATCTCAAGAGTTATAACTCTCTACGCTCGAGGCTAAATTTAGACAACAGCAAGCCGATATGAATAACAAGATTTGTAATCTGTTAACTGCTATCAAAGAGCACGCTGTTAATAAACCGATTCAAGCTGGACAGGTCAAATCTGTTACCATCATAAATCAGCCAACTTCTCTTGTGAAAATAAAAAGTCCTAGTAAGCTATTTAAACATCTATCACCAAAAGTAAAAGACCCCTGTCAACCCCCTAGGACCGATCCATTTCGTAAATACCATCACCACGATATCTGCTTCTACACCTAACCTGAACCAACAACAAACAGGAAGTATGGGTCATACAGCTAAAGATGAAACCTCGAGGTTGGACCACGAATTGGCCAAGGGCCCTACCAACTCATTCGAGCACTCCGCCATGCAAGAGTCTAGCAAATCGGATGAGGTGAAAGAGGGATCGAAAGTGCATAAGAGAAATCCAACCATTTCGGGTAAATCTATTATACAGGAACCCGAGAGAAAAATGGAGGATTACTAGTGGGAGTAGTGATAGGACTGAGGAAAGCTCAAGATTTCCTGCACTATTAGGAAGAAGCTCTTAACCGATAGTTATATAGATCCTAGCCTCCCCATCAACATAATCCCCGCTTTCCTATACCACAAAGCCTTCCCTGAACGCATGGTGTATGAGAAAATCAATAACGCAAGGGTAATAAAAGATTTATCAATCATGATTGGAGAACTTGTCTACAACATTGACCTCACTGTGGTCGATGACATAGACCCTGTCACTAATCTAACATTAACCAACCTTGTTCTAGGGAAACCATTTATCAATGAATCGGGAGTAATCCTTGATGAGAAGGATGGTAGTGCATTGTTCACCAATGGTGTCAAGAAGGTAATTTTTCATAGGGGTAATGAGGAGGTGTACGAGTACCGTCCTTCCCTTGAAGGGAACCTATATGTATCAAGGGATGGAGGATCGGGGAGAATAAGGCGACGTGATCTGAACAATCTCAAAATCCCCTGCATGATCGGTCATAAGTATTTCGATAATGTCTACATTAACGTATTCCTGCCTAAGAATTTTATGTCCCTATTCCATTATAACAATATCTGCAGATGGGGAATGATTTACAAGGGAGAGAATGTGGTTGGTAGAGATTATGAAATCCAGGTATTCGTAGGAAATATGGCATTCGCTATGGAATTTATAATCGTGGACAACATCGAAGACTATGTCGACCCAAGGTTGTCACAAGTTGTTTTCGGAGCACCCTTTTGTGAAATCACTAATTTAATAGTTGATGACCGGAACGGAATCATGACCTTCGCTGATGGAATTAGGAGAGTTTCATACCAAACGCCGTACAAGAGAAAAAATCTCAAGGAAATCGATTGTGACGGGCTTGATAGGATAAGTTCCCAACTTATTTTGTGTGATGAAGATGTTCGAAGAGGATGTAAGAACACTTCTGATTTATCATGTGGATTCTTTAAGGATGTTAGTAAACTTGGGTCTAAGTATCGAAAAGATGTCTTTGAGTTCGAAGACCCGAAATACCTGCACTATGAAAGCGATACCGGTATAGGAGACGACCTAGAGAGTGAAACCAACGATGAGGTCACGTAGTAACCCATGACCTTGAGTCTAGCTACAAGACTCGTAAATAAAGAAAAGCGCTTCTTGGGAGGCAACCCATGTTTTGTGTTAAGTTTTTTTATTTTGTTTGTTTGTTATTTGCTTCCGTATGCATGCTTTATTTTTATTGTTGGTGGATCATGTTTCAAAACTAAAATAGTAAAAATACTTTACTTTGTTGTTTAGCTAGTCTTAACTTCATCCAAAGGTATTTTTACAAAAGATAAGTGTAAGGGGAAACCCCAAATATGTTTTTAAGAACGAAACCGATCATGATTCTCCACAATATTAAGTGAACATGTATATTCGTATTTGTTAGAGTCAAATGCTTGTATCGAGTCATAATGATGTTTTGCCGGATTTTTTAGGAAGTAGGATGAAGTTTTTCCAGAAATTTTCCGGAAACTTAACATAAGAATTTCTGCAGGTCACTTCTGACGGCGTCATGAGTTTACTCTTGACGGCGTCACGTGTAAAAATCTGGAAATTTTACCAGTTTTGTTTTTCTAACAGAGTCTTAAAGTTTTTGTTGAATTATTAGTTTTATAATCTCCAGGAAATCTGCAAACATCATTCCACAAGCATTATATCTTAGTTTGTTTTCTAGGATTTATTAGCATATGTAGATTGCCGCCGATTTTATGCGAGGTTGCCTTGTCTGTTTTCTCAGGTTTTACAGGTTATGTATGACAAGAAGATGATTATTATTCTGGAAGGGAAGCTTTGATTGTTCATTTTCTTGGAGGAAGATCTAACCTGGCCACCTTATTATACATACCGAGCGAATCAGGGGAGTATTTGATTTCATTTGTTTTACTTATTTCACTTTTACATTCTTTACTTGAACATTGGGGACAATGTTCATCCTAAGTGTAAGGGGAGGGTAAAATGATGATACCTTACAGATACACTTTCGCTTGAGTTTGTTTGTTTGATGGTAGATGTGTAATAAAACTTAGAGAAATACTTGTTAGTGTAATTTTAGCGCCAAATTTAAAATTTTTTACAACATTTAGGAGTGAAACTTTAGCCTTAACAAGCGTCTCATGGATAGGAGATTGTATGACTAGCACAAAACCATACTATTCAGAAAAATTTTCCACCCAAATATGTGAGGTTCGCCTTTAGATTTGATAGGGAAAGCATTTACTATTAGTGCTTATGAGTGTACCAGTAGCATTTAGATTCTAGAACTTGCCTTAGTGATGCATCATGTGACCGCTAGTGAGACTACATTTGTGTAGTAGGATTTACTACATGATAAGAGGCATTAGGATCACCCTTGTGTTAAACCCGTATCATAATTACTTGACCATTTAAGTCATATTACTTGGCTAGTTAAATCAACTAATTTTTTCCCACACCTTTAGCGTTGTACTCATTTTTAGTACACGAAACCCCTAGTACACCCCTCCAAGCCTATCTTTTCGTTTCTAACTTTAAGCATCTTACTTAAAGGAAGAATTTGTTACACCCCACTTAAATGTACACCCAAATCGCCATAGCCTACCGTGTATGCACTCATCTTTAGTGCATTATTGTTATTTGTTAAACCCTAAGTTAATTATCTAATTGATTACGTGGTTGCTAAGTCGAGTCATATCCTTGTACATATTGTTTTGGGACGATTGGGACTCATGGGTAAAGTACTTATTTTATGGAGTAATGGGGAAGAACATTATATATTACCCGCGTATGTGCGTTAACCTTAAAAGTACTCCAAGTGTTATAATTATCTTAATTCGAGTCATTAGATTAGTTTATTGTAAAGTATGTAAAGATTCAAATGTAAGGGGAATATTCATTCCCTATGATGTATTATTTTGGATGGTAGGGTAAGAATGTATGCAAAAAAAAATAATAATAATAAAATCAAAAAAATCAAGAAAAAGAAAAAAAATATAGAAAAAGTGAAAAAAAAACATACGGACTACCATCCCTTTTCATTCTATGTTCATTTTATGTTTTTGTTATTTTTTATTTATTAGCTTAAGTCGATTCTAGTCTTGGCTTAGCAATGCCATATTGTACATGTAATTAACTAAGATTGTTAACTCGCCACCAGTAAAGACTGCCTATATCCAACAAAACTGTGTATTCCATATCCCTACACCTAACGTTACAACCCTTTAAAAGACCTCTTTGATAGTTTATCCTAGGTGCTTACGCCATGTGGTGGAGGTTTGATGTAACACCCCAACCCGACATGGGTCAAAATGTCACATTATGGTGCGAAATCAGAACATACAAACGCAAGCGGAAGACTTATAATCATAAAGTTACAAAGGTATTCTAAGGTTACAAAAGAAATACTAACTCTATACAGGAAGAAATACAAATCCAAATAAAATCTAATCGAATCCAAATCCAAGTCTAGTCCATGTGTAAATGGGCTTCTAATCATCAGGATAGTCCACTAACGCTTCTATGCACTCTCTTCACCCAACCCCAGCTTCCAACCTATAACCTGCCGCAGGAAAAGGAATGCGGTTGAGCTTAAAAAGCCCAGTGAACAGATATAACAAATGGATAATCGAAACGTATATAAGTATAAGAAAAGAAATCATAAGCTCCTGCTGAAACGAATGTCATCTGTCAAATGCATAAGAGATCAACGATAACTGAACAAATATCATAAGTCAAATGATTAATGAGTACGAAGAGTCAACTGATAATATGAATCATATAGTAACCAGAATCAAAGAGCATGTATCAACAAAGGCTTGTCTAAACGAGACGCTCGAATAGACATACAAAACATAAGAAAGCCACCAGCCGACCTACCCGAGACACTCGAATAGGTCTCAAATCACATCATCACATATCCGTCAATTCATAAGGTGTACATAGAGTAGCTAGCTTCAATGTACCAGACGTGAAATGGGTACAAGGCACGTACAGCCAGTCACAAAATCAAATCATATCATATCATATCAAACATACCTAGGATGCATCCATACGCCCCCCACAAATAAATCATATACAAAGTGGCCAAGAGATCTCATATCATATCATAATCAGACGGGGACGCCGGGGACTAATCACACCGCCCCAGATAGTGTCATGCCATTGGTGCCTCAATGACACGCCCATGGTACCTCCATGAGTAGACTAAAAACTCGGGCATCAGAACAGAACATATCAGAACAAACAAACAAAGCTATCCATAATCATAACAAAGCTCCCAGAGCATAACAGAACAGAATCTCATATCAAAGATGTAGTAGTCAGATCATCATAACAGAATAGATAGCAAACAGAATCATATCAAATGATAATATCAAACGAATCATATCAATGAATCATATCAAAGGGATCATAGCAAAGGCTCATATCAAATGAATCATATCATAGCAAACGAATCAAAGTCAAGGATCGAAAAGTCATGAGATCAGAACCCTTACTGAGAGAGGGTAGAATATCTGTACCTTAAACCGCCAACGAAACCATATCATAACATAAGAATAGGAAGTCACTCCTTCTTCAGCGAATCTACACGAATTAATGATTGACTTATTATTAATAACTTATTTTAAATCCGATTGCTCATTTTAGTCGGCTTTCCATTTTAAGTAACTTTCCAGTTTAAGTAAGTTTCCATAATTAGCAGGTTTTCATAAATAGTAACTTGCCATATTTAGTAAGTTCTAATATTTAGTAACTTTCTCGAATTAGTACTTTAATACTTTAAGGTTATTATTGACGATTAAATAATATATAAGGTTTAAAATGACCAATATAATAGTTTGGGTCTTAAAATATCAATATTATAAGTTTAGGGTCTAAAACGTAAATTATCAAAATTAAATATTAAAAGCCAAATAAAATTAACTTAAATGTTAGTTTAATAAATTAATATCAAGATAATAATTTTAGACCCGTCATTATAGTTTTATATAATTTACTAGCGTACCCACGATATTAATATTCATGCCGCGACGACCCAAAATTTTATTAAATCACGTTAGACTCGTTTACGACCCGACATCTATTCACTTCACAAATATATACACGACCTATATTTAGATATATGACACACTCACATGTAATACTAGACTTAACATTTAACATTCACATGAATTGATAAAACCCCAAACTTTTAAACCATAAACTTACGTGTATTCAAAGACAACAATTGCTTTCAAAAAAAAAACATTACAATTTTATATATACTATATGCATGCTCGTAATTCTTACGATTCTCATGTTTCATTATATTGCTAATATATCAATAATTTATCATTAATGCATGACCCATCTACAGGTTTCTATTCTCGACTCAAACACAAAATAGATTGACATATATTCACATCATTCGACCCAACCTACAACCACAATGCCAAGATTAAACACGACACGATCGATATCTAAAACCATGCATGCACTAACGATTATACACACACCAATCTTTAATCCCGATTCAACCAGTAACGCATGCTAATGACTCGACATCAACGGATACGCATGATCATACCTCCATTGTTTATCAAATTTTCATCAGGTTCTTAGTAACTTTATGAATTTAACAAGTTTCCATATAATGTTAATTGTGTGAGTACTTTAGGTATGACCAAGATAATAACGATTTATATCTTAGGCTGAACCAAGAAGGGTCGAAAAGAACGAAACACCAGACCCGACATAATTTATTAACAATAATTCTTTATAGTATTTGACGTTCCATACATTATATATGCATATTCGAATGGAATGATAGTAGGGGCTATTATCAACGAGATGAAAATAGTTTACGATCGGCAACAAAACATGATTTAGGTTATGAAAGTACCTCGACTATAACAGCAGATGGGATCGATGTACAATACCCACACAGATACGACTTTAATGACCTCGACAAAGCTTCGACCACCACAGAAAACGATCACACCAATCTTCCAAATCACCCACACCCGATCACACCTTGCTAGAACACCAAGCCGATCACCAGCAACTACCACCTTCTTACTAGATTTTTTTTTAGGGCAAAAGAACAGCCGCTTGTATATTTTAGTTATAGGGTTTTATGTGTGGAATGTTGATAAAAACTTTTGGTCAAGAAAGTGAAAGATATAGGGGATTTGGGGAGAGTAATTCGGCCAAGTAAAAGGGGAAGGGTCAAAGACTAAATTGAATTTCAAATCACAATTATTTTTAGACCTTGATTTCATGTGGCAAATATTGTGTACAAAATTTTAAATAATTTGGCCTAATAAGACCTTGCAACGTGTGATATATAAATCCTAGTACTCAAGTTGTGTTGAATTTATATGTCCCATAAGTTGTATATGCATTATGCATTTTGTAGTTCTTAAGTTATAAGGTTCTACCTTAGGTTATATTCGTCAAACTAAGAAAAATACAAATTGTATGGGAAATTTAGAAAAGACGGATTTTCGGGTTTTACAATTCTTCCTCTCTAAAAAGAAAATTTAGTCCGCGAAATTGAAGTCTCCAAAGTTATATGGAGTCGTAGTAAATCACACAAGAAACGAATTAATTAGCCTCACGCTCGGGAAGGTTCTTCCAAAAATCTTCGCAACGACATAGTTTCTCATGACTCGATCCAATAAAACATAATCATAACAAATCTGATCCAACGAATGCGAACCAATGAGTAGCAGATGACAGATGACAGATGACAGATGACATATGATAATTGAAATCCCATTATGAGATACACGAAATATATAACCTACAAAGCAAGCATATCGATAGTATTAAGCGATAAATCTTCCTCAGTTCCTACCAAATTCTGAACGAACAAAGGAATTTGCTAATAATCAGCGAAGCACAAATCGAATCATCAAACTTATCAAGAGTCTCATAAAGAGATGGGTATCATATTCGTACCAACGATCGAAATCACAAACCAGAGTATCAAAACGTATCAGAAGGCATAACAAAATAGGTAGAATAACCGTACGGATAAGAAAGAATCGAAGATCTAATGTGTCACGAACCAAATTTCTTCCAATGCCAAGATGTCTAACTCTTCTATGCCTCTTCTGGCAGTGTGAACCAAAATGCGATTTCTTGTCACGATCATTGCAGGTACGTCATGTAGCTTGAATAATCTTCTGCCGAAAGAATTCTCTGCCGATCTTCAAAGCAAGCCGTCCAAGTCAATGTTTCACAGTGACTCCACTTGTTTGTCTTTCCTCCTGTGTGTAGAAATCACCAATGCAGCCACCGCCGTCTTTATACCATCCTGTCCAGCTCCTGCTCCAAGACTCTATACATATTAGTACAACTAAGATGAATAGAGTTGATAGAACCGTGTGCTTCACTCCAGGCTACTTCCTTCTACCATCCATCATAGCTAATCTTTCACGGCCTTGCTCCTGAGCAACTTCATGCCTGGGTAGAAACAAATATCTTTTCAGCTTCTTCTCTCATCAACTTCAACAAAATTACTCTTCAAGAAATATTACAAAGAGCTTCTTCTAACGCAGAAATATCAACACAAAATACGAAGATGGTCCCCGTGTTTCTCTTTCGTCTCTGAATATTCTAAAATGTCATATTATGACAAATTGTTCAAGTATTCATGAAAAACATGATTTACCAAATTCGTATAAATAGTCAGAAAGGTAACCAATACAATTGGCATCACACACACAAGTACGAAAAGAATTCCTAAGAGTATCCCGTTCCTCTCTCAAAATAAGACATGATCCATCTTCCAACAATAAATACCATCATCATTCTCCACCATGAATAAAACGAAAACACACAAAGATACACAGCGAACATTCCAAATAAATCGAATAACTCTTGAGGCGAGTTTCATCAGAGAACTATTCTCACAGCAGTGGGGCAAGCAACGCACGAGTTTCAGAATAAGATGGTCATAAATGATTATCAGGTTAAGAATCATGAACTTCACAAAACGTCAAAGGTGACAAACAAAAAAAATGACAGTCGTCACCATCATAATACTCTGGCAACAAATTCAAATTCAGAATAACATCTAATTGAACATCTCTAACGTAAACAGATTAGCACAACAAAATCGTCTCCAAATATCTCCAGAACGCATCGGATAAATCGAATATACACGATGAAAAGTCACAAAATGATCATAGGGGTAGAATAGGTAAGGTCAAAAATCAACAATGAAGAAAAACCAAAAGCAAGGAGAAATCATAGGACATGTCGAACATGTAGAATTTATACATACCGGAATCACCAAACGAACGAAAGGAATCTAAACGTATTTCAAACGAAGGAAGAATCGAACCTCAAAAGAATAACTCCAGAGAAAGAAACCTATAGGCACACTACGAAGTCTAAAGGCATCCTAAACACATGTCGTGAATCCTGATAAGTCTTTTAAGTCTCCGAAATGATTTATCGTGTAAGAGCTTAACGAAAAGCAAAGGTATAAATCAGAGTAAAGGCGGAAGCAAGAAAACCAACGTCTGATCATATATCTACCCAATCCTCACCGGTCATAATAAAGCTCATAAGGGGAGAAACTTAAGGCAAAACCTTCCAAAGTCATTCCTAAAGCTTCTAGGGTGCAAACCTAAGGGTCCAAAACTCACAGGTCATAATTTAGGTACTACAAGTCGCAGCCTGAGCTCTGATACCATAATTGTAACACCCCAACCCGACATGGGTCAAAATGTCACATTATGGTGCGAAATCAGAACATACAAACGCAAGCGGAAGACTTATAATCATAAAGTTACAAAGGTATTCTAAGGTTACAAAAGAAATACTAACTCTATACAGGAAGAAATACAAATCCAAATAAAATCTAATCGAATCCAAATCCAAGTCTAGTCCATGTGTAAATGGGCTTCTAATCATCAGGATAGTCCACTAACGCTTCTATGCACTCTCTTCACCCAACCCCAGCTTCCAACCTAAAACCTGCCGCAGGAAAAGGAATGCGGCTGAGCTTAAAAAGCCCAGTGAACAGATATAACAAATGGATAATCGAAACATATATAAGTATAAGAAAAGAAATCATAAGCTCCTGCTGAAACGAATGTCATCTGTCAAATGCATAAGAGATCAACGATAACTGAACAAATATCATAAGTCAAATGATTAATGAGTACGAAGAGTCAACTGATAATATGAATCATATAGTAACCAGAATCAAAGAGCACGTATCAACAAAGGCTTGTCTAAACGAGACGCTCGAATAGACATACAAAACATAAGAAAGCCACGAGCCGACCTACCCGAGACACTCGAATAGGTCTCAAATCACATAATCACATATCCGTCAATTCATAAGGTGTACATAGAGTAGCTAGCTCCAATGTACCAGACGTGAAAGGGGTACAAGGCACGTACAGCCAGTCACAAAATCAAATCATATCATATCATATCAAACATACCTAGGATGCATCCATACGCCCCCCACAAATAAATCATATACAAAGTGGCCAAGAGATCTCATATCATATCATAATCAGACGGGGACGCCGGGGACTAATCACACCGCCCCAGATAGTGTCATGCCATTGGTGCCTCAATGACACGCCCATGGTACCTCCATGAGTAGACTAAAAACTCGGGCATCAGAACAGAACATATCAGAACAAACAAACAAAGCTATCCATAATCATAACAAAGCTCCCAGAGCATAACAGAACAGAATCTCATATCAAAGATGTAGTAGTCAGATCATCATAACAGAATTGATAGCAAACAGAATCATATCAAATGATAATATCAAACGAATCATATCAATGAATCATATCAAAGGGATCATAGCAAAGGCTCATATCAAATGAATCATATCATAGCAAACGAATCAAAGTCAAGGATCGAAAAGTCATGAGATCAGAACCCTTACTGAGATAGGGTAAAATATCTGTACCTTAAACCGCCAACGAAACCATATCATAACATAAGAATAGGAAGTCACTCCTTCTTCAGCGAATCTACACGAATTTATGATTGACTTATTATTAATAACTTATTTTAAATCCGATTGCTCATTTTAGTCGGCTTTCCATTTTAAGTAACTTTCCAGTTTAAGTAAGTTTCCATAATTAGCAGGTTTTCATAAATAGTAACTTGCCATATTTAGTAAGTTCTAATATTTAGTAACTTTCTCGAATTAGTACTTTAATACTTTAAGGTTATTATTGACGATTAAATAATATATAAGGTTTAAAATGACCAATATAATAGTTTGGGTCTTAAAATATCAATATTATAAGTTTAGGGTCTAAAACGTAAATTATCAAAATTAAATATTAAAAGCCAAATAAAATTAACTTAAATGTTAGTTTAATAAATTAATATCAAGATAATAATTTTAGACCCGTCATTATAGTTTTATATAATTTACTAGCGTACCCACGATATTAATATTCATGCCGCGACGACCCAAAATTTTATTAAATCACGTTAGACTCGTTTACGACCCGACATCTATTCACTTCACAAATATATACACGACCTATATTTAGATATATGACACACTCACATGTAATACTAGACTTAACATTTAACATTCACATGAATTGATAAAACCCCAAACTTTTAAACCATAAACTTACGTGTATTCAAAGACAACAATTGCTTTCAAAAAAAAAAAAACCATTACAATTTTATATATACTATATGCATGCTCGTAATTCTTATGATTCTCATGTTTCATTATATTGCTAATATATCAATAATTTATCATTAATGCATGACCCATCTACAGGTTTCTATTCTCGACTCAAACACAAAATAGATTGACATATATTCACATCATTCGACCCAACCTACAACCACAATGCCAAGATTAAACACGACACGATCGATATCTAAAACCATGCATGCACTAACGATTATACACACACCAATCTTTAATCCCGATTCAACCAGTAACGCATGCTAATGACTCGACATCAACGGATACGCATGATCATACCTCCATTGTTTATCAAATTTTCATCAGGTTCTTAGTAACTTTATGAATTTAACAAGTTTCCATATAATGTTAATTGTGTGAGTACTTTAGGTATGACCAAGATAATAACGATTTATATCTTAGGCTGAACCAAGAAGGGTCGAAAAGAACGAAACACCAGACCCGACATAATTTATTAACAATAATTCTTTATAGTATTTGACGTTCCATACATTATATATGCATATTCGAATGGAATGATAGTAGGGGCTATTATCAACGAGATGAAAATAGTTTACGATCGGCAACAAAACATGATTTAGGTTATGAAAGTACCTCGACTATAACAGCAGATGGGATCGATGTACAATACCCACACAGATACGACTTTAATGACCTCGACAAAGCTTCGACCACCACAGAAAATGATCACACCAATCTTCCAAATCACCCACACCCGATCACACCTTGCTAGAACACCAAGCCGATCACCAGCAACTACCACCTTCTTACTAGATTTTTTTTTTAGGGCAAAAGAACAGCTGCTTGTATATTTTAGTTATAGGGTTTTGTGTGTGGAATGTTGATAAAAACTTTCGGTCAAGAAAGTGAAAGATATAGGGGATTTGGGGAGAGTAATTCGGCCAAGTAAAAGGGGAAGGGTCAAAGACTAAATTGAATTTCAAATCACAATTATTTTTAGACCTTGATTTCATGTGGCAAATATTGTGTACAAAATTTTAAATAATTTGGCCTAATAAGACCTTGCAACGTGTGATATATAAATCCTAGTACCCAAGTTGTGTTGAATTTATATGTCCCATAAGTTGTATATGCATTATGCATTTTGTAGTTCTTAAGTTATAAGGTTCTACCTTAGGTTATATTCGTCAAACTAAGAAAAATACAAATTGTATGGGAAATTTAGAAAAGACGGATTTTCGGGTTTTACATTTGATCCTTTCCCAAGCCTATGGTAATCTATTTTGCTATGACAGGTAGTGAGAGATGTTTTCCATTTCCATATTGTGATATATACTTTATTACACCCGAGAGATGTGAGTATCTAAACACTATTTGTGAGGTGCTAGTGTATGACCTCCGTGCTTGTCTTTGGTCTTTAGTGGACCGATTATTTGTTGTAATTACTTTTATATTACTGTTAAATGACCCTTAACTTGTATTTTGACTAGAATAAAAGCGCATTTGCTTGAGGACAAGCAAATCTCAAGTGTAAGGGTATATGATGAGGCGAAAAATGAACCACTTTTAGGGGTCATTTAAGCCCGGAATTGAATTTATTTGATCAAATATTGCCCTAAATCGTTCCTTTTGTGATTTTAGGTACTTTGGGAGTGAATTCTGGAAAAGGAAGCAATTCAGACGTCTTTGGAGCATAAAAGTGAAGAAAACGGTAAAGTCTTAGTTTTCCATGCTAAGAACAGTACCTGACGGCGTCAAGAGGAATATCATGACGGCGTCAAGAGTAAAATCCATGACGACCCAGTGCAAACCTGAAGGCGTCACAACAAGGGCGTCAAGAGTTATTTTAGTGACGGCCTGCACAAGGGGAATACATGACGGCGTCAGACCCAGATCTAGGCAGTCCGAGAAACTATTTGGCGGCGAGATGACGGCGTCAGACATTTGTTCTTGACGCCGTCACCTATCAAACTCTATATATAGTTTTCTATTTTTCATTCATTAAAGAGGAACTTGTGTGGAGAAAACTAGGGCCGAACTTTGTAAACCCTAGGTCATATTTTACAGTGTTTTCAAGGGTTTTCACCCCTTAAATTCTTTCATGTTCAATTAAGATAAGTCTTCTCTTAATTCATTCAATATGTCTATGTGTTGTTTGAATATATCTTTTACTTGTCTTGATTTCAACATGCTAGGCTAGATCTATCTTGTGTTTGCTTAGATCTAATGAAACCTAGATGTTAATTATGTGTTGATTACTTGTTTATGGTTGTAATGGATGAATGATTTCAATGTTAGGCTTAAGAAAACTGGCAGATCTCCATTGTGTAACATGCTTGAACGTCTTAGGAAACATGAACCGATGTGTACTAGGTTTTATTGGTTGTATTTAATGCATGAGCAAATTCTAGTGATCCCATGTTAGGAGCTTCTTAGCCAGCTCGACATAGGAGTGAAGTAGGCGCTCATAGGATTGGGGAAGTAAGTACGCCACCCCATGAATGGTATTAAGGAATACAATCCGTCATCCACGCAACTATAACAAGTAATTAACATGTAAAAGATATCTAGGGAGTAGTGAAATCTAAGTAAACACAATTCTCCCACATATTGCTCACAACTTTAGTATAATTTAGTTTATTTTCATTTTAATATTTTAATTTGATTGCATCTTAGTTTTGGGTTAGTTGACTAGCAACTAATTCCGCCAAACTCCTTCAAAACCCGAGATTTTTAATTGCTTTCATAAAAATATAAAAATACAAAAAGAATCATCCCTCATCTCTAGACCTAGTCTTTACGTTTTCTAATCCTAGCGACACTATTCTTAGCTGAACGATCAATCCACCGGTACTTGTCATTATACTATACTACATCGATCAGGTACACTGCCTGGTAGGGATTGTAAGCTTCTCGAGATCCCTCGAGAGGTAAAGCCTGGTGCAATCCCTACGCATCAAGTACCATTGAATGAATGCTCCCATGTCTCTTGTTTGAGCTAGTAGGGAGTTTATGGGAGGAGGAATATAGTTATCCGCAACAACATTTGCCCAGTTGTTATCAGGGATAGACTGATCCTCGGAGGTGATCATCCATTCTGGTTCAGGGGAAAATGATCTCTGTTCGGCTTCGTCGGGTTTCCACCATGTGCTCATAACATTCTCAGTAATGGTAACTGCAGTAGTAGGAGAGCAATCTCTTCTTGTGTACGATTTCCCCCACTAATCCCGTTTTGGTTTGTGAGGAGCTGTATTGTCATCATCTTCTGTAGACGAAGGGTCTTCATCCGGTAATCCCGTGTCATACCCTAAATCAGGTTCTACTGAAACAGAAGGCTTAGTTCTGGTTTCGGTTATCGTCCATGCTTCATATGTGACATATTGGGATGACTTGGGATGGCTGGATTCAGCTGTAGGGTCAGGCTGATCCTTCTGAGAAAATGAATGAGGAGTGTGAGGTGGTGGTAGAGGTTGTCGTGTACCAGCCGCATCAGACGACCCTGGAGTTCCAACTGATCCTGAAGGTGGTGGCGGAGGAGGTGGTTGAGGAGGTTCCCCTGATGGTGGTTTCGGCGTGTTCACTTTACGTTTCTTTCTTCTCCGTTCTTCAGCCAAATCTTTCTATAATTCTTCAGCGTTGTCAAGTTTCATAGAACGTTCCAAAGACTCATATAATTGTTGATGTGCCTCATGTGCTTTGTGTTGGTCAGTTTCAAACATTCATTGATGCAGCAGATCTTTCATATCAAAAGTTGACAAGTCTCTAAAATGAGCTTTGAGCGGCGCCTCCGTGGCAAATTTCACTGCAGCAGACACTTGTTCATCAATGGCATCACGCACCAACAAATCAATGTTGAGGTTTTAGAGCTTAGTAATTCTAGACCCATGATGTTTGATGACTTGGTGTATGTCGAGTTTTTGGAGATCTTTAAGTACATCCCTGTGCTTGTCAAGCGTGGTCTTGATGTCCTGATTTTCATGAATTGACCTTTTAGCAGTAGTAAGGGCCTTTTCAACACGATATGTAAGGCTTTCATGAGTGCTTGGCGAAGTGGGAGTATGTGTGGTGGTAATAACAGTAGCAGTGGTGGTGGTATCTCTTGGTGATGTGGTGGTAAGGATAGGTATGGTCATTGTGGGAATGGCAGACGTGTCTTGATCTAGTTGCTTGAATGAGGAAAGTGTTCCTGTTGAGGTATCAGGTTCAATGGTCAGCTTTTGTTCGTCAGATTTAAGTTTTAGGTTCACTTGAACACTTGGATAAATGGATTCCACAAAATCATCTTGCAGGGAAGAGTGGGGTTCAGCAGTATGTACTAATTCCAGTGAAGGTGAATCCCTAGAGAGATTTTCCAGAGTTGGGTCAGTGGTGGTAGTGACGGGAGCTTTTTCTTCATTCTTAGAAGCTTGTAAGTCAGACTCTGAGTCGCTGGATTCAATGAAGAGCTCTTGGCTTTGTGGCTGCTCTTGTGTATCTTCAGAAGATCCCACATTAGGCATATATGATTCAGGGGATCGTTTCTTGAATATGTACTGAAGATCTTTTGATTTTGAGGCAGGTGATGAGATGTGGAGAAGTGTATGTGCACCTTGTTCCTCAGTTGCCGCCCCCTTACCTTTTCCATCAATCTCTGGTAATTGCTTCAGCTTCCCAGGCTCAGGTTCTTTGATGCTAACCCCTATTATTGGATGACTAGATTGTGTCATACCAGGTTTGAGACTTTCTTCCATGGCCATCTGGATGTCAGCTGCTTCTGCTGGTGTCAGTATCTCATGTGGATTGACATCAGTATCGGTAGCTTGTGCTTTCTTGCTTCTCTTGGACCCGGGTTTACTGGTAATTTTGCTTCTTTTGTGTTTCTTAGTGCCACTTGACGTTACCTCAGTAGTTGACACTTCTTTGCGTTTCTTTGATGTTGGTTTGGTTGTTGTGGACTTGTCGGTTAATTGTTTGCGAAATGCAGCAACCTTGTTCAGATAATTCCTGTAGTAGGGTGCTTCATGAATATTTCTGGAGATAAGGGCTTCGGGAATATCCATTCCAAATATTTCTTGATCCATACCCTTAGCAACAAACTTGAGATTTCCCACACAATGTTCATTAGATGCCAAGTGAACAGAGGACCCGGTTCTAGGGTGTAGATTATGGGCCTGTTGAAGATGAAGTATCATGAGCTTAGTAAATCTGACACTGGGAATTAGAGTCTTGGACTTCCACTTTTTGCTTTCTTTGTGAGTCTCCAGCTTCATCTTGTCTTCTAAGAACGCGTTAATTGAGTGAGCGAATTCTTCCCAGATCCGTTCAGCAAAATCAATATTTTTCCCTTTAACTATACCCCACAGAATCTGTAGTGCAGGAGCCCGAAGTCTCTCATGTCCAGATGTCTTCCCAATGAGACATAAGTTGACAAGAGTGATGAGCACCCTCCAGGGTTGGTACATTTCATTTTTGGACATAGAAGATAGTGTGGTGACCTCCTTAGGATACCCAAGATCATTAACAAACTTTAATAAGGCATCAGGATTTGGTGGGGATGAGAATGGTTTGTCAGGAAGAATTGGGTTGATCTGGAGTGCATTCCTGAGTGTTTCTTTAGAGATATCAAACCAATGTTCGTCGAGTTGACAACGGTATGTGTTTTTGTCCTTGTTATAGGTCATGGTGTTCCAAAATTGTTGGATGTAAATAGACGGAATTGACGATGAAACTGTGAAAGCCCTGAAGAATGAGGTGTTTCTCAAAATATCCACAGCAATCTTATATGTGGGATTATTTTGAGGTTTATCCGCATCTATGTAGAGATTACTTTTCCCAATGGTGACCCATTCGTTGTACGGTAAGATTTCATCATCAGATCGTGTGGGTGGTTGTAATTCAGGTCTCAGTTCAGCTGGATCATTAACGTCTGCCATTTAACTGCATAATCACAATAACACACCACAATAGGTACACAAGTATGGTTAGAGGCTAGTTAGGTCCCTAGATTAACATACACGAAAGTGCCATGTACAACTTGACCACACGAGATTAAAGTAATATGACATGCAAGTGTACACTTAAGAGTGATGAAAGTAGACATACGTACGAGACAGATTTCAATCGAGCCACATACCACATTCGTACCAAGTAACAACACATAACTAGCCAACACAACACATGCACACAGAGGAGGAACATACAACTATGAGATTTATACAAGTAAAACTAATGTGAGATAAAACCCATATATAACCGAAGCAACTCGCTACCAATAATCAGGAACAACTCGCTGGCAAACAGTAGGACAACTCGCTATCAGTAAAAGTGAAAACACGCTAACAGATATATGAACCAACTCGCTACCAATAATCAGAAACAACTCACTGGTAAACAGTAGGACAAATCGCTATTAGTATAAGTGACAACACACTAACAGATATATGAACCAACTCGCTAAACTAGCATTTATGTCAACTCGCTAGTACATATTTATATCAACCCGCTAACCTGGTAATCAGGTTCAACTCGCTAACATTAATATACCTACCCTCTAACAAGAGTATTTATCAACTCGCTAACAAGAATTTCAAACAACTCGCTAACAAGAATTTCAATCAACTCGCTAACAAGAATTTCAATCAACTCGATAACAAGAGTTTCAATCAAATTTCCAGGAAGAATGTTATTAGCACGCAACAAGGATTACAACAACTCACTATCCGAACTACACATTAATCAACCAGGCAATCGATCATATAAACCATAGGATTCACCAAACACATATCACATATCAAACACGCAAATTTAAGGCAACTCGTTAACAAGAAATTAATTAACTCGCTAACAAGAAAGCTCACTTAATCAGTCCGACAAACGATCACAACCATCCCATAGAATACATAACCTTTATCACATTAAATCCCCGCAAATATATCACACTAACATGATCAAATCATATCAACAATATCTAACTGCACGAAACACATAGGGGGGGGAGCATACAATTACATATATGTCAAAGATAGATTATGAACAAAATACAACGAAACACCAACACAAAACATCACTAACCCTTTATCCTCGAATCAAGAGATCACTCGACCTATGAAGATATACAAACAAGATTTTAGACTAATTGTCACAAAAGATATGGAATGACGAATTAGCTATTGTGACACAAGAATTAAAACCTAGAAGATTAAAAAAACGAGTGAGGCGGTAGGAGCAGTAGCAGCGGGTCGGAAATTGGTTGGACCAAGTGGTTTAACCAACTCGCTATGTAAAAACAATATATCCTATGCCACTTTAGAGAAATGACAAAACAGCCCCTCTACTTAGCCACTTAGAGCAAAATGTCAAAACAGTCCCTCTACTTATCCCTCTACTTAAACAGTATAATCCTATGTTATCGTATGAGAAGTGATAGAACACTCCCTTTTCCTGATAACATATGACCAAATAATCCCTAGTGAAGCACAAATGAAGTTCGGCACAGTATAAGATACCTTACAAAGCATACAACAAGTAAAGACACCACACTAAGTACACTACGAATGCATGGGAATCACTCTCCCCCTCAATCAATGACCAGAGTTCTAGAACCTAGAGTGATGGTGGTTGATTGGGACAGATATGAAAGAAAGAAGAACGGGTTACTATATGAAGAAATAGTAAACCATAATGGCAAGTTTTAAACTTCTGTTCGAACTTCATTTAAAGACCCGTGCCATTATTGAATGACATTTCTAGGCCCGTAAATGTTATCGATGCCAGAAGATTTGCCAAGACAAAAAAGTTTCGTAATTACCAAAGTTTATGAGTTAACTAATTCTACATGTAACGATATTTATATACAAAGGATACTGGATGAACGAGCGCAGACGTTCATTCATATCTCCATCATTGAAGTCCGAGTCCTGATAGGAAAATTACCAGGAGTCTTGATGCAACATTCAACACTGTCTGTTCTCCTGAGTCCCAATTACTAGTGAGGGTAGTCCTTTTGGTCGCCAAACTTTGAGTCTCTTTGTAGGAGATCATGTACGTAAGACAGTAAACTCTGCACCAACATGAGGATTATGCATGTCTTGATATGAGTTAGTGGTATTAGAATCCCGAACTGTGGGGGTAATACAGAAAACTTTAGTGTTTCCAGTAGACCAATCAACTTAAAGATTCTACCCGTAGGAACCCACCTGAGGCAAGTTTTGGAGAGCTTATAATCAGACCTTCCTAGTCCAATGAAAGACTGCCTTTTAAGTTGTGAGCTAAGCCTCATGGGATTTTTGATCCTAAGTGATGGAGTCCTAGTCACGGTTGGGATACCTATATTCATTGCACAGTCTTTCCTGATGAGGTTTTTGAGAGACGGTACAACCTTATGATGACATTGCGAAGTGACTGGTTTTGATAATTCCTGTTTCGCATCCACTTGGGAGGCACCCCTTGATTTAGAAAACCTTGGTCGATTCGTTCTAAAAGCGGATAGTTGTCTAGCAGCCCAAGGTTTTCTTTGTGGCAGGGAAGGAGGTGCTCCCAAGATAGAAGGTTTATCAAACTTAGCGTTCACATCTTTCCTGGCCAATTTTAATAATTCATTCTTTAATTTCGTGATCTTGAAGTCTTTCTCCTGAAGTTTAATTTTGAATTCATCATTATGTGCAATCAAAGACTTCGTGTGTTTGGCAATTTTTGATCTCTCTTCTTTGATAAATTCATTTAGGGTTTTTCTGTGTCTTTTCAAAGTTTCATTTTCATTATGCAACACAGTTACCTTGTGCAATAATTCAGTAATGGTTGTAGAGTCAGTGTGGTTATCGTGTGTAGCTTTGGCCTTAAGGTTACTACACATGTCATTCATCTCATTAATATGGTGTTTAAGACGGTTGATTGTCAAGTCTTTGGTTTCAATTTGAGCTTTTAACTCATTAATCATGAAATATTCGAGCAGCTCAGGAAGTTCCGAGTTCTTGCATGGTTGGTTGATTAGAAAATGTTCTTCATTTTGTTGCATTGCAATTTCAAGTGAAATGCATTGCCTTTCCAATTGAGAAAATTTGTTAGAAAGTTCTTTGAAAATGTGCATGTCAACCGTTTCATTTGATTTTGTGGGTTTGTTTGAAACCAAAGGTTCTGACACATCACCATTTGTAGCATCCTGGTCACATTTCTCACAAATAGGATTTATGTAGATTGAATTAGACATGACATCACTATCAGTCCCTTCCAATGGACACGAATCATAGATGGGTAAATCCTGATCAGGATGCTTGTCATATTCAGAAACATGAACCTCTGGAGATGGCTGTTGCCTTATGATATGTTGGTGTGACGTATCCACCTCATGTGTAGAGAATCCTGCAGAAGATTCATTAGTAGTCCTTTCAGCAGCGATAGCGACACTTGTATGTTGGATATGTGCACGTGCCTAAATGAACTCCTTAACATTCCCAGTGATCTGGAGTAAAGTGACTCTGAAGGCATCCACATCGAATCCAGTATGATCGGCAAACCGTTTACTCGTCATATGAGAGTCATAATCATACTCCATTTTGAATCTTGAGTCAATGAATGCTTGGAGTTGTTTGAGAATCACCCCGTATGCTGCAGTACAGCATTTTCCGGAGAAATCTGCTCTGTCCATTTGTTGTTGCAGCTGATCCAAGTACAGGGTCACTGTGACTGTGAATGACTCAATGTCATGTCCAAAGAGTGTCCCGAACGCACGTCTATATCCTCCAGAGTAGCCTGATTGTTCAAAAAGTCTTTTAATGTGGGTGTGAAGTAGCTTGAAGCATTCGGCACAGCTTTCTGATATTTGTGGTAGCCCAGTTGAGTTCAGAACATCATTGGATTGATTGCTTGCCATGTTGAGGTTTGCTGTATAGGTAATTGAGCAGCTCAACTCGCTGAGGTATCAACTCACTACATAATACAATGTAGAACCCAAGAATCACCTTCTGGAGGACGAGGTTGATCAAAATATATCATTGTTTTAGAGAGAGAAAGTAGAGAGAGAAAGGTGAAGAAAAGGTGGTTTATTAAAATGACAAGGGTTTGGTTACAAACACAATTTCCCACACCCCTCATGGAGAGTCATGAGGGGTATTTATAGGCTCATTACAACATTACTTTGCCTACTTAACAATAGTAGTCCCTGTAGTATCTAATCTAGTCCATTTCATATGTGTGACGTTATCTTTATAAAAAAGCGAAGCTAACAATCTCCCTCCAAGATATCGTCACACATGAATGGATACAATGAGACCTATAAACACATAAAGATGTAAATTACAACAATAGTAAACTATGTTGATGTTGTTGAAGCGCAGAGTCTCTGTAGTCTAGATACTGAGGCAGACTTGAAGTTCTCTCTTCCGACGATCTCGGCGTATGATCTTTGACACTAACGACAAAGGTCTTTGTAACTCTGAACTTCAACTGTAATGGTCTAGTTAGGTTATTACTCCCTCCTAACTAGTGAGCCTTTATTCTTTTCTTCTGCTCCCTCCTGAACAGACAACTCTCTTCTCATCTCGCAGCGGATAAGGTAGATACTAATGAGTTTGCACCATGGTTGTTGTTCTGGGAGCATCATAGCATAACTCACATAGTATTGCACAGAAGGTTGGTAATACGCTCCGATGTACACATCATTAGTACTTCTTCGATTCCAATGTAAGCACAATTCCCTCGATCAACCAACGTACAAGAGATGAAACACAACTTCTTTTGGCATGTTCTTCTCCCTCCTGATGGTTGCGATGTATCGAAATCATCATACTATTGTGTGTTCATGCCAAAATTACCCGTACTTTACACTTCTGATGCAATATAGATAGACCGTGTAAGCATAAGTTGTGAGAATATGCAGATAGGATATGACTCTCTTTTTCTACAATCTCATCTCTTCTCTTCAACCTGTAAGCGACCTCTTCAAATTCCAACCAGCTAGTAAATGACTAATGACTATAGAAGCAATCCAATATAACAAATCTGACAATAAAGTAAACATCCCGTAGATATGTTACTTAATCTTGTACTATGGTGTGACTAAGAACGGTGTAGAGAGTTCGTACACCATCGAATCTCTGAGTACTCTATACTCTTCAACCAACCAACCATCAAGTATAAGACGTACATCACCTCTTGATTATCCACAACTTCGTGTGACACTGAGCACTACAACGTAACTCCTTTAAGTGATAGCTATAACCCGTGAGCACTACAATGTAACTCCTTACATCGGGTATAACTAGATAATCCAAGTCTTAATCACTATCTTTAGTGTTTGCCCAAACAAGTATCTTCGAAAGTCATGCATCCATCCACCCCTAGACTTTGAGATAAATAAGTACACATGTCCTTGAAATGAACTTTAAACCCAGAAAAGTGATAAAGAATTATCCCCATAATCACAAAATCCGATACTAGCCGTTGTCATTTAATTGTGATTCTTGATCAGGATCGATTAAGCAATTCGTGGTGTGTTTTTGGTGTTTGATATATTGGTATTTAGATAATAAAATGAGTCATGTTCTATAAAATGTTTACCAATAATATCATATGTGTTTTTGGTGAAGGTAAGGGTTTAGGGTATATAGACATTAGGTTATTGATGAGGTTAGGGTTTTGTTTATGTAATAATCTTTTGATATTTCCGTACTCAAAATCCCATCTCGTTACTCGATATCCTAAGTCAATTTCGGCAGAGTTTCGTTTAGATTAGTCCAAAAGAAATCCTTACTCGATAAACGATAAGGTTGGACCAGCCTAACTCGGCAAACGATATGAAGCATACTCAACTCATGAAACCATTGCACAAAAATCAACCCAAACTCGGCAAGATTAGAAGAAAAAGAAACTTAACTCGGCAGATTTTTCTAACTCGGCAAGTTTTTCTAACTCGGCAAGTTTTGAGAAAAACCTAACTCGGCAAGTTTTGAGAAAAACCTAACTCGGCAAGTTTTTCTAACTTGGCAAGTTTTGAGAAAAACCTAACTCGGCAAGTTTTCTAACTCGGCAAGATCATTAACTCGGCAAGATCCTAACTCGGCAAGATCCTAACTTCGGCAAGATCAGACTAACTCGGCAAGATCCTAACTCGGCAAGATCAGCCTAACTCGGCAAGATCAGCCTAACTCGGCAAGATCAGCCTAACTCGGCAAGATCCTAACTCGGCAAGATCAGCCTAACTCGGCAAGATCCTAACTCGGCAAGATCAGCCTAACTCGGCAAGATCGCTAAAAAACGTAATTTTACCGAGAAAAACACCCAAAAAACACGATTTTTCACCACAAAACACCACGATTCGCCCCCGGTTCGCTCTGATGCCAATTGTAGAACCCAAGAATCACCTTCTGGAGGACGAGGTTGATCAAAATATATCATTGTTTTAGAGAGAGAAAGTAGAGAGAGAAAGGTGAAGAAAAGGTGGTTTATTAAAATGACAAGGGTTTGGTTACACACACAATTTCCCACACCCCTCATGGAGAGTCATGAGGGGTATTTATAGGCTCATTACAACATTACTTTGCCTACTTGACAATAGTAGTCCCTGTAGTATCTAATCTAGTCCATTTCATATGTGTGACGTTATCTTTATAAAAAAGGCGAAGCTAACATACAACACAATGAAATGGTAAATCTCTAGACCCAGTAACTTGCTAATGCTCAACTCTCTAAGGAACCAGATCAACTTGCTGATAAGAGTCAACTCGCCAAAAGAAAACAGATCAACTCGCTAAGCTGATCAAATTGCTACCCTGATCAACTCTCTGACTCACCAACTCGCTAGTTTATCAACTCGCTAAAGCTAATCAAACCGCTATACAGATCAACTCTATGACCCTAACAACTCGCTAACATAGCAACTCGCTAAACTCAGAAAAACTCAACTCACTGGAATAGCAGGACAAAAACGTCACTATCTAGCGATTTGACATTATATCCCAAAATAGCAGAATGCCAAATCGCTGCCCCAACTCGCTAAACAAATCTGCCAACCCTCTACTAAGAATTGCCAACTCGCTGGTAAGAAATAAGCCACGAAATTCCACCAAAGTCCACAAAAATGATGAAATTACTAAACCAACAGCAACACAAAATTTCTACAACACTGCTAAGCAAGAAAGTACTAGAAAAACACCAATAAGCACACATAACGAGATCAAACTAGTGAGAAAACCACAAACCAAATTCGAACCAACCTAAGAACACAAACCAAGTAATAAATCCGAGCATACCACGAATCCTAGGATAGAACCTGGCTCTGATACCAATTGTAATATACTCTAATGTGTAAACATGTATGGAAATGTGTTTAGGATGATTAAATGTATAGAAATCTAGTGAGAAGTTAGAGAGAGAAAGAGAAGAAGTTGGGAGCCTTATGAGAGAAAACTTGTGATATGTTAGATTGCAAATGAAGGTCCAACCCTATCCACTAGTGGAGAGGGGTATTTATACAAGGAAGTGAAACGCCCCTTAAAACGGGCTGTGGATTGAGCTGACCGTGGGTAAAGACCTGACCCGACTCCATAAATACTAACTAATACTAAACTACGTACTAACTAATACGATAAATACTACGAGCTACAACATGCTAAATTATATTCGGGGTGACCGAGTCTTCATATGAATAAACATATTCCTAACAAGCACCCATCTTTAAAAATGAAATTCTGTTAAGTACACCATCAAAAGAAAAATTATAAGTCATGCCCGCCCATCGGGCGGGCTTCGAAATCTAGTATATATATATATATATATATATATATATATATATATATATATATATATATATATATATATATATAGGGTGAGGATCTGGTATATTTTTTGTCTTTTAGTGCGGATGGTAAGGACGAATCTCAGCCCTTCATCTAGTCAACCATCTGAAAAAAGCGGAGTGGCAATATCGTAAATATCCCGTCTTTTTTTTAAATCGTTACTATCATATTAGTTTTTTTTTCTGAAAAAAATTAAAAAAAAATCTGAAAAAATTAAAAAAATAAAGAGGACAACAAATAATTAAGAATCGCTGAAAAAATTTCAAAAAAAATCATTTTCATCGTTAAAGGTATTGTGATATTAGCATCTGATTTTGACTTTTTTACAAAAGTCAAGATCTGATATTGACAAAGTCAAGATCAGATATTGAGTTTTGTAAAAAAGTCTAAATCAAATCTTGATATCACATAATATCACCTTTTTTTTTAATAACATCACTTTTTTATGAATGGTGATATTAAGTTTTTACTAATATCAACGTTTCTTTTTTTTATCACTATTGGTTTTATATGTATAAAAACTTAATATCACCGTAATTATCATGATTTCTAAATATGAAAGTTAATTTTTTATATTTCCGTAACTTTTCTTAAAATCGTAATAAAAAAGACAGTGATATTAAGTTTTTTTACTAATATCAAAGTAACTTTTTAAGTAAATATCGTTAATATCACGGTAGGACTCATAATATCATTAATATCACGATAGAACTCATAATCAAAAACAAAAAAAGTGTGACTCCTCCCAAACAGTCAGTCCAAATCACTGTTCTGAAAGGCTCAAGGTGCACTAAGACGCAAAGGGGGGCAAAGAGCCTCGAGTCGAGGCGCATTCCAAGGCGCGGGATTCATGAATGCGAGGCGCACTAAAAACATTAAGTTTTTTATAACACATATGACCATTTATGTAGCTTAAATAACACAAAATAACTTTAAAATACTTAATGCATGACACATATTGCCATTATAAATATTAAAATGGATCAGTTGTCACTTCTAAAACGGATCAACTCTTTGACTCGATGACCTATATAGATATTAAAATCCATATCAGACTAAATATTCTTGTGTCCTACACTTGTAGCTTACATCTAACAAAGCTCACAATTTAACCCAAAATATCAAGCAATCAACATATTAATATTCAAGGCACAATGCCATATTTTCATGATAATATGTCGTAAATAAAATACTTAATGAAACAAAGTAACTTCTTAAAGAAAATTCCAATTAATAAAATAAACATAAAATTAATTCAAATTTACAAATCATTTAAATACTCACCCTATGATATATATATATATATATATATATATATATATATATATATATATATATATATATATATATATAATTGTTACATTTCCTAGGCGCAAAAAGCCCCCAAGGCGCGCGCTTTTTGTGGGATTCATGCATGTCGTGAGCCTCGATCTGAGAAAAGCCCAAAGGCTAGAGCCTTGCTCCAAGGCGCGCCTTAGGTGCGATTTTGACAACGATGGTCCAAATTAACCAAGAATGGTCAACATGTCAAACCTGAGGGAGAGGAGAGATCAATTTATGATCCGGTGTAAGCACAGTGTTTTCCTGGGTCGTTATGTCCCGACGAGATTGAAATTGTGTTTTGGGAAACGTTTGATAGATTCCGTGATTTGGGAAAGTAACAAATAGTGATTCGGATTTGATTTACACTATTGGAATGATTGAGATTAACAGTATTAACAATTACAGAAATCAGATATGTATAAACGTAAACTGGAATTATTACAATTACGATTACATACCAGAAAAAAGGTTAGTTTTAAACAAAATTAAACTAGAGGGAGTGAAAATGAAATTTTTACAAACTTAATATTAAAAGGAAATTTTAAATAAAAGAAAATTATTTTTTTGATTATTTTATTATTTAATACTAAAAAAATATTTAATAATTATTTAAAACTAATTTAAATTTAAGAAAAATACTAAAGTAACTTAGAAAAATATGAATTTTTTTACAAAACTATTTAATAATTATTGGGGTTGTACTGTTAGGTGGATAGTGGGTTTGGGCGGTGGATGTGATGGAGATGGTGGGGGGGGGGGGATGAGGTGATGTGTTGCAGTTCAAGTTGAGGTAGGAAGGAAGGAAGGGGAGGGTCAAAGGGTAGTTTGACCCTATGTTTTATTATTGATAAAAGGGGTTTGGGCCATGGGAAGGGTATTAGGCTTGTGTGGTGGATCAGGTTGTGTGTTTGTGTTGGATTTATTAAAAGGGTACCCGTTTGGTTTTAGTAGAAATAACCACAAGGACTAAAAATGCAAATTTCTGATTTTTGAGGGTGAGTTGTGGTATTATTCCAAAGTACTCCAAGGGTTGAATTTTGCCATATAACATAATCCAAGTACCATAAATGAGTAAATTCCAATTTTGGTCTTCCAGGGGCAAAAATTGCCAATTTTGAAAGTTTAGGGACCAATCTTGCAATTTCTTCAAATCTTTCACCCAGGGACCAAACTTGACACTTGTGAATTCCCAAGGATCATAGTTGACTTTTTCTTCCAAAATCCAATGCTCAGGGGCCATTTCTGGCAAATTCCAAACTTGAGGGACCATTTCTGCCAATTTTGCAAACTTTTGTTCCAAGGACTATTTTTGGAATTTTGTGATTCTCCAAGGTGTGTTTTGACAATCTGAGCTCAAAAGTGGTAATTTTCTTCCCCGGCTCTAGCTTTGGACACATTTCTCAATACTTGTGCTCGTTTTTGTCCTTTTTGGCCTGTTTTATGCCAAATTTCTGAATTATCCAATCCTGCACGATCACAAACACAATATCTTTGGCATTTATGGTTAGTTTGTGTCTGTTTTGGTCTTAATATGGCCAGAAAAAGGTGTGTGAATAAGCATACACCAAAGTGCTCAGAAAAATCTGAAAAAAAAAAAAAAAAAAAAAAAAAAAAAAAAAAGTAAAGTAAAGAATACAACAAGACTAAGGATCGCTGAAAAGGAAAAAAATTAAAAATAAAAACATTTTCATGGTCAATTGATTGATTGAAAGTTGCGTTGGATTTTGACTTTTTTTCAAAAAGTCAAGATTAGATCTGAAATGGGCGGCCAAGATCTGTCCGCACATCCTCACGAAGTAAAAAAATCCGTACCTGATCCTCATTATATATATATATATATATATATATATATATATATATATATATATATATATATATGTGTGTGTGTGTGTGTGTGTGTGTGTGTGTGTGTGTGTGTGTGTGTGTGTGTGTATATATATATATATACACATACACACTAGCTTCATGACGCGCCCGATGGGCGGGCGAGTTTTATGAAAATCTTGTTTATGATTTATAATATATGTACTTAAAAAAGTTAATATGATAAGTTTAGCAAACATAACCGGTAGTATGCGTTTCTTGTATAAAAAAATGAAAATAGTTTGATATAAAAAGTTAAAAAAGAAAATAGTTGATATAAAAAGACACACAGACTTGTGATGCATTGTATCCAAATCATTTGATGAACGTTTTTCATATTTTGGATGTCTTTATACTCTAGAGGTATGATTGTCTATGTCTTACCTTCTCCATATGCCTTTGCCAGCAAGATTGTACATTATTGTTTTTAGAAGCTTCGGTGAAATGAGGCATTTACACCCAAGACTCTTGAATGATAAAAAATGAGAACACTAAGATGTGACGGTGTTCGCAAAGAAAACCTAAATGCACAAATTATTGTGTATGCCTTTTGATACTAAATTGTATTACTAAGCAGTTGTTTAGCTCCACACTGTAAGGATATTATGTTAAAAGAATCTGGAAATTTACCTCTCAGTTTCTATCATTTTCAAAAGGCCAATTACTATCTTGTGGCCAACTTATGAAGCTAATGAAAAATTCTTATGGAAAAGTTGAAGGCCCGTGTGCCATAACGATTTCACATTTGGTGATTTTTTCACAAAAAGTACATTCAAGAAACAACGCTATACCAAGTATCATCAACATTTGATCACAGAAATCTTGCCAGGTTTTCTACACAAGTTATAAGAAAATCACATATCTTCACTTTGACCAACTAATGATTGTAAAGCAGCAGATATGTGGGCTTCACTCTCCCTCTCAATCCGTTGGTAAAGACTTCCTCCCATCTTCCAGGGGCAAATATCATTGATGGCCTATAACAATAGGAATTTACTCAGCAAAAAGTAAATGTATATTACATGTAATTAAAGAATTAGAAACTTTGAGAGAAACACTTTGTATATGGGACACAACATACACCAATAGCTAAAAGTGAATAGGTTTCGAGAGCATTCTGTTGGACGGGCTAGTTTTAACTTTGTATTTCGTAAAAATAAAAAGACATGTATAGTTGAGAATATATAGAATTTATATGGCTGCTAATTGTATGGGATTACGTTTTATCAAATTAAGATATTTTTTTAAACATTGCTTCATACTGTATTGTGCAATACCCCGTGTACTGTTCAATAAGTCCACGACAAATGTCCACCACGTCCTATATTGCCCTTTTACTCATTCATGATTTAATTAAGTTCCTAAATATGTACTTCGGTGGAAGCAACTTGCAAGATACATACAATTCACACAGTTGACCCGTGACCAAATCACATGTGTTGACCCATAACCAAACCACCCATTTTGGCACCTATATTCATAACTATTCTTTTTGGGACAATCATGAAGTTTTTTCCTTGTGTAAGTGTTTGGCATACTGAATTCCAAAACTAATGTTTGGTAACCACTATGGTTACATCAGTGGACTAGTGACAATAGTTTCACCCCCAAATGTTGTATCGTGTGTCTTCATAAAAGTTAACTATTTTTGTCTTTAATTCTTTAGGTATTGGAAACACTAAGCAACAACTGCGGGGAATGTGTATTTTAGCAAATAGTTGAATGGGACATCTTGCATGATATGGTCAAAATTGTTAAGAAAAACAAGCTTATTCTTTCTTTGGATATCATGATAAATTCCATTTATCTAAAAAGCTAACTTGATGCATTTCACCTCGATTACTTGATATAGCAACCTAATTTTTAATGTAAGAGAGAAGATTCTTATACAGATAGATACATTGCAAGAAGCTTTAGGTGGACGTGGGAGACAATATCCCCAATAGTATACAACATATTTAGAACTCAAGGTGATTCATCTATCTAGATTATAGTATGCACTACATAGCATTATATCTAGTGCAGGTCAGATAGGAACTACAAATTAATCTAACATAACTTTTCTTAACGAATAAATTTAGGAGGTTTCTAGACATATGAATACATTTCGGAAGAATTTCAGCCTGTTTGTCTATTTCAATCATTTCCATGTTAATTAAATTTTTATAGAATAAGTCACTTGACCCAATAGAGAGAAATCATCACCCAAATAGACCCACTTTAAGGTAAAAGGGTAAAAAATGTTTAGCCCTATATAAGTTAATTCTAGCATACCCATACTGCCTCTTCTCATTCTTTTCTAACACCAACGTATATTTTCTTTGTTTCGGGATGTTCAAGGGTGAATTTGCTCCACTCTGTTTTATCTCTTATAATTTTAGAACTGCCAACCACCACCAAATGGCCTAGTGGTAAGGTCCTTGGTTTCCTCACAAGAGATCAAGGTTCAAACTTTGCTAGGTGTTTACATTTGGGTTTGGCCAGGGAAGGGTCAGAAACGGTCTAGGGTATGTTTCGAATCAAAGTGGGGTGATTGTAATTGCTGTTTCCAACTCTTGAAATGTTTATGATATATTTCTAATTCTAACTCAATATGCTTCATTATACTTGAATATGTTGGCCATCAGGTTCCCTTTAATATGCTACTACAATAGCCTTTCTTGAGGTGGAAAATCTTGACTGTGAATGGGTTCTTCTACATGCGTTGTTTAGGTCAAACACGTGGCTACTGTGAATAGGTTGATTTTTTTATGGTTTATATCTAAGCAGGAAATATGTTACATTGATTGAACCAATCAATGGGTTTGAAAATTGCCAAACGTGTATTTATTAGACAACCTCAAATGCACGTTTTGTGTGTTAATTAAGTGAAGTACCTGATCAATTGCAGTTTTTAGGAGCATCATGATTTCTCATGGCCATTCTCGAAGCTCGGTGTTAATTATTAATATCTGAAGCCTTTGAACCTGAACATCAACAACACAACAATTTAATGCACTTTTATAGTTGTATACTATGATAAGTTGCAAACAAATATTTTTAAAAGTTATTAATCCAATACATATTGATGAAAATTTTTCATTGAATCCTTATCAATACATGTTTGCAAAAGAAAGATGGTCTCGATTTATGGAGTTTCAAGCTACAACAGGCACCTTGAGCATTGATGATCCGTATAGTGTCTCTTCCAACCTGATGATTTCATTTTTGGATCCATAGGCTACTTGAGTCCGGTAATCAATATTCGCGATAAACTTATCTCCCACAGATTGTGTCTCGTCACTATTGTAACCTCTAGCATTCTCGATCAATATTCCAATGCCAATGCATACATACCCCCCCCCCTACACACACATAGAGCATATTATGGGATCTTGATCACGTGTCATTTGCTCAATCAGAGAGTCTGTCTCTTCTTCCCTTCCATAAACTATGAGAGCAATACCCAACGCTAACCCCCTGCACAGCATAATTAATAATATTAAAAGTTGAAAAATATCATAATAATTGAAGGTGGGAAATTGTTGGTGGTTAAGCATGTTCAGTAACGGGTCAAAACATATAGATTTGAGTTGGTTGGGTTAGCCCAAACACTTTTTTGTCCAACTATTTATAACTTATTAATGTGCAAAAAGTGGTTAAAAAGAAACATTTTTTTCAAATATTAGTAATTCTATTAGCATAATGATTTTAAAGGTTCTACACAATAACCTGATTCGACCCACACATAATTACATGAGCGAATTTAGGGATATCTGATAATGATTTGACATAGCAAAAGAAGCAATTTGAAATCCAGAATTCACCTTATGATCTTTGTGCTCTTGTGTCTCGTGAGCATACACTAACATCAGTGTTGCTTTCTCACTCGAAGTCCTGACCATTAATAGACCCATAATAATAGCAGCCGCTTCACCCGCAACAGCACTGTCTGTATACAACATAGTATTTAACTCGTGATAAATACCTTCATCAGCAGTCCCTAAGCAATCAACATGTTGAACAACCCTGCAATAAAAAAGTAAAGTTAGCATTTCAGAAATGCTTAGAAGACAAGCACCTCGTGATTAGTACCGTGCATTTGTGTATTTTGTTGCACTGTGGCAACAACTGTCCCTGGTCTCTATCTATTCCTTTATTGTCTTAAGAATAAGTAAATCCGACCTGTTTAAAGATTCATAACAATATGAAAATCTTTCTAAACTGAAATATTGGACATGATAACACAGTAAAATAAATATAAGTTACTCACTTTTTATGAGTGTATAAAAACTGAAGAGTCAACTTTACTGGCAAATTTTAAGTAATCTGGTGACGCAAGATCCTGATATACTTTCAAGGCATAATAAGTACCTATCCAGATATCATGATATAATTTGTCATCGGGTTTTGTTTATCAGATTGCAGGGGCAATTCCTTCTCATATCCCTCAAGATTCTTTGAGGTTATGGTATCTTTGGTATTAATTCCAACTAATGCTACAAAATCTTCTGAGAACCGTTGATAAAAACAACATACAAAAAGTTGAATTAGACGTTTTTTCCTATTTCTTTTTAAACTGTTTACTTGTTTTTAATTTTTTTAAGGGGCGTTTGGATTTGTTGATTAAAGTGTTTGTCCACTTGTTAACATTAAAAAGAAACAATCCCAAACACACTATTTAACTGAAAAGAACTTATTTACTTACGCTATAACAAAGCACTTAAATATCGTCAAACGCCCTTACTAGTCTCTCACATGCATAAAGCAAAATTTAACTTAAATATTTTCAAACAAAAAAGTTGTTATAGTTCAACTCAACTCATAAAATGACTAATTTTGACTAATTCCATAACCAATCTATTTTCTGTTTGTACATAAAGTTTACAAAACCTCTAACAACCTTATGTGATATAATGTTTATATACGGAGAGATAGTGTCATTACCTTACCAAAGAATTCGATTCTGATAACTGCACGAGGTCATCGATAACCCATTGTGGTGAATTGTAACCTGAATTTTGGTGTGTTGGTGCTGTCAAAGGAACAATGTGTGGCACAATCGCCAAATTGTTAGTGGACAATGGTGGTGGCTCTTGGTGATTCGTTTCGGGCTCCTGGGTTGAATTGGAACTATGGGACATATGGATCCCAGTCGCTGAGAAACGCTGGTGGTTAGCAGTAAGGCTACCTGCTGCATGAACTGGTTCGACATGAAGAAAATGCATGTTGAATGTTGATGTGCTAATTAGCAACCATGTTTTAAATTTATAGAAACAAGAATTACCGGTTAACTAGGAACACATTCGGGCAAGTATACCCTAGTCAATTGTAGTATAGTAGTGGTAAGTCAAGGTCGTCCCAAGAGAATTGGTTCCACTCAAGTGTCGTTTGTTTGTCTAAGCAAGTAACAAGTTGGTGGTTATGATTGTCACGGATCAAACCACAAGAAAAATAATAAGATAACATCACAAAAAGAACATTAATCACAAGAATCACATCAATAACAAACATCTTGAAATATAAAAGTAACAAAGTTTACCCAAAGTATGAATTACAAATAGGTAAAGGTGAAAGGTTATAGCTACCTTCAAGCCCCATCACCGTAACAAAGTTTCCAATCAACTACAACTTCTAACCAAACTAGAGAATCACTCCAATATTTGGTGATACGTCCTCCATGAACGGCAGAAGTTTGTGGTAAGGTGGTGACAAATCTTCCTTAGAAATGCACACCGGTTTTGATTACAATCCTTCCTCTAGAGTGGAGGATAGAAATGCACCTTTGTTTTGGTGACAATCCTTCCTTTAGGAATGCACCTTTGTTTTGGTGACAATCCTTCCTCTAGGATGCACACTTAGAACTAAGCCTAAGCACTCATATTTGTAGTAGAAATCAAGCTTAGCCTCCAAGCAAGTTTCTTGGGCACTAAGTTGTCATAAAATGCCAGGTTTAGGAGTTATTATGGAGACATGATCGGACTTGGGGCTTAATGACACTTAATTATACATTAAAAATGACTTGGGGAAGTCAGATTGGTCCATCCGATCGGTTGGATTCCATCCGATCCGGATGGATGAAAAGGTCAGTTTCCAACCGAATCGGTTGCGGGCTCCTACCGATCGGATGGATGAATTTGGCAGAAAATGATAAACATGAAAGTTGTAGATCTTTCTCTTAGCTTTCCGTGGCTGCGAATCGGGGGTCAAACGGAGTCCGTATGCTCAAGTTATGGCCAAAATGGTGAAGGTGTGTCGAGAACAACAAGTCCTCCATTATTTCTTCGTTTTAGCTTCATTCCTTCATTTCACTTCTTGTTTTCCTTCTTGTGCTTTATTCTTGAGTCCTTGGAGTGACAACTTCATGACTTTTATCTTCTCGAATATACTCCAAGAGATTTTCATTTGTCGGGAATTCCTCCGTACATTCATAAATCTTCGTTTTTGATCATTTTTACGTCTTTTCCTTCATTTTCCTTCCATGAACCTAAAATAGAGAATATACTTCATTAAGTACCATAAGTTCATAAAAGTGACCAAAATATATGCATAAAATCCACAATAACGCTCCTAAAAATATGTTAATTTTGAGCGTTATCAAATCCCCCACACTTGAACTTTGCTTGCCCTCAAGCAAATCTAGAATTAAAGAAAATAAATCCACATGGTGCACAAGAATTATTAGAAAAATGCGATGCAAATCTACCAAGTACAAGTACTAGATACGATTCATCGTTTTAAGCTTTAAGTGAAAAACCGAGATGTTTGACAATACCCAATGATTTTCTTGCTTGATTAACATTTCTAAACACCTCACGAAAAAGGAACGAAGTATAATTCACTCAATCACTCATTTATTTAGGTGGTGTAGTATATATAAGAGAAATCACACACATTGCTCAGTCATGATTTGTTTATTACCATAGGCTTGTACAAGAAACAAAACTCCACCGACGTGGTGTAAGCACCAAGTGTAAACATCTAAAGAGGACTTTTATTCGGGTTGTAATGTTTAGGCTTCGGGTTGTACCAGGCTTAAATTCAAATATCTCATACAAAAACATAATAGTTTACTGGCGCGAATTCTTGATTACTCAAAAACCGGATGGTCACTACAATATTCATGCACTTGATATTCTCACAAAGCCATTACAATATCTGGATAGATAAAGTAATTTGGTAAGGGTAGGGATAAGGCATGAGAATATTTATGAAATTGGTTTTAAAAGAAAAATCAAGTCAACTCTAAGTCCCATTGTTGCTAGTTACCGAACAAACCACGAACCCGTAAATGATTATAGTTACAATCTTCCTCTTCTTCAAATAACACATATCGATACATCGATTCGCCATAACAATATTCTTCATACTTAGCACATGGGCTAACAACATATCACAAGATTTCCTTTATTCACATATATAACACATTTGCTATAATCGTCACCTTATAGTTGCGATGACTTTTTTTTTATTTTTATTTTTTTATTTATTATTTTTTAAAAAAATAAACCCCCCACACTTCGCATAAGCATCACCACAACAATACAAATAAGAAGCTGCAGTCTCCGTCTTTGTCGGAATGGAACACACATGATTGGTGAAGTGTGGCTAACTAATAATCATCAGAAACTATCCAACAACCAAGCAACTAGCAACCCACCATTTAGACTTTGACAAGGGTTAGGCTAAGGTTTAAAGTGTAAAATATTTTTGTATTTTTCTGGATTTAACAAAATGAAAAGGATGGCTCGGAGGGTGAAACTAGGGGTATCTAGCATTAAAGATGAACGCTAACAAATGGGTTCTAAATACGAGGATAACTAACCGATGTGGTTAGCAAAAATTTGTTTTGTAAACGGATGGCCATTTGGTTTTATTCCTAAGGTGCCTCTTTATCACACGAATACACTTATATCACACGAATGCGATCTTACTGCGGTCTGGTAATGATTTACAAGTACAAGTTCTAGAATAAATAAAATCACCGGCACACTCATAGCAAAAGATTCAAGCATAAAAAATGTATGCTATATAGGAAATAGGCTCAAATCCTCACAGTTTAGTGGAAAGGGTTATAATATGTGCTAGCAAATGTTATCGATCCTAGAATGGATTGCAATATGAATCGGGACGCATCTCAAGTTTTTCAAAATTACCGATTTCACCAGTGGATTGATCCAGTTATTCTAATATATTATCCTAAAAGCGTGAAAACAACTAGATCACAAGGGCAAACAAGTATACAAAAATTATTTTCAAATTGGCCCAAAAATTCAGAAAGTTAAAAATGAGTTTCGTTTTTCACTATTTACTTCCCCCCACAATTAAGTTATGCATTATACTCATGAAAAATAAACTTCAAAGCATGTAAAATAGGGAAAATAAATATGTAAATAAATAGTCCAAGAGAAACGAAACTTCCCGGGCCATAGAAATTGCGATCGAACTCCAAATGATAAGATGCTAAGCAAATGCTAGCATAAGCTTGTGAGATCAACCAATTTCTCATTCAACAAATCATCTTCACACCAAGTATAATGTCACCAATAATCCAATCTCCAAGAGCTTATTGAATCTGCAAAGACAAACAAAACTACTAAAAAGGCGTAAAATCCTAAAACTCACTTTCGTAGGCATCACCGTTGCATTTAGCATATGCAACAAGCCTTTTAAAGCACTCGGTGGCCTGAGTGGACGAGTGAAGTCTCGTGAGGGTTTCCAGTGAACATACCCACAAAGTTCAAAACTTTTTTATTTATAACAAAACACGTACTTATTTATTTACAATGTACTAAAATTAAAAATAACAAAACTGAGTTTATGTAGAATTATAAAAAAATGAGACTCTTGCAAAACAAAAAGACATTTAAAAACACAAACAGACAATACGAAAAATTAATTTTTTTTTTTTTTTTTTTTTTTTTTTTTTTTTTTTTTTTTTTTTTTAACGATTGGTCCAACCGATCGGTTGAAAATTTGACACAATTTAAAATTTTACCAAGGGATCCAACCAATCAGTCGGATATCCAACCGATTCGGTTGGAATGAAAAATAATTTACCGAAAGCTCCAACCGATCCAGTTGGACAAAAATTCATTTTATTTTTTTTTTCAATAACAATTTTTACTAAAAACTTTTTATTGATAAAATAAAACAAGAACGCAAAAAGTAACGAACACGAAAATAAACACAAGCAAAACACATAAACACATATATACTAGTAAAACACAAGAACATAAAACGACACAAAAAGCATAAACAAATAAAAGCACAATCACATAAAATGAAAATCACATAGACGCAAACAAACACAATTAGTCACGTAACACAAATTAAAACAAAAAAAGATAAACTAAGACAATCTTATTCAAAATTAATATGAAACTAATCCGAACAAGAATAACACAAACAAAAAGAAACACAAAAATATGCAAGAGATCACATCACATATAAAACATAAACTCATAAAACAAGAAAAATGCAAACTAGAAAATAGGAAAGAAGCCTCCAACCGAATCGGTTATTGGTGGTGACCGATTGGTTAGAGTGATTTGGGTGGTTTTTTTTTTTTTCTTTCAAACACTTTTCGAGCACATTTAGGTAACAAATATTAAAATGAGCATTTTTAAAACACATGAAACCAAAACTCCGGCAACGGCGCCAATAATTTGTTGCGGCGGTGCCGGAATTATGATCAAGCAAGGAATCAATATAATAAGCAAACGAGCAATTTATCAAACAAGAAGACAATTAAACAAACACAAGAATACAAACGCAAGTCCCCGGCAGCGGCGCCAAAAACTTGATGTGCTAATTAGCAACCATGTTTTAAATTTATATAAACAAGAATTACCGGTTAACTAGGAACACATTCGGGCAAGTATACCCTAGTCAATTGTAGTATAGTAGTGGTAAGTCAAGGTCGTCCCAAGAGACTTGGTTGCACTCAAGTGTCGTTTGTTTGTCTAAGCAAGTAACAAGTTGGTGGTTATGATTGTCACGGATCAAACAACAAGAAAAATAATAAGATAACATCACACAAAGAACATTAATCACAAGAATCACATCAATAACAAACATCTTGAAATACAAAAGTAGCAAAGTTTACCCAAAGTATGAATTACAAATAGGTAAAGGTGAAAGGTTATAGCTACCTTCAAGCCCCATCAACGTAACAAAGTTTCCAATCAACTACAACTTCTAACCAAACTAGAGAATCGCTCCAATATTTGGTGATACGTCCTCCATGAACGGCAGAAGTTTGTGGTAAGGTGGTGACAAATCTTCCTTAGAAATGCACACCGGTTTTGGTTACAATCCTTCCTCTAGAGTGGAGGATAGAAATGCACCTTTGTTTTGTTGACAATCCTTCCTTTAGGAATGCACCCTTGTTTTGGTGACAATCCTTCCTCTAGGATGCACACTTAGAACTAAGCCTAAGCACTAATATTTGTAGTAGAAATCAACCTTAGCCTCCAAGCAAGTTTCTTGGGCACTAAGTGGTCATAAAATGCCAGGTTTAGGAGTTATTATGGAGACATGATCGGACTTGGGGCTTAATGTCACTTAATTATGCATTAAAAATGACTTGGGGAGGTCAGATTGGTCCATCCGATCGGTTGGATTCCATCCGATCCGGATGGAGGAAAAGGTCAGTTTCCAACCGAATCGGTTGCGGGCTCCTATCGATCGGATTGTTGAATTTGGCAGAAAATGATAAACATGAAAGTTGTAGATCTTTCTCTTAGCTTTCCGTGGCCGCGAACCAGGGGTCAAACGGAGTCCGTATGCTCAAGTAATGGCCAAAATGGTAAAGGTGTGTCGGGAACAACAAGTCTTCCATTATTTCTTCGTTTTAGCTTCATTCCTTCATTTCACTTCTCGTTTTCCTTCTTGTGCTTTATTCTTGAGTCCTTGGAGTGACAACTTCATGAGTTTTATCTTCTCGAATATACTCCAAGAGGTTTTCATTTGTCGGGAATTCCTCCGTACATTCATAAATCTTCGTTTTTGATCATTTTTACGTCTTTTCCTTCATTTTCCTTCCATGAACCTAAAATAGAGAATATACTTCATTAAGTACCATAAGTTCATAAAAGTGACCAAAATATATGCATAAAATCCACAATAACACTCCTAAAAACATGTTAATTTTGAGCGTTATCAAATGTTCAGGTTCATCACAGTCGCGGTGGAAACGTGCTATATCCTCTACACAAATTTGATCACTGGGACTATTGACATCATCTTCTATTATTTAGGTTACCGAAGTTACGTTGTTCAACTGTGAACCATAAATTATTATGTTGTCCAAGTTTGTTTAAAAATAACTGGAGTAACAAATATATATTTACAACAATAAAATTTGCTACTGAACTTTCATGGGTTATGCCGTTACACTAGGATTTCACCATGATCTCTGTTGTACGCATGTGTTTGTTCACTTAACTCAAGACTTTTATTACATACATGATACAACCTCCTAAATACCTACTTATTCTTCTAGTTATATTAACCCTTTTGACCATGTCTCTACACGACTAATTATTGTTTGTCGTAAATTGAATTTCCCATGGCCCGACTACTATCCAATGATCTAGCTAACTCTATTCCTAATGAAAATATATAATTGAAAAAAACTGATAAAAGAAGGTCACCCTCATATCGAGTCATGGTTGAATTCAATAACCAAAATGCATAAAAAGACTAATCCCAATTTCATCATACAAAATTTTAATAATTAAATAACGAATTTGAAACAAAAAAAAATCCATTCCTAATTCATCATACCTTAAAATTGATCATAATTTGATTAAAAAAAATACCTTTAGATCTCTAATTAAAACGATACTTTTAATCAACAATGTGTACCTTGGTTTACGGGATGATAGTCTTTCCTTATTAGACTAGTCAATTCGTCAATTACGTATTTTCTGAAATTAGGGTTCTTCATTAATTGATGAGTCGATCTCAATTGGGTGAAATTAGGCTTCGTATATGTGTTGTTTAAAACACGCATCATGAATTTTAATAACATAGGTTTGATAAAGATGGAATTGATTGATCGGGCGTCTGTGTTTATGGAATTGATTTAGCATTGAGTGATCGGAGGCGTGATTATAGGTTTGACTTGGCTGAAAATTTGAATTCTGAGTGAAGAGAAGTGTTCTAGGCGTGTGTTTTGCTGACATGGATTAAACGTGGCATTAGTTATGAATTCTTTTTGTCCAAGTGACGTTATCTACTTGGCAGGTATTGCTAATATATATAGGGGGATATATATATATATATATATATATATATATATATATATATATATATATATATATATATAGGGGAGGGTTAATGTGAGATCAAACTTAAAGTTGTAAAAATAAGATCTAGTCTAAACAACCACTAAAACCGTTTTATAAATAACCATATTAGCAATTATATACAAAAAATAAAGTATTAATACGAATTAACATTTTATCAACTAATAACCAACTGATACATGAGTTTAGATTAGTGATACACAATTATAAATTTACATGTTGAATCAAAATGTACCACCTTAACCTGATACATTACATGTCGAATCAAAGTGTATCACCTTGGTTTTGTCAATTTAAAAAAGAAAACCATCGGAACTTTAAAAATTTTAGTTGTACTAAATAAAAAAATTTATTTTATTTTAACGAGAGTGTCACTTGTCAAATTTTATTTGGATCTTATTTTAACAACTTTAAGATTGATCTTATTTGATCTACATTATATATATATATATATATATATATATATATATATATATATATATATATATATATATATATATATATATATATATAAAGGAAATAACTTCATTTATATATCTATATTACTTTGGAAAGTGTTTAGGATTTTCTAAATAAATAAATCTTAAAATTTTTAAAACCAAAAACATTTCTTAAATAAGAAATTAATAAGCAATTATTTAATGTTATTCACTTTATAGCTTCCATGACAATTTTTATGAATAAAAGTAACATCATTTCATACACTTTGTAATAGTTTTCAAATATTTATACAATCCATTAATATAGTAAAATATTTATACAGTTTATTAGGTGTCGACTTGTAACAGCCCAAATCTCAATGGTATATAAGCCAACCTAAAAACTCAAACACCAATACGAAATACACCCTTTCTTATTTTTTCGAGCACAAGTAAAAAAAACACACACACAATATTAGATAAATCTACTCTCACATTGGTGTTCGGTTACCTACAGTAGAAATGAATAAGCTTTACTTCTCGGATTATAGCAATAGAATGACAACATTTATTTGGACTAGACGAGTACCCGTGCATAGCAACGGGATTTTATAGCGGCAGATAGTTATAGTGATATTTTGATTACACAAAATACTTAACCAAAACATCATTTGCGTAACCAAAATATCACTATAACTATCTGCCGTTATAACATCCCGTTGCTATACACGGGTACTCGTGTAGTTTTTTATAAAGCTATGTACTAATTTCGTTAAAGGAATTTTACAAACATACATTCATACATACATGTACAATTGTACAAACATACTTAGTCAACTAAATCATACACACATACGAAGTACAATTATTGTTGTTTCCATTGCATTCCACATCTCGGTCTATGATAACTTCACCAAAAACTGTAAATTCAAAAAATCAAACTTATGAACATTTAAATAAGCAAAAATTGAAGGGGAAAAAAGGAATATACATATAGCATTTGTGAGGGTCATAACAAAAGCATTCGCTTCAACTAAGCATGATCACCCAAGTGGGTGGTATGTTTTCATAGTGGAAACTATATGAAACATTCAAAATAACATTTGTAAACATATGTTTAAATAGTAAGACCAATAAACTAAAAAGTTAGATATAATTAAATGTGACTTTTCATTCATGATGATCATTTCAACATTCAACAAATGATTTATCCCGTACATGGGCTTCTTCGTCCAAATACGAATATGGCCCAAATGATAGTATTGCACTAAATCATCAACAAAAGTGTATCAAAGTTTGTCACACCATAGCTAGAAACAAAATAAAAATACGACTATATTAAATTAAGGAATCCCTGGGACCAGAACCATCCACACATTTGCTTGTATTTTGTTAAACCATAACAATGTATATAGAGACATATGAATACATGTAAGAGCACAAGAAAACACGTAATTAATCAGGGAAAAAAAAGATTCAAAAGTGAGCAATAAAAATGCGTATATACATTTGACTATTTGAGTACCTTCTTGAAAGTGATAGATACCCTTATCAGGTTGATTAGTTTGTGTTTGTTATGAGGCATTGAGGCGGTTGTGTCCAAGCTCTCATAATACGAACACGTAAGATACAAAACGCTTTATTTACCTTTACAACATTCTTCATTGACGGTTTCACCTGATTAAACTTCGTAACATTTGATAGCCAAATAAAGCATGAAAACTAAACAGACATAACATAAACTACAAAAATGTTAAGTAATATGTCTTACGGACTTACGATATCGAGAAGATCAGTCTATGATTTCAACTCTAACATGTAGATGTTGTGGATGAGCCTGCAAGATCAAACAATAAGTAATCTACTCAAAACCAAACAATAAACATACACATTAAAATAAAGAAATGGATCAAGGATTGCATAATAAAAAAGATGATGGAAAGAAAGGCATTATACTTTTTTTTGCAAACGATTAAAGTTTGCATCAATGGAGGCTTTATATATTAACGAAAACGCATTAAAAGATATCAATCTAAGTTAGGCAATGATTTATACATATCATGTAAATTTGAAATTGTTTTTAGGGATGAATGTTACAGGTAATTTGAATAATTAGGTATGTTTTAAATGAAATACTATGTTTAACTGATATTACGTATTAGCATTTAGTAATTTACATACTTGCCTAAATAATTTTGAAAATACACGTTTGACTAATTATTCACGAAAAAGTTTAAATTTTAGTAAAAGTTTAAATTTTACTACATAATTTTAATTGATTAAATTCTTTAATTAGTTCCTTCAATAATTTTAGTTAAATTTTAAGTTTTCACTTTCATAGTTATAAAATATCCTTTTTTCACTTTTTAGTTTCAATTTTTCAACATTTCCTTTTTTATTAAAGGTTCAACATATCACAATATGTATTTTTTTCATTATTCCGTCAATCAGTTAAGTTTGGTTAATAAATTATGCAAATGAACACAAAAGAAAAAAACAAAAAAAAAAACAAAAAAAAGGAAAATACGTGCATGTTTTATATAAGAATGGGTAAAAAGCTTAACAATTGAATTTTGAATGATAAGAAACAATGACAGTATTCCATAAGCAAAGATTTTTTTTTCTTTATATAAGATGTTGTATTGTTATTTTGGAAGTAATCGATGAATAAATCAATTGCAAAAAAGTGATTTACGTGATCTCATTACTTCATTACAAATATCTGTAAATAAAATATGAATTTACATTTATTAGTTTTAAAACTTTCCAAAGTTAAGCATACAAATTGAATGTTGATTGATTAATTCACTTTTTAAACATGTAAACACATTTATTCTCGGTGCGAGAATTCAAGAAAGTGTTTTGGACAATTGAATTGTTGCCGTCAATATGAATTGTTGCCATCAATATGATTCAAAGCTTTCCAGTTTCGGTTCACATTAATTAACAAGGCAACATACAAGGGTAAAATCGGAATTCACATTAATTCATAAGGCAACACACAAGGGTAAAATCGGGATTAACCAAAAGTTAAGTTTTTCACAATTTCACAATTCCACTTTGACCATTTCTCTATTATAAGTAGTTAAGATATGAAATAGTTTGCATTGTTATTGCTTATACTCCCTCCATCTCATATTTGTTGTCCATATTTCTTTTTGTGAATGTATCAAATTAATTGTCTACTTTCCATTTTAGTAAGAGAAAGAGAATTTAGCTGGGGAATATTTTATTTGAATGGTTAAGAATTATAGTGGTCACACTTTTATTAAACTTTGCGATTCTTGTTTCATGACAATAATTTTGAGACGGGGGGAGTAGTTATTTAATTAAAAGTTGTTATCCATTCGTAAAGTTATTGTTAGAAAGAACGTATAAATAAAAAATGTTTGCTTGCCATCAAATTATGCACAGGATACCCGCCGTCGCATTACGCGGATAGCCTTCTAGTACTTCTAAATACAAGAAAAGGTACTCATACAAAACTCAATGAGAATACTAAAAATCACCAATATGAGACATGTAATATTGAAACACACCATTTTCAATCTTAGCTAATGGTATTTAAACGAGTTGTTTTAATCTTATATTATGTTTCGTCATACCAAATGGATACAACTAACAAATGAGTTAATTTGCACCTAGGGGTGGAAATGAGCCGAGCTGCTCGTGAAAAGCTCGGGATCGAATCGGTAAAAAGCTCGAACGAGCCGAGCCTAAACGAGCTCGAGCCCGAGCTCGAGCCTAAGTTGCAGCTCGTTTATTAATCGAGCTCGAGCCCGAGCTTTACATAGAAAGCTCGTTTAGGCTCGCGAGCCTAAACGAGCCCATGGTATTAAACATATATACGAGCCGAGCTCGAGCTTATTAACAAGCTTAATAAAGATATATTACGAGCCGAGCTCGAGCTCGAGCCAAGATTTCACTTTTCATGGCCAAATCGTATAAACGAGCCGAGCTCGAGCCGAGCCCGAGCCTATATAATATACAACGAGCCGAGCTCGAGCTTAAAATTTAAGGCTCGAAACGAGCCGAGCTCGAGCTCGAGCCTTTTAAAACTTAAACGAGCCGAGCTCGAGCTCTGGCGAGCTCGGGCTCGGCTCGGCTCGTTTCCACCCCTATTTGCACCCATCCATGTAAATTTACATCAACATAACCTTTAGAGCATTGGTAATCTTGGTGCCGTGGCCAAAAAGTACTGTTACGTCAGCAAAAATCTGCACGGCACCAGAAATCTCATGGCACAACTTTCTGGCCGTATCCGTTGGCACCAGAAATTCTGGTGCCGTCGGTTTGGTTTTTTATTTTTTTTTTATTTTTACATAAAATAAAATATACACAATATTAACTAAAAATAATTTCATTAATTAAAAAAAAACCACACATATTACAATTAAAAGAAAAAAAAAAAAAAAAAAAAAAAAAAAAAAGTTGCATGAAAAAAAATAGAATAACTTATACTAAGTCCAAAGCTCAAAACACACACCCAAATGTGCAAAGCTCAAGTCTAATTTTCATAAAAAAAAATAAAAATAAAAAGTTGTATAAAAGAATAAAAAATAGTATAACTTATACCAAGTCCAAAGCCCAAACACACCCAAATGTGCAAAGCCCAAGTCAAATTTTCATTTAAAAAAAAAAAAAAAAAAAAAAAAAAAAGAAAGAAGGAGTCTTCTTCCTCGTTGTGCTGCAAACACACACAAAAACACACATACAAAGTTATAAACCCACTGAAAATTCAGGAAAAAAAAGAAAAAGAAAACCCACCGCGCTGGCTGGCCACCACGGCGCAAGGCTCGATGACGCCACCCGCGTAACCGTGCGCCGTCGCATTTTTTGGGCTGAAAGGATGGCGCGACTCCACCAGCCAAGGATACCTTTGCGCTTACAAGCCAAAGCGAAATGGTAGAGAAATATATCACAATATAGGATAGCCATTTTAAAATGTAGCCGACTAATCATTATATTTTTCTTTCTGTATATTAATTTACTTTTTCTTATTTTATATGTGGAATTTTAATAATTTATAGTGTTTAGTTAGATACATTCATGAATGATTATCCTTATAATATAGCGAGAATATGGTTATGTTTGGCAAAAGTAATTGTGAGTAGCAGTGATCAGTAGCAGTAAGCTGTGAGCTGTAGCAACAGCTCACTGCTCACCGCTTCTTAAAAAATCATTGAAAAAAAGAGCTTTCTTAAAAATACCCCAAATCTCACCGTTTTTTTTGCCAAACGAACACTAAAAATCAAAAAGCTCATTGCTCACCGCTTATCGCTCCAAAAAGCTCTACGCCAAACATAGCCTATCTGTAATTTTGTTAACATTTTTTCCCAAAAGGCAGAAATTTAGTAAAATAAAGTTGTGTTTAACAAATTAAATAAACACGATTAGAACTTGTCGTAATTAAATGTTTACTTTAGAGTTGTTTGAGTACTTTTTTTCTGATTAGATTGGTACACCGGCTTTTCGCTATGAAAAATATTTGAATAAAATTTTTTCTAAAAAAATTTCGAAAAAAAATATTTTGGAAAAAATATTTTTTTTCGAAAATATTTTAGAAAATATTTTTTAGATTTTTTTTTAATTTTTTTCTAAAAAATATTTTTTTAGAAATTTTTAGAAATTCCAAAAAAAATTAAAATTTTTTTCATATTTTTAAATTTTTTTTTCAAAAATATGTTTTTTGAATTTTAAAATTCAAAAACATTTTTTCGAAAACCTTTTTTTTTAAAATTTTTTGTCTTTTTTTTTTTTTTTTTTTTTTTTTTTTTTTGAAATTAGTTTTTTGGAAATTTTTTGGTGCTGATGGACTGTATAAACACGGGAAAAAAGTGGAAAAACGAAAGAAAATGTGTAAAAACAGACCAAAACGTGTAAAAACGCATGAAAAAGTGAAAAGAAAGTCAATGGACTAAAGGCGAAACTCAAGCCAAACGGCAAGGACCATTAATGTAACTTTTATAACTGAAATACGTTAAAAGATGACCGGTGAAAACAGACGCAAACCACATGGACCGATAATGTAAGTTTTTTCATATGTTAACCTCCAAACCGGTCAACCTGGTAAAAATCCGGTCAACGTTACGTATCTTGTGCCAATTTTGAAAATTTGTTAGCGATATAAATAATATATTTAGTATGTTACACATTTCGGTACTTTTGAGAAAGTATGTTACGTATCTACAAACTTAGTCCTATTTACTACTAAAGATATTTTTGTCCACTATATAAACAAAATTTGTATACACTCTCATTTTGCACACCTCATTTACACACACATACGCACACATAATTTGTTTTTCCACAGTTCTGTATGTTCTTCCCCAATTTCAAAATTAACAATCTAAACACTACATTTTTCATCATATTCAATGATCAAACACTAAACATTCAATCCAAAGATATATCATGAACTTTAAGATCATCATCATCCTTATCGTTATTTCACTTAGATCTTGTACAATTTATCGTCAATCTTCGATTCATTCGTCCATGAATCTATAATTAATCAAATTGATATAATTGTACGATTTATAAAAAATAAAAAATAAAAAATTAAGTATTCGCTTTTTATTTGTAACAAAAACACAAAGGTAATGGATCTAAATGAGTAATTTGTGGCCGTATCGGAGACGAATCACGCAGTTAACGATTCAAGAGTGTTTGAACAAGTTGTTTTTAATCAGTAGGTGTAAGTAAACTGATATTAATATTTTGACAAAAATACACTGTTGGTCCCTAACTTTCCCAAAAGTATCGGAGACGAATCAAGCAGTTAACAATTCAAGATTGTTTGAACAAGTTGTTTTTAATCAGTAGGTGTAAGTAAACTGATATTAATATTTAGACAAAAATTCACCGTTGGTCCCTAACTTTCCCAAAAGTGTCGCAGGGGCCCCAAACTGAGGAAAATCGTCGCCATGCGTCTCTTTTTCAAATTTTAGAGGCCGATTGCGTCCTTTGACTGTGATCAGTTGGTCAACGCCATTCCTTTCCGTTAAGGTTTGTTTTTAGCACCAGGGCATAATCGTCATTTTGCATGTGAGCTATATCAAAACTTTGTATTGTGTGTTTGTTGGATGCTAGTTTTGTTTGACCTAGGAAAGTCAAAGTTGATGCTGCATATGCATAATGCTAGTTCTATTTAATAGTCGCATGGCACAAGTTAAAACATCTTGAATGTATTAAACATTAAAGTGAATACTAAACATGTGTTGAAAACATTTTGGTTACACAATCATTCAATTTTTAGGTGTATGTTGACTTGTGAAAGTCAAACTGGTTAAATCCAAACAACCGCTAAACTGCATATGCAGCTGCAAACATGCAATTAAAACCAAAAGCTCGGAATATCAAGATTAAAATTATTATTTAAAATTTGTTTCATTACGTAATGAAATTAATCCGAAAGGTACGACAAATGTACATCATCATAACTGAGTGTTTCTAAACATTCATCATTTTTTGTTTCCTTACTATATTTTTTTTCTAATTTCCTAACTGAAGCCACCTCTTTCCAATGCTCCTCTGCCGCTGTAGCATGCCTTCCTTGTTCCACTTCACAATGGCTTTCTTCTGCCTCCTCCTTTTCTTCTTCCTGCTCCTTTTCATCTTCCTCCTTAAAATCTTGTTCCAACGCAGCTTCTAGTTCATAATAGAAGCTTTCATCACCTTCAACTTTGGGCGATTGTTGTTGGTTAGATATAGGGGTTTCTACTGCCACATCTGCTACATCTCTTGGTTTTTTGGTCATTTCCTTGTTTTCGATAACTGCATCTGCATCTCTTACTCTTTTATTTTCGGAGAACATGCTTACCGGTGAATGTGATTGATGTTTGAGGTTGATGATATAAGATTGGTATGTAGTAACGTGTTTATAGAACAAATATATACACAAATAATGGGGATAACGAGGAGTCAATATTAAATTTTAGAAGCATTTTTGGACTCTTTGGTTTCCCCATTATTTGTTGGAAATATGAACACATTTATATTTCCATTGTGACGCAGTATTAAATTTGACGCATTTGACTTTACCAAGTCAAGCATCATTATAGATATCCAGGTTCATGAACATTGTAACAATGTTATCTACATACTTGCAGGCAGACAAAGTATTCTAACAATGCTACATACAGACCACAGAAGGAGTGTTTAGCATAACAGCTGTAGTAGGTCATTATTAGGAGTGTTTGTCAAAATGTAGTCAAACAAGTCTTCTAACAAGTAATATAACTGAAATAATTCACAAACATATAATCTAACCCATAACATTAAAGCATTAAAAAAATTCCGCAAAAGTGGACTTTATAAGTTTTCATTTAAAAGGACTTACAAAATTGCCACATATGTGGATTTCATGTCTGCCTTTAGAAGGACTTAGAGAAGTGCCTCAGCTGTGGACTTTGATGTTTGCCACTTATGTTGACTTGCAATACAGACTTTGATAACAAGAATTGTACCTAAACACCTAGTTGTCCAGAATTTAAAACATGTTTATAGGAAAGCCCATTGACTATCATTTGCTTGGCAGGATTGAGTTGGTATATCAGCAGCTATTCTTTCTTGGACACTTGAATTACCACTATCATGAGAGGATACATTTCCACCTTGGACACTTGAAATAGGAATAGCTTCAGTAGCCACACTACCACAATCTCTGATATTTAAATCAATCAAACAGTTAACTCTGTAAATCTAATATTGATCTAAAGGTATTATCAACTGGATAACCTGGATCTCTTTTTACTTTTCATGTTTTGATATAGCTCACATGCGAAATGACGATTATGCCCTAGTGCTAAAAACAAACCTTAACGGAAAGGAATGGCGTTGACCAGCTGATAACGGTCAAAGGACGCAATCGTCCTTTAAAACTTGAAAAAGGGACGCTGGGCGATGATTTTTCCCAGTTTGGGGCCCCTGCGACACTTTTGGGAAAATTTAGAGACCAATGATTTATTTTTGTCTAATATTTAATTGTCGAATATTCATTTTTTTACTCAATTAGTTGTTAAATTGTGGATTAAGTCGCCAAAACTTATATTTGTGCGTTTTTTTAGGTGTGCTAGATGTAAATGATGCATAATTTAGTTGAATTTTGCTTATTAGTCATTAGATTATGTTTAACATATGATCTCGATGAAATGTGTTATATCACATGTGATTTAGAACAACCTAATGTTATTAGGATGTGACAATTTGGTAACATCATTCATCATTATATATTCTAAACCTATATAGTAGAAGGTTTTGAATAAATGTTATTGGGTTGATGACATCATATGTGATGTGTCAAGAAGGGATGATATGGCATATCAAAGTTTAAAACGTGAAAATAATATGTGAAATCAATTGTGAAACGTAGAGGGGGGGGGGGGTGAATACGTTACTGTTTAAAAACTTCAAATTTGTTGTATCAAATTTGCAAACAAGCTTGCCATAATATGTAAAATGCTAATAATAGTCTTATGACTAACATAAAGCATATAGCAAGTTGTTACACAAGTATAACCATCAAGTCACACCACACACAATGATATAATGCAAGTATAAAAGCAAAGCAATAAGTAAAAGAAAGCGCAAACCAAATACGAGGATTTATTGTGGTTCGGTCAAGGATCTTCTCTCCGCCCTACTCCACTCCTCGAGTACCCAACTCGAGAGTTACTTCACTAGATCAACAAGCTCCCTGCTCGGCAGAGAAAACCTTACAATCGTCGCTTACACTTTATCCAGTACAAAGATAAATACCGGGTTCTTTTACAATGGTACAACCACTCCCGCTAGTTCTTTTACAAGGGTACAACTACTCCCGTTATGTTTTGTGGCCCGACATAAAAACCTTGTGTTTTATGGCACAAACACATAAACCATCTAATCTAGTTTGGTGAATAGATTGTGATGATACAATGATGATCCAAGACATACATGTCTAACGGATATGAATGCCTAATCTAAATAATCTTCTTGAATAAGAAGTCTTCAATCATTGAGGATGTCAAGTGCCCTTGAATCTCCATATGTTGGTATGCTTTAATGAATGATGACTTCAAGATCTTCTCACCTTCTTGGTGGATAAGGAAGTATGCTATGCTTGTGACTCATGATCTTTGAGCTTGCTTCACAGGATCATTACGAGTGTATGCTTACAACATAATGAGAGTTAGTAACATTATGATCATTATGGAAAGGGTGATTGATTCGTGTTTCTACATGGTTTCATACTGATCTAGATGTGTGTAATATGATAGAGAGAATATACGTTCAAAGTCATCAACCTAAGAGAAAACCTGGCGGAACCAAGGAGATACACGGACGGAACCGTCATTTTGGTTCCGTCCAATCCGTGGGTTTGCGTCTTCCAAGTATTTTTCCATATCTAGAATCTTACACAATCTAATTCTTTGTTTCAAGATCTTTCCAAGATATTACCTAAATCTACCAAAGTCAACTTAGAGATTCTAAAGATCTTCCAAAGATATGCATATGATGTATGCCATGATGTAATATATATATTTCTATTTTTAGATTATGATATATATGAAAGTAAACTTGTAAAATGTATATATTACCTAAGTAATGTTGTTTTAGTAAGTTAATGAGTTACTAAAAATGTTTGATTCCTAATGTCATCACATTTTTATTATTTGTAAAAGTTACTAATATTACTTTAACACCTAAAGTGGCACTTATTCTATTTTACACCTAAAGTGCACTTTGACGCCTAAAATACTTAAAGACTCTAAAAGTATTTTAATCATTCTAAATGGTTGGTCAATGGGTTTGATCATAATGCCACATAACAAACATGTACGAACCTATGTTGTAGCATACCAGGACTCAAGACATCGAGAGGTGTTGAATGTATGTTGAGACAAAATATGATTAAAAGTAACTTGTACATTTTACGTTATGTATCAAGTTATACGTTTGTCATCAATCAAAATAAACGAGACTGTATAGATTAAATATCGTAATATTTGCACTAACGATCTCCCCCTTTTTAATGATGACAAAATATGTAAACGTGATAGAACATAAAATATAAAAAGTTATTTGTGTCTGTATTACTTACTTGTATCTGTAATATCTTCTACATTTCCTTCTCCATTTACACTCTTCTCCCCCTTTTGTCAAAACAAAAAGGGCGTGTCCTTGCAGTTTAAACTTCATTTCTCCCCGAAATGGCGAGCTTGCATCATCCCTAGTGAAGTTAAGTCTTCAACTCCAATTTCCTAATGTTGTTGCGTCCCTTAGGTTGTTAGCGGATCCATGGATCAAATTTAGTCCCTTAACCTACATCAAGGTTAGTGTTGTGCAACATAAAAATTATATGAAAAATGCATGACAAATGAGATGCATGTTGGACTATGTTGACCTATCTCCTTCTTTATGTCGAAACACAAAAGTGTGTCGAAGAATGAGAATAAAGATGAATGTGTGCATGCTCCCCCTTGAATGTAGCTCCCCCTTGATCAATACTCCTCGTTGCTAGGGTACCAACGTATATGATGCAAGGATGAATAATCCTACAAAATAAAGGTTAGTGCAAGATTGTATAATATGCATTCTATGAATGCTTGATGGAAGCTCCCCCTTGCATTAGGGCATCAATATGAACCTATAAAACAAATATTAGTATAATAGAAGCTTTGTCAGTAGACAAGTATGTCATATACAACCAAGTATATAGACGATACAATATGAGTGCTTGATGAAGATTCCTCCTTGTTTGAAGGTATCAAGAAGCATCTAAAATAAGAAAATAATTAATGCAAACTTCATCCTTATATGAGTACATAATATACAATCGAGTGTATATAATGGTGAACCTACAATGAAAGAGTTAGTGCAATATATTTCATTTTTTTGACAAAGAAAGAAAATGATTTATATATGCGATATAAATGATATAAGCAACTCAAAGTAGAGAACCATGAAATCAAAGATCTCATGAGGTGTATTCTTCTAATAAGAATTACAATTATAATAAAAACGAGAATATAATGTGATAAAGTCCAACAAAATAATGCCTAGAAGGAAGATATGAAGCGAAGTTGAAATATAAAGAGTTAAAGTGAGTGGTGCTAGTGTTGGTGTTGGTTTACTAGAAGGATTCATGTGGTGATGACTCGGTAGATGATTCAAGATTGATAAAAGTCAGTTTTCGCTAATCCATGGTGGGAATGATTAGTGAAAGTGATGATGGAAACTGGTGGTGATAACGTAGACAACTATTTAAAGAAGTGTGTATAGCAAATGCTATAATGAATATAATGATTGAACATATGGACTCATGAAATCCTTATCTAAAATTCACAACTTGAGGGATAGACAACGAATATGACTTTATCATCTACCAAAGATGATATATCTTGCCATAGTATATGCTTGAATGGAATTAAAAGAAAGTGACTACAATAAGCACCTAGGAACAGAAATTCCATATAAAGAATAAAGAATACTAAAAACCTATATGAGGATGAGAATGTGTTGGGAATTACACTAACAGTTACCACGGCTAAGCTTGAAGATAACCACTGCTGAAGAATGCACTAGCAGTGGAAACACATTACCATTGCTAGTACATAATTACCACTGCTTATATGATAACTGTTATGTATTCGTATAGATAAGTATAGAATAGATTTTGTGTATATTCTATTTAGATAGCTTGATACTTATCTTGTAAAAGAGGACTCCTTGTGCTATAAAAGGAGGTCCTAGGTTAAAGCTTATGTACGTATCAATTAGAGAGCTTCAAGGTGTAACCCTAGTGATAAAAAAGATCACTCGTATTATCACTCACAAACAAATTTACAAACAAATCTTCTAAGTATTACTAAGTATATTCCGCGTACTTGTTAGTATCATTCAAAGTATCATTCTAACACAAGGCGTGTGTGTAGATCCATCAAGTGGTATCAGAGACAGGTTTCTAATACTTTGATTTAGAAGATCCGAAGTTTACTTACTCTTACAAGATCCAATGGAGATGGAGAAAAGTCAGTACAACATTGCTGCTAAGCTACCTAAGCTTAAACTGAATGACTATGAGATGTGGAAAATAATGATTGAGCATATTCTTTTTGGTGCAAGACTATGCACTTTGGTAAATCCTTATATATGGTGATTCCTTTAAACTAGGAACTTCTTCAGAGACTATTGATGGCAAGGTTGTGCAGAAGTTAAATACAGGACCAATTACAACTAAAGAACGACTCCAGAAGAAGAATGATCTGAAAGCCAGAAGCTCATTGCTAATGACCCTTCCTAGGGATCCAATCTTAGCCTTCAGCAAGTACAGTACTGCTAAGACCTTGTTTAAAAAGATCTGCAATGTTTTTGGTGACAATGATGCTACCAAGAAAACTCAAAAGACCTTGTTGAAACAAACTTATGAAAATTTCTATTCAACAAGTAATGAATCAATTGACAGCATCTTCACTAGACTTCAGAAGATTGTAACACAACTCACTGTGTTTGGAATTGAGGTAGAAAGGGAAGACCTCAAATTGAAATTCTTAAGAAGTTTATCTTATGAGTTTCATACTAATGTTGCTATTTGGGAAGACAAGCCTGAACTAGAAAACATGAAGCTCAATGATCTTTACAATAACTTTAAAGTTATTGAACAAAGACTGAAGAAGGTTGGGAAGCTAAGTACAAGCTCTGGGAACTTAGCTCTTATCTCATCATCTGTGAATGATAGTTCTGATGATGAAAGTGATGATGATAAGGATACTGCTCACATTGTTGTTTCCACTGGCAGTGCAAGTGTTTCCACTGCTAGTTCTAAAAAGCAGATTGCTGGTCTTGGAGATTCTACTTTTTATGCTTATCTCTCAAGTCAAGTCAATGGTTCAATTCTGACACATGAAGACTTGGATCAAGTTGATGAAGTTGACATGGAAGAGATGGATATAAAGTAGCAAGTTGCATTGTTGAGTTTGAAGGCAAAGAAATTCTGGAAAAAGACATGGAGGAAGATCATTATTAATGGTAATGAGACTGCAGGCTTTGACAAGAAAAAGGTGGAGTGTTACAACTATCACAAGATGGGACACTTTGCTAGGGAATGCAGGAAACCAAAGAAGCCAGATAATAGATCTACTTGGTACAAGCAGGATAAGAAGAAGGAGCCTACAGTTGAAGAACCAAAGGTGCTATTGGCCATTGATGGTGTGAGCTATGACTGGAGCTACATGGCTGATAAAGAAGAAGCATCTCAAGAATCTACAATGATAGCAACTGAACTTGCTCTGATGGCTTTCTCTGATTCTGAGGTACACTCTAATAATGGTTGTTCTAAATCATGTAAAGCTTTAAAAGAATATGAAAAACTAAAAGAGCAATATGATGAACAGAGGTTAGAACTAAATCAAACTAGTTATAATCTATCTAACCATAAAAGAGGTCTTGCTGTTTTAGAAGCACATATAGGACACTTTAGAGCTAATGAGTCTAAGTTTAATGATGATATTGCTATTTTAAGAAGAGACTTAGATTATAAGATTGTTGTGAATGAGGCTCTTAGAGAAGAATTAGAGAAGATTAAAAAGGCCAATGAAAATATTCAGATAACTTGTAATACCCTAGATCATCAGTCTAAGTGGATTGACAAAATTTGGGAGGCACAAGTAGTCAATAAAGTCAAATCAAGTGTAGGATACAAGTCAGTTCCACCACCTCTAAGAGGTGTTCCATCACCTCCTGTTATTGACTTAGCACATACAGGGTTCGAAGAGTTTCAAGAACCAATTAGGACTTATGGCCCTAAATTTGTGAAAGAAGCTATTGATGAAAAGATTAAGGTTGAGACTGATGCATTTGAAAGTGCTAGTGATTCATCTCTTAAGGATGAATGTGTGAAAGTTGAAACTAAAATAAGTGTTCCTGAAATTGTTAAAGTGGAAGTTAAAACATGTGTTCCTGAAGTTGTTAAAAGTGAAAAAGAAGAGCCTAGGAAACAAGCTAATAAACCTAGACCAACTGTAAGGTATGCAGAGATGTATAGGCATAAGTCATCAACTCCTAGGGGCAACCAGAGGAGTTGGAATCATGTAAAATCTCAACAGTTTGGTAGTGATTTTGCGTTTAACAACAAAGCATGTCATATCTGTGGTAGTTTCGATCATCTCCATGCTTACTGTAACTATCACAAGGGAAGAAGGGAAGTTTTTGGGAACACAAGGGTGAATGAAAACAAGTTTCAAAATTATACTCACCCAAATCCACTTAGTAAAATGATTCATAGGGTTGTTCAACTAAAATCTGGCATCAAACCTCTTACATTTGCTAGAAAAGTGAACAATGCTTACTCTAAGTCACCTGTTAAAAGTGCAAGACCTAGTACAGCTTTTGTTAAATCTGCACAAACAGGTAACAAGACCTTTTATGACAAGAGGATTTTCAATAATCACAAGTGGACACCAAAAATACGAATTTCAAAAACAGCAGTTGCCACTGCTAAGCCAGCAGTTGCCATTGCTAGACCAAAAGTTTCCACTGGTGGTTTAGTAACCAATAAAAGGGAGAGTGTGGGAAATGCTGTGAAGGCCTTAGCACGTTGAGAATGGAAACCTAAAGGAATTAACACCTCAATCAATCCCAATGGTGTATCAATGACCTTTGATAGATATGACTATATTGATACACGAGGCAAATCCAAGTCATTTGTGGCTTGGGTCCCCAAAAGGAACTAATTCCTTTATTTTCTGTGTAGGGACATTCAAAGATTAAAGAAGATCAAGGATATTCAGATAGTGGATGTTCTAGGCACATGACTGGCAACAAGTCCCATCTTTTAGATTTTAAACCTTGTGATGGACAATTTGTCAGCTTTGGAGGAGGAATTCGTGGCAAAGTTTCTGGCAAAGGCACAACCAAGGCTGGAAACTTGGATTTTGAGAATGTGTACAATGTGAAAGAACTCAAATATAATCTTTTCAGTGTGTCACAGATGTGTGACAAGAAGCACAGAGTTCTTTTCTCAGAAGATGAATGCTATATACTATCTAAGGATTATAAGTTACCTGATGAAACTGAGGTGTTACTTAAAATCCCTAGAAAAGGCAATCTTTATAGTATTGACATGAAGACAATTGTGGTTAATGAAAATGATACTTGCTTGATTGCAAAAGCCACTTTGGATGAATCCATGTTATGGCACAGAAGACTTGGTCATGTTAACTTTAAGACCATCAACAAAATTGTGAAAGATGGCTTAGTCAGAGGGTTACCAGAGAAGAGATTTGAGAATGACCAAACCTGTGTTGCCTGTCTCAAAGGCAAGCAACATAGAGCATCTTGCAAGAACAAGGCCTATAACTCTATTGCTCATCCTCTCTATATGTTGCATATGGACTTATTTGGTCCTACATCTGGGAGCAGCATAAATTTGAAGAAGTATTGTCTTGTTGTAACTGATGACTTCAGCGGGTTTACATGGGTTTTCTTTCTAAGAACCAAGGATGAAACAACTGGCATCCGTAAAACTTTTATTACTGAAGTTGAAAACCAAGTTGATAAGAAGATCAAGGTTATCAGGTGTGACAATGGGACAGAGTTCAAGAACAGAGTTATGGATGATTTCTACAGAGAGAAGGGTACTAAGAGAGAATTCAGTGTTTCAAGAACCGCTCAGCAAAATGGTGTAGCTGAATGAAGAAACAGAACACTGATTGAAGCTGCTAGAACCATGTTAGCTGATTCTAAGTTACTGGTGACATTTTGGGCTGACGCAGTGAACACTGCTTGTTATATTTAGAACAGGGTTTTGGTGGTGAAGACAAAGAACAAGACACCTTATGAGTTATTCAGAGGAAGACCCCCTATCTTGGATTTCATGAGACCATTTGGATGTCATGTTACAATTCTCAATACCATTAATCATCTGGGTAAATTTGAAGAAAAGTCAGATGAAGGCTTCTTTGTTGGATACTCTATGGTCAATAAAGCATTTAGAGTATACAATCTGAGAACAAAGAAGATTGAAGAGAATCTGCATGTAGAGTTCCTTGAAAATAAACCTAACACTACAGGTGCAGGTTCAGAATGACTATTTGATCTTGAAACATTATCAAATACTATGAACTATGTACCTGTTGCTCCAGGTACTGGGAATAACAACTTTGAAGGTTCAGAAGAGTTTATTGATGAAGATGAACCTAATAAAGATTCTGAGGATGATAAGGATCAAATTATTATGCCACTTTGGGACTTTGTAGATAATGATCATGCTTCAAAGAAGGAAGATCCACAACCTTCAACAAATATTGGAAAAGATGGTGATGCAGATGTTGTGAACTTGGATGCTCAGAACAAAGATATTCCTGAAAGCAGTGGTCATACAATTCCCACTACTATACCAGAAGTTTCCACGGCTGAACCAATTGTGGAAAACTCTAGTTCTGCTGCTCAGGAAACTATCATCAATGATGTGGAAATCACAAATATACCTTCTGCATATGATGTTTCACATACTCCTCAAGCTTCTATTCACAAGGTGCATCCACTAGACAATGTGGTTGGTGATCTACAATCAGGAGTGGAGACCAAAAAACAAACAAAGATGACTAATGATCATGGATTTATCAGTGAAGTTTATGAGTCCAAGAAGCATACAGATAAGAATGAGTGCTTGTTTTTCTTGTTTTCTATCACAAGTGGAACCTAAAAATGTGTATAAAGCACTGGAAGAATCAAGTTGTGTAGAAGCAATGCAAGAGGAATTGTTGCAATTCAAGCTTCAAAAGGTTTGGGTTCTTTGTGATTTTCCTGATGGGATGAAGGTTATTGGTACAAAGTGGGTCTTTAGAAACAAGAAAGATGAAAGAAGCATAGTTATCAAGAATAAAGCTAGGCTAGTTGCTCAAGGATACACTCAGGAAGAGGGTATTGACTATGAAGAAGTTTTTGCTCCTGTTGCAAGGATTGAGGCTATTAGATTGTTTCTGGCATATGCATCTTTTATGGGTTTTTACTGTATATCAAATGGATGTCAAGAGTGCTTTTCTCTATGGGAAGATTGATGAGGAGGTCTATGTTTCACAACCTCTAGGCTTTGAAGATCCTGAACATGCTAATAAAGTTTATAAAGTTTTCAAGGCTCTTAATGGCTTACATCAAGCTCCCAGGAAGTGGTATGAAACCCTTGCTGCATATCTACTGAATAATGGGTTTCATTGAGGGAAAATTGATCAAACTTTGTTCATCAAGAAGGACAAAGATGATATATTATTGGTTCAAGTTTATGTTGATGATATCATTTTTGGATCCACAAAGCCAGAGATGTGCAAAGAATTTGAGAAGCTGATGAAGGATGAGTTCCAAATGAGTTCTACGGGGGAACTGATGTGTGGGGATTGCACCAGGCTTTACCTCTCGAGGGATCTCGAGAAGCTTACAACCCCCACCAGGTAGTGTACCTGATCGTTGTAGTATAATATAGTGACAAGTACCGGGGGATTGATTGTTCAACTCAGGAATAGTGTCGCTAGGATTAGAAAGCCTAAGAACTAGGTCTAGAGGTGAGGGATGATTCTTTTTGTATTTTTATATTTTTATGAAAGCAAGTAAAGTCTCGGTTTTTGGAAGAGTGGGCGGAATTAGGTGCTAATCAACTAACCCAATAACTACAGATGCAATCAAAATAAAATAACAAAAATGAAAATAAACTAATTTAACTAGTGGTGTGAGCAATAAGGGGAGAATTGTGTTTACTTAGATTTCACTACTCCCTAGATATCTTTTACAGGTTAATTACTTGTTACAGTTGCGTGGATGATGGATTGTATTCCTTAATACCATTCATGGGGTGGCGTACTTACTTCCCCAATCCTATAAGCTCCTACTTCACTCCTATGTCGAGCCGGCTAAGAAGCTCCTAACATGGGATCACTAGAATTTGCTCATGCATTAAATACAACCATAAAAACCTAGTACACATCGGTTCATGTTTCTTAAGACGTTCAAGCAAGTTACACACTGGAGATCTGCCAGTTTTCTTAAGCCTAACATTAAAATCATTCATCCAATACAACTATAAACAAGCAATCAACCTATAATCAACATCTAGGTTTCATTACATCTAAGCAAACACACAATAGATCTAGCCTAGCATGTTATAATCAAGACAAGCATAAGATATATTTAAACAACACATAGACATATTGAATGAATTGGAAGAAAACTTATCTCAATTGAACATGAAGGGTTTCAAGGGGTGAAAACCCTTGAAAATACTGTTACAAACGACCTCGGGTTTATTAGGTTCGGCCCTAGTATTCTCTACACAAGTTCCTCTCTTAATGAATGAAAAATAGAAAAGTATATATAGATTTTGTGAGGTGACGACGTCAAGAGGAAAAATCTGATGCCGTCATCTCGCCGCCAATAAAGTTCTCGGACTGCCTAGATCCAAAGTTGACGCCGTCATGTGAAATCTTTTTCCAGGCCGTCACCAAATTAACTCTTGACGCCCTACTTCTGATGCCGTCACGTTGTCTCTGGGTCGTCATCCATTTTGCTCTTGACGCCATCAAGAAATCCTTCTTGACACCGTCAGGTACTGTTCCCAGCAAGGAAAATTAAAACTTTGCCGTTTTCTTCACTTTTATGCTCCAAAAACGTCCAAAATGCTTCCTTTTCCAGAATTCACTCCCAAAGTACCTAAAATCATAAAAGGAACGATTTAGGGCAATATTTGATCAAATAAATTCCAATTCCGGCTTAAATGACCCCATAAAAACGGTTCATTTTTCGCCTCATCATATACCCTTACACTTGAGATTTGCTTGTCCTCAAGCAAATGCGCTTTTATTCTAGTTAAAGTACAAGTTAGGGGTCATTTAACACTAATATAAAAGTAATTACAACAAATAATCGTTCCACTAAAGACCAAAGACAAGCACGAAGGTCATACACTAGCACCTCACAAATAGTGTTTAGATACTCACATCTCTCGGGTGTAATAAAGTAATATCACAATATGGAAATGGAAAACATCTCTCACTACCTGTCATAGCAAAATAGATTACCATAGGCTTGGGAAAGGATCAAACCTCCACCACATGGCGTAAGCACCTAGGATAAACTATTAAAGAGGTCTTTTTAAAGGGTTGTAACGTTAGGTGTAGGGATATGGAATATACGGTTTTGTTGGATATAGGCAATCTTTACTGGTGGCGAGTTAATAATCTTGGTTAATTACATGTACAATATGGCGTTGCTAAGCCAAGACTAGACTCGACTTAAACTAATAAATGAAAAATAACAAAAACATAAAATAAACATAGAATGAAACGGGATGGTAGTCCGTATGGTTTTTCTCTTTTCTTTTTCTATATATATATATATATATATATATATATATATATATATATTTTGCATACACTCTTACCCTACCATCCAAAATAATACATCATAGGGAATGAACATTCCCCTTACACTTGAATTTTTACATACTTTACAATAAACTAATCTAATGACTCGAATTAGGATAATCAAAACACTTGGAGTACTTTTAAGATTAACGCACATATGGGGGTAATAATATGATGTTCTTCCCCATTACTCCATAAAATAAGTACTTTACCCATGAGTCCGAATCGTCCCAAAACAATATGTACAAGGATATGACTCGACTTAGCAACCATGTAAATTAGATAATTAACTAAGGGTTTAAACAAATAACAATAATGCACTAAAGATGAGTGCATACACGGAAGGCTAAGGCGATTTCGTTGTACATTTAAGTGGGGTGTAACAAATTCTTCCTTTAAGTAAGATGCTTAAAGTTAGAAAGGAAAAGATAGGCTCGGAGGGGTGTACTAGGGGTTTCGTGTACTAAAAATGAGTACAACGCTAAGGGTGTGAGAAAAATTAATTGACTTAACTAGCCAAGTAATATGACTTAAATGGTCAAGTAATTATGATACGGGTTTAACACAAGGGTGATTCCTAATGCCTCTTATCATGTAGTAAATCCTACTACATGAATGTAGTCTCACTAGCGGTCTTGGGATGCATCACTAATGCAAGTTCTAGAATCTAAATGCTACCGGTACACTCATAAGCACTAATAATGAATGCTTTTCCTATTAAATCTAAAGGCGAACCTCACATATTTGGGTGAAAATTTTTTCTGAATGGTACGGTTTTGTGCTAGTCATATGATCTCCTATCCATGAGACGCTTGCTAAGGCTAAAGTTTCACTCCTAAATGTTGTAAAAAATTTTAAATTTGGTGCTAAAATTACACTGACATGTATTTCTCATAGTTTTATTACACACCTACCATCAAACAAACAAACTCAAGCGAAAGTGTATCTATAAGGTATCATCATTTTACCCTCCCCTCACACTTAGGATGAACATTGTCCCCAATGTTCAATTAAAGTATGTAAAAGTAAAACAGGTAAAAAGAATGAAATCAAATACTCCCCTGATTCGCTCGGTATGGATAATATGGTAACCAGGTTAGATCTTCCTCCAAGAAAATGAACAATCAAAGCTTCCCTTCCAGAATATAAATCATCTTCTTGTCATACATAACCTGAGAAAACTGAGAAAACAAACAAGGTAACCTCGCGTAAAATCGGCGGCAATCTATATATGCTAACAAATCCTAGAAAACAATGTAAGATATAATGCTTGTGGAATGATGTTTGCAGATTTCCTGGAGATTATAAAACTAAAGAATTAACAAAAACTTCAAGACTCCGTTAGAAAAACAAAACTGGTAAAATTTCCAGAATTTTGCACGTGACGCCGTCAGGAATTTCTTCCTGACGCCGTCAGAAATGACCTGCAGAAATTCTTATGTTAAGTTTCCGGAAAATTTCTGGAAAAACTTTGTCCTACTTCCTGGAAAATCCTGCAAAACATCATTATGACTCGATACAAGCATTTGACTCTAACAAATACGAATACACATGTTGATGAGTATGCAAATACTCATCATTTCATGCCCACTTTGACACGTAAAAATGCTAAAAACGGGCAAATACAATACACATATCCTTGGTTTTGCATTTTTATGTGTTTCTGGTACAAAGGATTGAAAGTTAAGCGACAGCATACAATTTTGATCGACAAACGTGCACTTTTGAACGACTCGACAACAAGTTGTGCATACTGTGATACTAAAGACAAAGTCGAGTAAATTCTAGATATGGTTGTGTGATATTAATCCAAAACTATGCTTAATCATTAACCAAAGCCAACCCAATCCAAACATAAGCCCAACCAATCCAACCCTTTTTACTAATAAACTCCAGCCTCCATATCCTACACCTCTCCCCAGAATATCACAAACCAAACAAAACAACACATCTTCCCCAAGAAACAAAGCCTTGGACAAAAATGCCACAACCTCCCATGAATTTGTCTCCTCTGCCCCCTAACATACCTGCTCCAGCCTCCCAATTGTTCCCTCTGAATCTCATTGAGATATTTTATCTCCAGGTTGGCAAATCATAACCTCATCTTGACGCCAAAAATGCAATGGAGGGCGGAGATTGTTTCATGGCAATTCAAGGGATGGAATTTGTTCAAAGTAGCACTTGAAGACCCCTAGTTAGTTTTTAGTATAAATAGGAGTCGTATGTAAGCCTCAAAGGCATCTATCTTTTCTATTTTTTTTTATTATGTTTTAAGTATGTTCTAACTTTAGTTTTAATGTTGTAATCTGTTTTTATTCAGTCAATTTAAAGTTTTCAAGTTTTTCTAGCTTTAAACCTTGGTTCCCAGCTTATTCTTTCATAAGTGCTTTGGCTGTTGCTTGTTGTTGGTTTTTGCTTAATTGTATTTAGGTTTTACCCAGCCTATCTAACCCAGAAGTAGCCGTTGAGAGGTAGCAAGAGGGGTACAACCCAGCTTATTATTGATAAGCTTGGTACTAGTAGAAGTATTACTCATCTGTGATCAGTTAACGTTGAAGGTGTCATATTCTAGTTTTCAACTTTTTGTATAATCATACATAATATATCTGAATGCGTTCATCACTCCATATTAAGCTCTAATTCCGTTGTGTTAACTTAAAAGTTATTGTGATATTTTCTAAATTCGTTGATATCGCTTTAGGAATAAACCCATACCTGGTACCTGGACTGAGAATTTGTTGATATTTTTGTTGTTTTGACAAGCCGCTAATACCTGCTTGTGAGATCTTTCACTTGTTTGAAGTATCATGCTCGTTTGCTTGTTTATATTCAGCCTCCTAGTTGCCTACTCTGGTCAGGTATTAACTCATTTAAACCAGTACATAGAACTGAACTAAGTTGATTCTTGCTTCAGCTTGTTGTAGTTTGTTGAATGATGATATGAGATTGCTTATGATTGCTTCTGATTGTTCTAATTTGAGTATGCCCTTGTTTTAGCTTATGAGCTTATTTTGGCTAACTGCTATATTTCCAAATCTCACTTAAGGTATTATTGGTTTTCAGCCATTTTCACTAGATTATATCTCGCTTGATGCTTGAGCAATTTCTTGTTTCTTGGTGATTTGAATAGCCTTTAGTACCGACTTGTTTAAGTTATTATTTGCTAAGGTTTAGTAGTTTGTTTCACTAGCTTATTTTAATCTTTTCGTTGCTCCCATAAGCCTTCTGATTCTTCTACAAGCATCTAGGATAACTGAGTCTGTATGATCCTTAGTAGTTGTTTGATTTTCTGCTTATTTGATTACTGTTTTGAGCTCATGTTGATCACCTGTGATTGTGTGTATGTGCGTTTATCTTGATTTCAGCCTGCAATTTACATTATGTTAGCTTATAGGTACTGTGATATCCGCTAGTATCTTTAATATCGCTCTAACTAGAAATCTCATTCTATTGCAATTTCTTTGTTCCTGGTTGATACTTGTCTGGTAATTGTAGTTATTGGTTTGTTTAAGTTGTTTAAATATTGTGCTTATGTATGATTGACTTGGTTTGTGCTTGATAGTTCATATTGCTTAGCTACTAGTTTCTTTGAACTAATTTTAGTATTTATTAGAGTTTAGTTAGTGTTAAATAGCTTTCAATCAACGATAATTATAATTTTTAACAAATTATTTTCTTTTCTAAAATTTTCTTTTGTTACCTAATACGTAGGGAATTAGTTGTATGCCCGTAGAAGTAGTCGTGCATAGATTTCACTTTTTATATTGCGCGTTGACATTACTTTTAATTAAAACGTGCATCTTTAGTATTTGCTTTGCATTATTATTCCACAATACCAAATAATCAAAATCTCATCCTTACAAGCACTTTAATTCCGAGCCTCAAACGATATTCTCCATTCACACCTCGTTGGGACACGACCCGGGTGATCACTTGCCCGGTATCTCATATATATATAGAGTATTCACGGGTTCTGCACGTCGGCCTTTTCACAAGGGTTGACTAGTCAATTCCACGCGTACTTTGTATGTATTTATTTGATACCTGTTCTACAGACCTATCAAATTGGCGCCATTGCCGGGGAGGTTGTGTTGCGACAATATCGTTAAGGTTTTAACGATTAGTGACTTGTAGATCCTTCGTCAAGAAGTTTTCGCTTTCATAAAACATAAAACCCAAAAATATTTTCCTTCTCAATTTGTTTTTACAAAATGTTTTTCAAAAAATCCAAACATATTCACCTTTACCCTCTTACCTTTTTTATTGTTTATCCCTTACCCTCTATAACCATTTGATTCTTTCCTATGTCGTATCCACACCATTGTGGTTGCCAATGGTGTGGTGGTCCTCATAATGGTGGGAATTGTCCCGGCTGTAGCATGGTAGAGTCAGGAGATGGGTCTGTCTATAATCAAGTGCCCTATCCTTACCATGACACATCTGATGCATTCCACCATCCACCACATCATGAGATACAGACATATCTGCGTGAGTTTTGTGGAGGTCCTCACCAAGGCTTTGAGTGTCAAGCCGGAAACACGTTTGTCTATGAACAATTTTCGGGTGACAATCAGAACTTTGGTTATGACCAATATCTATATGATTCACCAAACCAGACTCAACAGTTTAACTGTTGTGAGTACTGTGGTGGTTCACACTACAGTTCTGATTGTCAATCAGGAAACACGCTTGTCTATGAGTAGTTTCCTGGTAACGATTATGACTGCAGCACATACGATTCACAGCCATATCAGTTTGACTGTTGTGAGTACTGTGGAGGTCCACACTTCGGCTCGGATTGTCAAACAAGGAATCCATTTCCTTGTAATAATTATGACTATCCTTATCATGACAAACCTCCACAGTACCAAATGACTCAAGCAACTCCTCATGAAACTCAGCAAGACTTTTGACTAAAGGTTCTTGAAGCATTGAAAGAACTTAAGGAGGAGTTGGCTACCACATCGTTTCAAAGCTCTCGTAAGAAATCTATGGCAGAATTACTTGCAGAAGAATGAGATGCTAGGAACGAAAAGAGCATAGAGGAATTACTTGTCGAGGGACAAGCAGCTAGAACACGTGCCATATTTCGTAATGCTGCTCTTCTCGACGATGATGATAGTGATGATGAAGTTACCCTTGATATTTCTCAATTTTGTAAGTGTTCATCATGTTTATCAGTTGTGATTCCTTCTATGGAAAATTAGGGAAAAAATAATGTGAAGGAGAAATTACTAGCAGAAGATCAAATGGAACTTGTACAATCCATGAATGCTAGCTCCTCTCAACTCCCTCAGTCTACCATTATCACACCCAAGGTTCCCACTCACTCTCTGATCATGGGGGACGAGCATGTTAGCACTATTCCTGAAAAGGAATCGGACGAATTCATAAAGTCTAGTGCTGAAAACCTTGTCCCAATCCCAAGAGAGTCACATGGAACTTTTGATCATATGTGTGATTTACCTTCCCCTCTTGAGTGTTCAAACGATCATTTTGAGACTTTCTCCGATTTTAATGATGATTGTACATCTCATGGAGACATTGAGTATATTGAGGCATCACTCCCACAGTCTGATGCTGATCCTCTTCTTAAGGAGTTCGCCGATGAACTCACTCACATCAATCCACTTTCATCGGAAAGTGATGATGGTCCCCTTGATTTCGAAGCCGATCTAGGAGAAATTGAAAGTCTCCTATTTCATGATCCACCACTCACTTCTTATCCCAACAGTCCAATAGAGAATGATAATCACTTTGTTCCTGAAGCATTCAAAACTACCCTCACCAATCCTCTGTTTGAATTCGTATCTAAATTCACTTTGATTTCTGATAATCCACTCTTTGGTATTCAGAATGAGGATTGTGATGAGTCCACAGCGGAACAAGAGTTCATAGATTTACATCTTGTGATTGATTCTCTTTCCAAGGAGTTCTCCGGTGAACTCACTCATATCATATCTCCGCCGGAGTATGATAACTTCCACTTTGATCATGACACACCCGGGATATATCTTGATCCTATGTGCTTAAATGATGAGATTCATAATATAGAAATTATGGATTCTCCTGTGGGTGATGACGAGTTAATCATGATTTTCATCATGGTTTTCTTCCTTTTCTTCACCTATCCTGTGACTTCCTCTCTTCTTCACTCATTCGGGAGTGAAGATACCATCTTTAACCCCCGGCATTTTCATGTATCATTAGTGGAGAATCATGATCGAGTTTGTTTCTTAAAAACATATTTGGGGTTTCCCCTTACACTTATCTTTTGCGAAATACCTTTGGATGAAGTTAAGACTAAGCCAAACAACAAAATAAAGTATTTTCATCATTTTAGTTTGAAACATGATCTACCAACAATAAAAATAAAGCATGCATACGAAAACAAATAATAATCAAACAAAATAAAAATCACACAAAACATGGGTTGCCTCCCAAGAAGCGCTTTTCTTTATTTACGAGTCTTGTAGCTAGACTCAAGGTCATGGGTTACTACATGACCTCATCTTTGGTTTCACTCTCTAGGTCATCTCCTATACCAGTTTTGTATTCCTGACCTAGTTGAAAGCATTCTTTGTAGAAACCAAGCATCCTATTCATCACATACTCTACTCCTCTACGTCTATCCTCACCATTTCTATAGTAAGCCGCTTGTTTGTGTTCCTTTTCTATGTTTGACAAGAGGCGGTACTGCTCAATCTTATAGGGCATTTGGTAGGCAATTTCATCATTCTCTTCCTTGAACCTAACTATCCCTAGAGTCGGATCATAACTCATCTTAGTGGCCTCAACGAATGGTTTTCCGAACACTACTTGACTTAGGCAAGCATCTATCACCGGACGAGTATCCTCTACTATCATAAAATCGATCTTATAAGTGAAGTTTCCCACAATCACATGCAATCCTTTCACTCTTCCTACAAAATTACTTATCGAATTCTTGTTGGGCATCATCCTATAACCAAGTTGCTTCTTCATTACCCAATTATAATAAGTCCTAGTCCTGATGTTTATAGGAGACCTAGGATCGATATAAGCTTTCCATATATGCATATGCCCAATGTTGCATGGTATGTTGATGTTAGAGGGGTCTCCCATTTTAATAAGGGATGAACCAAGGATATATGGTGTCTCGGGATCATTGAATAAATCCTTGTGATATTCCCGTTCTTCCTTGGTGGGCAACTTATCAAAGTATTCTTCTATGTTTTCTACTTCCTCTAACTTTTCTCCCTTATTAACCTCAACTTCCCTAATTTCATCCCTAGTCTAGAGTTCAACTCCAACTTCATCCTTGTCACTTTCTTCTATCTCCTTATCTATTGGCTTAATGGTGACAACATTGACAAAGTTGACATGTTTGGATGACGAGGGGTCCTTAGTTTAGATTCCGCTATTGGCGTCCCTAGTGTCCTTCCTAGGTGTAGTTAATGCTTGGTTGTTGAGGGCTTTCAACAAGTTGTCAATCTTATTGGTCATCTCCGTTTGTTGTTGGTTGAATTCGGTTTCAAACCTAGCTATGCGAGCTTCTTGAGATGCCATAAACTTGGACATCAATCCTTCAAGATTGTTGGTACTACCATAGTTGTTAGAAGGATTGTTGTTGAAAGTACGGTTGGAGGGTGGACCGTTTGGTTGGTAACGATTAGGCGGATTAGAGGAATTGTTTTGGTTTTGCTTCCACCTAAGGTTTGGGTGATTTTTCCAACAAGGGTTGTAGGAATCACCGTAAGGGTTTGGCTCGGGTTTAAAAGTGTACCACTAATCTCCCGCTTCGTCGGTACGCGAGGATGCGTAGTCAGCAAAAGCTGTTCCGGGGAGTTCCACACCATCACGAGTGTCGTAGGGACCACTACATAATTCGCATGAAGAAGTGATTTTATTCACTTGGCTTGAAGGCTTAGGAGCTTCGTAAGATTTCATGAGAAACTTGACTTGGTCCTCAAGTTCCATGATCCTACGGTCAGGAGTGCTAGAATTGTTCAAAGGCAAAGATATTGCCTTGACCGTTTTGTTCGAATCACGGGGATCATTCCAACTTTCGTTGTCATAGAGAGCAAGATCTTCTATGAGTTCCCATGATTCTTCCGCACTTAGATCACGTAGCTTGCCACTGGCCGATTGGTGAATGGTTCGCCTTGTGGAGAGATCGATATGGTCATAGAAGATTTGGACTTGGAGCCAAAGATCTATGCCATGATGAGGGACTTTTTGGAGTAAGTCCTTGAAACGAGTCCATGCTTCATATAGAGTTTCACCTTGACGTTGTTGGAACATCAAGATATCATTTCTAAGCTTGGTAGTTCTCCCCGGTGGGAAAAATTGAGCAAGGAAACGAGTGGTGAGATCATCCCATGAGGTGATGGATCCCGCGGGTAAACGTTCAAGCCATTGACTAGCTTGATCACGTAGAGAGAATTGGAATAGGCGTAATCAGGTTGACTCTCTAGTTGTAACATCAAGGTCTATAGAATCTACGATTTTAAGGAAGTCCTTGAGATGTTGATTTGGATCTTCGGAACGAAGTCCATGGAATGCACATCCGCTTTGCACCAACCGGATGGTGTCGGATCGCAAGGGAGACACATTGGCTCCTTGGGTGAGCTCAATGGTGTTTCGATAGCCTTGGTAGCTAGGTCGGCAGTACTCTCCTAGGGTTCGGGGCCTAAGAGGTTGGTTAGCTAGTGGTGGGTTTTGTGGGTGGTCTTGTTGTGGTGGGTTGATGGGTATGTTACCACCTTCCATGATGTCGGATGGTAAAGGTTACGAACAAAGACACAAAGAAATGAGAGAGACTAAAGAAAACTAAAAATAAAATTAAAATCTTACTTGAAAGGAATCTAGCAAGTAGACCTAATAAAAAGAAATTCTAACCTAGACAATAACTATTCCCCGGCAACGGCGCCAAAAATTTTATGCGTGGGAATTGCACCAGGCTTTACCTCTCGAGGTATCTCGAGAAGCTTACAACCCCCACCAGGCAGTGTACCTGATCGTTGTAGTATAGTATAGTGACAAGTACCGGGGGATTGATCGTTCAACTCAGGAATAGTGTCGCTAGGATTAGAAAGCCTAAGAACTAGGTCTAGAGGTGAGGGATGATTCTTTTTGTATTTTTATATTTTTATGAAAGCAAGTAAAATCTCGGTTTTTGGAAGAGTGGGCGGAATTAGTTGCTAATTAACTAACCCAATAACTACAGATGCAATCAAAATAAAATAACAAAAATGAAAATAAACTAATTTAACTAGTGGTGTGAGCAATAAGTGGGAGAATTGTGTTTACTTTGATTTCATTACTCCCTAGATATCTTTTACAGGTTAATTACTTGTTACAGTTGCGTGGATGACGGATTGTATTCCTTAATACCATTCATGGGGTGGCGTACTTACTTCCCAAATCCTATAAGCTCTTACTTCACTCCTATGTCGAGCCGGCTAAGAAGCTCCTAACATGGGATCACTAGAATTCGCTCATGCATTAAATACATCTATAAAAACCTAGTACACATCAGTTCATTTTTCTTAAGATGTTCAAGCAAGTTACACAATGGAGATCTGCCAGTTTTCTTAAGCCTAACATTGAAATCATTCATCTAATACAACTATAAACAAGCAATCAACCTATAATCAACATCTAGGTTTCATTACATCTAAGCAAACACACAATAGATCTAGTCTAGCATGTTATAATCAAGACAAGCATAAGATATATTCAAATAACACATAGACATATTGAATGAATTGGAAGAAAACTTATCTCAATTGAACATGAAGGGTTTCAAGGGGTGAAAACCCTTGAAAATACTGTTACAAACGACCTAGGGTTTATTAGGTTCGGCCCTAGTATTCTCCGCACAAGTTCCTCTCTTAATGAATGAAAAATAGAAAAGTATATATAGATTTTGTGAGGTGACGGCGTCAAGAGGAAAAATCTGACGCCGTCATCTCGCCGCCAATAAAGTTCTCGGACTGCCTAGATCCAAAGTTGACGCCGTCATGTGTAATCTTTTTCCAGGCCGTTACCAAATTAACTCTTGACGCCCTACTTCTGATGCCGTCACGTTTTCTCTGGGTCGTCATCCATTTTGCTCTTGACGCCGTCAAAAAATCCTTCTTGACGCCGTCAGGTACTGTTCCCAGCAAGGAAAATTAAGACTTTGCCATTTTCTTCACTTTTATGCTCCAAAAACGTCCAAAATGCTTCCTTTTCCAGAATTCACTCCCAAAGTACCTAAAATCACAAAAGGAACGATTTAGGGCAATATTTGATCAAATAAATTCCAATTCCGGCTTAAATGACCCTCTAAAAAAGGTTCATTTTTCGCCTCATCAGGAACTTACTTTCTTTTTGGGACTTCAGGTACAACAAAGAAAAGATGGCATTTTTATCAGTCAAGACAAATATGTGACTGAGATAATCAGAAGGTTCCATTTTACTGATGTAAAGCCTTCAAGCACTCCTGCTGATAAGACTACACACTTACTCTTGAAGGATGATAGTGGAGAAGCAGTGGATGTTCACACTTATAGATCAATGATTGACTCTTTGATGTATCTTACATCATCCAGACCAGACATTATGTTTGCTGTGTGTGCTTGTACAAGGTTTCAAGTCACTCCTAAGACATCACACTTGACTGCAGTGGAGAAGATTTTCAGATATTTGAAGACATATCCTAATCTAGGATTGTGGTATCCAAGAGAATCTCCTATGAAATTGGTTACCTACTCAGATAGTGACTATGCTGGTGCAAGTTTGGATAGAAGGTCAACCACAGGAGGATGTCAATTTCTTGGATGTAGATTGGTGTCATGGCAATGCAAGAAACAGACAATGGTGGTTACTTCAACAACTGAAGCAGAGTATGTAGCTGCTGCAAGCTGTTGTGCTCAGGTCTTATGGCTTCAAAACCAATTATTGGACTATGGATACAGTTTCATGAACACCATTATCTTTATTGACAATAGCAGTACCATATGCATAATTAAAAATCCTGTTTAACATACTAAGACTAAACACATTGAAATTAGACATCACTTTATAAGAGATTGTTATGAGAAAAAGCTTATTCAAGTTGTCAAAATACATACTGATGACAACTACGCTGATTTATTAACAAAAGGACTTGATGTGGGAAGGTTTCAGTACATGGTAACAGGTATTGGAATGCTTAATCCATAAAATTTTGATGTCTAATAGTTTTTAAGTGTTGAGGGGAGGTTTTTGGTACTAAAATTGTTCTATATGTTTGTATATGTTTGTCCACTAACTTTTATGCAGCGGATAAAGACAACAGTGGAAACTATATTGCAAACAGTGGAAAAGTTTGCTCTCACAGTGGAAAAGGAAAAACAGTGTAACTTTATTCATTCATTCACAACACAGACAGAGAGTTACATTGGATAGACTAAGAGTAAAAACATCAACACACCAAAACACAAAATCCTAACAACCTACACCCTACACCAAATACTCCATTGGCTTCTTGCCCTTTCCCTTGTAGTTGTGCTTGGCCTTTTGAGCACTTTTCCTCTGGTTCTCAAAGGTTGACCACATCCTTGGGCTAGCAAGACCAAGAACTTGTTTGGGAGGCTTTGGGAGTCTTGCAGGCTTCTCTGGAACTGGTATCTTCTTCATGTTTGATAGTGCAGATCCTAGAGCTTGTGTCAGTACCTTTGGCAACTCTTTTGAGAGGGTGTATGTCTCATCATCATCATCAAAAGAGCTGGAGTAAAACTCAAGTGTGGTGCAGGTGTTGAAATCTTCTTTTTTGGCTTCATAGTTGAAGAGCTTGAAGCACAAGGTGGAAAGTAATCACCCCACCCTGATCCTTCTGAAGAGTCGGACATATAAATTATTTCATCTGAAGATGAATCAGAGGAGATGTAAACAATGTTTGGAAGTCTTCTCATGGTGATTGTGGATTTAGTGATGATAAAGAAAGTTTTTGGTGATGGTTATTGGTGATACGAGCCCCTTTTTATAGGCAAAGTCAATCCCAAGGGATAATTAAGAGGAATAATAACTCTTACCTGTTTTGCTAGATTTAAGAAGTCAATCTAAGGAGAATCACCAAGGTTAAAAATCATATTCCATCAGCTCCTTCAATCTCTGAACTTCTATGGCACCATGGTTTCTTTACTGATATCAGTTCAATGTCCACTCTACTTCTTAAGCAGGAAGGAGTACCAAAAGGTTCATCAGAGAATACCGGAAAATCTTCGTATGACAAAATATTTCCCAATAGTAGAACTTTCCAAGGGTTGATAATAATGGTTTTCAGGACAACTTGGTAATCACATGAGTTTGGGGTAGGTGTTTCCATAGTGACAGAAATTTTAGCAGATGTAGAGAGTCATCATAATGGAATAGGGTGAAGTAGATTTTTAAGGTCACATTTCAGATATGGTAGTCTATGGTATCTTCACGAATAGCCATTCAGTCCAAAAGACCGTACAATCAGACATCTCAAAGTCAAAGGATTCATAGAGTGAATACAGTCGTCAAATCATACAGATAGTTCATATATCAGAGTCAAGTACATGGTTCAACAAAAATGTTGGGATGGATAAACGAACAGTTCAATGTGTGGGAATTTCGTTTAGCTTCTTAGCATAAGTAGCAGGTAGGATGTGTATCATTGGTAATACGAATATCGTATAATCGTCAATTGTGAGAGGTACAGAATCTCAGTTATCAGCATCATCATGCTTAGTTAACAAATCCATATAGAGATAGTATTTACATCATACCCTTCCAAAGGAAACGGTTGGTAGAACAAGGTTCATCATTCAAAGAGAGGAAACAAAACTTCTCATATTCGTGGTTCATAATTACCAAAATTCTCATAGGAGTAATAATGGATCATACAGAGTTAAGTAGTATCGGATGATACATTCATACCCAGCATAAGTAATGAATTTACAGAATGTGTCGAACACATTGTGGTTGAATGACCTACGATGTGGTCGAAAAGGTGTCAAACAGCTTATCAAACAAATCGGAGGCGGAGATCAAAATCTGAAGGTGAAACTTAAATGTGTAAGGTATCCAGGTAGCCTTCCGAGGTATTCCAAACTTACTTGGTTACTAAGCTTAAGTTGCAAAACTTCTAACTTCTGAAACAAAGGTCCTTATAAGGCTTATCTAAGAGCAAAGGCACGATCAGAGTGATACGGAAGCAAATGATACTTACATAAATGTCTTAGTCTACCCATTCCTCACTGGTAATAACTTAGGTTCCTATGGGGAATCCTAATGTAAAGTTTCAAAGGTTGTCTTATGAGCGCCTACAGTGGAAACTTAGGGGTCCAAACTTCACAGGTCAAGGGTAAATGTATTACGAATCGCAGCCTGGTCTCTGATACCATAATTGTAACACCCCAACCCGATAAGGGTAGAAGTATTACATTACAGTGACATATCAGAACAAACACAAGCATATGATTCATACATACAACGAAATTCAGGGTTACAAATGAAAATCTGAAACTACAAGGTTACAAAACAATAAATACTATGTCTAATAAAGTGAAACTTCATCTAATCGTCTCTAGTCTAAAGCATAGTCTTCTAAGTCCAGTCACACTCTCTTCCCATAACCCAGCTTCCTACTAAAACCTGCCGCAGGAAAAGGAAATGCGGCTGAGCTTAAAAAGCCCAGTGAACAGATACATATACAAAGCAATGATAATGAAACAGAACTGAAATATAGTGCTTTGGGGAAATAGAATAAGGAATAGATAAAAGAGTAATAGAATAGAAAGAAGAAAGGATAGTCATCTACCACGAGCCCAAAACATATCATATCATATAAGCCGTCAATACCATAATTCTTCATAATCATATAGAGGGGAGTCCTCTCAGATAATCAGATAATATGAGGGGTGTCCTCATTCTTCAAATGGGTGGAGTAGCGAACTCCCAGAAATTGTGAAAGGCATGTATAGCACACAGTACCAATCACCTCAAAGTCAACTCAAAGTCATAGTTAAATCCACTAAGCATACATGTCTAGGATTGCAACCCATACGCCCCTTACTCAAAGTCAATCTCAAAGTCATATACTCAAAGTCATAATGGCCATAATAGTAATCATAAAAAGGGACGGCGTGAGAAATCACTCACCCACACATGAGTCATGCCAGTGGTGCATCACAGACATGCCTATGGTACCTCCATAGGTAGGAGAAACATAAATGGCTCGGGTATCAAACTAAGAGTCAGGTCTCAAAGTCATGCAAAAGGTCATATAGCAAAGGTTTATCTCAAAGTCATCTCAAAATCATATCAGAAATAGTATTCAAGGTCCATTCAGAGTTTATCAGGTCAAGGTTCATATTCAAAAATCAATTCATGGTTCAGTTCAAAAGTCCGTTTCAAAAGTTTCTATTAAAAGTCCAATTTAAATAATCTTTTAAAACAGTTTTCATAAAAATGGTCTTTCAAAATATAGGGTTCATGAAAGTTAAATAACCTTTCTTTTAAAAAGAATTTTAGCATCATTTATAAACATCTTTTCAAATCGGTTCTTCTCAAAACATTTCCATGGCATAATTAAAAGGTTTTCATAGCATGGTTTCATAACGGAGGTCATATCAAGTGGGATCAACAGAGAAAGTTCAAGTAAAGGGGATCATAGCAATGGCATCAATTCGGGAACTAACGGATCAGAATATGAAAGAGATCATGAGAAACCTTTTGAGAAAGGTCAGAATATCTGTACCTTAAACCGCAAGTGCACACATGACAGAAACATAAAGGTCGAAAGCAAAATTCCTTCTTCAGCGAATCTACACGAATTAATGGTCGGCTTGTTATTAATAACTTATTCAATTCAGATTTCTCATTTTAGTCGGCTTTCCAGTTTTAGTAACTTTCCATTTAAAGTGACTTTCCACTTTTAGCAGGTTTCCATAAATAGTAAGTTTCCACTTTTAGAAAGTTTCCATAATTAGAAAGTTGAATCATTATTAATGGAATCAAAGTATCTTTTAACATATTTACACATTTGGTCCTTAGGGTTTCATAACTTTACATTTTAACCCTTTACTTTCCAAATTTACACTTTAAACCTTTTAGTATTCAAAGTTACACATTAAACCCTTAGCTTATCCATTTTACATAATGATCCCTTATTTTATCATGTTATACGAATATACCTTCAAGTATTCACAATTTACACTTTAAGTCCTTCAAGTTATCAAAGTTACATATTTAACCCTTTAATTTACAATTTCAACTTTTAATTATTAATAATTACATATTAAGCCATTTATTTACCAATTTATCACAAAGCCCCTTGAATACTTTTAAATACTCAAAACAGCTCCAAGTTTCTGAAAATTACATTTTTAGTCCCTCTCTTTTAATTATTTTCAAACAAACCCTAATTAATCATTAAATACATTTTAATCCATTTAAATGCAAAACTTACACTTAGCACCCTTAGGTTATATTTTTGTCGAATAGTATACAGCCCAAATAAGTTCCAGAATTAACCTTGAAGTTTTTAAAGTTTACAAAACTTACCCAAAACTTTTAAATGCAAATCGTATAACATAAAATCATGGAATTAGGAACCCTACCCAAATCAAATCCTTTTGTAATCATTACCTTATCATTAAATGTTATTAATAATCATCAAACAAACCCTAATTCATCAAAAATCAGATCGCATGCTTTTCTTCCTTTTCTTTTTATACGTTTTATTCAAAAACACAATTAGCCAAAATAATTCGAAATCAAGGATTCAAGCCATGTTAATTCTTTCCAATAATTTTCCAGGTCATAATAGATTATAATACACGTAAATAAATTATATTCAGAATTATTATGGATCGCATGGTGTCTTTTACGTTTTACACATGTTTTTAGGGTTTAATTCACGAAAACAATATAGAGCATGCATGGATCGAACCAAACATTTTATTTGATGTTTATAAGGTATAAAGGACCTGAGAAAAATACCAAATCAAGAATGGAACGTGTAGAGAGGGCTGTACGAATTATAGCATACGCGTAGAGCCAAAACGATCCAAAAATCACCATGACTTCACCAATGATCTTCCAACCTTGAAACCAATTTTCGGTGGGTCTTATATGATGTAAGGAACATCAGAAAAATAAGAAATCATTTTTATAGAGGTCGTATGAAGCATAACGAATTTACCTTTGTTTTAGGGCTCGACACAAAGAAAACAATGCTACGATCGTGTAAGGCTTCAACAATTCGAATGGGATTTTTCTTGGCTTCTTAGGATGTTGATGAATCACAAAAAAATGCTTGAGAGTGATGGGAGAGTCGAATGGAGGCTAAGAGATTTCTTTGGTGTGTTATTTTTCAATCGGTAATTAGGGTTTAGTGTAAAAAAGGTATGGATTGACTATAAAAGATGGAATGCCGTGTGATGGGGGCCTTGGGCCAGGAATTTCGAGATTTTGGTTAGGAGAAAATCTCTTGAGGATTATCTTGTACATTTACCATAATTAGATCCATTTAAATTCAATTTAAATCAAAATAAACCACATATTAAGTCAATCGGCCCTATAGGGGTATTTTGGTAATTTACTACTTGTATAAATGTTAAATGTAATTGTTAAAATTATTTAGATACATAACTTGTGCATTGTTTGAAGTTTGGGATTTATTTGGTACTTTAATAAGCTTTTAATTAAATTTCAAATTGGTAAGGGCAATTTGGTCTTTTCACATGTTCTCAGATTTTAGGTGTTACAACTTCTTCCCCTCTAAAAAGAAAAAAAATTTCGTCCTCGAAATTTGAAGTCGCAAAGTTAGACGAAGTCGTAGCAAACCGCAAAAGTCGTCACAACATTCTCACGCCCGGGGAGGTTCTTCCAAAAGATATTCAGACCAACTGGTTTCTCATGACTCGTAATTATTGTCAAAACAGTTTCAGATTTCTCAGAAGGGCATATCATATTGAATTTGAATCAAAAGGATAATGTACCAAACATAACGGATGATAAACGAATTCTCCAGGAAGAGGTATAAAAATACATTGGATTTTCATCGAATTGATTAGGCGAATCAGATGAGAATACATTGAATTGTAGCAAACATGGGGTGATATACGGTTTAACCCTTCAGCTTCTCAGATAGTCTCGGCTTTTAGATAACCCTCCAAAGGTATTCTCATAAACAAACAGGTCTCATTTCCTCAAAGTCCACAATCACATATTTTACTCATAGCAGATCATAATGAACAACTTCACGAATGCGAATCGTATACGGACAGAAAGCATATCGTTAGGTATCGTTAACGGCAGAAATTTCATAATGGGACCTAAGATCCTTATCAGAAGTTGCAAAGATCAGCAAAACACGTGTCGAGAGTCCAAACGTATCGAATCGTATAACAAGGACAACATATCAAACGTATAGGTAGAATGAACCTAAAGTCTCACTAAACTCAGATGATCTTGATCAGATGCCAGAATTCTAAAGCTTCTAAGGCACTTCTTAAAATATCATATGCCCACCATAAGTGCACGTTATATGATGTAAGTATTATCACGTTGGCCAGGCGTCATAATACTGGCATCATATACATATGCCCTCATGATGATCATACTTTATCTCAAGTCGTGAACACCCAAACTTATTTAAATCCACCTAGTCCACCTATAGTCTCAGAGGTCACCAAAATCAAACAACATAACTAAGAGAACGAAATTACTCGAAGAGTAACGGAGATCCGAGAATGTCATTCAAAATTAAGGTACGTCATCAGTAACGTCAATTCTTTACAGCATCATCTCGTCTAAACACAATGTCCGCTTTCAAATCCGTCCACTCATTTACAAATTTCAAAATTTCTTCTAAGTTGGAGTAGTCTGTTTATTCTTGTCCGTCTTACGTCATGATTAAGAGAATATAAAATTCGAGTCTGGTTCCTCAAGCCTTCAGCAACTCTTCTTGGTACTGTGGCGTCGTAGCGGCAGTCTCTGACACGATCACTGTGCATCCCTCCATCCGCAGGTCTGCTTCTGCTCTCAATTCATCTTAGTACAACTAAAATGAATAGAGAAACAAGACTGCGTTTCTTCGACAGGTCTTCTAACATAGCTCCAGGTTTTAAGGTACATGATGTTGTTGTCGACTCCAGGTTGTGTGTTGAATGGTTCGTCTTCTTTGGTATGGTTGTCTTGGTGCCCAAACTGAAATCTTCACGTGTTGCATGATGCATGATTGAGCACTATCCTAGTTCCTCACTTCTTCTTGTATGCTTCTTCCATGGTAATGCTTGTCGCAACCATCTTCTACGACTCTTCCACCAAGTTTCTAACTCCGATAACGATCTTCGATCTTGGTCCTTCTTGTGAAAGCTCTGTCTTTACATTATACAGGGTAGTGTGGTCTATTATGCTTTCTGAACGTCAATCAAATTTCTCTTCCAGAACAAAGGGTCGTCTCACCAATAATCCCAATGTTCTTCTTTCGTTTTAGAACACAACACAATGTCATACTATGACAATTTGTCCAAAACACGCGAAAAACATGATTATTCTAGCCAACACCATTGGCATCATTCAAGTTCATAAATGTTATAACGAGTGCAAAGGCAACTTCAGAAATCATCTCAGGGAATTTTCACATCGCCTTCTTTCTTCTTCAGGAACTGAAATACTTCCCAAAGGTTACTCTCGGTTAGTTAACCCCCTTCTTAGAAGTTTTTGTGGTTGCTTCTTCAGTCCTTCAAATCTAAAATGATGCAATCAGACGCGGAGTTTCAAAGGAAGACTAAATTAATTATTGATACGCGGAAACAGATAATGATTAGTGATAGTGGTACGTTTAAGTTTACGATAGTCGATACGTCATCGCATACTTCTCTCGTTCTTCTTCATAAACAAACAAGAGCATCTAAGGAGAATCACCAAGGTTAAAAATCATATTCCATCAGCTCCTTCAATCTCTCAACTTCTATGGCACCATGGTTTCTTTACTGATATCAGTTCAATGTCCACTCTACTTCTTAAGCAGGAAGGAGTACCAAAAGGTTCATCAGAGAATACCGGAAAATCTTCGTATGACAAAATATTTCCCAATAGTAGAACTTTCCAAGGGTTGATAATAATGGTTTTCAGGACAACTTGGTAATCACATGAGTTTGGGGTAGGTGTTTCCATAGTGACAGAAATTTTAGCAGATGTAGAGAGTCATCATAATGGAATAGGGTGAAGCAGATTTTTAAGGTCACATTTCAGATATGGTAGTCTATGGTATCTTCACGAATAGCCATTCAGTCCAAAAGACCGTACAATCAGACATCTCAAAGTCAAAGGATTCATAGAGTGAATACAGTCGTCAAATCATACAGATAGTTCATATATCAGAGTCAAGTACATGGTTCAACAAAAATGTTGGGATGGATAAACGAACAGTTCAATGTGTGGGAATTTCGTTTAGCTTCTTAGCATAAGTAGCAGGTAGGATGTGTATCATTGGTAATACGAATATCGTATAATCGTCAATTGTGAGAGGTACAGAATCTCAGTTATCAGCATCATCATGCTTAGTTAACAAATCCATATAGAGATAGTATTTACATCATACCCTTCCAAAGGAAACGGTTGGCAGAACAAGGTTCATCATTCAAAGAGAGGAAACAAAACTTCTCATATTCGTGGTTCATAATTACCAAAATTCTCATAGGAGTAATAATGGATCATACAGAGTTAAGTAGTATCGGATGATACATTCATACCCAGCATAAGTAATGAATTTACAGAATGTGTCGAACACATTGTGGTTGAATGACCTACGATGTGGTCGAAAAGGTGTCAAACAGCTTATCAAACAAATCGGAGGCGGAGATCAAAATCTGAAGGCGAAACTTAAATGTGTAAGGTATCCAGGTAGCCTTCCGAGGTATTCCAAACTTACTTGGTTACTAAGCTTAAGTTGCAAAACTTCTAACTTCTGAAACAAAGGTCCTTATAAGGCTTATCTAAGAGCAAAGGCACGATCAGAGTGATACGGAAGCAAATGATACTTACATAAATGTCTTAGTCTACCCATTCCTCACTGGTAATAACTTAGGTTCCTATGGGGAATCCTAATGTAAAGTTTCAAAGGTTGTCTTATGAGCGCCTACAGTGGAAACTTAGGGGTCCAAACTTCACAGGTCAAGGGTAAATGTATTACGAATCGCAGCCTGGTCTCTGATACCATAATTGTAACACCCCAACCCGATAAGGGTAGAAGTATTACATTACAGTGACATATCAGAACAAACACAAGCATATGATTCATACATACAACGAAATTCAGGGTTACAAATGAAAATCTGAAACTACAAGGTTACAAAACAATAAATACTATGTCTAATAAAGTGAAACTTCATCTAATCGTCTCTAGTCTAAAGCATAGTCTTCTAAGTCCAGTCACACTCTCTTCCCATAACCCAGCTTCCTACTAAAACCTGCCGCAGGAAAAGGAAATGCGGCTGAGCTTAAAAAGCCCAGTGAACAGATACATATACAAAGCAATGATAATGAAACAGAACTGAAATATAGTGCATTGGGGAAATAGAATAAGGAATAGATAAAAGAGTAATAGAATAGAAAGAAGAAAGGATAGTCATCTACCACGAGCCCAAAACATATCATATCATATAAGCCGTCAATACCATAATTCTTCATAATCATATAGAGTGGAGTCCTCTCAGATAATCAGATAATATGAGGGGTGTCCTCATTCTTCAAATGGGTGGAGTAGCGAACTCCCAGAAATTGTGAAAGGCATGTATAGCACACAGTACCAATCACCTCAAAGTCAACTCAAAGTCATAGTTAAATCCACTAAGCATACATGTCTAGGATTGCAACCCATACGCCCCTTACTCAAAGTCAATCTCAAAGTCATATACTCAAAGTCATAATGGCCATAATAGTAATCATAAAAAGGGACGGCGTGAGAAATCACTCACCCACACATGAGTCATGCCAGTGGTGCATCACAGACATGCCTATGGTACCTCCATAGGTAGGAGAAACATAAATGGCTCGGGTATCAAACTAAGAGTCAGGTCTCAAAGTCATGCAAAAGGTCATATAGCAAAGGTTTATCTCAAAGTCATCTCAAAATCATATCAGAAATAGTATTCAAGGTCCATTCAGAGTTTATCAGGTCAAGGTTCATATTCAAAAATCAATTCATGGTTCAGTTCAAAAGTCCGTTTCAAAAGTTTCTATTAAAAGTCCAATTTAAATAATCTTTTAAAACAGTTTTCATAAAAATGGTCTTTCAAAATATAGGGTTCATGAAAGTTAAATAACCTTTCTTTTAAAAAGAATTTTAGCATCATTTATAAACATCTTTTCAAATCGGTTCTTCTCAAAACATTTCCATGGCATAATTAAAAGGTTTTCATAGCATGGTTTCATAACGGAGGTCATATCAAGTGGGATCAACAGAGAAAGTTCAAGTAAAGGGGATCATAGCAATGGCATCAATTCGGGAACTAACGGATCAGAATATGAAAGAGATCATGAGAAACCTTTTGAGAAAGGTCAGAATATCTGTACCTTAAACCGCAAGTGCACACATGACAGAAACATAAAGGTCGAAAGCAAAATTCCTTCTTCAGCGAATCTACACGAATTAATGGTCGGCTTGTTATTAATAACTTATTCAATTCATATTTCTCATTTTAGTCGGCTTTCCAGTTTTAGTAACTTTCCATTTAAAGTGACTTTCCACTTTTAGCAGGTTTCCATAAATAGTAAGTTTCCACTTTTAGAAAGTTTCCATAATTAGAAAGTTGAATCATTATTAATGGAATCAAAGTATCTTTTAACATATTTACACATTTGGTCCTTAGGGTTTCATAACTTTACATTTTAACCCTTTACTTTCCAAATTTACACTTTAAACCTTTTAGTATTCAAAGTTACACATTAAACCCTTAGCTTATCCATTTTACATAATGATCCCTTATTTTATCATGTTATACGAATATACCTTCAAGTATTCACAATTTACACTTTAAGTCCTTCAAGTTATCAAAGTTACATATTTAACCCTTTAATTTACAATTTCAACTTTTAATTATTAATAATTACATATTAAGCCATTTATTTACCAATTTATCACAAAGCCCCTTGAATACTTTTAAATACTCAAAACAGCTCCAAGTTTCTGAAAATTACATTTTTAGTCCCTCTCTTTTAATTATTTTCAAACAAACCCTAATTAATCATTAAATACATTTTAATCCATTTAAATGCAAAACTTACACTTAGCACCCTTAGGTTATATTTTTGTCGAATAGTATACAGCCCAAATAAGTTCCAGAATTAACCTTGAAGTTTTTAAAGTTTACAAAACTTACCCAAAACTTTTAAATGCAAATCGTATAACATAAAATCATGGAATTAGGAACCCTACCCAAATCAAATCCTTTTGTAATCATTACCTTATCATTAAATGTTATTAATAATCATCAAACAAACCCTAATTCATCAAAAATCAGATCGCATGCTTTTCTTCCTTTTCTTTTTATACGTTTTATTCAAAAACACAATTAGCCAAAATAATTCGAAATCAAGGATTCAAGCCATGTTAATTCTTTCCAATAATTTTCCAGGTCATAATAGATTATAATACACGTAAATAAATTATATTCAGAATTATTATGGATCGCATGGTGTCTTTTACGTTTTACACATGTTTTTAGGGTTTAATTCACGAAAACAATATAGAGCATGCATGGATCGAACCAAACATTTTATTTGATGTTTATAAGGTATAAAGGACCTGAGAAAAATACCAAATCAAGAATGGAACGTGTAGAGAGGGCTGTACGAATTATAGCATACGCGTAGAGCCAAAACGATCCAAAAATCACCATGACTTCACCAATGATCTTCCAACCTTGAAACCAATTTTCGGTGGGTCTTATATGATGTAAGGAACATCAGAAAAATAAGAAATCATTTTTATAGAGGTCGTATGAAGCATAACGAATTTACCTTTGTTTTAGGGCTCGACACAAAGAAAACAATGCTACGATCGTGTAAGGCTTCAACAATTCGAATGGGATTTTTCTTGGCTTCTTAGGATGTTGATGAATCACAAAAAAATGCTTGAGAGTGATGGGAGAGTCGAATGGAGGCTAAGAGATTTCTTTGGTGTGTTATTTTTCAATCGGTAATTAGGGTTTAGTGTAAAAAAGGTATGGATTGACTATAAAAGATGGAATGCCGTGTGATGGGGGCCTTGGGCCAGGAATTTCGAGATTTTGGTTAGGAGAAAATCTCTTGAGGATTATCTTGTACATTTACCATAATTAGATCCATTTAAATTCAATTTAAATCAAAATAAACCACATATTAAGTCAATCGGCCCTATAGGGGTATTTTGGTAATTTACTACTTGTATAAATGTTAAATGTAATTGTTAAAATTATTTAGATACATAACTTGTGCATTGTTTGAAGTTTGGGATTTATTTGGTACTTTAATAAGCTTTTAATTAAATTTCAAATTGGTAAGGGCAATTTGGTCTTTTCACATGTTCTCAGATTTTAGGTGTTACAACTTCTTCCCCTCTAAAAAGAAAAAAAATTTCGTCCTCGAAATTTGAAGTCGCAAAGTTAGACGAAGTCGTAGCAAACCGCAAAAGTCGTCACAACATTCTCACGCCCGGGGAGGTTCTTCCAAAAGATATTCAGACCAACTGGTTTCTCATGACTCGTAATTATTGTCAAAACAGTTTCAGATTTCTCAGAAGGGCATATCATATTGAATTTGAATCAAAAGGATAATGTACCAAACATAACGGATGATAAACGAATTCTCCAGGAAGAGGTATAAAAATACATTGGATTTTCATCGAATTGATTAGGCGAATCAGATGAGAATACATTGAATTGTAGCAAACATGGGGTGATATACGGTTTAACCCTTCAGCTTCTCAGATAGTCTCGGCTTTTAGATAACCCTCCAAAGGTATTCTCATAAACAAACAGGTCTCATTTCCTCAAAGTCCACAATCACATATTTTACTCATAGCAGATCATAATGAACAACTTCACGAATGCGAATCGTATACGGACAGAAAGCATATCGTTAGGTATCGTTAACGGCAGAAATTTCATAATGGGACCTAAGATCCTTATCAGAAGTTGCAAAGATCAGCAAAACACGTGTCGAGAGTCCAAACGTATCGAATCGTATAACAAGGACAACATATCAAACGTATAGGTAGAATGAACCTAAAGTCTCACTAAACTCAGATGATCTTGATCAGATGCCAGAATTCTAAAGCTTCTAAGGCACTTCTTAAAATATCATATGCCCACCATAAGTGCACGTTATATGATGTAAGTATTATCACGTTGGCCAGGCGTCATAATACTGGCATCATATACATATGCCCTCATGATGATCATACTTTATCTCAAGTCGTGAACACCCAAACTTATTTAAATCCACCTAGTCTACCTATAGTCTCAGAGGTCACCAAAATCAAACAACATAACTAAGAGAACGAAATTACTCGAAGAGTAACGGAGATCCGAGAATGTCATTCAAAATTAAGGTACGTCATCAGTAACGTCAATTCTTTACAGCATCATCTCGTCTAAACACAATGTCCGCTTTCAAATCCGTCCACTCATTTACAAATTTCAAAATTTCTTCTAAGTTGGAGTAGTCTGTTTATTCTTGTCCGTCTTACCTCATGATTAAGAGAATATAAAATTCGAGTCTGGTTCCTCAAGCCTTCAGCAACTCTTCTTGGTACTGTGGCGTCGTAGCGGCAGTCTCTGACACGATCACTGTGCATCCCTCCATCCGCAGGTCTGCTTCTGCTCTCAATTCATCTTAGTACAACTAAAATGAATAGAGAAACAAGACTGCGTTTCTTCGACAGGTCTTCTAACATAGCTCCAGGTTTTAAGGTACATGATGTTGTTGTCGACTCCAGGTTGTGTGTTGAATGGTTCGTCTTCTTTGGTATGGTTGTCTTGGTGCCCAAACTGAAATCTTCACGTGTTGCGTGATGCATGATTGAGCACTATCCTAGTTCCTCACTTCTTCTTGTATGCTTCTTCCATGGTAATGCTTGTCGCAACCATCTTCTACGACTCTTCCACCAAGTTTCTAACTCCGATAACGATCTTCGATCTTGGTCCTTCTTGTGAAAGCTCTGTCTTTACATTATACAGGGTAGTGTGGTCTATTATGCTTTCTGAACGTCAATCAAATTTCTCTTCCAGAACAAAGGGTCGTCTCACCAATAATCCCAATGTTCTTCTTTCGTTTTAGAACACAACACAATGTCATACTATGACAATTTGTCCAAAACACGCGAAAAACATGATTATTCTAGCCAACACCATTGGCATCATTCAAGTTCATAAATGTTATAACGAGTGCAAAGGCAACTTCAGAAATCATCTCAGGGAATTTTCACATCGCCTTCTTTCTTCTTCAGGAACTGAAATACTTCCCAAAGGTTACTCTCGGTTAGTTAACCCCCTTCTTAGAAGTTTTTGTGGTTGCTTCTTCAGTCCTTCAAATCTAAAATGATGCAATCAGACGCGGAGTTTCAAAGGAAGACTAAATTAATTATTGATACGCGGAAACAGATAATGATTAGTGATAGTGGTACGTTTAAGTTTACGATAGTCGATACGTCATCGCATACTTCTCTCGTTCTTCTTCATAAACAAACAAGAGCATCTAAGGAGAATCACCAAGGTTAAAAATCATATTCCATCAGCTCCTTCAATCTCTCAACTTCTATGGCACCATGGTTTCTTTACTGATATCAGTTCAATGTCCACTCTACTTCTTAAGCAGGAAGGAGTACCAAAAGGTTCATCAGAGAATACCGGAAAATCTTCGTATGACAAAATATTTCCCAATAGTAGAACTTTCCAAGGGTTGATAATAATGGTTTTCAGGACAACTTGGTAATCACATGAGTTTGGGGTAGGTGTTTCCATAGTGACAGAAATTTTAGCAGATGTAGAGAGTCATCATAATGGAATAGGGTGAAGCAGATTTTTAAGGTCACATTTCAGATATGGTAGTCTATGGTATCTTCACGAATAGCCATTCAGTCCAAAAGACCGTACAATCAGACATCTCAAAGTCAAAGGATTCATAGAGTGAATACAGTCGTCAAATCATACAGATAGTTCATATATCAGAGTCAAGTACATGGTTCAACAAAAATGTTGGGATGGATAAACGAACAGTTCAATGTGTGGGAATTTCGTTTAGCTTCTTAGCATAAGTAGCAGGTAGGATGTGTATCATTGGTAATACGAATATCGTATAATCGTCAATTGTGAGAGGTACAGAATCTCAGTTATCAGCATCATCATGCTTAGTTAACAAATCCATATAGAGATAGTATTTACATCATACCCTTCCAAAGGAAACGGTTGGCAGAACAAGGTTCATCATTCAAAGAGAGGAAACAAAACTTCTCATATTCGTGGTTCATAATTACCAAAATTCTCATAGGAGTAATAATGGATCATACAGAGTTAAGTAGTATCGGATGATACATTCATACCCAGCATAAGTAATGAATTTACAGAATGTGTCGAACACATTGTGGTTGAATGACCTACGATGTGGTCGAAAAGGTGTCAAACAGCTTATCAAACAAATCGGAGGCGGAGATCAAAATCTGAAGGCGAAACTTAAATGTGTAAGGTATCCAGGTAGCCTTCCGAGGTATTCCAAACTTACTTGGTTACTAAGCTTAAGTTGCAAAACTTCTAACTTCTGAAACAAAGGTCCTTATAAGGCTTATCTAAGAGCAAAGGCACGATCAGAGTGATACGGAAGCAAATGATACTTACATAAATGTCTTAGTCTACCCATTCCTCACTGGTAATAACTTAGGTTCCTATGGGGAATCCTAATGTAAAGTTTCAAAGGTTGTCTTATGAGCGCCTACAGTGGAAACTTAGGGGTCCAAACTTCACAGGTCAAGGGTAAATGTATTACGAATCGCAGCCTGGTCTCTGATACCATAATTGTAACACCCCAACCCGATAAGGGTAGAAGTATTACATTACAGTGACATATCAGAACAAACACAAGCATATGATTCATACATACAACGAAATTCAGGGTTACAAATGAAAATCTGAAACTACAAGGTTACAAAACAATAAATACTATGTCTAATAAAGTGAAACTTCATCTAATCGTCTCTAGTCTAAAGCATAGTCTTCTAAGTCCAGTCACACTCTCTTCCCATAACCCAGCTTCCTACTAAAACCTGCCGCAGGAAAAGGAAATGCGGCTGAGCTTAAAAAGCCCAGTGAACAGATACATATACAAAGCAATGATAATGAAACAGAACTGAAATATAGTGCATTGGGGAAATAGAATAAGGAATAGATAAAAGAGTAATAGAATAGAAAGAAGAAAGGATAGTCATCTACCACGAGCCCAAAACATATCATATCATATAAGCCGTCAATACCATAATTCTTCATAATCATATAGAGGGGAGTCCTCTCAGATAATCAGATAATATGAGGGGTGTCCTCATTCTTCAAATGGGTGGAGTAGCGAACTCCCAGAAATTGTGAAAGGCATGTATAGCACACAGTACCAATCACCTCAAAGTCAACTCAAAGTCATAGTTAAATCCACTAAGCATACATGTCTAGGATTGCAACCCATACGCCCCTTACTCAAAGTCAATCTCAAAGTCATATACTCAAAGTCATAATGGCCATAATAGTAATCATAAAAAGGGACGGCGTGAGAAATCACTCACCCACACATGAGTCATGCCAGTGGTGCATCACAGACATGCCTATGGTACCTCCATAGGTAGGAGAAACATAAATGGCTCGGGTATCAAACTAAGAGTCAGGTCTCAAAGTCATGCAAAAGGTCATATAGCAAAGGTTTATCTCAAAGTCATCTCAAAATCATATCAGAAATAGTATTCAAGGTCCATTCAGAGTTTATCAGGTCAAGGTTCATATTCAAAAATCAATTCATGGTTCAGTTCAAAAGTCCGTTTCAAAAGTTTCTATTAAAAGTCCAATTTAAATAATCTTTTAAAACAGTTTTCATAAAAATGGTCTTTCAAAATATAGGGTTCATGAAAGTTAAATAACCTTTCTTTTAAAAAGAATTTTAGCATCATTTATAAACATCTTTTCAAATCGGTTCTTCTCAAAACATTTCCATGGCATAATTAAAAGGTTTTCATAGCATGGTTTCATAACGGAGGTCATATCAAGTGGGATCAACAGAGAAAGTTCAAGTAAAGGGGATCATAGCAATGGCATCAATTCGGGAACTAACGGATCAGAATATGAAAGAGATCATGAGAAACCTTTTGAGAAAGGTCAGAATATCTGTACCTTAAACCGCAAGTGCACACATGACAGAAACATAAAGGTCGAAAGCAAAATTCCTTCTTCAGCGAATCTACACGAATTAATGGTCGGCTTGTTATTAATAACTTATTCAATTCAGATTTCTCATTTTAGTCGGCTTTCCAGTTTTAGTAACTTTCCATTTAAAGTGACTTTCCACTTTTAGCAGGTTTCCATAAATAGTAAGTTTCCACTTTTAGAAAGTTTCCATAATTAGAAAGTTGAATCATTATTAATGGAATCAAAGTATCTTTTAACATATTTACACATTTGGTCCTTAGGGTTTCATAACTTTACATTTTAACCCTTTACTTTCCAAATTTACACTTTAAACCTTTTAGTATTCAAAGTTACACATTAAACCCTTAGCTTATCCATTTTACATAATGATCCCTTATTTTATCATGTTATACGAATATACCTTCAAGTATTCACAATTTACACTTTAAGTCCTTCAAGTTATCAAAGTTACATATTTAACCCTTTAATTTACAATTTCAACTTTTAATTATTAATAATTACATATTAAGCCATTTATTTACCAATTTATCACAAAGCCCCTTGAATACTTTTAAATACTCAAAACAGCTCCAAGTTTCTGAAAATTACATTTTTAGTCCCTCTCTTTTAATTATTTTCAAACAAACCCTAATTAATCATTAAATACATTTTAATCCATTTAAATGCAAAACTTACACTTAGCACCCTTAGGTTATATTTTTGTCGAATAGTATACAACCCAAATAAGTTCCAGAATTAACCTTGAAGTTTTTAAAGTTTACAAAACTTACCCAAAACTTTTAAATGCAAATCGTATAACATAAAATCATGGAATTAGGAACCCTACCCAAATCAAATCCTTTTGTAATCATTACCTTATCATTAAATGTTATTAATAATCATCAAACAAACCCTAATTCATCAAAAATCAGATCGCATGCTTTTCTTCCTTTTCTTTTTATACGTTTTATTCAAAAACACAATTAGCCAAAATAATTCGAAATCAAGGATTCAAGCCATGTTAATTCTTTCCAATAATTTTCCAGGTCATAATAGATTATAATACACGTAAATAAATTATATTCAGAATTATTATGGATTGCATGGTGTCTTTTACGTTTTACACATGTTTTTAGGGTTTAATTCACGAAAACAATATAGAGCATGCATGGATCGAACCAAACATTTTATTTGATGTTTATAAGGTATAAAGGACCTGAGAAAAATACCAAATCAAGAATGGAACGTGTAGAGAGGCTGTACGAATTATAGCATACGCGTAGAGCCAAAACGATCCAAAAATCACCATGACTTCACCAATGATCTTCCAACCTTGAAACCAATTTTCGGTGGGTCTTATATGATGTAAGGAACATCAGAAAAATAAGAAATCATTTTTATAGAGGTCGTATGAAGCATAACGAATTTACCTTTGTTTTAGGGCTCGACACAAAGAAAACAATGCTACGATCGTGTAAGGCTTCAACAATTCGAATGGGATTTTTCTTGGCTTCTTAGGATGTTGATGAATCACAAAAAAATGCTTGAGAGTGATGGGAGAGTCGAATGGAGGCTAAGAGATTTCTTTGGTGTGTTATTTTTCAATCGGTAATTAGGGTTTAGTGTAAAAAAGGTATGGATTGACTATAAAAGATGGAATGCCGTGTGATGGGGGCCTTGGGCCAGGAATTTCGAGATTTTGGTTAGGAGAAAATCTCTTGAGGATTATCTTGTACATTTACCATAATTAGATCCATTTAAATTCAATTTAAATCAAAATAAACCACATATTAAGTCAATCGGCCCTATAGGGGTATTTTGGTAATTTTACTACTTGTATAAATGTTAAATGTAATTGTTAAAATTATTTAGATACATAACTTGTGCATTGTTTGAAGTTTGGGATTTATTTGGTACTTTAATAAGCTTTTAATTAAATTTCAAATTGGTAAGGGCAATTTGGTCTTTTCACATATTCTCAGATTTTAGGTGTTACAGGCTTGGTCAAAAAGATACTTTAGTTTGACACTTTGGTTATACATATTATTTACTTTATGCTAATATGTGCAGGTATATAACCAAATTTTTGGTAAGAGTTGAACATAAAAGGTGTGTAACTGAGACACAAAACAAATGGTTATTGATTCACCATGTCTAATCCACATAAGAATCAACTAGTCCAGAGCAAACGGCTACTAGTAAAGACTTAACAAATCCATTTATGGTTGGTAGTTTACCAAAAACTATATGGTCATCAACTCACCATATTCCATGTGATGAAGAGTTGGCTAGTCCATAGCAAACGGCTAATGGTAAAGAAATATCAAATCCGTTGATAGCTGATAGTTTGCTAAAAACAATGAAAAGAGCAGTTCAATTTTATATGTTTTACTTTTACCACTGCTCTTGGAAAATTTTTGTGAATAGTTCCCACTGCTAGTTCACATTTACCACTGCCAGTGTAACTTTTACCATTGATGAACTAGCCGTTACAACTGTTGTGTCAGTAACAATATTTTTACTAGCCGTTGAGCGTAAACCGTTTTGTCCATATTAATAGGATGAATTTTTGGACGATTATCCACTTACTTATTTTAATTTATTCTTTTCTTGAAGATAAATTTTTTCTAAAGATAATCTCTCTTGCGTATACTTCTCAAACCCTAATAGTATATATTCTTTTTCTTTCAATAGGCGTGTTCACCATTCAATTCATACCCACACAATTCTACTTTTCTCATAACAACTATGGCAAGATTAAACTTTGCAGATGAGCACAACCAAGTGGCCTACTTGCAGAAGTCAAATGAAAAGAGTGGCCCTATTTTTCATCAGATTGTGGATTTTCTCAATACCACTCACATAAGGTATGCTTTAACTCTAAACCCCACAATCTATGTCTCTCAAATCAAACAGTTTTGGAACTCTGTAGAGTCTATAACCATTGAACAAGGAGACACACATGAAACAGTGGATACTCATAGAGCCATAGTGGATGGGGTAACTATTGATGTTACTGAATCATCCTTGAGGAGAATTCTTCAATTGGATGATCTTAATGGTATCATCACATTGCCCAATCCAGATTTTCATAAACATCTCTCATCAATGGGGTATGATACATCTAACAAAAAAGTTACTTTCAGAAAAGGATGTTTTTGTCCCCATTGGAGATTTTTAATTCATACTCTTTTGCATTGCCTAAGTCCTAAGAAAACTTCTTATGAACAATTTAGTTCAACAATGGCTTATCCTTTGGTTTGTTTAGCCACAGATACGGCTTTCAATTTTTCAAAGTTAATTTTTAACAGTATATGAAAGGCAATGTAAAGAGTCCTTATAAATTTTTGATGTATCCAAGGTTTGTGCAAGCAGTACTAAATGAATTTCCACTGCAACCCTACAAAAGAGTTTATAAAACCCCCTGTCTTAAGCCAAAAGTTTTTCAAAATATGAATAAGGCTTCAGATGGATGGAATGGGAAATTAGACCACTTTTTTCTGAAATGATTGCAAAGATTGTACAGGTACAGGTGAAGGTGCAATAATCCCAGTTGTACCTCAACACACACCCACTATCACTGTTCCATATATCCATTACACCCCACAAGTTACTCACATATATGAGAGGAGGCAAAAACATCCACCTCCTCCCATCACAACATTGCATGTTTCTGAACCTTTTAGTCTAGGAACAAGCAGTGGTGGTTCCAGGCTTCAATCTAGTCCAACTAGAGAAGAGACTGAACCAATGCCCTATGATTCACCTCTCCCAATAGGTAACACAGTTGGAAGTGTTGAGGGCAGTGAGCAACCAATTGAATTGATGGAACTTTGTAACAGGTTAGTCAAACAGGTTAAATCTTTGGAGCAGGATTTGGCACAGACAAAGAAGCAACATGCTGCAGATCTTAACAGTTTGAAAGCAGAAATTCTGTCTTTGAAGGAAGAAGTGCAAGGGTTAAAGAAGCAAAGATAGGCAAAGATTGTGATCTCAACTCCATCTTCTACTCATGATGATGATTCTAAAGCATCAGATGATGATATGGGTGATTCTCCCAAACATGGAAGGAAAACTGATGCTACATTTAAGGGGAGGAGGTTGAATTTTAAACAAGAATTTAAAGATCTTGATGATCAGTGTGATAAACAAGAAGAGGAAAATGAAGCAGTGGAAACTCAAGAAGAAGCAGTGGATACTACTGATGCTGAATTTGAAAGAATGAGGCAAGAAAAGGGAAAGTTCAAATTTTTGAAGAATCAACTTAGCAACCAAGGAAAGTTAAACAAAGAGAACAAGCTCAGATTGAAATGGAGTATGAATTGGCAAGAAAGAGTGAAGAAGAGGATGTAGCAAGGTTCATGGAACAACAAAGGATTCAAAAAGAGATGGAACCTGAAGAAGATATTGTTCCTATTCCAAACACAGAAGAAGGTGCTCATCAATTTACTAATGAAGAGATTGAGCATATGATTGACATACAGTTATCAAGAAGAAAGCTATTGAGCTTATTACTGATGAAATCTTAACAGCTGAACAAAGATCAGCTCAACTAGCTGATTTTATCAACATGAAGAACAATCAAGCATTTGATTCTATGGTGTATACAATTAAGAAGACTCAGAAAAAGCCAAGACAACCATCTCAGGCTCAAGTCAATTATGGAATGAAGAAGTACTTGTGTCATGTTGGAGGATGGAAAATGTATCAGCTCAAAGGAAAATCTTATGAAGAAATTCAAAGATTGTATTATCAAGAATACATAAGAGATAAAGATTTTCTTCCTATGCATTCAGAAGCAGAAGCTAAGAGAGACAAAAGATCAGGAGAAAGTATTGAGTCTACAGAAACCAAGAGATCAAAGGTTGAAGAAAGATTAAATGATGATCAGCTAAGTGGTATGGTACTCCTTGAAGAAGAAGATTTCTATGTTGAACCTTTACAAATCAGAAGACCAATTGTTGATTGGAAAGTCTACACAGATGATTTTGCTACAACATGGAAGGTTACAAGATTAGGTGGTGAAACATTTTCATCTATTCTATTTGAAGATCTTATTAGAGCTGGTGACATAGATTATCTAGATTTGTTAAGGAAAATGGTGAATGAAAGGCACAAAGCTGGAAAACTTCAACATGAAAAGGAAAAAGAACTTTGGGTTCAATTTCAGAGATTGTATGAACTTGACCCACATGACAGATTTTGGAAGTTTCAAGCTTTTGATTTGAACACATTATGGAAATTTTATGATTCCTGCAACATTCATCATGTCTCAACACAAGAAGGGGTAGATGTATTTATGTTAGTTGAAAGAGAATATCCATTGAGAGCTGGAATTTTGCTTGTAATGCTTTCTGCAAAGATCAGATGTTCAGAAAGATCAGAAGTGGTAGATGATCTTGTTTAAAGAATCTGCAATCAATGTAGAAGGGAATCTGCTGCTCTAAGGAAGGAATAAATGTTTGGAAGAATCCCCATCAACTTAGAAAACTTATTGATTTGCATAGAAATCATAAGTTTAGGGGAGGATTGTTGGGAATTACACTAACAGTTACCATGACGAAGCTTGAAGATAACCACTGCTGAAGAATGCACTAGCAGTGGAAACACATTACCACTGCTAGTACATAATTACCACTGCTTATATAATAACTGTTATGTATTCGTATAGATAAGTATATAATTGATTTTGTGTATATTCTATTTAGATAGCTTGATACTTATCTTGTAAAAGAGGACTACTTGTGCTATAAAAGGAGGTCCTAGGTTAAAGCTTATGTACGTATCAATTAGAGAGCTTCAAGGTGTAACCCTGGTGATAAACAAGATCACTCGTATTATTATTCTTAATAATATTAGAGCTTAAAGTTTGGTTTACATTCTGTGTTCATATACAACTGTTCTCACTCACAAACAAATTTACAAACAAATTTTCTAAGTGTTACTAAGTATATTCCGCGTACTTGTTAGTATCATTCAAAGTATCATTCTAACACAAGACGTGTGTTTAGATCCATCAGAATGACATTATGTGATGGGAGAGTGTTGGTTATACCGATGTGTTGAGAAAGTGTTGGGAATGACAGTTTTGATTAATATATCGTTTACACTGACAATGACATGCATGATATGTGTTGAGTAAGAAAAAGGATGAGATCCTATGATGACGTTCTAGACAATGAAGTTGTGAGATCCTAGTTTAAGAAAAATCCTATACTCTATTTAAATTAGTTGTTGGTTGTGGAGATGAAGAACTTTGTCAAACACATGATGTGTTTTTCACTTGATGAGGTTTTGGTTACAGAATTGTGATGTTGGGTTAATAAGGTTTGAAGCACTTGTGATTTTGTGAACTGATTAGAACTAGATGGTGTGAACCTACATGTTGGTATTTGAAGAAATAAGAATACATATTCTTTAATGCGAAAAGACATCTATGTGAATGAATTTCTCTCCCCCTTAATTGGTGTACATTCAACATAATATGTAATGCATCGGATAAAGAATGACGATAAAATGTTTAGGAGGTTGCAGGTTAAAGAAAGCGATTAGCTTAGTAATGTTTTTGCGTATGTTGGTTAGCATACAAAGAACTTTATCCTAGAAGTCATGTAGCTCTTCTCTATCGATGCGAGATGATCGCATGAAGAGGCATGTGGTTTTCTCATAGGAGGTGGAGAGAATAAGAGTATTGTTATAGCTAAATAGTGATGGAAGAGATTTTTGGAAAGCGAAAGCGATAATGCGATTTGGAAAGAGGTCGATTTAAAGATACCCAAACACAAATTTCAAATCTCTAAGACTCAATCCTATTAGCTTTAAAACTATATGCAAGTGAAGGGATTACAGTTATGCGAGATGAGGATATAAAAGCTAGAACGATGTGAGATGGCAAATGATTAGTTCTCAATCCACTAAAACAGATTTGTTAGTGACAAAAGATGTCAACAAAATAAAAATATAAAGATATTATCTTATTTAGACAGCACATTCGACAACTAGACATAACGTTACCACATGGCTAGATAGCATCAACATAAACAATCATATTAAGCAAGAGCATGACATAATGCGAAATACTTTGCTTGTAAAATTGTTTTGTTGTTAAGCTTAGACACTTAAGCATATAATGATCTAGGCGATTAATTTGTATGATAAAATAACTTCTAAATGTTTATCATACCAAAAGTACTTCGACAAATTATAAGTGCAGATGTAGTGAACAAATGGTGTGACAAAGTTACAAAAGAAACAAAATGAAAAATTTATGCCACCCATGTTTAAATGATAACATTTTGGAGCATGTATTATATAGAACATCCTAAGCATGATAGCAAAAGACACGAGCTTTCAAATATATAAATATCATATAAAAACATCATTTATCAAAATGACATATCATGAGTTAACAAGTAACATGTTACTCATGCAAAACATCATATAAATAAAGAATGAAAATATCATACAAATCATGTTAATATTGAGTAACACGAACCATATAGAGCATGCAGGCATCATAAAGATATAACCAAGGTTTACACATGAATCAATCAAATAGTTATCATGGTTATGTTAAAATGCCCAATCATATCAAACAAATAACAAGTAATCGACACATGTATGTATAATGCAAGAGATTTTAATCTTTTTGTTTAGAATCTAAGGTTGAATGATCTAAAGGGTGACATCTTTTATATTGAGTTTAAGTATGTGTTACGCAATTGATTTGGTCATCCAAGACCAAGAGATGTGTTTGTGTGTGATAATGGAATATGATAAGAATGTTCTTAAGAAAGCTCTTTAAAACAGGAATCTAAGTGAAATTCCAACTTCAATAGATCTTGTGTATGCTATAGAGATGTGTAGAATATGCATAGGGTTTTATCTAGGTTATGAGCAAGGTTTGGTTATGATGAATGCTTGAAAGGAAATAGACACATATAGTGTCTTTCAATAAGTAAGATTATTACGTGGAATAAAGTCATCATGCTTATGAAAACAAGAATGACAAGATGATGAGGAAGCTCTAGTTCATAGAACCTGCAGATGTTTATTTATGATCATTTACCCGATGAGGTAAAATGAAATCTCTTGTAACACAACTGTTCATGTCGCAAGGAGAGAGTGATGCATAGGATATACATTATCCTTTTAACAAGATAAAAACTCATGATTACTTGTGCATAATGTTTTTCCAAAACATCATGTTTTTCTAGATGAAGGTATGCAGCCAAAGTGTTTGAATCGGATAGTGCTATCCTAAATATACTTGGTCTCAAGATTATACTAGATGATGAAAAGAGGAATTAACTCGAGTTTCTTATGTATACTCCTCAAGAGTCATTGTTGCTCGGGGTACATGAGGTTGGCTTTGAGATTGCATGTTAACATATGTTGTTATGATGTTGATTTAAGGTTTAGCTAGACTTTATGAAGAAGTTCAACAACAAAGTATTACCAATACTTTGAGAAGTTGTGAACGTAGTACTACTTATACCTAGTGGAAATTGATAAAAATGACCAGGAGTATGATGCTCATTTGATAGTGGAGGTTCTAGTGATAATGAATTATCTAAGTACTCATAGGTGAGAAAGTATGGTTGAGTTTGTTCAATGTGCATTTGATTTGGTACGAGTGTTGAACGAAGGTCTTTTTGAGCAATGCACTCAACGGATTCAAATGATGGTAAGGATTGTGGATTGGTTGATCTAGGTGGTAGGTCTTTTAGTGTGTCTAAATAGGGATGTGGTGATGTGCTATATGAGTACTAGGTTTTAAGGATGTTGAAAACAACAAGGATGGAGACTAATTCTAGTGATCCATAGGTAGGTACAACTAGTGTGTGATGTGATTTGAAACTTAGGGCCTAAGATATATCATAAAGGTAAATGTGACGGGATGATGGTGAAAGTACAAGTGAACTTAATTGGTAAATGTTCGAGGATGAAGACCTATTGACATTTGTTTTATTCCTATTGATTGGGAGAGTGTTGAGGATAAGTGTTTTAACATATGTTGTCAAAATACTTTGATTTTTCGGATATGACTTTTAATGACCACAGTCGTAAGTCAATCTTACTTGAATATTTTGGATAAAATACTTAAGTTGTCAATCCTACTTTGTTGAGATTGGATAGTTCAAAAGGATAGCAAGACTTGATAATACATCAATAACTTAAGTATGAGTTATGACTCGATGTAAATCTTAATTGTCTTTATGGATGACATGTTAACCAAGAAAGGAAACATATGTGGATACACAACAATATCTGTAGTCATAAGTTGAACTTGTGAACTATGATATTTTTGCACACAGTGAGTCTGGATTAGTTAGGAAGTTGTCAATTTACAAATCAAGCTAAGGAATATGTAAAGGACAAAGGAATGCAGTGAGTGTGTGTGGTGATCACAAATATTCAGTGGTTCGAGGATTGCAAGGAACAAGTTTCTGGATTCCTTCCTTTATGGAGAAAGGTACCTTGGATCATTCTTGTAAAATTTATTGTAGATGATTGTCTTATAGGTACAAGAGAGATGTCCTAATTCTAATATGAGTGAACATCGATGAGAAGAATCCTAGTGATGAAAGTGAGGGATTTAAATGAAAATTTAAAAAGGAATCTGCAGGACTGGCGGAGCCAAATGAATACACAGGCAGAACCCAGTTTTTGGTTCCGCCTGGTCCGTTGGACCAAATTCTGGAGTACCCAGAACTTACACTAGCGAAACCCTAAATTTGGTTCCATCAGATCCGCCAAACCTGTATAATTTACAGAATAGTAATTTAACGGGCGTAACGTTTATCGAATTTTCCAAAAACTCCTAAAACATAAACTTAGTGCTATATCTAATTAGGGAATGATAAAAATGGTGGAAAACTAGAAGGGGGGTTGAATAGTTTTATGTCCTTTTTGTGTTTATTTTCAAAAAAACTTTTGTTGCTTATTAAAACTTTGGTTCGATCTTATGTGAATTCAATTGTTAACAAATGTGAGCAAATATAAACAAGTATAATCTAATAATGTAAGTAATGTTATGAAATGAAAAGAAAGATAGAGATGGAAAGATCAAACCACAACACGCGAATTTATAGTGGTTTGGCTACAAGGACACCTTCCTTTCCTTATTCCACTCCCCGTGTACCACACTCGAGAGTTTTCCTCACTATATCAACAAACTCCTTTTGGCGGAGAAACCTTACACGCCTTGGCTTATACTGATTTACGATACTAAGCTAAATGTCGAGTTCTAATCCTAGCTAGAACTAATCTCACAACTTCTTCACAACTTCACAACTTCTTCACGATAGCTTCACAACTTCTTCACACCCTCTTCTTTGCACAACTTATTCAAACCTTCTACAATAATTCTTTCCAATACAACTAATATCTAAAACCAACTTAATCACACAACACTTTACAAATAATCTAGCACTACTACAAGATGATACTAACTAATCACAACACTACTACTTTGTATAGATGTGAAGGAGTGTTCTTCTTTTGCACTTGTGTGGATGAAGCTTTGGATCACTTGGAAACAAAGAATTATGATTATATGATCAAAGGATTTTAGAGAATATAAATGGAGATTTAGATCAGAAAGTTTTTAGTGCAAAAGGTGAGGAAAAAGTCTAAGATTAGTCCAGTATTTATAGGGAGAAAAATATTGTACAAGAGCGTGGTTGGTCCACTTAATTAGGGGCCGGTCCCCTTAATGATTAACGGGGCCGCCTAGTATAATTAAGGGGGCCGCCCATTTTAAATGTTGCCCAGATTTGTCCTTTTGCGGGGAAGGTTTTTCTGGACCATTTTTGCCATTTTTGGTTTAAAATTTGAATTTATATATTTACGGTTAATTAAATATTTTAGTTAAGTACCAAAAATGATTTTGTAAAAGATATAAAATGTTTGCGACATCTTATAAAAAATCTAGTGATTAAGAAAATATTCCTTTGATCATGTAATGCATTAGTCACTTTGTTTATTCATACCTCAAGTGATTAGGTTGTAGAAATGAATATTTATTAATAAATATTTGTTTACGTCATAATCTTTGATTTAAATGAGTTTTCATTGTGTGATTATCAAAACGTAGAGATGTCAAAAAATATTAATAACGTTTTTATGCATTATTTATATCAACAATCTCCCCCTTTTTGATGATTAAAAAAACTTAAACTCATTAAATCAAAAATTAATTTTTAGACAAGTATTTAGTGAGTTTTTATTCACTTCTCCCCCTTTTTGTAAAATCAAAAAGGTTACACCGACAAGTTTCAATTATGAAATATTGACGGGATGAGAACTCCCCCTTGATGTGTACTCCCCCTTGTTCGGGGGCACCAAAGAAACGAGCTATGGAATGCTTGCAAAACAAAAATATTAGAAGCACAAGTATATATACAAGTATATATAGAGTAACAAACATATAATCAAGCATCATAAAAGCATTCAATTAAAGCAAGAGTTGTGTAAAAATACATAACAATACATATATCATCAAAAAAGATTACAACTTGGACAACAACTAGGAAGTACTACAACTAGAATAGTACTCCATCATGCAAAGAGTACATGAGCTTCATAGAGCTTGCAAACAAAAGGATTGTGAGGGCTTTATTTATTAAGCATAGCTTATGCTTAATATGGAGAGTATGAAGGTGATGGTGGAGAAATGGGTGAAGATGGTGGAGGTAGAATAATAGGTGAGGATGGTGGAGGTGGTGGTGGTGGTGGGTTGGTTAGCAAGTGTTCAATATATGAAAATATGTATTGAATTTCATCTCTAAGACCAAAGATGATGGTTTGGTTGTGGATACAACAAAGGCAAGTATCACCATGAGCTTCAAGTAATCTCCCAGGTACAGGATTAACAAAGAATGGTGGTGTGATTGGTGGGGATGAGACATGAGCATCAAGTGGTGTTATTGGTGATAATGAGATGGTAAGTTCGGTGGAGAGGGGTTCTTGGGTAGGATGTGGTGATGATGCTTGTGGTGATAATAAGTGTGAGTTTATGTAGTCATTGATGGATGAGGTTGAAGGTATGGAAGAAGAGGATGTTTCATGAGTGGAGGGTGTTTTAGATGGTGCATTTGGTGCACTAGGGGATGAGCATTTAGGTGGAGGTGATGGAGTGATGTTGTCTTCATTAATTAAATCAATGAAGAGTTGTTTTGGAGGTATGATAACAAGGGGGTCACTTAAGCCTGAATTCGTAATTATTTGATCAAATATTGCCCTAAATCGTTCCTTTTGTCATTTTAGGTACTTTTGGAGAGAAATCTGGAAAAGGAAGCATTTTGGACGTTTTTGGAGCATAAAAGTGAAGAAAACGGCAAAGTCTCAATTTTCCTTGCTGGAACAGTACCTGACGGCGTCAAGAGTTACAAAAGAGGTGGATGTGGAAAACACACGTGACGATCCAGAGAGTTTTTAAGCATAGGAGATGACGGCGTCACCCAAGGCCGTCAAGGTCCAAGTATTAGTGACGGCCCAGAGGAAAATCCTACATGACGGCGTCACTAATAGATCTAGGTAACAAGATTTCATTATGGCGGCGAGTTGATGGTGTCACAATCTAATACATGACGCCTTCACAATGTAAAATCTATATATAGTTTTCCAAATTTCATTTATTAGTGTGCAACTTTGAGGGAATAAACCCTGGGTCAAATTTTCCAGCTTTTTCAAGGGTTTCAACCCTTTGAATCTTTCATGTTCAATTAAAGATAAGTATTCTTCCAAATCATTCAATATGTCTATGTGTTGTTTGATTATATCTTACACTTGTCTTCTATTTAACATGCTAGGCTAGATCTCTTTTGTGTTTGCTTAGATGTAGTGAAACCTAGATTTTAATTATGGGTTGATTGTTTGTTTATAATTGTTACGGATGATTATATTCGATGTTAGGCTTAAGAAAACTGGCAGAATTCCATTGGTAACTTGCTTGAACGTCTTAAGAAACATGATCGGATGTGTACTACGATTTTTGGTTGTATTTAATGCGTAGGAGAATTCTAATGATCCCATATTAGGAGCTTCTAACGGCTCGATATAGGAGTGAAGTAGGATCCTATAGAGTTAGGGAATATTGTACACGACCCTACAACTAGTATTAAGGAATATGACCCGTCATCCATGCAATTGTAACAAGCTATCAACTTGTAAAAGATATCTAGGGAGTAATGAAATCTAAGTAAACACAAATTTCCTCATCATTGTTTACACCACATTAGTATAATAGTTTATTTTCATTTCTTTTGTTTTATTTTGATTGCATCTTTAGATTAATTGGGTTAGTTGGCTAGCAACTAATTCCTCCCACTTCTCCAAAACCCGAGATTTTATTTGCTTTTATAAAAATATAAAAATACAAAAAGAATCATCCCTCACCTCTAGACCTAGTTTAGTAGGCTTTCTAATGCTAGCGACACTATTCCTGAGTTGAACGATCAATCCCCCGGTACTTGTCACTATACTATACTACAACGATCAGGTACACTGCCTGGTGGGGGTTGTAAGCTTCTCGAGATCCCTTGAGAGGTAAAACCTGTTGCGAGGGTGCGATCCCCACTCATCAAGTTTTTGGCGCCGCTGCCCGGGGAATAGTTATTGTCTAGGTTAGGATTTCTTTTTATTAGGTCTACTTGCTCAATTCCTTTCTAGTGAGATTTTATTTTTATTTTTAGGTTTTCTTTAGTCTATCTTTTTCTTTGTGCCTTTGTTAGTAAATTAAATTTATTGACTATTCCGTTGGCCATTATGGAAAACGCGAATCCACCCCTTTCCCCTAGTGAAGTGGCTTTGTTGCGTGAACAGATTGAGAATGAGATTAGGGAACTTAGGGAGCTTAATAGGTTAATTAATGTTGAGTTCAATCATGCATTTAGAAACCTAGCGACCGCCTTGTATTATAATAAGGACCTAGGATCTGATGATTTTGAGGATGTTGTTGAAGAAGGGGAGATAGATCCGAAACCGGATGACTATTTCAATCTATATCCCACTAAGGAGGAGACTGTGTACTATAATAATCTTATTGATAATCCTCGACCTCCTTTTACTAGAATTGACCCTAAGATAAAGAGAGGCGATCCTAAGAATGCTAAGATACCATGTATGATTGGGTATAAGCACATTGACAACACTTACATTGATTTTGAATCCCCAATCAACATTATGTCCTTAAGTGTCTATAGTGATATAGTGAAAACAAGACTTGGACCTAGAAAAGATCCCAAATACCCCGGTGGAGTTTGTAACTTTGTCCGGAGAATCAAAGGTCTACATGTCTTTGTTGGGAACTTTAGTTATATCGTTGACTTTATGATTGTTTAGGACCTAGCTAGTGTTATTGATTGTCGCTTATCCCATGTTGTGTTTGGTTAAGCCATTTGTTGAAGAATCCAATTTAGAATATGATGAGATAGAAGGGACGATCCGATTTGCTAGTGAAACTGATAGAATCACATATAGGATGCCTAATAGAATGAAAGAATTTCGTTTTGTGCCTCGATTTGATATGGATAACATTGGTGCCTTCGAGGACATCAATGAAGAGGATAAGAAAAAGGGAATGGACTATGTATGGGAGAAGAAGAGCTTTTTCTATAAGGATTGCTTGACTCTTGGACCAAAATATAAAGTTGATAGGGAGTTTGGCAATAGGATTATTGAAGCAATTAAGAAAAAGGTGGTTGGTCTCTATAAAGAACATTTACAATCGGGTCCGGTATACAAAACTAAGATTGGAGATGACCTAGGGAATGAGACCAATGATGAGGTCACGTAGTTGCCCATGACCTTGAGTTTAGCTACAAGACTCGTAAATAAAGAAAAGCGCTTTTTGGGAGGCAACCCATGTTTTGTGTGATTTTTATTTGTTTGATTGTTATTTGCTTCCGTATGCATGCTTTATTTTTATTGTTGGTAGATCATGTTTCAAACTAAATTGTGTAAATGCTTTATTTTGTCGTTTAACTTCGTCTTAACTTCATGCAAAGGTATTTTGCAAAAGCTAAATGTAAGGGGAAACCCCAAATTTGTTTCTAAGAACGAAATTGATCATGACTTGCTGAAATATTAAATGAGCATGTGTATTAGTATTTGTTAGATTCAAATGCTTGTATCGAGTCATAATGATGTTTTGCAGGATTTTCCAAGAAGTAGGACATAAGTTTTTCCAGAAATTTTCCGAAAACTTAACGTAAAGATTTCTGCAGGTCACTTCTGACGGCGTCAGGAATTAACTCTTGACGGCGTCATGTGTAAAATTCTGGAAATTTTGCGAGTTTTGTTTTTCTAACGGAGTCTTACAGTTTTTGTTAATTCTTTAGTTTTATAAACTCCAGGAAATCTGCAAACATTCATTCCACAAGCATTATATCTTAAATTGTTTTCTAGGATTTGTTAGTATATATAGATTGTCGCCGATTTTACGCGAGGTTGCCTTGATTGTTTTCTCAGGTTTAACAGGTTATATATGACAAGAAGATGATTTATATTTTTGGAAGGGAAGCTTTGAATGTTCATTTTCTTGGAGGAAGATCTAACCTTGTTGACACACTATCCACACCGAACGAATCAGGGGAGTATTTGTCTTCATTCTTTTACCTGTTTTACTTTTACATCCTTTAATTGAACATTGGGGACAATGTTCATCCTAAGTGTAAGGGGAGGGTAAATGATGATACCTTATACAGGATACTATTGCACTTGAGTTTGTTTGTTCGATAGTAGGTGTGTAATAAAACTAAGAGAAATACTTGTTAGTGTAATTTTAGAGCCAAATTGAAAATTTTTTACAACATTTAGGAGTGAAACTTTAGCCTTAGCAAGCGTCTCATGGATAGGAGTTGTATGACTAGCACAAAACGTACCATTCAGAAAAATTTTCCACCCAAATAGGTGAGGTTTGCCTTTAGATTTGATAGGAAAAGCATTCATTATTAGTGCTTATGAGTGTACCGGTAGCATTTAGATTCTAGAACTTGCGTTAGTGATGCATCCCGAGACCGCTAGTGAGACTACATTCGTGTAGTAGGATTTACTACATGATAAGAGGCATTAGGATCACCCTTGTGTTAAACCCGTATCATAATTACTTGACCATTTAAGTCATATTACTTGACTAGTAAATTCAATTAACTTTTCCCACACCTTAGCGTTGTACTCATTTTTAGTACACGATACACCTAGTACACCCCTCCGAGCCTATCTTTTCGTTTCTAACTTTAAGCATCTTACTTAAAGGAAGAATTTGTTACAACTCACCCAAATGTGCAACCAAATCGCCTTAGCCTTCCGTGTATGCACTCATCTTTAGTGCATTATTGTTACATGTTTAAACACTTAGTTAATTATCTAATTGATTACATGGTTGCTAAGTCGAGTCATATCTTGTACATATTGTTTTGGGATGATTGGAACTCATGGGTAAAGTACTAGTGTTATGGAGTAATGGGGAAGAACATCTTATATTACCCCCATATGTGCGTTAATCTTAAAAAGTACTCCAAGTGTTTTGATTATCTTGATTCGAGTCATTAGAGTAGTTTATTGTAAAGTATGTAAAAATTCAAGTGTAAAGGGAATTGTGGGAAGGGATTCGTTCAAACACTTGGGATGTTAATCTTAGTAATGTGTTTGGGATATTTATGAATGGATGTGATCTAGCATGCGGAATCTACTAAAACACACTAAAGGAACAAAGGTGGTGAGTAAGTAAAAGAGAATGAGCACAACAAGAATAACACAAAACGATTCAATATTATTGATGAAATAATACGGGTGATCTAAACTATCACCAGGATTACAAGTGTAACCTTGAATCTTTGATACGTGAAAAGGTTAAGGATGGAAGTTATGCATGGGAAAGCTATGCAAGCTGTAAGAAAAGATATGTCTGATATGTATCTAAGAAGGTGTCTTAAGGGTTCCTTTTATAGCATAAGGAGCCCTTATTACAAGTGGTCAAGTTGCTTAATATAATATAATAGAGGCTTATCTTATCCTAATATTACACCTTTCAAGGTAAAACACTCCATTATATCTACTGAGTCTTCTGTACTGCTTCTACTAAACGTATAACTTTGTACAAAGACTAATAATACAAGTAAATATCTCTAATTATAATATGACAACTTGTCGTGAAAACTGGCAGGACCTTCTTTAACTAGCAGTACCTTCTTACCCAGAAGGTACTGTTAGAATATCTTCAACATCAGCAAAAATGAGAAGGCAGGCTTAACTATCACTAGCAGGCTCTTCTGGCAGACTCTTTACTCTGTGCATTTTATTTCCAACAATCCTCCCCTAAACTTGTTATTCCTTTTTAAAATAACCAAGTTTCTTTGTGAATAAAATTCATACCTTGAGGATTTGGGGGAACTCTTCCAAAAACCTTATTTCTTTCTCCTTAGGTTTTCGTACTGATCAAGTATGCTCTCCTTCAATCTTTTGACTGCATCAGTTTCCTCTTCACACAAAAGCTTATTGGAGATCAAGACTGATAATACTTCATAGCTTAAAGGATACTCCTTCTCACCTAGCATAAAGATCTCTATTCCACTCTGAGTGGAAAGATGAGGAACATGACTCATGCTGAAGTATTCCCATGTAACAGATAAATCATAATAAGGAAATTTCCAATGAGTATCAATAGGATTTGGATCATACAGTCTGCTGAACTCAACCTATAGCTCTTGTTCCTTTGCATCTGGCTTGTACTTGGATTTCAGCTTCTCTTGAACTAATACCCATAATTCATCTAAATCCATTCTGCTACATGCTCTGAGTAGATTTTCAAAGTTCTTGAAAATCTCAACCTTGTTTCCAACTCTTGTTATCTTCCATGCTTTGCCAAACTTATCATTGTAGATTTCCCAATCTATAACTGGATGCCTTGCATGTAAGGGTTCAGCAAAAACAATTTGTGGACCATGGACAACCATTTCTTTTGACTGAACAGGAGGCATTTCTGCTTTTTCTTTTTGTTCCTTCTGATCACCTTTTCTTCCTTTGAAAGACTTTTGAGTATCCATGAGAAAACTGGTTTTGTTTCTTCTGTAAGCCTCTAAGTATAGCAGCTTCAATTCATCAAAAGATTTACTTTTGAGTTGATGTTCTTTCATGTTCACTTCTCTTTTCAGATAAATCTTGAAGAACTTCTTCTGATCTGCTTCAGAATGTGGCATTTTAAATCCTTTCTTCTGATTCTTCTGAATCTGCTGATAGACATCATCCAATGCCTCTTGATTGTATTTCTTGGTGATGAAATCATTGAGCTTGATTGTCATTTCATCTGAGCTAAGGGATTCATCACATACCAGAGTGTAAGCTTCACCTCTTACAATTGGATCAATGGAAATGATGTACTGTAACTGAGCATCAAACTTTTCTTGCAGCATTCTTGATTCTTCCTCAGCCCTTATGACTTCTTCTTCATGAAGTTGTTTGGACAATTTTTCATCTACAGCTAACTGTGCTTGCTCTTTCTGCTTCATCTTTTTAGGCTTTGGTTCATCTTCAACTAAGATTTTCTTGCCCTTGTCTTTTGGTGATGATACTGGACTTGGAGCAGCTGATTGTTCATCAGAAACAAGAAACCTCCCCTGAGGTTGTGCTCCTCTCTTTCTTTTGTAGGACAATTGATCAGAACCTTTTAAATTCATAGCTAATAACCTCTGAATCCCAGCAGGCTCTAGCTCTGCTTCAGCAGTATCTTGCTCTGCTTCAGCAGTATCTTGCTTTGCTTCAGCAGCATCTTTTTCAGCAGTATCTATCAAGCTAACAGATTCTTTTTCTTGAATAGCAGGCTCTTCATCAATCACTGGAGCTCCTTCATGAAACTGAAATTGAATCTCTTCTTCATTTTTAGAACTACCCATCCTCCCCTTTTTGGAAGAGAGACCCAAACCCTCTGCATCTGAACTTGTGGAACTAGAAACAACCAATTGAGATGTTCCTTTACCCTTCAACAATTTCACCTTAAACTCTAATTTCTTAACCCTCTTAATTAACTTGGTGTTGATCTCTGTAAAATGTTTGTTTTGACTTTCAAGTGAAGTTTGCAAGTGCTGCACTTGCTCCTTTAATTCCTTGATAGTCTGAGCATCTACACTTTGTTGTGGAGGAGATTGTGGTGGTGAGTTATGATATGATAATGATGGAGATATTGCAGATGGTGTTTGTGTTTGTTGATGAGATGGTAAAGGTACTGATGATGGTGGTGTGACTGATGGTACTGTTGCTGAGTAGGATGGTACTGGCGATGGATGTGGTGATGAATGATCAGATGATGTTGATGGTTCTTCAGAATGTTGTGGTAACATTTCCTCATAAAGTGGTACTTCTTCTCCTTGAAAACCAATTTTCATGTTTGAAAACACCTTGTGTGTAAGTTTGGGAGTCTTAAAAGGTTTGTTTGGGGGAAGTAACAAGTGTTTGGATTTGTTGATGAGGCACTGAATGAACCTTGGGTACATCAAAAACTTTGTTTCACTGTCCACATTTTTAACCATTCCTTCAAAAATATATTTTGAAAAGTTGAATTTCTTGTTTGTTGCCAGGCAAATGAGAGCTGCAGCCAAGTTACCACTAAATTGCTCCCATGAGGTTTTCTTTTGGCTTAAACAATGAAGGATGGTGTGAATCAAAAATCTCCATTGAGGGGTAAAATGCTTTTTAAGAAATGTAAGCTTTGTAGAAGTTACATTATACCCCATTTTTGTCAAATTTTCAAATATTTTAGTATCAGGTAGTTGACTGATGCCATCTGAATCATCCAAACGAAGGTGTCTTCTAATGGATGATTCGGTAAAAGTCAATGTTCTACCATCCACTTTGACCATTAACTCCTGAATCCCATCCTCAAGAGTGTTAAGTTTAGCAGTTTTCCAAAATTGTGAAATTTGAGATTCAAAAATAGTGGGATTCACGAGTAAAGCAAACCTGACATAAGAATTGTTTAGAAAATCAATTGCTTGATGGAAAGTTTCATTGTCATCAGACTTTTCCAGAAAAGCTAATTGGTTGTGGCGTTTGACAAATCTTAGGCGAGCCATGATGAAACTTTTGATTTTGATGGTGGGATTTTATTGTTGTACTGGTAGAAAATGAAAGGTAAGTGTTAATTGTGATAAGGATTGATTATGAGAGAAATGACTTTTGACCGACTATAAAAGATATGGATAAGTAATTGAAGAGGCGGTCAAAAAGATCTTTTATTATAATAACTATATCCTTAATTCGAGGAAAACATGATTAATTTACAAAAATACCCTTTAAAGACAACGGCTATATTTTAACCTGACAGACTCAACGGCTATGTAGCAGTACCATTTTACTCTACCAGTACTAAAATTTGAACTACCAGTACCTTGTTTTGAAATAAAACTTGGCAGTCCCTTTGAAATTTTAGAAAATATCCCTTATAGTTTTTAGCAAACTATCAGCTATCAACGGATTTGATAAGTCTTTACCAAGAGCCGTTTGCTTTGGACTAGTCAGTTCGTTTAAGATTTTGAAACTTGGTGAACTGATTACCTTATAGTTTTTAGCAAACTATCAGCTATCAACGGATTTGAGAAGTCTTTACCAAGAGCCGTTTACTTTGGACTAGTCAGTTCTTAAAGTTTTTGAAAAACTTGGTGAACTGATTACCATTTCCATATCCTGATTGTGTTAGCAAGCTTGAGTAACCTGAAATGGTTAGTTGTAAACCAAAAGAAACAGAGTGCAAGGCACTTGTTTTATAGCATTGTTAACATTTAAACATCAAGATGAGCAAAAATAGAGCAAACTCTGAACTAATAGTACCAATTATGTACTGACAGTACCTTATGACTAACTAGTAGTACCAAGTTTAGAAGCCAGAACTTGTTTATTTATATACAAAATACATGTTTTTCAAAGATTTATCATACCAATACCTGCTACCAGGTATTTAAACCTACCTAAATCAAAAGCTTTGGTGAGAAGGTCTGCAAAATTATTTTCAGAATCAATTTTGACAACTTGGATTAATCCTTTCTCATTGCAATCTCTTATGAAATGGTGTCTGATTTCAATGTGTTTTGTTTTTGAATGTTGAACTGGATTTTTAATGATACAAATAGTACTGCTGTTGTCAATGTAAATAATGGTGTTAAGAAAATTGTACCCATAGTCAAGCAATTGATTCTGGATCCAAAGAACTTGTCCACAACAACTTGCACTTGCAACATATTCTGCTTCAGTTGTAGAATTTGCCACCATTGTTTGCTTCTTGCATTGCCATGATATGAGTCTGCAGCCAAGAAATTGACATCCACCAGTTGTGGATTTTCTGTCTAGGGTTGCACCAGCATAGTCACTATCTGAATAAGCTACCAAATCAAAAGATGATTCCCTTGGATACCATAGACCCAACTTTGGCTGGCCCTTGAGGTATCTGAAGATTCTTTTGACTGCTGTGAGATGAGAAACTTTTGGATTGACTTGAAACCTTGCATATACACATACTGAGAACATGATATCTGGTCTTGATGATGTAAGGTACATTAGGGACCCAATCATTGATCTGTAGTTGTGCACATCAACATCTTCACCTTCAGCATCTTTGAGTAACCCCTTTTCTGGATCCATTGGAGTACTTGCAACCTTTGAATCTGCAAACCCAAATTTCCTTAGGATCTCTGCTACATATTATCTTGGCTGATAAATATGCCTTCTTTTGATTGTTTCACTTGGAGACCCAGAAAGAAAGTAAGTTCCCCCATGGAACTCATTTCAAACTTACTATGCATAAGTTTTTCAAACTCTACACACAGTTCCTTATTTGTGGATCCAAATATAATGTCATCAACATAAATCTGCACCAGCAAGATATCTTTCTTGGTTCTTTTGATGAACAAAGTTGGATCAATCTTGCCTCTTTGAAATCCATTTTCCAATAAATAGAAAGCCAATGTTTCATACCATGCCCTGGGAGCTTGGTGTAGACCATAAAGAGCTTTGGTAACCTTGTACACCTTGTCTGGATATTCAGCATCAATGAAGCCTGGAGGTTGAGAGACATACACCTCTTCTTCAATAGTACCATATAAAAAGGCACTTTTGACATCCATTTGGTAAACAGTGAAGCCTATGAAAGAAGCATAGGCCAAGAATAGCCTAATTGCTTCAATTCTTGCAACTGGAGCAAAAACTTCTTCATAGTCCACTCCTTCTTCTTGAGTATACCCTTGGGCCACCAATCTGACTTTGTTTTTGATCACTATTCCCCTTTCATCTTTCTTATTTCTGAAAACCCATTTGGTTCCAATTGCCCTGTAACCTTTGGGCAAATCAACCAGTACCCAAACCTTCTGCAGTTTGAATTGAAGTAGCTCTTCTTGCATTGCTTCAACCCAGCTTGAGTCATCTAAGGCTTTTGTAATGTTTTTGGGTTCTACTTGAGAGAGAAAGCATGAAAACAGGCATATGTGGGCAACTTCATGGTTCTTTTCTTCATACACAGCTAGGACAAACCCATCTTTGTCTGAAGATAAGACTTGAGTTCTTGTTTTAACACCAGAATCAATGCTGCCAATCACATTTTCAATGGAGTGATCTTTGAGAATTCTTGGGTTGTGTGTTGTAGGAACATCATAGGAAATTGGAAGATTTCCAATCCCTGCATCTTCTGGTAAGGAATCATCTGATAGAACATTTAATGGTTCAGCAGGACCAATTTGTGAACTGGCAGTACCATCTGTTGAACTGGCAGTACCATTTTCATTTTCAGAATTTTCTTGATTCCCTTGATCTTGAGTTCCATGATCATCTTCAACACCTTCATTTGTAGTATTTGAAGGCTCTCCAAGACTTGAAGATGAATCCAATCCTGTCCAAATTGGCATCAAGATGTAATCTTGATCCTTAGATGTTTCAACATTGTCTTCATGACCTGCATTATCATTAGTATTTGTACCTGTGATAGGCACATAATTCATAGATTCTGAAAGCTTATCAATGTCAAAACACCAATCTGGTCCAATGCCTGCAACATTTGGTAGTTTCTCTTGAAACTCTATGTGCAGGTTTTCTTCCACTAGCCTAGTGCATTTATTGTACACCCTATAGGCCTTACTTTGCAAAGAATACCCTATCATGTAGCCTTCATCAGCTTTTCCTTCAAACTTTCCTAGATGATCTTTGGTATTGAGAATAGTGACATGACATCCAAAAGGTCTCATAAAACTTAGAGATGGTGTTCTACCAAACAAAAGTTCATAAGGAGTCTGTCTATGAGGTTTAATCACAAGAACCCTATTCTGTACATAACAAGCAGTACCTACTGCTTCAGCCCAAAATGAAACAGGCAACTTAGAATCTACTAGCATTGTTCTAGCAGCTTCTATAAGTGTTCTATTTTTCCTTTCTGCTACTCCATTTTGCTGTGGGGTTCTAGCTACACTATATTCTCTTTTTATTCCTTTTTCTTTGCAAAAGTCATCCATAACTCTATTCTTAAATTCTGTCCCATTGTCACATCTAATTACTTTTACTTTCTTATCAATTTGGTTTTCTATCCCTGTAATGTAGGACGTAAGGATCTCACTTGTTTCATCCTTAGTTTTTAAAAAGAAAACCCAAGAGAATCTACTGTAATCATCAGTAACAACAAGACAATATCTTTTACCATTCAAGCTATTCACAGAAGTAGGACCAAAAAGGTCCATATGAAGCATGTATAAAGCTTGAGAAATTGAGTTATGGGTCTTGGGCTTACAAGAAGCTCTATGTTGTTTGCCTTTTGGACAATCAACACAGGTTTGGTCATTTTGAAAAATCTTTTTGGGTAAACCTCTAACCAAATCATATTTTGCAATTGTATTGATTGTTTTAAAGTTTACATGACCAAGTCTTCTATGCCAAAGCATAGATTCATCCAATGAGGCTTTTGCTACTAAACAGGTTAAACTCTCTTTAGGAACAATGTTCTTTAAATCAACAATGTACATATTGTTCTTTCTAGGGATTTTAAGAAGAATCTGACTTTCATCAGGAATTTTAAAATCAGGAGAAAGTACAATGCATTCAGTGTCAGTAAAAAGAACTTTGTTCTTTGTGTCACACATTTGTGAGACACTTAAGAGATTAAACTGTAGTTCTTTCACAAAGTACACATTTTCAAAATCTAATTTACTGGTTTTAATTGTACCTTTACCAGTAATCTTTCCTTTGATTCCTCCCCCAAAGGTAACATATCCTCCATCAAATGATTTGAAGTCTGTGAGGTAAGACATGTTGCCTGTCATGTGCCTTGAACATCCACTATCTACATATCCTTGATCTGCAATATCATTTGAATGTTCCTGCACATGTATACACATATTAGTTTCCTTGGGGTACCCAAGCCATGACTGACTTGGGTTTGCCTCGTGCATCAATGTAATCAAACCTTTTTAGGACTGTTGATGCACCATTTGGTTGGAGTGGTCTCCAAATCCAACATGCTGAGGACTTAACAGCATTTTCATTTTTGACACATTTTGTGGTTTTTGGTCTAATAGTACCAAATTTGGCAGTACCAATTGGTCTACCATTTGGTCTAGCAAGACCATATGGTCTAGCAGGACCTTTTGGTTTTGGTCTCCAGTCATGAGTTTTATCTACAAAATTTCTTTCAATATGACTTTTCACAACTTTTGGTACATGTTTGAAAGTATTTCTTGCACCCTTAGTAGTGAATTTTGGGAAAACAGGCTCATTTGGTCTAACAGTATGATTGACTTTTGGTGTGTTAGACTTCACAAAGCCTTTTCTGGGGGTTTTTTTATTTAATTTAGCCCTTGATGTACTCCCAGAAACCCAATTGTTACAATAAGCATGAGTATGATTAAAACTACCACAGTAATAGCATGCCTTATTGTACAAAACAAAGTTATCACCAAGTTGATGTGACTTAAGATTGTTCCAATTTCTCTGACTACCTCTAGGTTTGCTATTACATTTAGCACAACATTCAACTGTTTTTAGAACAACTTTAGTCTTTGTGATACTTTCTACACTTTTAGGACTGCTTGGCTCTACTTTGTTTCCTTTCTTAGAAATTGTCTCTTTTCCACTGTCATCAGATGTACAACCTTTAATAGATGTGACATCTGAGCTCTTATCAGTGAGCACCTTTTCTTTGGAGAGTGAAGTATCACTTGTACTCTCAAAAGGTTCACTATTTTCTACAGGTTTTACTTTTTCTAGTGGTTTATTTGTGAGTTCATGTAAACCTGATTCAGCATGATCTAAACCTGGGGGACAAGGAATTCCTCTGTAAGGAGGTGGACATGTTTTGTATCCAATCCCAGATTTGATTTTCTTGTTCATTTGATTTTCAACTATACTTTTAGTACATGCAGAAGCATTTTCTAATGTTGTAACAGTTAGTTGAATATTATCTTTTGCTTGTTTCACTTTAGCAAACTCAGTTCTCAACAGGTTTATTTCAGCATCTTTAAGAAATATGTCTCTATTAAGAATAGCTTTTGTATCAGAAAAGGTGAGTTCATTTTCTCTAAAGTGAATTATCTGTTTCTCAAGTTTGGACATACCACACTTATGATTAACTAGATCTTGATAGGTTTTTCTTTGTTCTTCTTTCGGTTCATCATAAAGTTTTCTTAAGATTTCTAGTTCTTTAAAAACTTCACAAGTAGCAGAACATTTAGTAATTTGTACCTCAGGATTGGAGAGAGCCATTAAAGCCATTTCATTTGAGGATGACTCTTCTTCACCCATGAAGCTCCAATCAAAACCCAGCCCATCAATAGCTACCATAGCTTTTGTTTCAGTGATGTCCACTTCTTTGCTTTTGTTCTCATTGTTTCCCCTGTTCTTGTTCTCAAAACCTCTTCCCTTATCACCCTGCTTCTTTGGTCTTCTACATTCCCTTGAGTAGTGACCCTTCATGTGGCAGTTGTAGCACTCCACTTTAGACTTGTCATACCCAGCAGGTTCATTGCCATTGATGACAATCTTCTTTCCAGTCCTCATCAAATATTTCTTAGCCCTCATGCTAAGAAGTGAAAGCTGCCATTTTATGTCCATTTCTTCAAGATCATCATCACTGATCTCTTGAAGATCTTCAAAGGTCAATGTGGAACCATTGTGTTGTGATGTTAGAAAAGCACAACCAACTGTTTCATCTAAAATGGTTTTGGTACTGCTGGAAGTACTGGCAGTACCAGAATTTGTGTTGGCAGTACCTTCTTCTCTACCATCTTCTTCATCAACTTTCTTGGAAGGACCATGAGATGACATAAATGCCATATTTCCTGAGCTTGAGCTAGTAGACTTCTTTAATTCATGCTCTACTATTTTAAAGTTGCTGTAAAGATCATTGAGACTCATGGAATCAATATCTGGTTTGTTTTTCCAGACAATGACATGCATGGCCCATTCAGAGGGTAGGCTTCTAAGAAATTTGGAGTTTAAGTCTTCTTGAGATATAATCACTTCATGAATGGCTAACTGACTAGAAAGCTTTTGTAGTCTATTGAACATGATGTCCAAAGACTCATTTGGTGTGGCTGAAAAGTTTTCAAACTGTTGCTTTAAAAGTGTTTTCTGGGTTTTCTTGGTGGCATCATTACCACCAAATCTAGCCACAATAGCTTGAAAAAGGGTTTTAGCACACTTGTATTTGTTAAAGACTAGAAGTTGGTCATTTGGAATAGACATGAGAAGCATACTCCTGGCTTTAAGATCATTTCTCTTTTGAATTCTTTCTTCAGCGGTTATTGGGTTTACTTGCACAGTTGTGACAAGTGCATCATTTACTGTGGAGGTGGTGGTTGCTGGCTTAAATGAGTTTCCTTCTTCAATAATCTCCCAAAGTGCATAGTCTTGCACTTGGAAGTATTGTTCAACCCTCAGTCTCCACATTTCAAACTCATTCTGTTTGAGTAATGGAAGTTTTGCAGCCACATTGGTTTGAATGTGCTCAACATCCATTTTTGCTTTGTTCTTTTATGTCGTAAATATCTGCCTTTCTCTGATACCACTTGTGGGAAGGGATTCGTTCAAACACTTGGGATGTTAATCTTAGTAATGTGTTTGGGATATTTATGAATGGATGTGATCTAGCATGCGGAATCTACTAAAACACACTAAAGGAACAAAGGTGGTGAGTAAGTAAAAGAGAATGAGCACAACAAGAATAACACAAAACGATTCAATATTATTGATGAAATAATACGGGTGATCTAAACTATCACCAGGATTACAAGTGTAACCTTGAATCTTTGATACGTGAAAAGGTTAAGGATGGAAGTTATGCATGGGAAAGCTATGCAAGCTGTAAGAAAAGATATGTCTGATATGTATCTAAGAAGGTGTCTTAAGGGTTCCTTTTATAGCATAAGGAGCCCTTATTACAAGTGGTCAAGTTGCTTAATATAATATAATAGAGGCTTATCTTATCCTAATATTACACCTTTCAAGGTAAAACACTCCATTATATCTACTGAGTCTTCTGTACTACTTCTACTAAACGTATAACTTTGTACAAAGACTAATAATACAAGTAAATATCTCTAATTATAATATGACAACTTGTCGTGAAAACTGGCAGGACCTTCTTTAACTAGCAGTACCTTCTTACCCAGAAGGTACTCTTAGAATATCTTCAACATCAGCAGAAATGAGAAGGCAGGCTTAACTATCACTAGCAGGCTCTTCTGGCAGACTCTTTACTCTGTGCATTTTATTCCCAACAGGAATATACATTCCCTATGATGTATTATTTTGGATGGTAGGGTAAGAGTGTATGCAAAAATAAATAAATAAATAAATAAAAGAAAAAGAGAAAAACATACGGACTACCATCCCGTTTCATTCTATGTTTGTTTTATGTTTTTGTTATTTTTCATTTATTTGTTTAAGTTGAGTCGAGTCTTGGCTTAGCAACGCCATATTGTACATGTAATTAACCAAGATGATTAACTCGCCACCAGTAAATATTGCCTTTATCCAACAAAACCGTGTTTTACATATCCCTACACCTAACGTTATAACCCTTTAAAAGACCTCTTTGATAGTTTATACTAGATGCTTACGCCAAGTGATGGAGGTTTGATCCTTTCCCAAGCCTATGGTAATCTATTTGCTATGACAGGTAGTGAGAGATGTTTTCCATTTCCGTATTGTGATATACACTTTATTACGCCCGAGAGATGTGAGTATCTAAACACTATTTGTGAGGTGCTAGTGTATGACCTCCGTGCTTGTTTTTGGTTTTTAGTGGAATGATTATTTGTTGTAATTACTTTTATATTAGTGTTAAATGACCCCTAACTTGTATTTTGATTAGAATAAAAGCGCATTTGCTTGAGGATAAGCAAATCTCAAGTGTAAGGGTATTTGATAAGGCGAAAAGTGTACCGCTTTTAGGGGGTCATTTAAGCCCGAATTCGTAATTATTTGATCAAATATTGCCCTAAATCTTTCCTTTTGTCATTTTAGGTACTTTTGGAGACAAATCTGGAAAAGGAAGCATTTTGGACGTTTTTGGAGCATAAAAGTGAAGAAAACGGCAAAGTCTCAATTATCCTTGCTGGAATAGTACCTGACGGCGTCAAGATTCTCTACATGACGGCGTCAAGAGTTACAAAATAGGTGGATGTGGAAAATACACGTGACGATCCAGAGAGTTTTTAAGCATATGAGATGATGACGTCACCCAAGGCCGTCAAGGTCCAAGTATTAGTGACGGCCCAGAGGAAAATCCTACATGACGGCGTCACAAATAGATCTAGGTAATACGATTTCATTATGGCGGCGAGTTGACGGCGTCACAATCTAATACATAACGCCGTCACAATGTAAAATCTATATATAGTTTTCCAAATTTCATTCATTAGTGTGCAACTTTGAGGGAATAAACCCTAGGTCGAATTTTCCAGTTTTTTCAAGGGTTTCAACCCTTTGAATCTTTCATGTTCAATTAAAGATAAGTATTCTTCCAAATCATTCAATATGTCTATGTGTTGTTTGATTATATCTTACACTTGTCTTCTATTTAACATGCTAGGCTAGATCTCTTTTGTGTTTGCTTAGATGTTGTAACAATTCGCAATTTCAGGTTAACTTTTATTCCCGAAAATTTCACTATTTACTTTTTACTATTCACTTTTACTATTCACTTTTTACTATTCACTTTTCACTATTCATCTCAGAAATTTTTATTTCATATTCTCGTAAGTTAAACTATTTTAACGATAATCCGAGAGTTTGACGCTCGTCGGATCATTTCTGCAAAAATCACAAAGCCGTGTCCGAGATTTACTTTTAGGTTTAAACGTCCTTCCAGCATCCCGATATATCCATAAAACATTATAAACAATAGAAATATGATTTTCTATCATTTTATGACAATTCCAAAAGTTTTGGAATTTTACGTTTTTCAGTTCAGTGTTTTACACGAATTACGCGTTTTAGACCCGTGTTTCCAGTTTTTAGCAGGGTTTTCGCACCCGATAGATCCTACCACTCATTTTATATTTTATTATGGACTATATTGACATGTTTAACAATACTTTCAAGTTTCATATTTTTACGATACCCGGTTTTACGTTTTAAGGCTTAATCATTTACGGTTAGCATTTTACGGAGTCAAAATGCACAAACTAAGCAAGATAGCACCAAGACTCATCATCTAGTCATCTTATCCTTATGGAACCGCCATTTAGGGGGGGAGTCACCATTTTGGAGGCTTGATCTTGACCATTGATCTCTAGGATGTTTACAAGTGTCTAAATTAACCATGGTTACATTCTAACCCAATATATGGTTAACTATTTTTCTCATCCTATAAATAGCCAACTAATAACACATAGAAAACTTGCACCACACCTTCTTATAACCTTTAAGTCCTAAAACCTAAGGCACTTTTCTTATATTTTGTAAGAAAGTTAACTAGTTTTTGAAAGAAAACTAGTGTTTGATCTTCAATCTTGGAAATTTTCTAAGAAAAGTTGTTATAACTTTAAAGTCTCCAAAAAGACGTCGTTATAATCTTCAAATAGCTTTGGACTTCAAGAAGGCGTCGTTATAATCTTCAAATAACCTCGGTTTATCATAGGTTGCAAAGGAGGAAAGCTTGTTCAAACAAAGTCCTAGTTCTTGTCCTAGTTTCCCTTTTTCATTAAGGCCAAAAGTTGTAAGCAAACCCTAACATACTTTCTTGCTTAATTATCATTTACATGCTCTTTGTGTTCCTTTCATGCTATATATGTTCTTGTTATTGTGTTCATGATGTTTAAAAATGGATAAAACAAGTATTGGTATAAATATGTTAACTTATGACAAGTAAACAAGCAAACTAGTGATTTTTATGGAGAACCACGACCAAAATAGTATAACTTTGATATTTAACACTTACTTACTGTTAAAGAGGACTTAACAAGGAAAACATAGCAATTTGAATCACCCAAAACGAGTACCCGAGTCAAAAGTTATGGCCATAAGAAGTTAGCGAAACCAAAACGGCAAAACTGCCTAAATAGCATTCTGATCAAATTTAGCTTTTTAAAGTCACCCTTCTGCTCCGATTCATCAAAAAGTTAAAACATGAAAGTTGTCTGGAACGATGTTTTCGTTCAGGAACAAAGAAGCTCGAGCCCTGAAATCGCTTTCCGAGTGATAAATTTCTTCAAAATCTTAACAGCCCATTTTAGACCAAAGTCACTATATTATAGTTATCATTTACTAAGACCAAGAGGTCTAATGACCTAAAGCCAAGACCACAAACCATGGCTAAAGCCAAGGTTGAGTCTCAAGACCATGGAAAAATGACCAAGGTCACGGCGAAGCCATGACTAAATGACCATATAAGCTTACTTAGGCGTAAACATGAAACAAGGAATTAGGCGATAACTTGAACAAACAATTTGGATCTACTTCACTTCAAAAGGAACCATGAGATATTACAAAGAGAAAATGGTCATATAAGACTTATGAAACTACCCCTAATAACAATCTTCATGTACTAATAAACTTTCCTAAGTTTATTCAAATATTGGACATGTAACTTTTCGGATCAAAACTTATACATTTGTTATCAAATACTACAATAGTAGGGAGCCTCATGTGAGGAGTTCATTAAGTAAGCCGTCGAGATGAGTTGTGGATTTACGAGTTAAAGTGTCCTGGCTCCTCGAACGTTTACTCCATGACTTCTGAATTATGTCGGCCCGAACGGTAGTAAGAGATATACAACTTATACATGTTTCATAAACCATTTATATTTAAAGACTTACACTATATACTAAGTACTACATCATGAACATTATGCAAGACATATATGGGCAATTCTTAGTATTCTTAGACGTTACTCCAAACCTAAGTCGCAACGTTCTATTATAGGCTGCTCTTAGTGACTTTCGCGATTCGACTACCACTTTCATTTCACATCACTTAAGCTTAAGGTGAGTCATAGCCCCTACTCTTTTCGTACTTGTCTTAACTCTTTGGGGCAAACACATGCTCAACTACTTGTTTACTTGTACAAATACTCAAAACGTCTATACTTGACTGTGTTATACTTGATTGCTTACATACATGACTGCGTTATACTTAATTCCGTTATTCTATTTATTGACTAGTAGTTGTCTTTGGGAATTGACTCCCAGTTGTCTTTGGGAAGTGGCTCCCAGTTGTCTTTGGGAATTGACTCCCAGTTGTCTTTGATACATCCTAACATTTGCGAATGTTGGATACATCATAAAAGTGAGGTCTTCGGAGATGAAGTAGAGACTCACTTCTAATTGCTTAAATTGTCTTGATGAACTTATACATGTCTTATTCATACTATATATGTTAGCAGTGGGTTGTGAACACACAGGTTGCAAGTCTCTTATGGCGGGAATTGCAACTGAGTGGATTCACGATGCCTTTGCTGTGCGAACATTCTCTTAAGGCTTTTCAATTATTTTAAGACAAACTCTATGAACTCACCAACCATTGTGTTGACACTTTAGCATGTTTGTCTCAGGTCTGTAAGATGATAAGCTGTTGCATGGAGCATAGAGTCGCTTGGCATGTTTTGAAGACTTATGCTTTTATCTTTACCATTCGATATGTCTTAAAACTCTTATGTATTGTATTATGGAACTCAAGTTTGTATCTCGGAATTTATTAATCGAATGGTAACTTTTCAAAACGTCTCATTTAGAGTTCGTTTTCTATACCTTGTTCTTTGTATTATGAAGTAGCACCCCTATGACACAGTCTTCCGCTGCGGTATTTTGGGGGTGTTACAGATTGGTACCAGAGCCTTGGTTATAGAGAACTAGGTTGCATTTAAGTGCCTAGACTATAACTGATATGAACATTAAGACTCTTCTCTTTATTTTGCCTTACACATACTTCATGTGCATATGCTTATTGCTAATTGTTTGTTTAGGAGAAACCCCAGACATTAGTCAAGTCATCAAAAATTTAGAGCTAAGTAATAATTATTTATTTAACTTAATCTTGTGACAGTTCTTGTTTGATAAGACACAAGATTAAGTTAAATAAAGGTTATTAGTTTCATGTAGAGATTTGATGATTTGCCTTATACTTACTTTATATGATTCTAATACCTAGAAGTGGTTCATATGTCCTAGTACGACACTCAAACCTTTCTACAAGCGCGACTAGTCCATTTCGTCATATCACCTTCTCTAGATACCCAGACTATGTTACCCTTTCACAACTTAAGAGCAGATGATAGAAAGTCTACCCAATTATGTAGTACCAATTGTTTAGTTATGTGTGCCTGGTAAATATGTATACGTGTGAAAGGAAGCAATTATAATTATGGTGTCCAACATAATTATAAATGCGTCACTACTCACGTAGACATATGTGACCATGCTTACATTAATCAACGATTGACTCAAAATTGACAAGATTTAAGACTAAGTAGTCTAGGAATATCACCTCATATCTGACGTCGACAAAATATCCCTCCTTGTAGATATCATGGCCCAAAGAGAGTAACTCGTAGCACTAGCCGAGGTGGAGCAACACCAAGAGGTGGAAGAACTGGTGGTCGTGGAGGTAGAGGAGCTGCTCACGACACTAGTAACCCTAGTAATGATAGTGGAAGAACTGGTGGACGTGGAGGTAGAGGAAATGCTCACGACACTAGTAACCCTAGTAACGATGGTGGAAATCCAGATGTCTCCACCATTATCGCCCAACAACTACAAAACCTACTTCCCACTATAGTCACACAAGTTGGCAATCACATGAACAATTCGGGAAACCACGGAAGCATAAATGACGCTACAAATAATGGAGGAAGGAATGATAACAACAACAACAACAACAACAACAACAACAACCATAGGACTGGATGTACGTATAAGGAATTTACGTCATGCAAACCAATTGAGTTTAATGGCAAAGGAGGTGCATTGGCATATACACGATGGGTCGAGAAGATGGAGTCAATGATTGACATCAGTAACTGTGCAATCCACCAGAGAGTGAAATATTCTGCATGCTTGCTATCAGAAAAGGCATTGACATGGTGGAACATGCAGATTCAAGCAAGGACTAGAGAAGCAGCTGTAGGCATGACATGGGACGACTTTAAAGGACTACTGAAGGAAGAATACTGCCCGGTTAATGAAATGCAAAAACTAGAAGACGAGTTTTGGCATCACTCTATGGTAGGGGCTGGTCATGCAACCTACACAGATCGGTTTCATGAACTAGCTAAACTAGTTCCTCATCTGGTTACCCCTGAATCCAAGAGGATTGAGAGGTACATCTATGGCCTTGTTCCCGAGATTCGTGGGATGGTGAAAACAACCGAACCTCCCACAATTCAAAGTGCAATACTAAGAGCAGGGACCCTAACAGATGAGATGGTTAGGAATGGAACTTTGAAGACTAGTGATAAAAGAAAGGGAGCAGGTGAATCGAGCGAGCAAAAGGGTACAATGGTTGATAATAAGAGAGCAAGAGGATTTGCAGCAACAGTTTATGATCAGAAAAAGTATGAGGGTCCACATCCTAAGTGTACTAAATGCACTTATCATCATCAAAGGTCTGAACCATGCCCTGTGTGTTATAATTGCAAGAAGTCTGGCCACTTTGCAAGTCAGTGTAAATCAATTACAAGGCAGGCGAATGCGGACAATATAGGAAACAACCAAAAGACATGCCATGAGTGCAACAGCCCAAACCATTTCCGAAATACTTGTCCTAAGTTGAATAGGGCACAGGGACAAGTACTGGATAACCCGACTCTAGCAGTAATGCTTGAAGCAAATAACCCAAAGCGTGAATACAATGATAGTCCACCTCGGGGTCGAGCATACTATTTGGGTGCTAAGGAAGCCCGCAATGCGTAACGGGTACGTACTTTATCCTACCATATTATTCTATCCTAGTTCAAAAACTTAGCTTTATTATGCCGCTATTAAGATAAGAGACCTAGACACACTAAACTTCGGGACGAAGTTTCCTGAAGGGGTAGAGACTGTAACAATTCGCAATTTCAGGTTAACTTTTATTCCCGAAAATTTCACTATTCACTTTTTACTATTCACTTTTACTATTCACTTTTTACTATTCACTTTTCACTATTCATCTCAGAAATTTTTATTTCATATTCTCGTAAGTTAAACTATTTTAACGATAATCCGAGAGTTTGACGCTCGTCGGATCATTTCTGCAAAAATCACAAAGCCGTGTCCGAGATTTACTTTTAGGTTTAAACGTCCTTTCAGCATCCCGATATATCCATAAAACATTATAAACAATAGAAATATGATTTTCTATCATTTTATGACAATTCCAAAAGTTTTGGAATTTTACGTTTTTCAGTTCAATGTTTTACGCGAATTACGCGTTTTAGACCCGTGTTTCCAGTTTTTAGCAGGGTTTTCGCACCCGATAGATCCTACCACTCATTTTATATTTTATTATGGACTATATTGACATGTTTAACAATACTTTCAAGTTTCATATTTTTACGATACCCGGTTTTACGTTTTAAGGCTTAATCATTTACGGTTAGCATTTTACGGAGTCAAAATGCACAAACTAAGCAAGATAGCACCAAGACTCATCATCTAGTCATCTTATCCTTATGGAACCGCCATTTAGGGGGGGAGTCACCATTTTGGAGGCTTGATCTTGACCATTGATCTCTAGGATGTTTACAAGTGTCTAAATTAACCATGGTTACATTCTAACCCAATATATGGTTAACTATTTTTCTCATCCTATAAATAGCCAACTAATAACACATAGAAAACTTGCACCACACCTTCTTATAACCTTTAAGTCCTAAAACCTAAGGCACTTTTCTTATATTTTGTAAGAAAGTTAACTAGTTTTTGAAAGAAAACTAGTGTTTGATCTTCAATCTTGGAAATTTTCTAAGAAAAGTTGTTATAACTTTAAAGTCTCCAAAAAGACGTCGTTATAATCTTCAAATAGCTTTGGACTTCAAGAAGGCGTCGTTATAATCTTCAAATAACCTCGGTTTATCATAGGTTGCAAAGGAGGAAAGCTTGTTCAAACAAAGTCCTAGTTCTTGTCCTAGTTTCCCTTTTTCATTAAGGCCAAAAGTTGTAAGCAAACCCTAACATACTTTCTTGCTTAATTATCATTTACATGCTCTTTGTGTTCCTTTCATGCTATATATGTTCTTGTTATTGTGTTCATGATGTTTAAAAATGGATAAAACAAGTATTGGTATACATATGTTAACTTATGACAAGTAAACAAGCAAACTAGTGATTTTTATGGAGAACCACGACCAAAATAGTATAACTTTGATATTTGACACTTACTTACTGTTAAAGAGGACTTAACAAGGAAAACATAGCAATTTGAATCACCCAAAACGAGTACCCGAGTCAAAAGTTATGGCCATAAGAAGTTAGCGAAACCAAAACGGCAAAACTGCCTAAATAGCATTCTGATCAAATTTAGCTTTTTAAAGTCACCCTTCTGGTCCGAATCATCAAAAAGTTAAAACACGAAAGTTGTCCGGAACGACGTTTTCGTTCAGGTATGAAGAAGCTTGAGCCCTGAAAACGCTTTCCGAGTGATAAATTTCTTCAAAATCTTAACAGCCCATTTTAGACCAAAGTCACTATATTATAGTTATCATTTACTAAGACCAAGAGGTCTAATGACCTAAAGCCAAGACCACAAACCATGGCTAAAGCCAAGGTTGAGTCTCAAGACCATGGAAAAATGACCAAGGTCACGGCGAAGCCATGACTAAATGACCATATAAGCTTACTTAGGCGTAAACATGAAACAAGGAATTAGGCGATAACTTGAACAAACAATTTGGATCTACTTCACTTCAAAAGGAACCATGAGATATTACAAAGAGAAAATGGTCATATAAGACTTATGAAACTACCCCTAATAACAATCTTCATGTACTAATAAACTTTCCTAAGTTTATTCAAATATTGGACATGTAACTTTTCGGATCAAAACTTATACATTTGTTATCAAATACTACAATAGTAGGGAGCCTCATGTGAGGAGTTCATTAAGTAAGCCGTCGAGATGAGTTGTGGATTTACGAGTTAAAGTGTCCTGGCTCCTCGAACGTTTACTCCATGACTTCTGAATTATCTCGGCCCGAACGGTAGTAAGAGATATACAACTTATACATGTTTCATAAACCATTTATATTCAAAGACTTACACTATATACTAAGTACTACATCATGAACATTATGCAAGACATATATGGGCAATTCTTCGTATTCTTAGACGTTACTCCAAACCTAAGTCGCAACGTTCTATTATAGGCTGCTCTTAGTGACTTTCGCGATTCGACTACCACTTTCATTTCACATCACTTAAGCTTAAGGTGAGTCATAGCCCCTACTCTTTTCGTACTTGTCTTAACTCTTTGGGGGAGACACATGCTCAACTACTTGTTTACTTGTACAAATACTCAAAACGTCTATACTTGACTGTGTTATACTTGATTGCTTACATACATGACTGCGTTATACTTAATTCCGTTATTCTATTTATTGACTAGTAGTTGTCTTTGGGAATTGACTCCCAGTTGTCTTTGGGAATTCACTCCCAGTTGTCTTTGATACATCCTAACATTTGCGAATGTTGGATACATCATAAAAGTGAGGTCTTCGGAGATGAAGTAGAGACTCACTTCTAATTGCTTAAATTGTCTTGATGAACTTATACTTGTCTTATTCATACTATATATGTTAGCAGTGGGTTGTGAACACACAGGTTGCAAGTCTCTTATGGCGGGAATTGCAACTGAGTGGATTCACGATGCCTTTGCTGTGTGATGAGTGCTCAAACACTCATCATTTTTGGTCTAATATGAACTGCAAAACATACAAAAACACTCAGTAATGCATCAAAATACTGAAAATATTCCAAAATTGTGTTTTATATGTTTTAGATGCAAAATGAGTAAAAACAAATGAAAAACGCACAAAGTTTGCAAAATTGGCAGTTTCAGTCCCCCAACTTTCATAAAATTACAAATCTAGTCCCTGGATATTCAAAATATAGAAAATTATCACCAAAGGTCCTTTTGAAATCATAAGTTGTCATATTTAGTCCTTTGGTGAAAAATTGGAAAGTTTTGGAAATTTACAAAATTAGTCCCTGGAGTTTCAGTAATTGACAGAAAAGGTCCCTCGTGGGATAATTTTGAATGAAAAATCATTTTGGGTCCTTGGGAAGTTACAAAAATTATTTTTGGTCCTTGGTGTGAAGTTTTGAAAAGTTACAGTTTTGGTCCCTCGAGTTTGGATTTTGGCACAAATGATCCTTGGGATTTAAAAATTGGAAAATTACATTTATGATTTGGAAATTCAACTTGGCAGGAATTATCCTCACTTAAACTTTGGGAAAATGGCAGTTTAGGTCCCTGGACTTTCTGAAATTACAAAAATGGTCCTTGTGTTAATTAATACTACAACCATTTGCACCCTTTTGTTTTTACAAACCACAACCTGGTCCAACAATTAAATCCCTCAGCCCACCAAGCACCCAAGCCCACCTAAATAAACCCACACCCCGTTTTTATTTAAACTCCGGTCAACACAAAGTTGACCCTCCACCTTCACCCACCCACTTGGCTGCTAAGCCTGATAAACCACTCCAACACTCCCCCTCCTCACCAACTCTGCAACTCACCCATCCCATGTTCCCCCTCCAAATACTACCTTACAAACCTCATTTATTACCCTTAAAACCCTCCAAGTTACCCACACCCTGCCAAATAACTTTTCCCGCCAAAAAGGAATTCAAAGGCCAGGATCAAAACTAATGCATCCTATGGTCCAAATTAAAGTGGGAATGAGAGAGAATGAAGCTTCAGACCATATAAGTCAAGAAAGATAGAAGAAGCAGGGGTGATTTTTATTTTTAGTTGTAGTTTTAGTTTTAGTTATGTTTTTTATGTAATCTTCAATTCCAGTGTAATTCCTAGTTTGAATATGTTGTATTAAGAATCTTTGGTACATTTGCAAGTTATTCCAATTATCAATTTCAATTAACTTAGTTGAAATCAGTATATGCAATCTTCCCTCCAAATCTCATGTTATTTAAACTCACGTATAAACCTAGTTTTACTGTTCCATTATGCTTAGATTAGCTTAGTAGTAAGTTTTTAAAAGCCCAGAAAGCATCTTAAATAAAGTTTGTTTAAAATCCAAAAATTCTCAAAAATAGAGGAAAATAAAAGAGAAATGAAAAATCAAGCTTGAAGGTCAGAGATGCATGGATCATGGGAAATTCTGGATTACAAGTGGTATTAGAACCTCAGGGGAGGTGTAGGATTATGTTTCTTGTTTCTTGATTCTTAATCCTCAGCTCATCTGGATTTCAATGTAAGGAATTGCATTCATTTTCCTTGTATTATTCAATAAGTGAAATATGTGGTATTTGCTTGTTCTTTACTGCTCATTTAAGTTTATATTAGCTTAGTACATAGTAATTAGTTGAGTTCATGATTTAGTTAGGTCATTTGCTTTGAAAATCTGTCAATTCAGTTTATAAAGGGGTGTTTGGATAAGTGGTTCTACCACTTTGCTCAATGGCTTGTTTGTTATTCTCAGTTCCAGCAAGTTACATTAGGTATAGTTAGGATTGTGCAAACTTTAAATTCCAAGTTATACACACCCAAAGTCAAAATCCTACCATTTGTCCATTTAACTGTCCACTGTTGGCAGTTGAGTTCTCATAACCCCCTCACTTGCTTAAAACTAGCTAATTTCACTTAAATTAGTCTTAATACATGTTAACTCATCCATATCAGTAGCTTAGACTTGTCCAAAATCCATTTTAGTCAACCTTTTCAAAAGATTCAAAAAGTCAAAAGTTACATTTATTCAGTTTTTCCAAATCTGGTAGGAATTTTCATGAATTATGTGATTAGAGTTAGACTTTGATCTTTTAACATGTTAGAGTACCCCAGCTAGACTTTGTTGTCCCACTCTCACTATATTTTTCTGATTTTTCTGTGGGTCCCACTCATTGCTCAAAGTGAGGCTGCTGGGGTGATATTACCCCTGTGCAGCAGACATTGAGTCTCACCACCATCTTTGGTGGTGTCTACTGTCCAATCAAGTGGGCCCCACTAGTTCATATCTAGTTCTTTGGATACTCTAGCTGGTGGGGTTGCTATTCCAAGTGTTAGTTAAGCAACAAGGTCACTTGTGCTGCTTTGTTCTAGTTGCAAAAAGTGGACAGCCCAACTGCATGCAGTTGGGTCAAAATTGCAAGTTTTGACCCATTTGGCCTTTTACTAGCTTTTGTTGATTGAACTAGCTTCTAACATGTTCTCTAAACTAGTTTAAACTCATTTCCATCTGTTTTCTCAGTTGTGAGCTTGTTTCATTCACTCTCATTCTCACAGTTGACCAAAGTCAACTGTGTTGGTTTAAGCTTCCCAAAAGCTTGATTTTGAGCTTCTAGCTAATCCACTTCACAAATAGGTCCTTCATTTTCATTTTTAAGTAGATTTCAAGCAAGAAAAACCAGACCAACAAGCTTTAAATTTAGTGATAGCTTCTATTTAATAGAAGCTATCCTTTTGATTTTTCTTTTTGATTTTTTTTTACAAGTAATCTTATGTTTTTATATTTTTCTTAGGTTTCTGGTAATATTAAGTATGTTTTAGAATTTTTTCAGATTTTTCCTTCCTTGTTTGATAATTTTTATAATTAATATTAGATTATTTAATATATAATTAATATTAATAATTAAAACAGTAGTAATAGTTTTTAATAAATAGTACCACCTTTTTATATTTTTCTTAGATTCTAAATAAGTTAAGATAAGTTTAGGAATTTTTCCAGATTTTTCTTTTGTCATTTAGTATTTATTAGAATTAATTTTAGTTTTATTAATTATTGATTAATAATTAGTTTAAAATAGCATAATTAGTTTTTCTTAAGTAAAACTTAGTTTTTATATTTTTTTATAGCTTTTATATGTTATAAAGTAATTTTAGAAATTTTCTTAGCATTTTTACTGTTCATTTAGTAATTTTCTTAATTTAAAATAGTTAATTAGATAATTAGTAATTAATAAGTAATTAATTAATAGAAAACCCACAAAAAGACAAAAAGACTTATTTTTATTTTTAAAACTTGTTTTTAGTTATTTTATAATTTTAGGAATTTTATTTTCACCTTTTTAGTATTTAAATAATATTATATTGTATTTAAGTATTTTAAATATTAATAATAAGTATTAAATAGTTTTTAATTAATATTAAATAATTAAATAGTGTAAAAAGTAATTTTAATTTTCTAAAAAGTTTCTTTTATTATTAGGATTGTAAAAATGTGATTTTCACTTTTGTAAGTATTTTATTTTGTTAAAACTCGCGTTTTATTTCGTACGTCTACGTTTTATTTAAACGTAACGTACGCGTTTTAAGTTTTAAACGTTTCTGGGTTTTCAAACTTTCTCGTCTTGTTTATATAGCTTGTTTAAGCTATTCTCTTGTAGATTCCTTAGTTCAATCAATCATAATCCCCTTTCTCATCCAAATTCACCCGATCACAAAACCGTTTTGTTTACAATTCACACCTCGTCGGGACATACGACCCGGGGAAACCTTATACTTCCGCGGAGCATTGATCTAGGCTGTCTGACTTTGTTGACCATTCCTTGGTCAATATAAGTTAGGTGGTTCGGGCTCAATCACTGTGCGAACATTCTCTTAAGGCTTTTCAATTATTTTAAGACAAACTCTATGAACTCACCAACCATTGTGTTGACACTTTAGCATGTTTGTCTCAGGTCTGTAAGATGATAAGCTGTTGCATGGAGCATAGAGTCGCTTGGCATGTTTTGAATACTTATGCTTTTATCTTTACCATTCGATATGTCTTAAAACTCTTATGTATTGTATTATGGAACTCAAGTTTGTATCTCGGAATTTATTAATCGAATGGTAACTTTTCAAAACGTCTCATTTAGAGTTCGTTTTCTATACCTTGTTCTTTGTATTATGAAGTAGCACCCCCTATGACACAGTCTTCCGCTGCGGTATTTTGGGGGTGTTACAGATGTAGTGAAACCTAGATGTTAATTAGGGGTTGATTGTTTGTTTATAATTGTTACGGATGATTGTATTCGATGTTAGGCTTAAGAAAACTGGCAGAATTCCATTGGTAACTTGCTTGAACGTCTTAAGAAACATGATCGGAGCTGTACTACGATTTTTGGTTGTATTTAATGCATAGGAGAATTCTAATGATCCCATGTTAGGAGCTTCTAACGGCTCGACATAGGAGTGAAGTAGGATCCTATAGAGTTTGGGAATATTGTACACGGCCCTACGACTAGTATTAAGAAATATGACCCGTCATCCATGCAATTGTAACAAGCTATCAACCTGTAAAAGATATCTAGGGAGTAATGAAATCTAAGTAAACACAACTTTCCTAAACTAGTTTTGTTATGTTTTTATAAACTCATATCAGCTAACTAATAGCTTTTGTGAGCTTATTTTGTCATTTAAATCTCAAATACAAAAAAGTCAAACCATTGCTTATTCAATTAAGCCAGCTTATTTGGAGATTAAGGCAGCCAATAAGGTGTCCCATTGGCCTGTCAAAAGACAGGCTAGCATAGTGATCCCCCTCTGTTTGAGCTGAGGGGTTTTGATTTGTAATTTCTCAACTAATTTTCATTTTTAAATTGCAACAGTTAAGTTTTAATAGTGTAGCTTGGTAATAATTGCTTATTTCTGTTTACTTTGATATAGTAGCTTTAATATCAGTTAGAATTTGCAATTTGATTCTAGTTTGTGTTGATTTGGTTTCTACTGTTACATTGCTGCATCATTTTGGATCTGTGTTTCTGTTTAAGCATTGCATTTGAGATCTGATTCTCTGTGATTCAATTGGTTATTTGGATCATATTAGACACTAAGGGTGAGTTTTGAACTGAATTTGGTGGGATCTGTGTTGAAATTTGGTTGAGACAGTCTATTCAGGGGTGTTTGGATCATTGTAGTTTGCTGACTTTTCTATTTATTCAAGAAGAGTATTGAGTCTTAACAAATCACTTAGGGTCATAGTAAGTCTTATCTATCAATAAAAAAGTAGGTTTAATAGCTAAAAGTCAAAGTTAGCTTATTAGATAATATCTGTTAGGATAAGTAAGATTTGAAGTCTGCTATTTTGAATTGTGTTAGAATTAGTGTTCATCTAGGTTAAGTAGCTATCAACTTATATATCCATATCATCTAGGATTAGATTAGATCAGTACAAGTTAAATTTAGTCAAAGTTTTTTTCACAAATTCAAAAGTCAATTAAGTCAGCACTCAGTTTGTTGGTCACAAATTTGATAAGAGTCCTAGGATTTAAAAGTGTTTGGCAATACTTGTGATAAGTGGATTTATAAAGCTTAGCAGCTAGTAAAACAAATTCAAAAAAAAAAAGTTGTTTTGGAAATATTCTGCTTATTGAAAAAGCTGTTGGAAAGTGTCTGATTAGGAACCTTTGTACCCTGTGCATCAGTCATTATCAATTTCTCTAGTAAGCTTTTAGGTGAATATTTTGGTTTGTAAACCTGATCTCTTGGCAGATTTAGAAACTCAGTAGGCTAGATAAGGTTTTGCCCCTATAAGTGTTGACTATACAACTTATTAGGACTGCTTGTTTGGTCTGTCTAATTGGGTGATTGAAACAGGGATCTGCCTAAAGTTTTGGGGATGCAATTCTGTCTTATTGATCATTACTTGTTATTTTTGGTTCATTTGAGCTCTTTAGTGCCTTTAGTTGTTGTTTCCTTTGAAATTTCAGCATTTGCTCCACTGTTTTCTTATTTGCTTATTTCTATTATAGCTTATTTGCATTTGTTTTGTTCTTATCTGAGTTTCTGAGTTATAATTGGCCATAATCCTGTTCCATTAAGCATATTGGAGTCAAAAAATCAGTTGGTTAAAGTTTGGTCAACTCTAGTAAACTGTGCTTATTAATAAGCACTTTGTCTTAAGTTGTTTTCAAAGCAAGTTGTTCCTACAGTGCTTATTTTTCATTTCTAAATTTTTCTTAAGTTTAAAATATTATTTTAGAATTTTCCTGAATTTTTCATATTTTTCCAAGTTGATTTGCTATTTTTTTTATTTTATTTTCATTTTTATTCAATTTTTAATACTTTTTAATTATTAAAAAATCCAAAAAAATTAGAAAAAGCCAAGAGAAATCCAAAGATATTTTTAAAATTTATTTTCATTTATTTTTGAATTTTAGAAATATATTTTGCATTTTTCCCATTTATTTTGAATTTAATTTGAATTTTCAATTAGATTTAATAGTTTTAAATTCCCCAAAATTACATAAAAAGCAAAAAAAAATTAGTTTTTAGTTTTAAAATTAGTTTTTAGTTATTTTATAATTTTCAAAATTAATTTTTCATTTTTCTCACCTTAATAGCATTTTCTTTTAATGTTTAATTAGTTAATTAGTTTTTTAATTCATAAAAAATAAATAAAAGGTCAAAAAAATATTTCTCTTTTTCTTAAAATTTTCTTTTATCATTTTTAACTTTTCAAAATTATTTTGAAGTCCGTAGGAGTAGTGTAGCTTAAAATTCGCGTTTTATTTCATACGTTAACGTTTAATTTACGTTTAAGCTTACGTTTTCGATTTTACATTACATTTTTAGTTTGTTTACTTGAAATACATGCTTAAGTGATTATTTATGCTTCATTTGTTATTTCATTAGTATAATCTCATCTAAATCACTTTTTACCACTTTCAAGACACGTTTCACAAATCGGGAATTGAAAATTCCATTCACCCTTCACACGGACTACAACCTCGGGTTATCCGTATTTCTTTACGAATCTCTTGAGTAATACTTATACTATATATATATATATATATATATATATATATATATATATATATATATATATATATATATATATATATATTGTCACACCCCCAAAATACCTGAATGCAGCGGAATGGAATACCTGGGGTTGACTGCCATAGCATCACAGTTACAGTTATATTGAACGACCTAAAGTGTCGTTTTGAAAATACAACGTTTGATTCATTTAAAATATTCAGAGTTATAAAACATAGGTCCCAAAAGTCTTGAAAAGTTTAAGGAAATAAGTTTAATACAATCAAACGATAGTTCATAAGTGCATGAAAATCCAAAATGAGACGCGTCATCCTTGTTACTCAATGATATGACTCCATGCATGCCATGAAGAATATGCCTTAATTACCTGAAAATACATTGCGAAAACGGTCAACAATAATGTTGGTGAATAATCATAGGTTTGTAAGTTAAATCGTATGTACATTGGCCACAAGTATAAAGTAAACTGACAAAATGTCAAAAGTAATACATTGGCTCTTAAGCTCATGACCCCAAAGCTAGACGTTCCTTGGCCCCAAAGGAGTGTTTACCAGACACTCTAAATATATTAGACATGAAATGCATCCATTTTCCCGTTGGAGCAACCCAAACACGGATAGAGGAGTCACCCTCAATAGATCTATTCACTCACTCTCGCTTGTAGATTAATTAACGGTCCATGATAATAAAGGGGACTTGTCGTGACGTGGTAATAAGGCAACTTAAGCAATGTAAGGAATTTAATACTTTGGCATGTACAAAAATAAGTGATGCAATGTATTCTCCCCTGTGGGATTTGAAATCAAAATATTGAATGAAAACGGGGCTAATACAATGTGATGAAATGATCGGGACAACAAGGCACGAACACTAGCCGCAACGTAAATGAATGAATGTGATCTACTTTAGATCATGAAATGATGTAATGAACGTTCATGCACATGATACCTATACCACTCGTAACTTGAAAATACTTGTTATTGTCAAAGTAAGGTATTTTCCATACTTAGGAAAAATAAGTCCAACTAGACTTATAAAAACTAGTCGCAATATATCGTATATAAAACGTTAGTGTTATATTCCTCGTTTTGAAAACCTTAAAAATAACGTCAATTAGTCGTATAAATAAGCCTTGGGTCATACGTACTTCATTTGTTGAGAATATAGCTCTTTAATAATATTTCTATAAAATATATCATATAGTACGTAGTTCATTATTTCTATTACTGACTATAAATATATATATATATATAGTTTTGACGATTTTAAAACGTGTATATCTTTGTCGTTTTAAGTTCATTTTCCTCGTTTTTTATATCCACGGATTCGTCTTAACATGTATTAATATATTTTTGATAGTTCGGCTCCGTTAGATTACGTCTAAAGCCTCTCTTTGTCCGTCGAAAATCGTCCAACAGCACGTTATATTTTCAGAAAATAGTTTTCGTCGTTAAACTTGCAAAAATCATATCTCCTTCGTTATAAGCTCGTTTTAATCCGTTCTTTCGCCCACGGCTTCGTTTTTGAAAGTATTTTCTAAATCTTTGGTCAAAAATTACCCACAATCTACTGATTTTTCCACGTTTTCAAAATAAGGACAGTAGGTATATATATATAGTTTCAAAAATCAATTATAGGGTTCCAAACTAGTTTCAACTTCAACCAAATCACTTCCAATCACCACAAATCTAGTCTAATCTTACCATACACCTTCTTAGGGTGTCATGGGTTCCTAAACATCATAAGTCAAGTGGATCTAACAAGGATCTACCTATTATCCATTTCTAAGGCTTAAAAGATATAAAAGTTTAAATAGAGTGGTATAAACTAACATATGCATGTAGATCTTGTATAAAAATCATATAAACATAATTAGAACATGGTAAAATTATAAAAATGAGTTTGACATACTTACTTGAAAGATTAGAGAGTATTGTTGCAAAATATACTTAATTAGCCCAAAGGTTTTTATTTCAAAACCTTGCAAAATAGGACTAATGGAACTAATTAAACACTTTAGCTTGAAAACTTGATGAATTTCTCCTCTTTTTTTGTTGTTGGCCGAACCATAAGAGAGAGCAAGAGAGAAATGTGAAGTTTTTCTTGAAGTGTAATGTGTTGTATGTGTTAGTTTGTGAAATATAGTAATTCTTATATGTAGGATCCCAAAACTTATATCATTTCACACATAATATAAAGATTATAAGAAAGATAAATAGAGAGATGAAGAGATAAGAAAGATGGCAACTTCTAGAGAGAGAAAGTGAGATATATTAGATTAGGAGAGAAGGATACAAATGAGAGAAAATAACCTAGAAGCACCACCTCCAAATGGTAGCATTTGGAGGTTTATATAGTTAGGATAAAGAGATGGGCCGGGCTTGGGCTTATGTAATGGACTAGACATAAACTAATACAATGTTAGATTAAACCAAGCCCGTTTACCCTTAACTAAACTACAAGACTATTACAACATTATTACAAGACTCGTTAATACAATAATGATCGTCACTTCTATTTCTAACAATCTCCCCCTAAGGGGCGATCATTGAGATCTCTCTTAGATTCCATTGATGATCAACACTTCTATTGCTAACAATCTCCCCCTAAGGGTGATCATTGAGATCTCTCTTTGTGATCTTGATCTTTGAACTTTGAAGCTTGTTGTCTTGAACTTTGAGTCTTTGTAGAATAGTCTTTAGTCTTTGTTCCTTCATGCTTTGTGATCTTTGATGACTGAATTTTCTTCGTTCTTTGTTCTATTGTGATGTGGTGTCATCTGCCTTTCGTCACTTCTATGTCTGTGGTGGTTGTCCGCCATTCCAACATGCTCATACATCTTTGGACATTGACTTTCATACATACGTAGTTCCCTTTCTTTCACATTGATCTTTAGTCTTTTTACTTTGTAGATTCTTCTTTTTGGCGTAGAATCTTTCTTTGAACTTAGTGTTGTATAGATCTTTGAGGGAGCTTTCATTGACTTTGTGACGTAAGTATGAGCATGTGGAATCTATCGCCATGGAGGTGATGTGTAGCTGCATGAAAACAGTTAGCAATAAATCAACCGGTACTTACAGATAAGGAATTAGAGATCGTCAACAGCATAGTGTGAAGACTCCTTCTAACCCTTACCAAGGCCATTCCCATGTCAGATACTCCCGAGGGAGCTTACAAGACCTACTAAGTAGCTCAATGACTGGGTGAGTCGCTGGGGATCACTCCACGACTGTAGACCGTTTGAAACCACCGCGAACACTAAGCGTAACCCATAAAGAATTACCGAAGTGACCTGCTATCAGGGCTGTTTGATGTTGACCCTGGCAGGAGTTTCCATTCAATCATTGAGAAACACTTGTGTGAATTCTCTCATAAATGTTCTGGCAGATTGCTAAGATCTGCGTAGGACTCTAAAGTTTACATCTGGCGTCCTTAATGATGAACAACCAGTGTAGAAATATCATGTGTTCCTATGAGATCTTTTGATGAATCTCGGGGCTCTAGACTCGATAAGTGCACACTTGGTTTCCTATGCGGAGATTAGGGAGAGGTCTCCTGTTTCAATATCAACCATCTCTAAGAGACAGGTTGATAGATTACATCGGTTCCCCGTGAGAATGAAACAAGCTCTTTTAAGAGAACTTGAGTGGTTAAGAAGGTTTAGTGCAGTGCGTCACTGGGTCCATGACGTCTTTATCTTCAATACCGGTGTCACCTTAGTAACAACCAGTAGCATATGAATTGAACCCGGTGTCTGCCCTAAGGTTGAACATATGGAGGGCTATTTCTTTTCACCCTTTTTCATAACTTTTCTTTTTAATTCTTCAACCCCTTCTTTCTCCTTTCTCATTTTCTCCTTTTTTTCAATCATACCTAAGGACTTCTAATTCTAATCTATTGGAATTGTCCTTGGGTAGATCCCTCCGGCTCTGGCGGATCATAGGACGGTTTTCCCTAACCTTAGTCACCTTATATCTTCATGACTATCCTATTGTTGCCATAAAACCATTTAAGAAAATCTCTCAAAGTGTTTATGAGTATAAACACATTTTTGTTGACACTTTGAGAGTTTTTGTTTCTTTTGAAGGACTCCCCTTTCACATGTGCTCATGGATTTTTAAAAAATTTGCACATGCGTGAGGAGTTTGCACTTTTTGAATTGATCCACTTTCAGTGAACATGACCGATTCGAGACACGCTTACATCACTAGTTAGACTAGCTTGAAGTTATTACCCGTCCTGGTCAAGTCCAAAGAAAGTCTCTCGATATGGTACATTCTACTCAGACAAGTCCTATTCGAGACACGCTTACATCACTAGTTAGACTAGCTTGAAATTATTACCCGTCCAGGACAAGTCTTTTCGATTACTGACATTTTAAGCTTCGTCAATTCATTGGTACTATCTGAGTCGAGCTCTTTTTGAGATTCAATCACAATCTTTACACATTTTGATCACATTTTAATCATGTCTTCTCCCCCTCAAAAATAGCATTTCGTGATATTTTTTGTATCAACTGATTAAGAAAAAGCATTTGGAGATATAGACAGATTCTATTTTTGCATGAAATCGGAACATTTTTGTTTTTATGAAATACTCCCCCTCAAAACTCGCATATGTTTTTGAGAAATGTTAATCTTTTTAAAGTTTATAGGGAAGGAGTCTTCTTGAAGCAAAATTCTGAAAGAGAAAGAAGTTTCAGATTTGTTGAATTTTGCATCAAGGTTTTTTTTGTTTTTTTTTTAAAAAAAACAAAGACTTCTCTTTGTTTGAATAGGAATGTCGCACTGAGGTGTACAACAGTTTCCATTTTTAGGATAAGTGCACTTTTTTGATGAAAATCATTTGTGCGTAGCACTTTCCTTTCTTTGAAAACTTGAGTTGTGCACTGTAAGGTGTACACAAGTCATTTTGATGTTTTTAGGATAAGTGCTCAAAAATTATTTAAAACCTTTGTTTTGGTTTAAGCACTTTCCTTTCTTTGAAGAACGAGTCCTTAGTTGAAATACTAAGAAGTCATTAATTTAAGTCCGGGTTTCGTACTGAGGTATACGAAAGCCATTTGAAGAAATTTTTTGAGAAACGACATGTTTTAGAAAAACATTATAAAGAACTCTCGCTCAAGCATCTGTACATGTCCGTATCATTGTTGAATGACATTTCTAGATACGTACAGAATATCGATTATACAAGAGACATGTCGTGAGAAGAATATTTTTGGATTTTTGGTTTTATATTGTTTTTGGATTTTTGAAAATTTTATATTTTTGTATTTTGTTTTTGATGATTTTTCAAATTTTGTATTTTGTTTTTTTTCAAAAAAAGAATATTTACAAAGAAAAAATTGAAGAAAGAAAGAAAAATTAAGGTTTGACCAGTAAAAGTGGAGTTACGAGTGGAATTAGAAAAGGATTTCCACATGCGATGTTGGCGTAAAGTTCTTCTTTACCACATTGGGTGTATGAACCCTCAACACTTTCACAAGTACCTGCATCCACAGAAGAAGAATTCTCACAAATAACAGTGTTAGAAGTACATGTTTCCTCACATTGAGGGTGTTCACTATCAACGGTTGTAGTGGTTGCTACTTCCTTATCCTGATGATTTTCACTATTATTTGTCTTGGTGTAAGCATCGAAAATCTTCCCTGTGGGAATCCAACTAAGACCAAATGTATTAAAAACTTTTCCCGTGGGAGTCCACCTAAGGCAAGATCTAGGAGTTGTTTTCTTTTCAGATGCAGCGGAAGTCTCATTTTGAGAAAAACTACGTCCTGTAGAGATCCACCTATTAGGTTTCTTAGACTTTTGCTTCTCATCAACGGGTTTGTTTCTATTCGGTTTCTTAGTGGATTGTACCTTAGTACGAGCATTTTCTTTCTTGATATATTGTGCAACACATGCGTCATGATTAGCTGAAAAAACACATTTTTGACATGTAGGACAGACAAATTCAACATTTTTGTTTAAAACTGCAACCTTAACTTTGTCACTACAGTCATTTGGAAATTGTTTGTTGTTCGATGAGACTTTGGAATTCTTTGTGTTGCATTCTACATTCTTAGCATTTTGTTTTGTGCCACTACTCTTAGATGCAATCCAATCCCTAGTATTTTGTAGATTGTTCCTAGGTAAAGGTTTACTACTACTAGCAGCGCTTTGGAATCTTGTAGAATTCATCACACTAGGTGTTGCGCCTAAAATTCCGTCTTTTCGAAGTTGTGCCTTTTTCCTAGCTTCTTCTAGATGGTGATTTTGGACCATGTCATTTGAACCAACAGATTCCTTTACAGATTTTGTGGTCACATTCGGTGTGCTATTCCTAGAAGGGCCAGGTGCACTCACATTTGTGTTTCTTTCAACAAACAATCTTTGTTTTTCAACAATCTTTTCAATTACCTTTTTCTTGGGCAAGGGTTGTGGAGTGACTGGTTTTGTCAAATTCTTATTCTCATCGACTTTTGGAGCAAACATTGAAATAGACATTTTTGGTTTTTCAACTGTTTTAGAAGCATTTGGTTTTTCCGAAGTCGATGGTTTTGCAAACTTAGTATCCACACCCTTCCCTTTAATACTTACAAGCTGAGCTCTCAAAAGATCATTTTCCTTTTTCATGTCCTTGTAGGCATGCTCATACGACAATTTGTCATACTTGCATTCCTCTGATTTTCGATCAAGTTGTTTGAAAAATGACATGTTTTCTTTTTCAAGTTTTACAAGAGCATTTTCATATTTTGAAACAATTTCAGATGTCTCAGCTCGCAGTCTTTCATCGTCCTCAACCGAATATGTTTGTAAAATGATGGACATTATATCAGTAGTCATAACGGCTTCGAAGAGAGAATCATTTAACTTTTCCAAAACATTCATGTTTTCACGAGTTTCATTAGCTTCGTTTACCAGGGATTTGTGATCCTTGACAAAGTCGGCCGTTTTTTTAAGAAAGCTTGTTCAAAATGGATTACCCTTGCACTGATGTTATACAGTGGGATAGTAATTTCATTTTCAAAAACCTTTTTCTGTTCGATATGAAAACTAGAATGCCAGTTGTTAATACTGATAGTAGTTTTAGATTCGACAATATTTTGAAGTTCTTTAATTCTCTTTTTAACGTCATCGAGAATGTCTCTAGCCTCACTTGTATTAAAAGTGTTGTTAGAAGACATTTGTTCCATTTTTGAAAGAGATTTGGAAACGACTGTCTTTTTAGAAAAGAATTTTGCGAATGGTCGTTTTATGGAAAACACAGATGGTTCTGTTTGTGAAACAAAAGTAATTCCCGAAAGTTTGTTCAATTTGTTGTAATCAATGGGTTTCAAATCCTTTTGTTTCATTTTAGTAATGCTCTCTTCGACAAGTTCCATCGTTTGCACAGAATCCCGAACGACGGGAGGATCATGTTTGGTGTAAATCACATTACCATTATACAAAACATTCTGTTCTTGCTGAGCTTTCTTGAGATTACAAGGAGTTGTGTTCCCTAGAGCCACTTTATGTTTTGTGTGGTAAATCGGATTAGTTTGATTAGCAATCATATTCATTGTTTGACTTGACTGACCCGACTTAACCACTAATTCTTCTAAATGTGCAATCATGTTTTCTGACTCTACGATTTGTTCCAAAAGTTTGTCTTCTTTCTTTGCAAAGTCCTTTTTCAACTCATCCCTTTCTTTTTCAAGATTGGTATAAGCTGTTTTTTGTTTAGAAAGTTGGTTTTGTAAATCAGAAATTTCCGCGTTTAAAGATTTTATCTTCTTGAAAGAATTAACATCAAGTGTATCAAACTTGAGTTGCAATTGTTTTTCCCTTGAAACGGAATTTTGATAACCAGTTTCTAATTCAGACAATCTTTTGTTATGAAACTCAAAAGCTTTAACGTTTTCCTTGTAACTCTCAAGCTCAGCGGTCAATTTAACATTCGCGGCCTTAACATCGCGATTGACCTTTTTCACATTCTCAATTTGAACACGACAATTATTCAATAATGATTCAAACATAGCACGTGTTTCCTCATCATTAGCACCATTTTGTGCAACTTGAACCCCATTAGGATCCATGTATGGAGTTTCATAGTTAACATTGCTATTAACTTGTTCCTCCACATATGTATCATAATTAGGTTCAGGTGGCACATAATGTGGCTTCTCATGAGCAAACGAATTAGCATCATTACCATAATTTGATACCTCATGGAATGGATCTGAATCATAAGTAGGAGGAAGATCAAAATCACTGCTTGATGTTGTTGCCTGTTGATTTGCCATAAAGTTGTAGGTTACATTAAGATCTGCTGAATTGTCATTAATTCTTGTTGTAGCTCTAAAATCATGTTCCTCAGCAGTTAACGGTATTCCCGATTCCTCTTTATTGGCTAGCATCAACAAGTACTGGATCTTTTCTACCCTCGTCATAGCATTGACATTGTAATTAATACCAATATCACTGCTGTGGGTTGCTGATGTAGGTTTCTGAATCGAAGTCACGAAACAACAATCATTCCCATTATGATTGACCACATTCTGACTCTCAAACTGACCCATCGGATCTCCAACATATTCCCTTATCAGAATCCCCGTCTGTGTACTCGTAGCATATCTGTCATAGGAAGGTTCTGCATTTTCAGGTTCTTCTGACTTATGTTCACATGATGCTTCACCATTTTGTGCCTTTTCAGTCAAAGGTGGTCGTTTCATATGCTCAACGAGTGTGAAAGGAAATCTCAGGTCAAGATATTTGACGTAATCAGGTAGCTCATTTTCATCAACGTCTTGTTCATTATCAGTCAACGACTTCTCAGTCACAGTAACTGTTTGCTCAGTCTCAGTCATCGTCTGCTCAGTCTTAGGATATGGAGCAAAAAATTGAACAAGAGGTTCCATGTCCATTGATGGAAAGAAATTTTTGAGAAATGACATTTTGAACGTGTGAAATGAATACGGATCTTGTAGACGATAAAGAAGTGATTTTTGTTCACGAAACAAGTTTGTCCGATAACTAGCACGGTAGTTATTTTCAACGAACCCGAATAATCTCAACCCAATTAAATTTTCAATCTCGGATTATCGAAGCTTAATCACAATCACGGTCCAAAAATTATAACTTAAAAAATTTCAAGCACACGATCACCACAACAACTTGGAACAACACAAATTTTAAAGCAAACAATTCGTTGTAGTAAAATACTTAGCAAGTCTGGTCCAATTAAGTCCAAAGTCCACTAATAGTCTTTCCTTGTGAATTTATCAGTCCACTCGTCAAGCCCAAATGAAATCCGGTTCAAGCCCAGCTCCAACTAATAATACTTACCCTAAATATTTGCTATAAAAACACCCTAATCTCTCACTACTAACCCTAAATATTCCCAAAAAAAAAATGCAGTCACCACAATATTTTCTTACCACTCTCTTCCTTCAACCAAAAGCAGATCCAGAAAAATAAAATAAACCGTCCCTTTTCTTTCTTCTGCTAACAATCCGAATACCAAGACAGATATACTTAAACTTCAAACACAACTACACCCACTTCTTGATTTCAGTTTTCACTTCGAATCACACAAGACAACACGAACCACTGTGTTTCAGATTTGTTCGAACCAAATGAGACTCGGGTAGGTCATATTTAATTTGCTCGTGTGTTTCTATTTCTCAGCCGAAAGAAGGAAAAGGTGATAACAACCTTGTTATTTGTCTTTTTCTTTTAAATTTCGGATAGTGAGAGGAGTGTATGCTTTAACAAGATCAATGATGACAATCTCTTGTTGTTCCAGTTTTAAACGAATCCTTGATGGTAACAAGAGACCAACTGAGATCTATTTTACTTTTCTTTTTTTTTTTTCGAATCAGTTATGAAAATGAGAGTGAGGATGGGTTTTAGGATTAGTGATTGATTGTAGTTTGTGATTTGTTGTTAGAATCTGGTTCACGTATTCTACTTTTTTTTTTTTTTTTTTTTTTTTTATATATATATAAAAGAAACTTGGAAATCTTACGCGTAAAAAATCTTTTGCGTAAAGTTTAATTGTAAAAGTTGTGCGTAAACTTTAAGCGTAGATGTTAAGCGTAAACTTTAAGCGTAGATGTTAAGCGTAAAGCTTGGTTTTACGCGTAAGATTTTTGCGTAAACGAACTTACTAACTTTCCAAGCAAGAAGTTATGCGTAGGATGATGAGTTGCGCATAGACTTTGCTTTTTATGCGTAAGAAAAGGGTTTTTTGCATAAGTTTAAGCGTAAACTGACTTTTCCGACGTCTTTTTCCGACAACTTTTCCGTCAAGCTTTTTTTTTTTTTTTTTTTTTTTTTTTTTTTTCAGTTTGTTTAACCAAAAGAAACAGAATAGAAAGCTTAATAAAACAGAGTTTGGACAAAGAATAGTAAGAATGGACTTTTTGGTTCTCAAAACTAGTAATAAAAAATAAGCAGTTATGAAAGACTCGAAATAAGTTGTTTTGACCCAAAAAAAACTATAAAATTAGCAAACTTTATGCACTGAAAAGCTTGTTTGGACAAAACAAAAAGTCAAAAGCAGATGCAGTTTGGACCCTAAAAACTTGTACTCATTTATTAGACAAAGAAAAACTGTTGATGTTGTGACAAAATAGTCTCAAAATACGCACTTAAAACAATATGAATAAACTAGTAAAAGATCAAAAATGCCAAAAAAAATTAAAGAAGCGATTTTTAACAATAAAAGCATAATTTTTGACAATAAAAAACACTTCTAAATCATCTTATGGCTCTTGATACCACTTGTAGGATCCCAAAACTTATATCATTTCACACATAATATAAAGATTATAAGAAAGATAAATAGAGAGATGAAGAGATAAGAAAGATGGCAACTTCTAGAGAGAGAAAGTGAGATATATTAGATTAGGAGAGAATGATACAAATGAGAGAAAATAACCTAGAAGCACCACCTCCAAATGGTAGCATTTGGAGGTTTATATAGTTAGGATAAAGAGATGGGCCGGGCTTGGGCTTATGTAATGGACTAGACATAAACTAATACAATGTTAGATTAAACCAAGCCCGTTTACCCTTAGCTAAACTACAAGACTATTACAACATTATTACAAGACTCGTTGATACAATAATGATCGTCACTTCTATTTCTAACATTATATATAATAAATATATAATTGTAAGTACATGTTCAAGTCAAATAATGCAACTAGTTTGAATTTTGGTGTTGGGGTGGGTTGGTTCGGCAGAAATTTAGGGAAGGTAGGGGTGTTGGTGATTTTTTCAAGATTTTGTATAAGAAGTGTTGAAAATGTGTAGATTATTATTAGTTTTAGAGGATACCTGATGCGTGGGAATTGCACAAGGCTTTACCTCTCAAGGAATCTTGAGAAGCTTACAACCCCCACCAGACAGTGTACCTGATCGTTATAGTATAGTATAGTGACAAGTACCGGGGGATTGATCGTTCAACTCAGGAATAGTGTCGTTAGGATTGAAATTAATTTAAATAGGTCTAAAGGTGAGGGATGATTCTTTTTGTATTTTTATATTTTATGAAAAGCAAGTAAAAATCTCAGGTATTGGAAGGATTTGGGCGAAATTAGTTGTTATTCAACTAACGCAATACTAAGATGCAATCAAAATAAAATACTAAAAATGAAAATAAACTAATTTAAACTAAAGTTGTGAGCAGTAAGTGGAGAAAATGTGTTTACTTAGATTTCACTACTCCCTAGACATCTTTTACACGTTAAATACTTGTTATAATTGTATGGATGACGGATCGTATTCCTTAATACCATTCATGGGGTGGCACACTTAACTCCCCAATTCTATGAGCTCTTATCTCCTCCTACACCATGCCCAGCACAACTAAAGGGATTGTAAACAGTGGCTCATGCATTAAATACAACCAATAAAGACCTAGTGCGCGTCGGTTCATGTTTCTTATGACTTTCAAGCATGTTACCAATTGGAGATCTGCTAGTTTTCTTAAGCCTAACATATAAATCATTCATCCAAGACAAGAATAAACAAGTAATCAACACATAATCAACTTCTAGGTTTCATTAGATCCAAGCAAACACAAGATAGATCTAGCATAGCATGATGGAATTAAGACAAGAACAAGATATAGACAACCAACACATAGACATATTGATTGAATTAGAAGAACACTTATCTTAATTGCACATGAAAGGTATCAAGGGGTTGGAACCCTTGAAAAACCTGTAAAATTCGACCAAAATCGTACTTAGGGTTTCTCCCCAAAACTTCTCTCCTTAATGTGTAAAAATTAGAAAACTATATATAAGAAAAGGGGTCTGACGGTGTCAAAACCAATCTTGTGACGTCGTCACCTCGCCGCCAAAACTCTTCTCGGACTGCCTTGATCTATATTTGACGCCGTCAAGACTTAAACGTTTCCAGGCCGTCATGACTTTAACTCTTGACGCCCTATTTCGTGACGCCTTCAAATCTGTACTGGATCGTCATGAAATTTTGCTCTTGACGCCGTCAGGGAGTTACTCTTGACGCCGTCACCTACTGTTCCCAGCATGGAAAATTAAGACTTTGGCGTTTTCTTCACTTTTATGCTCCAAAAACGTCCGAATTGCTACCTTTTCCAGATTTCACTCCCAAAGTACCTAAAATCACAAAAGGAACGATTTAGGGCAATATTTGATCAAATAAATTCGAATTCGGGCTTAAATGAACCCCTAAAAACGGATCATTTTTCGCCTCATCATATACCCTTACACTTGAGATTTGCTTGTCCTCAAGCAAATGCGCTTTTATTCTACTCAAAATACAAGTTAGGGGTCATTTAACACTAATATAAAAGTAATTACAACAAATAATCGTTCTACTAAAGACCAATAGACAAGCACGGAGGTCATACACAAGCACCGCACAAATAGTGTTTAGATACTCAAATCTCTCGGGTGTAATAAAGTGTAAATTACAATATGGAAACGGAAGATATCTCTCACTACCTGTCATAGCAAAATAGATTACCATAGGCTTGGGAAAGGATCAAACCTCCACCACATGGCGTAAGCACCTAAGATAAACTATCAAAGAGGTCTTTTAAAGGGTTGTAACGTTAGGTGTAGGGATATGAAATACACGGTTTTGTTGGATAAAGGAAGTTTTACTGGTGGTGAGTTAACAATCTTGGTCAATTACATGTACAATATGGCGTTGCTAAGCCAAGACTAGACTCGACTTAAGCTAATAAATGAAAAATAACAAAAACATAAAATGAATATAGAATGAAAAGGGATGGTATTCCGTATGTTTTTTTTTCTATTTTTTTTCTTTTTCTTGATTTTTTCGATTTTTTTTTTCTATTTTTTTCTTTTTCTTTTTCTATTTTTTTTCTTTTTCTTGATTTTTTCGATTTTTTTTTTCTTTTTTTTTTGCATACACTCTTACCCTACCATCCAAAATAATACATCATAGGGAATGAACGTTCCCCTTACACTTGAATCTTTACATACTTTACAATAAACTAATCTAATGACTTGAATTAAGAAAATCAAAACACTTGGAGCACTTTTAAGATTAACGTACATATGGGGGTAATAAATGATGTTCTTCCCCATTACTCCATAAAATAAGTACTTACCCATGAGTCCCAATCGTCTCAAAAAAATATGTACAAGGATATGACTCGACTTAGCAACCATGTAATCAATTAGAAAGTTAACTTAGGGTTTAACAAATAACAATAATGCACTAAAAATGAGCGCATACACGGAAGGCTAAGGCGATTTGGGTGTACATTTAAGTGGGGTGTAACAAATTCTTCCTTTAAGTAAAATGCTTAAAGTTAGAAACGAAAAGATAGGCTCGGAGGGGTGTACTAGGGGTTTCGTGTACTAAAAATGAGTACAACGCTAAGGGTTTGGGAAAAATTAGTTGACTTAACTAGCCAAGTAATATGACTTAAATTGTCAAGTAATTATGATACGGGTTTAACACAAGGGTGATCCTAATGCCTCATATCATGTAGTAAATCCTACCACACGAATGTAGTCTCACTAGCGGTCTCGGGATGCATCACTAACGCAAGTTCTAGAATCTAAATGCTACCGGTACACTCATAAGCACTAATAGTAAATGCTTTTCCTATCAAATCTAAAGGCGAACCTCACATATTTGGGTGGAAAATTTTTCTGAATATACAGTTATGTGCTAGTCATACAATCTCCTATCCATGAGACGCTTGCTATGGCTAAAGTTTCACTCCTAAATGTTGTAAAAAATTTTAAATTTGGCGCTAAAATTACACTAACAAGTATTTCTCATAGTTTTATTACACATCTACTATTAAACAAAGCAAACTCAAGCGAAAGTGCATATGTAAGGTATCATCTTTTTACCCTCCCCTTACACTTAAGATGAACATTGTCCCGAATGTTCAAGTAAAGAATGTAAAAGTGAAAAAGTAAAGAGAATGAAATCAAATACTCCCCTGATTCGCTCGGTATGGATAATTAGGTGGCCAGGTTAAATCTTCCTCCAAGAAAATGAACAATCAAAGCTTCCCTTCCAGAATACAAATCATCTTCTTGTCATACATAACCTGTAAAACCTGAGAAAATAGACAAGACAACCTCGCGTAAAATCGGCGGCATCCTATATAAGTTACTAAATCCTAGAAAACAAGATAAGATATAATGCTTGTGGAATGAAGTTTGCAGATCTCCTGGAGATTATAAAACTTAATAATTCACAAAAACCATAAGACTCCGTTAGAAAAACAAAACCGGTAAAATTTCCAGATTTTTACACCTGACGCCGTCAAGAGTAAACTCGTGACGCCGTCAGAATTGACCTGCAGAAATTCTTATGTTAAGTTTCCGGAAAATTTCTGGAAAAACTTGGTCCTACTTCCTGGAAAATCCTGCAAAACTTCATTATGACTCAATACAAGCATTTGACTCTAACAAATACGAATATACATGTTCATTTATTATTGTGGAGAATCATGATCGGTTTGTTTCTTAAAAACATATTTGGGGTTTCCCCTTACACTTATCTTTTGCAAAAATACTTTTAGGTGGAGTTAAGACTAGGCCAAAACAACAAAGTAAAGTATTTCCACATTTTAGTTTAGAAACATGATCAACCAACAATAAAAATTAAGCATGCATACGGAAGCAAATAACAAACAAACAAATAAAATCACACAAAACATGGGTTGCCTCCCAAGAAGCGCTTTTCTTTATTTACGAGTCTTGTAGCTAGACTCAAGGTCATGGGTTACTACGTGACCTCATCATTGGTTCCACTCTCTAGGTCGTCTTCTAAACCAGTTTTGTATTCTGGACCTAGTTGTAAGCATTCTTTGTAGAAACCAAGCATCCTATTCTTTACATATTCTATTCCTCTACGTCTATCCTCCTCATTCCTATAATAAGCCGTTTGCTTGTGTTCTTTTTCGAAATTAGAGAGAAGGCGGTATTGCTCAATCTTGTAGGGCATTTGATAGGCAACCTCATCATTCTCTTCCTTGAATCTAACTATCCCTAAAGTCGGATCATAACTCATCCTAGTGGCTTCAACAAATGGTTTTCCAAATATTATTTGGCTTAGGCAAGCATCTATCACCGGACGAGTGTCTTCCACTATCATAAAATCGAACTCATAGGTGAGATTCCCTATAATCACATGCAATCCCTTCACTCTTCCTGCAAAATTACTTATCAGATTCTTGTTGGGCATCATCCTAAAATTAAGTTGCTTCTTCATCACCCAATTGTAATAAGTCCTAGTCATGATGTTCACGGGGATCTAGGGTCGATGTAAGCTTTCCATATATGCATGTGCCCGATATTGCATGGTATGTTAATGTTAGAGGGGTATCCCATTTTGATAAGGGGTGTGCCAAAGATATATGGTCTCTCGGGACTATCGAATAAATCCTTATGGTACTCCCGTTCTTCCTCGGTGGGCAACTTATCAAAGTGTTTTTCTATAGGCTCTACCTCCTCAAATTCCTCTTCGTTGCTAACCTCAACTTCCCTACTCTCATCCTTAGTCTCGGCTTCTACTCTAACTTCATCCTTGTCACTCTCTTCTATTTCCTTATCTATCGGCTTAATGGTGACACAATTGACAAAGTGGACATGTTTGGATGATGAGGGATCCTTAATTTGGATTCCACCATTGGTGTCCCTAGTGTCCTTCCTAGGTGTGATTAACGCTTGGTTGTTGAGGGCTTTCAACAAGTTGTCAATCTTGTTGGTCATCTCCGTTTGTTGTTGGTTGAATTCAGTTTCAAACCTAGCTATGCGAGCTTCTTGAGATGCCATAAACTTTGACATCAATCCTTCAAGATTGTTGGTACTACCATAGTTGTTAGAAGGATTGTTGTTGAAAGTACGGTTGGATGGTGGACCATTAGGTTGGTAACGATTAGGCGGATTAGAAGAATTGGGTTGATTTTGTTTCCACCTAAGGTTTGGGTGATTTTTTCAAGAGGGGTTATATGAATCACCGTAAGTGTTTGGCTCGGGCTTGAAAGTGTACCACTTATCTCCCGCTTCGTCGGTACGCGAGGATGCGTAGTTCGCAAAAGCTGTTCCGGGGAGTTCCACACAATCACGAGTGTCATGGGGACCACTACATAATTCGCATGAAGAAGTGATTTTGTTCACTTGGCTTGAAGGCTTAGGAGCTTCGTAAGATTTCATGAGAAACTTGACTTGGTCCTCAAGTTCCATGATCCTACAGTCGGGAGTGCTAGAATTGTTCGAAGGCAAAGATATTGCCTTGACCGTTTTGTTCAAATCACGGGGATCATTCCAACTTTCGTTGTCATAGAGAGCAAGATCTTCTATGAGTTCCCATGATTGTTCCGCACTAAGATCACGTAGCTTACCACCGGCCGATTGGTCAATGGCTCGCCTCGTGAAGATGTCGATATGGTCATAAAAAATTTGGACTTGGAGCCAAAGATCTATGCCATGATGAGGGACTTTTTTGAGTAAGTCCTTGAAACGAGTCCATGCTTCATAAAGAGATTCATTTTGACGTTGTTGGAACATCAAGATGTCATTTCTAAGCTTAGTAGTTCTCCCCGGTGGGAAAAATTGAGCAAGGAAACGAGTGGTGAGATCATCCCTTGTAGTGATGGATCCCGCGGGTAAACGCTCAAGCCATTGACTAGCTTGATCCCGTAGAGAGAATTGGAATAGGCGTAAACGGGTAGTCTCTCTAGTTGCAACATCTAGGTCTATGGAATCTACGATTTTGAGAAAGTCCTTAAGATGTTGGTTTGGATCTTCGGAACGAAGTCCATGGAATGCACATCCGCTTTGCACCAACCGAATGGTGTCAGATCGCAAGGGGGTCACATTGGCTCCGGTGAGCTCAATGGTGTTTCGGTAGCCTTGGTGGCTAGGTCGGGAATACTCTCCTAAGGTTCGGGGCCTAAGGGGCTCTAGTGGTGGGTTTTGTTGTGGTGGAATGACGGGTTCAAAGATGTTCCCGTTGTCCATGATGTTGGGTAGTTACGAACAAAGGCACAAAGAAATAAGATAGACTAAAGAGAACCTAAAAATAAAAATAAAATCTTACTAGAAAGGAATCTAGCAAGTAGACCAAATACAAAGAAATTCTAACCTAGACAATAACTATTCCCCAGGCTGCGGCGCCAAAAACTTGATGCGTGGGAATTGCACCAGGCTTTACCTCTCAAGGGATCTTGAGAAGCTTACAACCCCCACCAGGCAGTGTACCTGATCGTTGTAGTATAGTATAGTGACAAGTACCGGAGGATTGATCGTTCAACTCAGGAATAGTGTCGTTAGGATTGAAATTAATTTAACTAGGTTTAAAGGTGAGGGATGATTCTTTTTGTATTTTTATATTTTATGAAAAGCAAGTAAAAATCTCGGGTATTGGAAGGATTTGGGCGGAATTAGTTGCTATTCAACTAACCTAATACTAAGATGCAATCAAAATAAAATACTAAAAATGAAAATAAACTAATTTATACTAAATTTGTGAGCAGTAGGTGGAGAAAATGTGTTTACTTAGATTTCACTACTCCCTAGACATCTTTTACACGTTAATTACTTGTTATAATTGTATGGATGACGGATCGTATTCCTTAATACCATTCATGGGGTGGCACACTTAACTCCCCAATTCTATGAGCTCTTATCTTCTCCTACACCATGCCCAGCACAACTATAGGGATTTTAAACAGTGGCTCATGCATTAAATACAACCAATAAAGACCTAGTGCACGTCGGTTCATGTTTCTTAAGACGTTCAAGCATGTTACCAATTGGAGATCTGCCAGTTTTCTTAAGCCTAACATATAAATCATTCATCCAAGACAAGAATAAACAAGTAATCAACACATAATCAACTTCTAGGTTTCATTAGATCCAAGCAAACACAAGATAGATCTAGCCTAGCATGATGGAATTAAGACAAGAACAAGATATAGACAACCAACACATAGACATATTGATTGAATTAGAAGAACACTTATCTTAATTGCACATGAAAGGTATCAAGGGGTTGGAACCCTTGAAAAACCTGTAAAATTCGACCAAAATCGTACTTAGGGTTTCTCCCCAAAATTTCTCTCCTTAATGTGTAAAAATTAGAAAACTATATATAGGAAAAGGGGTCTGACGGCGTCAAGACCAATCTTGTGACGCCGTCACCTCACCGCCAAAACTCTTCTCGGACTGCCTTGATCTACATTTGACGCCGTCAAGACTTAATCGTTTCCAGTCCGTCATGACTTTAACTCTTGACGCCCTATTTCGTGACGCCTTCAAATCTGTACTGGATCGTCATCGAATTTTGCTCTTGACGCCGTCAGGGAGTTACTCTTGACGCCGTCACCTACTGTTCCCAGCATGGAAAATTAAGACTTTGGCGTTTTCTTCACTTTTATGCTCCAAAAATGTCCGAATTGCTTCCTTTTCCAGATTTCACTCCCAAAGTACCTAAAATCACAAAAGGAACGATTTAGGGCAATATTTGATCAAATAAATTCGAATTCGGGCTTAAATGACCCCCTAAAAACGGATCATTTTTCGCCTCATCAATACCGGGTACCGAGTTAACTAGAAATAAATTTTAACGAAGTTAACCGGGATATAATAAAGTCATAAAAATTGTGAAAATATGTTGGGTACAAGTATTGAGTGTTTGGGTGATTATTGTTTAGTTTCTACGAAGACCGTCGTAATTATATTAAACTTACGATATTAATTAAATAAATTTCCAAAATACCGGGTAAATTAATAATATAATTTATATATCATTAAAATGAATATAAAAATATATTAGGATCATAGTCGGGAGTGTCGGACATGTTAGTCACATTATTGGTCGCGTGTTAACGTTTATTTAAAAATAGACATACGTAAAAAGTCAAATATATCAAAATATTAATTTGAATATCCTACGAGTGGAATAGTATGCAAATGTTATTATGATGATATTTAAGCCATTTTTAGTCCATATGAAGTGTCCCGATTGATGATGCATGAATTCGCAGCTTAACCTGACCGGTTACGCGAATTTAATTACCCGTAAACTAAATTTACGATGAAATGAATAAAGTACATGAATAGTGTTTTCTCTCCGGAAATGAATAGTGTCATGCGAATAGTAAATTTTTTGAACGCTTCTCGGAATCTCAAACTGACACAAAAATGATGAATAGTAAAATGATGAATAGTGATTGGTGAATAGTAACTAATGAATAGTACTTTCCGAGATGAATAATGAAAGTTCGACATCTGAACAAGGGATCTGAAATTACGAGTTGTGACAGTCTTCCCCTCTACAAGGAACTTCGTCCCGAAGTTCAGTTTTGGTTGGTCTCTGAAGTATATTCGGTAAAAAGACGTGGATACTTGAGTTGCATTTGGTCTTCCCGTTCCCAAGTAAATTCGGGACCTCTTCGAGAATTCCAGCGAACTTTCACGATAGGAATTCGACTTTGCTTCAACCGTTCGACCTCACGGTCCATGATTTCTACTGGTTCTCCTACCAGGTTTAGGTTTGTCATTAGGTTGGATTTCTTTCAATGGAATCATGAGTCACTAATCTGAAAGTCATTTCTCGGGATTTGAAATTGTGAAACATGTTTGTGTAACCCTGCTACTTTCCAACAAGGCTCAAGTCTGAGGGTTACTGGCCTACTCTGTCTAAAATATTAATGGTCCAATATACATTTAACTTCCCGGATTTTTCTGAATGGTATCATGCCTTTCCTTGGTAGAACTTTTAACGTGATCTTGTTACCAACTTGAAATTCTAATGGTTTACATCTTATTAAACTTGTAACAAATCCTTGATTTGTAAGAAATTCTTGGTTATTTCATGAAAGCGTATAGGAATAGTGAGTTGGGCTTTTTCCGAGTTCGGTCCGTCAGTCGATAGTCGGCGTTTCTTGAGGTTTACAATGTGATATGGGTAATATATGTTGCTGAACTCTGCCAGAACTCAAATTTGTATGTCAGATGGTCGATTCTAAAACGAATCTTAAATGGTCCAATATACTAGAGGTTCAATCTCTCGTGTTACCAAAATTGCATCATGCCTTTCCAAGGCAAAGCTTTCAACTTAGTTCGTTCTCCCACTTGAATCTAGTTGGTTTGTTGTTCAGGGATACCCAATCCGCATGATGTGCGTCATGCACCAACCTAACTTCTACCATTTTCTCGTTGCTTGTAACTGGTTCTTGACTTGTGAAATTTCCTTTGTGGTTCCATAGTTTAGTTCTAGACCAGTGAATTTAACTTTCCAATTTCGGTCTGTAAATGGGTAATTGGTACTTTGACCATAAAGTGCCTCAAATAGTGTAGTCTCTACGCTCGTGCGATAACTATCGTTGTAAACGAATCTGATTTATGATAAATGGTTAGTCCAACCATTTCTAGAGTCAATCGCTCACTCTCTGAGCATATCTTTCCTATGTTTGAATTGTCCTCTCGATCTGACCATTGGTCTGAGGATGATAGGCGGTGTTCACATCTAAATGGGGTTCCGAAGGAAATCTTAAAATGATTGCTAAAAGTCTGAGGTGATTCGATCACCTTGATCAGGAATAATTTAAACGGTTACAATGAATCTGGTGACTAATTCTACAACGTTATACTTTTTGAAAAGGGCATTATACAAAGAAGATAGAATATGGGTAACAATTTTTGATTCCTTGTGTTTTGGTCTAATGGATGCTAAGACATGTGTCTTTCTTTGCCTATTGTGCCTGGTCTCCATTACTGACTTTTGTAATCGATCTATGGTGTCCCTTCTAATTTCCTTCATCACATATTCCAATATTCCTTATTGTCAAATCACAAAGCCCTAAATGCATAAGCGACATAATATGGTGATTTGTTTTCAAAATTTACTCGCGATTTTGAGTTTTTGGTCGAAATCTCTTTCTGAATAAACGAATTTAGGAAATGGAGCAAATGGTTTACTAAATAATATATTTCTTGATGATTCAAAGTTCAATAGTTATGAAATGTGACACGGTTTTCAAACATGTTGTGAATCGGACTGTTTACTAAAGTTTGATGTTTATATATTTCTCATTGTACAATGGTTCTGCTAAATATTGACTAAAAAAAATAAAGATCGTACTTTTTCAAAATAGGCAATTCAAAAATTATTTTCTACAAGATATGTGATTTGTATAAAAGCAATTTTTTTTTTTTTTTTTTTTTTTTTTTTTAAATCAACTTCCTTCAAAAGTGAAAACACTAACAAGGGTAGAATAGTAGGATAGGTAATATTCGCATAAATGCATTGATGAGGCGAAAAATGATCCGTTTTTAGGGGGTCATTTAAGCCCGAATCCGAATTTATTTGATCAAATATTGCCCTAAATCGTTCCTTTTGTGATTTTAGGTGTTTGGAGAGTGAATTCTGGAAAAGAGGCTATTTTGGACGTTTTTGGAGCATAAAGTGAAGAAAACAACAAAGTACCAAATCCAAGCTGGAATTACAAGGTGACGGCGTCAAGGATTTACTCTTGACGGCGTCCGAAAGGATGAATATTTTACCGAAGGTTGTGAAGGCGTCAGATGAAGAGATGACGGCGTCAAAGTGACCAAGATTAATTTACCGAGGGTGGTGACGGCGTCACTTAGGCCGTCACGATTGGATCTAGGGCGTCCGAGGAAGTATATGGCGGTGAGTTGACGGCGTCAGATTTTACTCTTGACGCCGTCAGGACGATTTTCCTATATATAGTTTTCTAGTTTTTTCATTAAAAGGGAGAGAAGTTTTGGTGAAACCCTAAAGACGATTTTGGTGCCTCTTTTACAGGTTTTTCAAGGGTTCCAAACCCTTGAGACCTTGCATTGTAATTGAGATAAGTATACTCTTAATTCAATCAATATGTCTATGTGTTGGTTGTCTATCTTTTGTTCTTATCTTAATTCTACTATGCTAGGCTAAATTTCCTTTGTGTTTGCTTAGATCTAATGAAACCTAGATGTTGATTATGTGTTGATTACTTGTCTATTCTTGTTTTGAATGAATGATATTATATGTTAGGCTTAAGAAAACTGGCAGATCTCCAAATGGTAACATGCTTGAACGTCTTAAGAAACATGAACCGAGGCGTACTAGGTCTTTATTGGTTGTATTTAATGCATGAGCCACTGTTTACAATCCCTATAGTTGTGCTGGGTCATGGTGTAGGAGGAGATAAGAGCTCATAGAGTTGGGGAGTTATGTATGCCACTCCACGAATGGTATTAAGGAATACAACCCGTCATTCATACAAGTGTAACAAGTAATTAACATGTAAAAGATATCTAGGGAGTAATGAAGTCTAAGTAAACACAATTTCTCCAACCACTGCTCACAACCTTAGTTTAATATTAGTTTAATTTCATTTTCATTAGTTAATTAGTTATAAAGTAGTTTTTTGGGTTAGTTGATTAGCAACTAATTCCGCCCACTCCTTCAAAACCCGAGATTTTACTTGCTTTCATAAAATATAAAAACACAAAAATAATCATCTTCCATCTCTAGAACTATTAATTAGGCTTTCTAATCCTAGCGACACTATTCCTAAGCTGAACGATCAATCCCCCGGTACTTGTCACTATACTATACTACAACGATCAGGTACACTGCCTGGTGGGGGTTGTAAGCTTCGCGAGATCCCTCGAGAGGTAAAGCAAGGTGCGATTCCCACGCATCAAGTTTTTGGCGCCGCTGCCGGGGAATAGTTATTGTTTAGGTTGAATTTGACTTTTATTAGGTCTACTCATTAGATTCCTATCAAGTGAGATTTTTTTTTTCTTTTTATTTTGTAGCTTTCTCGTAGTCTATCTTTTCTTTGTGATTTTGTTTGTAACTTGCTTCAAATGGACCTTACACTTAGACTTCTAAGATTAAAAGATAGGGTTGAGCGGCTAACACACCAAAGAGTTCAAAATACCTCATTTAGAGACACCTATGAATCATATGAGCCTTCACCTAGGATAGATTCTTATGAACAACTTCCATACTTAAGATCTAGTTTTAGTGAGGCCAATAGGAAATGCGACCTAGTTTGCCAAGGAATTATGGAGAGAGCCATTGCAACAAATCATAAGTTGGATGAAGCACTAGGTTTGCTATTATCACTTCCTAAGAAAACAATTGAGGAGGATTTAGCCGAGCATGATCACATTGATCAAAAAGACCTAGGTCCTATGATCGATGATGATAAATCTCAAGAAACAGATGATGAATCTCTTGGGCAATTTGTATATAGCAGTCAGAATATTGAGGATGATCCTTATGACTCGGACATAGAAGTTGAGATGCCTAGAGAAGCACGTGAGATACTTGGGAGAATGTTAGGGCTAGATCCTAACACATGGAATGATGAGGTGAACAACATAAGCCCACAAAATACTCAACCATCATTTGAGGCACACGCATCGCCCGTGACTTACCCGGAAGAAGTAGAAGAAACTTTAGGAATTCCTATGGAGGTAGAACCCTTGGACCAGGCACCACTTGAGGATATAGGTTTGAACACTTGTAGTGATAACCTTACTCCTAGTTCTAGGGAATTTCCTAGTGTTGATGAACCGGAACCTCAATCTTTACACACTTTTCCATCCTTAGATATATTTCTAGGAGACAAAAGAGGAACCGACCCACCCATCAACCAATATTATCCGGGTAGTTTTAGGATGAAGGAAGCCATTCACTCACCCCCTTCACCTCACGTGGCATATTTACACCCTAAAGGTGTGTATCGCTACTTTCACCCACACTTAATCCTAAGTGTAGGGAGAACCTCCTCTATTTCCGTTAAATAACGGTAGAGTCAGGCTCGTGACTCGAACAAAAACAAGCGCTTCTTGGGAGGCAACCCATGTTTTGTGTGTTTTTATTTGTTTGTTTGTTTGTTTGTTTGATTTTATTTGTTTCCGTATGCATGTTTTATTTTTATTGTTTGTGGCTCATGTTTCAAAGTAAATTGTGAAAATGCTTTATTTTGTTTTTAACTTCGTCTTAATTGCATATAAAGGTATTTTGCAAAAGATAAGTGTAAGGGAGATCCAAATTTGTTTATAAGAACGGAATTGAGCACGAGCCACAACAATATTAAATGGACATGTGTATTCGTATTGTTAGAGTCAAATGCTTGTATTGAGTCATAATGTAGTTTTGCAGGATTTTCCAGGAAGTAGGACAAAGTTTTTCCAGAAATTTTCCGGAAACTTAACATAAAGATTTCTGCAGGTTCATTCTGACGGCGTCAGGCAATTGCTCTTGACGGCGTCAGGAGTCAAAAATCTGGAAATTTTACCAGTTTTGTTTTTCTAACGGAGTCTTATAAGTTTTTGTGAATTATTAAGTTTTATAATCTCCAGGAAATCTGCAAACTTCATTCCACAAGCATTATATCTTACTTTGTTTTCTAGGATTTAGTAACTTATATAGGATGCCGCCGATTTTACGCGAGGTTGCCTTGTCTACTTTTGTCAGGATTTACAGGTTATTTGAGACAAGAAGATGATTTATATTCTGGAAGGGAAGCTTTGATTGTTCGTTTTCTTGGAGGAAGATTTAACCTGGCCAACCTAAAATCCATACTGAGCGAATCAGGGGAGTATTTGAATTCATTCTCTTTACTTTTAACTTTTACATTCTTTACTTGAACATTGGGGACAATGTTCATCTTAAGTGTAAGGGGAGGGTAAAAAGATGATACCTTACATATGCACTTTCGCTTGAGTTTGTTTTGTTTGATAGTAGATGAGTAATAAGACTATGAGAAATACTTGTTAGTGCAATTTTAGCGCCAAATTTAAAATTTTTTACAACATTTAGGAGTGAAACTTTAGCCATAGCAAGCGTCTCATGGATAGGAGGTTGTATGACTAGCACATAACCGTATATTCAGAAAAATTTTCCACCCAAATATGTGAGGTTCGCCTTTAGATTTGATAGGAAAAGCATTTATTATTGGTGCTTATGAGTGTACCGGTAGCATTTAGATTCTAGAACTTGCGTTAGTGATGCATCCCGAGACCGCTAGTGAGATTACATTCGTGTAGTAGGATTTACTACATGATAAGAGGCATTAGGATCACCCTTGTGTTAAACCCGTATTACGATTACTTGACCATTTAAGTCATATTACTTGGCTAGTTAAGTCAACTAATTTTTCCCACACCCTTAGCGTTGTACTCATTTTTAGTACACGATACCCCTAGTACACCCCTCCGAGCCTATCTTTTCGTTTCTAACTTTAAGCATTTTACTTAAAGGAAGAATTTGTTACACCCCACTTAAATGTACACCCAAATCGCCTTAGCCTTCCGTGTATGCGCTCATTTTTAGTGCATTATTGTTATTTGTTAAACCCTAAGTTAACTTTCTAATTGATTACATGGTTGCTAAGTCGAGTCATATCCTTGTACATATTGTTTTGGGACGATTGGGACTCATGGGTAAGTACTTATTTTATGGAGTAATGGGGAAGAACAACACTTATTACCCCCATATGTACGTTAATCTTAAAAGTGCTCCAAGTGTTTTGATTTTCTTAATTCGAGTCATTAGAATAGTTTAATGTAAAGTATGTAAAGATTCAAGTGTAAGGGGAATTCTCATCCCCTATGATGTATTATTTTGGATGGTAGGGTAAGAGTGTATGAAAAAAAAAAAAAAAAAAAAAAAAAAAAAAAAAAAAAAAAATCGAAAAAATCAAGAAAAAGAAAAAAAAATAGAAAAGAAAGAGAGAAAAAACATACGGACTACCATCCCGTTTTCATTCTATGTTCATTTTATGTTTTTAGTTATTTTTCATTTATTAGCTTAAGTCGAGTCTAGTCTTGGCTTAGCAACGCCATCTTGTACATGTAATTAACTAAGATTGTTAACTCGCCACCAGTAAAATCCCCTTTATCCAACAAAACCGTGTAATTCATATCCCTACACCTAACGTTATAACCCTTTAAAAAGACCTCTTTGATAGTTTATCCTAGGTGCTTACGCCATGTGGTGGAGGTTTGATCCTTTCCCAAGCCTATGGTAATCTATTTTGCTATGACAGGTAGTGAGAGATATCTTCCATTTCCATAATGTTATATTACTTTATTACACCCGAGAGATGTGAGTATCTAAACACTATTTGTGAGGTGCTTGTGTATCACCTCCGTGCTTGTCTATTGGTCTTTAGTGGAACGATTATTTTTTGTAATTACTTTTATATTAGTGTTAAATGACCCCTAACTTGTCTTTTGAGTAGAATAAAAGCGCATTTGCTTGAGGACAAGCAAATCTCAAGTGTAAGGGTATATGATGAGGCGAAAAATGATCCGTTTTTAGGGGGTCATTTAAGCCCGAATCCGAATTTATTTGATCAAATATTGCCCTAAATCGTTCCTTTTGTGATTTTAGGTGTTTGGAGAGTGAATTCTGGAAAAGAGGCTATTTTGGACGTTTTTGGAGCATAAAGTGAAGAAAACAACAAAGTACCAAATCCAAGCTGGAATTACAAGGTGACGGCGTCAAGGATTTACTCTTGACGGCGTCCGAAAGGATGAATATTTTACCGAAGATTGTGAAGGCGTCAGATGAAGAGATGACGGCGTCAAAGTGACCAAGATTAATTTACCGAGGGTGGTGACGGCGTCACTTAGGCCGTCACGATTGGATCTAGGGCGTCCGAGGAAGTATATGGCGGCGAGTTGACGGCGTCAGATTTTACTCTTGACGCCGTCAGGACGATTTTCCTATATATAGTTTTCTAGTTTTTTCATTAAAAGGGAGAGAAGTTTTGGTGAAACCCTAAAGACGATTTTGGTGCCTCTTTTACAGGTTTTTCAAGGGTTCCAAACCCTTGAGACCTTGCATTGTAATTGAGATAAGTATACTCTTAATTCAATCAATATGTCTATGTGTTGGTTGTCTATCTTTTGTTCTTATCTTAATTCTACTATGCTAGGCTAAATTTCCTTTGTGTTTGCTTAGATCTAATGAAACCTAGATGTTGATTATGTGTTGATTACTTGTCTATTCTTGTTTTGAATGAATGATATTATATGTTAGGCTTAAGAAAACTGGCAGATCTCCAAATGGTAACATGCTTGAACGTCTTAAGAAACATGAACCGAGGCGTACTAGGTCTTTATTGGTTGTATTTAATGCATGAGCCACTGTTTACAATCCCTATAGTTGTGCTGGGTCATGGTGTAGGAGGAGATAAGAGCTCATAGAGTTGGGGAGTTATGTATGCCACTCCACGAATGGTATTAAGGAATACAACCCGTCATTCATACAAGTGTAACAAGTAATTAACATGTAAAAGATATCTAGGGAGTAATGAAGTCTAAGTAAACACAATTTCTCCAACCACTGCTCACAACCTTAGTTTAATATTAGTTTAATTTCATTTTCATTAGTTAATTAGTTATAAAGTAGTTTTTTGGGTTAGTTGATTAGCAACTAATTCCGCCCACTCCTTCAAAACCCGAGATTTTACTTGCTTTCATAAAATATAAAAACACAAAAATAATCATCTTCCATCTCTAGAACTATTAATTAGGCTTTCTAATCCTAGCGACACTATTCCTAAGCTGAACGATCAATCCCCCGGTACTTGTCACTATACTATACTACAACGATCAAGTACACTGCCTGGTGGGGGTTGTAAGCTTCACGAGATCCCTCGAGAGGTAAAGCAAGGTGCGATTCCCACGCATCATGCATAGATGTCTAACGTTCGGTTCCTGATATTGGATGATGCCTACTGGCGGGTATCTGGCAAAACTACAAGCCTAGATATTCAACCAACTTAAGTCCTGAAATGGTTTATCGTTGAAATTGTCATCATGTTGGCAAAATGAGGGTGTCCATTGATACTATGTCGATGAATGTCTATTTTATTTCCATATGAAGCTGGGGAGATATGCTTGGGCCTGATGCCTCTCTTGATGTATAGGTGAGGTTATCTAGAATATCTTGAAGACACAACGCCTTAGGGGAATCTATATCGATATCCATAATTCGAATCAATTTTTCTTTACGTAAACTCACTGCAGGGAAGTTTGCGTATGGATGGGGCCATGTTTAAATGAAATGCTTTACAGTGTCGGTTAAGAGGTTTGGTTTATTTCTATAGTGTTGCTTAGCGTACCTTCACAGTGTGTTCGATCCTGCAACTCAATCTAGCTAGTACCTTTGAATGATAGAATTGTACGACTAGGTCAGAGATGGTGGTTCGGATGGTCTCGTTGTGTCCTAGAATGGTTGTTGAGTTATAAATTGTCTTACTGTAGACTTCTAGTCTAGGTTAGTAGTTCCGTAATCCTTTTATTGCTTTTCTCGTATCGAGGAATCCTCCTTGTAATTGATATGGAAAGTCTCTCCTAGAGAAGTCAATGGAAAAATCCGACTTAATGGCTGAGTGAGTGACGGGTGGGGTAAGTATCCAGGGAGGATTTGTCAAAAAGAGGTGTTTATGAAAGAGTTTCCTTGTTTACAAAGCTTTTGAATGAAGATTGTTATTAACAATCCTTTAAAAAGGTAATTATTTCCTTCATAGCATAATGCTTCCTGAATTATACATAGGTGATCAGGCTATGTATAATTGAGGACTAATGATGCAATGCTTGAGTTAGTCAAAATAGCATTTTTTTTCCTCAAAAGTTTTAGATGGTGTTCAACGTTTTGTTTTGAAAAATGGTATTCTAGTCATTTCCTTTCAAGTAACATGAAAATTGTTTCGCGTAGTAATAGTAAATACTTGGTGCAATAACTGAAAAATCAATTTATCGGGTAGCAATAAAATACCTTATTTTAAAAATTATGTAAAACAATTTCCCCATATGATAGTAAAATAGTTTGAAGTAAAATTCGTTGAATGGTTTATTGGATACATAGGTGAATCTTATGGTATGGTAATAGTCTACTAATCCGCTTATTTAAAGAATATAAACATCTTAGTTCATAACAGGGCAGTGGTTTATGATTATGAAGTGGTCGAGAATATGGTAGTGATATTAAGAGTGTGAAAGATGAACGTGTCTTTAAGGCATCTACAATCAACTGAAGGGGATAGTCTGTGTGTGAAAGGATATAGGGCGGAAATTTGGTGCCAATGATTTGAAGTATTCGAGAATTTATACTAGGTAATGTTAGCAGGTTCAAATGCGTAATCCCTCTAGGCATGACTAAAATGTATAAAGAATGGAAATTGTTGTACGGGTGATCTGAGTCAAGTAGGTACCACATCGAATGATGTTTGGTTTTTCCATGAATGCAAGCAAAATGCCTTATGGTCAGGTGAAACTTCTCGATATTCTTTCATGAAAATGAGGTCTTGTCCCATTGTGACTAAGCTATATCGATCTCCGAAAAGAATATACATTTTGTTGAGTAATTGTACCTTGATCTTTTAATCCAACGAACTTATACTAGCGTGAGGGTCTTATAATATGGAATGAGCGAAAAAGTTGTAATTTCAAATAGTGGTGTTAAGGCATGGTGTATCAATATTGGCAATCTCTGGTAGAGGGGTTTCTTTCGCATCTAACGTCAAATAGTAAGTAGGTATAGTGGTTGCTTTCGAGATTCGTTCATGAGTTATGCGTGTTCCTTCTTGGAGATATGGTTTCTAAAATTAACAACATTTATTTGAGTGAAACATTGTGAAATTTGGTCTTAAACGTATTTTGGAGTGACTTTATTTGAAGTTTGTAATGAATATAGGTATGTAAAAGATGTGACTACGAAATATTTTGTATTTTGATGAAAACAATATCAAATATATATATATGTCTTTGGAAAAAGGGAGTTCAAGAAGATTGTTGCTAAAAAAAATTTGAGTTTTAATCCAACCATTGAAAATCAATAATTTGTCGTACTTCGTAAGGTTCGCAAGAAATCTTTTTGTTTGTACAAAAATTTAATTTGGCTTTGACTTACTTGAATTGTTATTATCTCCGAAACACGAAAACTAGGGTAGTCACTTTTATCTTGGTCAACATGACCATTTAATCGTAAAGACATCTTCGTCTTTATTAATTCTATTTTCTTACTTGTATCTTCCCAAGGTTGTAATTATATGTCAAAACTACTAATGTGACCACATTGGTTGGTGGAGTGTTGCTAGAGTGACTAATGATGTAACCATCGACTTAGAATGTGGTGTAATAAAACTTGATAATGAAGGGAGAGTTGTGATGAGTTCCATTATGATGGTATAATACCGTTCAAAGCATCTTGTTGGTTTATTGGGTTATGGAGGTATGGGTCGATCATATCTAAGATAATATAGAGTCCTTGTGATAGATGCCACCCTTGGGCGATTTGTTGCAATTCTTATTGTGTTTGTGAGGCTTGTGGTATTATTCCGAGTGTATCGTCCAAACACTCATGGGTAATCTCAAATAATTAGAGATCATCGTCTAACGATGAAGAGTAGTAGGTTGTCAAGCAGTAGAGGCTCTCAAATTCTCACCAACCTCAAACCTATAAGGTGGTGTAACGTGTGGTAGATGATAATGGTATGTCAAATAGTGGTTGCTTCTCAAGCGGCCTGTCATATATGGGTGTAGGGTCTCTGAGATGTGATGGTGTTGGTGGTGCTTTAGATGATGAGAACAAGGTTGCTGACGATGAGATCCTAGTGGTGAGTTAGGAGACGATGTTGATAATAGTGAATGGAATACTACCTTCTTTCGCGCTATCTCGCGACATCTAAGAGGTAAAACTGAAGTACGCACTATGGGACGACCAATAGTGTAATAAGTAGTTGATGGTGGTGGTAGTACCTGAATAGTAAGCGCCCTACTAGTGAAGGAAAGAAAACATACCATCTTCCTTGCAATAAGCATCCTAATAGGTCCATTAAGATTAAGTCTGAATATCCTACCAAACGGCATTCTATGTATGGGCTGGATGTTAGGAAAACCTTGTTCCTATAACAATTCAATGGTGCTAATGGCGGCGTAAGTGTAACTTATAGTACAATGGTAGTGGAAAATGACAAGGCATCTTCAATGTCAGAATCCGACGAAAGGATAACAGGGTGGGTATCTGAAGACATGTCACTTGTGAACCAGGTCAACATAATCATATATATATGAGTATTGGTATAAATAACTCGCACAATGTGTGCATGAAACAACATGTATAATGAATATGCACCTATGATGAAATGATGAGATGCTATGATGATGTGGTTATAGTCTAGGGTCCATGATACATCCTAGTTCGCTATAACCTTAGCTCTGGTGCCAATCTGTCACACCCCCAAAATACCTGAATGGCAGCGGAATGGAATACCTGGGGTTGACTGCCATAGCATCACAGTTACAGTTATATGGAACGACCTAAAGTGTCGTTTTGAAAATACATCGTTTGATTCATTTAAAATATTCAAAGTTATAAAACATAGGTCCCAAAAGTCTTGAAAAGTTTAAGGAAATAAGTTTAATACAATCAAACGATAGTTCATAAGTGCATGAAAATCAAAAATGAGACGCGTCATCCTTGTTACTCAATGATATGACTCAATGATATGACTCCATGCATGCCATGAAGAATATGTCTTAATTACCTGAAAATACATTGCGAAAACGGTCAACAATAATGTTGGTGAATAATCATAGGTTTGTAAGTTAAATCGTATGTACATTGGCCACAAGTATAAAGTAAACTGACAAAATGTCAAAAGTAATACATTGGCTCTTAAGCTCATGAACCCGAAGCTAGACGTTACTTGGCCCCAAAGGAGTGTTTACCAGACACCCTAAATATATTAGACATGAAATGCATCCATTTTCCAGTTGGAGCAACCCAAACACGGATGGAGGAGTCACCCTCAATAGATCTATTCACTCACTCTCGCTTGTAGATTAATTAACGGTCCATGATAATAAAGGGGACTTGTCGTGACGTGGTAATAAGGCAACTTAAGCAATGTAAGGAATTTAATACTTTGGCATGTACAAAAATAAGTGATGCAATGTATTCTCCCCCGTGGGATTTGAAATCAAAATATTGAATGAAAACGGGGCTATGAAAACTCACCTGAAGTGATAGTACAATGTGATGAAATGATCGGGACAACAAGGCACGAACACTAGCCGCAACCTAAATGAATGAATATGATCTACTTTAGATCATGAAATGATGTAATGAACGTTCATGCACATGATACCTATACCACTCGTAACTTGAAAATACTTGTTATTGTCAAAGTAAGGTATTTTCTATACTTAGGAAAAATAAGTCCAACTAGACTTATAAAAACTAGTCGCAATATATCGTATATAAAACGTTAGTGTTATATTCCTCGTTTTGAAAACCTTAAAAATAACGTCAATTAGTCATATAAATAAGCCTTGGGTAATACGTACTTCATTTGTTGAGAATATAGCTCTTTAATAATATTTCTAGAAAATATATCATTTAGTACGTAGTTCATTATTTCTATTAGTGACTATAAATATATATAGTTTTGACGATTTTAAAATGTGTATATCTTTGTCGTTTTAAGTTCATTTTCCTCGTTCTTTATATCCACGGATTCGTCTTAACATGTATTAATATAATTTTGATAGTTCGGCTTCATTAGATTACGTCTAAAGCCTCTCTTTGTCCGTCGAAAATCGTCCAACAGCACGTTATATTTTCAGAAAATAGTTTTCGTCGTTAAACTTGCAAAAATCATATCTCCTTCGTTATAAGCTCGTTTTAATCCGTTCTTTCGCCCACGGCTTCGTTTTTGAAAGTATTTTCTAAATCTTTGGTAAAAAATTACCCACCATCTACTGATTTTTCCACGTTTTCAAAATAAGGACAGTAGGTATATATATAATTTCAAAAATCAATTATAGGGTTCCAAACTAGTTTCAACTTCAACCAAATCACTTCCAATCACCACACATCTAGTCTAATCTTACCATACACCTTCTTAGGGTGTCATGGGTTCCTAAACATCATAAGTCAAGTGGATCTAACAAGGATCTACCTATTATCCATTTCTAAGGCTTAAAAGATATAAAAGTTTAAATAGAGTGGTATAAACTAACATATGCATGTAGATCTTGTATAAAAATCATATAAACATAATTAGAACTTGGTAAAATTATAAAAATGAGTTTGACATACTTACTTGAAAGATTAGAGAGTATTGTAGCAAAATATACTTAATTAGCCCAAAGGTTTTTATTTCAAAACCTTGCAAAATAGGACTAATGGAACTAATTAAACACTTTAGCTTGAAAACTTGATGAATTTCTCCTCTTTTTTTGTTGTTGGCCGAACCATAAGAGAGAGCAAGAGAGAAATGTGAAGTTTTTCTTGAAGTGTAATGTGTTGTATGTGTTAGTTTGTGAAATATAGTAATTCTTATATATAATAAATATATAATTGTAAGTACATGTTCAAGTCAAATAATGCAACTAGTTTGAATTTTGGTGTTGGGGTGGGTTGGTTCGGCAGAAATTTAGGGAAGGTAGGGGTGTTGGTGATTTTTCAAGATTTTGTATAAGAAGTGTTGAAAATGTGTAGATTATTATTAGTTTTAGAGGATACCGGGTACCGAGTTAACTAGAAATAAATTTTTACGAAGTTAACCGTGATATAATAAAATCATAAAAATTGTGAAAATATGTTGGGTACAAGTATTGAGTGTTTGGGTGATTATTGTTTAGTTTCTACGAAGACCGTCGTAATTATATTAAACTTACGATATTAATTAAATAAATTTCCAAAATACCGGGTAAATTAATAATATAATTTATATATCATTAAAATGAATATAAAAATATATTAGGATCATAGTCGGGAGTGTCGGACGTGTTAGTCACATTATTGGTCGCGTGTTAACGTTTATTTAAAAATAGACATACGTAAAAAGTCAAATATATCAAAATATTAATTTGAATATCCTACGAGTGGAATAATATGCAAATGTTATTATGATGATATTTAAGCCATTTTTAGTCCATATGAAGTGTCCCGATTGATGATGCATGAATTCGCAGCTTAACCTGACCGGTTACGCGAATTTAATTACCCGTAAACTAAATTTACGATGAAATGAATAAAGTACATGAATAGTGTTTTCTCTCCGGAAATGAATAGTGTCATGTGAATAGTAAATTTTCTAAATGCTTCTCGGAATCTCAAACTGACACCAAAAATGATGAATAGTGATTGGTGAATAGTAACTGATGAATAGTACTTTCCGAGATGAATAATGAAAGTTCGACATCTGAACAAGGGATCTGAAATTACGAGTTGTGACATATATATATATATATATATATATATATATATATATATATATATATATATATATATATATAACTTGATTTTCAACGAATCAATGCTCATCATATTGTTCCAGGTGTTAGGTTGGTGTTTACAAATCGATTCAACAACAGGGCTCAGATGACCATATTTAAAGAAGATGGTCGGGCGTTAACTAATGAAGCAGTCAGGCGCACATTGGTGGCAAGTGGTGATCCATATCCTGGTGTTGATGAAGGTCGTTGTTTATAAGTGTATTACTCATATATACATATTTATTTATTGGTTGAATTGTTTAATGAGTTTTATTTTTTTTTTTTATTTGTTAGATCCCAGGATACTACAAGTTTGCAAATGGAATGGCCATGCCAAATACCATATGGATGAAAAGAATGTTTTCTACAGGTCGTTGTATTGCTATGTTTTTTAGCAAAATAGATTGGTATAAGTATTTTTTTTTATTAAATTAAAAATGTTTGTTTAAGTGGGTTGATTAATTTTTATTTTGCATTAATTTTCAGACGATCCCTGAGAACTTTGACAAGAAGCACAAGATTTTCAAACATGAGCATGCTTTTGTTCGCCATAAGTCTCATCACTTTAGATTTATTCTTTTCCAGGAGAAACACAATGAGAATGTCAAACGTACTCACTTTTATCTTAAAGGGACTTGGAGACAATTCGCTGCAGAATGGGGCTTAGAACAGAACCAGATTCTGAGGTTTAAATACATCAGGGATGTTGTGGAAAATAAAGCTATTGTTTTCTATGGGGGGAAAGGAAATCAAGATCCCTATGTTTCATTTTTGCTGATTTTGCTTGTTTGGTATAACGCTGTTGAAGAAATGCTTTTGGTATGTTTTCTTGGACATGTAAACTTTTATTTTGGTTAAGTTGATCATATGTTAGGTTAAGTATGCGTAAATTATGTGTACGTGTCGCTGTGTAATGTGGACGTGGCAGTCGTAATGTTGTTTAATTATGTATATGATATATAGACTTGTAGGCAGTGTCTGTGTTTTAAGATAATGTTTTCCTTATTAGGAGTTATGTTAAAGCTCTAACTGTTGTTAACTTTTAATTCTTGACCATATTTTGTTTGAAGATTTTGGTAATTACAATTTTATAGGTAAAAATCTGACGTATGTTTTTTATAAGTTATGCAGATAGGTTGTTATTAATACATTTTATTATCTTAAATAGTTCATACCTGGATTATTAGTTTTAGAGGATACCTGATGCGTGGGAATTGCACCAGGCTTTACCTCTCAAGGAATCTTGAGAAGCTTACAACCCCCACCAGACAGTGTACCTGATCATTGTAGTATAGTATAGTGACAAGTACCGGGGGATTGATCGTTCAACTCAGGAATAGTGTCGTTAGGATTGAAATTAATTTAAATAGGTCTAAAGGTGAGGGATGATTCTTTTTGTATTTTTATATTTTATGAAAAGCAAGTAAAAATCTCAGGTATTGGAAGGATTTGGGCGGAATTAGTTGTTATTCAACTAACGCAATACTAAGATGCAATCAAAATAAAATACTAAAAATGAAAATAAACTAATTTAAACTAAAGTTGTGAGCAGTAAGTGGAGAAAATGTGTTTACATAGATTTCACTACTCCCTAGACATCTTTTACACGTTAATTACTTGTTATAATTGTATGGATGACGGATCATATTCCTTAATACCATTCATGGGGTGGCACACTTAACTCCCCAATTCTATGAGCTCTTATCTCCTCCTACACCATGCCCAACACAACTAAAAGGATTGTAAACAGTGGCTCATGCATTAAATACAACCAATAAAGACCTAGTGCGCGTCGGTTCATGTTTCTTATGACTTTCAAGCATGTTACCAATTGGAGATCTGCCAGTTTTCTTAAGCCTAACATATAAATCATTCATCCAAGACAAGAATGTGGTGTAATCAAACTTGATAATGAAGGGAGAGTTGTGATGAGTTCCATTATGATGGTATAATACCGTTCAAAGCATCTTGTTGGTTTATTGTGTTATGGAGGTATGGGTCGATCATATCTAAGATAATATAGAGTCCTAGAGTCCTTGTGATAGATGCCACCCTTGGGCGATTTGTTGCAATTCTTATTGTGTTTGTGAGGCTTGTGGTATTATTCAGAGTGTATCGTCCAAACACTCGTGGGTAATCTCAAATAATTAGAGATCATCGTCTAACGATGAAGAGTAGTAGGTTGTCAAGCAGTAGAGGCTCTCAAATTCTCACCAACCTCAAACCTATAAGGTGGTGTAACGTGTGGTAGATGATAATGGTATGTCAAATAGTGGTTGCTTCTCAAGCGGCCTGTCATATATGGGTGTAGGGTCTCTGAGATGTGATGGTGTTGGTGGTGCTTTAGATGATGAGAACAAGGTTGCTGACGATGAGATCCTAGTGGTGAGTTAGGAGACGATGTTGATAATAGTGAATGGAATACTACCTTCTTTCGCGCTATCTCGCGACATCTAAGAGGTAAAACTGAAGTACGCACTATGGGACGACCAATAGTGTAATAAGTAGTTGATGGTGGTGGTAGTACCTGAATAGTAAGCGCCCTACTAGTGAAGGAAAGAAAACATACCATCTTCCTTGCAATAAGCATCCTAATAGGTCCATTAAGATTAAGTCTGAATATCCTACCAAACGGCATTCTATGTATGGGCTGGATGTTAGGAAAACCTTGTTCCTATAACAATTCAATGGTGCTAATGGCGGCGTAAGTGTAACTTATAGTACAATGGTAGTGGAAAATGACAAGGCATCTTCAATGTCAGAATCCGACGAAAGGATAACAGGGTGGGTATCTGAAGACATGTCACTTGTGAACCAGGTCAACATAATCATATATATATGAGTATTGGTATAAATAACTCGCACAATGTGTGCATGAAACAACATGTATAATGAATATGCACCTATGATGAAATGATGAGATGCTATGATGATGTGGTTATAGTCTAGGGTCCATGATACATCCTAGTTCGCTATAACCTTAGCTCTGGTGCCAATCTGTCACACCCCCAAAATACCTGAATGGCAGCGGAATGGAATACCTGGGGTTGACTGCCATAGCATCACAGTTACAGTTATATGGAACGACCTAAAGTGTCGTTTTGAAAATACATCGTTTGATTCATTTAAAATATTCAAAGTTATAAAACATAGGTCCCAAAAGTCTTGAAAAGTTTAAGGAAATAAGTTTAATACAATCAAACGATAGTTCATAAGTGCATGAAAATCAAAAATGAGACGCGTCATCCTTGTTACTCAATGATATGACTCAATGATATGACTCCATGCATGCCATGAAGAATATGTCTTAATTACCTGAAACTACATTGCGAAAACGGTCAACAATAATGTTGGTGAATAATCATAGGTTTGTAAGTTAAATCGTATGTACATTGGCCACAAGTATAAAGTAAACTGACAAAATGTCAAAAGTAATACATTGGCTCTTAAGCTCATGAACCCGAAGCTAGACGTTACTTGGCCCCAAAGGAGTGTTTACCAGACACCCTAAATATATTAGACATGAAATGCATCCATTTTCCAGTTGGAGCAACCCAAACACGGATGGAGGAGTCACCCTCAATAGATCTATTCACTCACTCTCGCTTGTAGATTAATTAACGGTCCATGATAATAAAGGGGACTTGTCGTGACGTGGTAATAAGGAAACTAAAGCAATGTAAGGAATTTAATACTTTGGCATGTACAAAAATAAGTGATGCAATGTATTCTCCCCCGTGGGATTTGAAATCAAAATATTGAATGAAAACGGGGCTATGAAAACTCACCTGAAGTGATAGTACAATGTGATGAAATGATCGGGACAACAAGGCACGAACACTAGCCGCAACCTAAATGAATGAATATGATCTACTTTAGATCATGAAATGATGTAATGAACGTTCATGCACATGATACCTATACCACTCGTAACTTGAAAATACTTGTTATTGTCAAAGTAAGGTATTTTCTATACTTAGGAAAAATAAGTCCAACTAGACTTATAAAAACTAGTCGCAATATATCGTATATAAAACGTTAGTGTTATATTCCTCGTTTTGAAAACCTTAAAAATAACGTCAATTAGTCATATAAATAAGCCTTGGGTCATACGTACTTCATTTGTTGAGAATATAGCTCTTTAATAATATTTCTAGAAAATATATCATTTAGTACGTAGTTCATTATTTCTATTAGTGACTATAAATATATATAGTTTTGACGATTTTAAAATGTGTATATCTTTGTCGTTTTAAGTTCATTTTCCTCGTTCTTTATATCCACGGATTTGTCTTAACATGTATTAATATAATTTTGATAGTTCGGCTTCGTTAGATTACGTCTAAAGCCTCTCTTTGTCCGTCGAAAATCATCCAACAGCACGTTATATTTTCAGAAAATAGTTTTCGTCGTTAAACTTGTAAAAATCATATCTCCTTCGTTATAAGCTTGTTTTAATCCGTTCTTTCGCCCACGGCTTCGTTTTTTAAAGTATTTTCTAAATCTTTGGTCAAAAATTACCCACCATCTACTGATTTTTCCACGTTTTCAAAATAAGGACAGTAGGTATATATATAATTTCAAAAATCAATTATAGGGTTCCAAACTAGTTTCAACTTCAACCAAATCACTTCCAATCACCACACATCTAGTCTAATCTTACCATACACCTTCTTAGGGTGTCATGGGTTCCTAAACATCATAAGTCAAGTGGATCTAACAAGGATCTACCTATTATCCATTTCTAAGGCTTAAAAGATATAAAAGTTTAAATAGAGTGGTATAAACTAACATATGCATGTAGATCTTGTATAAAAATCATATAAACATAATTAGAACTTGGTAAAATTATAAAAATGAGTTTGACATACTTACTTGAAAGATTAGAGAGTATTGTAGCAAAATATACTTAATTAGCCCAAAGGTTTTTATTTCAAAACCTTGCAAAATAGGACTAATGGAACTAATTAAACACTTTAGCTTGAAAACTTGATGAATTTCTCCTCTTTTTTTGTTGTTGGCCGAACCATAAGAGAGAGCAAGAGAGAAATGTGAAGTTTTTCTTGAAGTGTAATGTGTTGTATGTGTTAGTTTGTGAAATATAGTAATTCTTATATATAATAAATATATAATTGTAAGTACATGTTCAAGTCAAATAATGCAACTAGTTTGAATTTTGGTGTTGGGGTGGGTTGGTTCGGCAGAAATTTAGGGAAGGTAGGGGTGTTGGTGATTTTTCAAGATTTTGTATAAGAAGTGTTGAAAATGTGTAGATTATTATTAGTTTTAGAGGATACCGGGTACCGAGTTAACTAGAAATAAATTTTTACGAAGTTAACCGTGATATAATAAAATCATAAAAATTGTGAAAATATGTTGGGTACAAGTATTGAGTGTTTGGGTGATTATTGTTTAGTTTCTACGAAGACCGTCGTAATTATATTAAACTTACGATATTAATTAAATAAATTTCCAAAATACCGGGTAAATTAATAATATAATTTATATATCATTAAAATGAATATAAAAATATATTAGGATCATAGTCGGGAGTGTCGGACGTGTTAGTCACATTATTGGTCGCGTGTTAACGTTTATTTAAAAATAGACATACGTAAAAAGTCAAATATATCAAAATATTAATTTGAATATCCTACGAGTGGAATAATATGCAAATGTTATTATGATGATATTTAAGCCATTTTTAGTCCATATGAAGTGTCCCGATTGATGATGCATGAATTCGCAGCTTAACCTGACCGGTTACGCGAATTTAATTACCCGTAAACTAAATTTACGATGAAATGAATAAAGTACATGAATAGTGTTTTCTCTCCGGAAATGAATAGTGTCATGTGAATAGTAAATTTTCTAAATGCTTCTCGGAATCTCAAACTGACACCAAAAATGATGAATAGTGATTGGTGAATAGTAACTGATGAATAGTACTTTACGAGATGAATAATGAAAGTTCGACATCTGAACAAGGGATCTGAAATTACGAGTTGTGACATATATATATATATATATATATATATATATATATATATATATATATATATATATATATATATATATATATAACTTGATTTTCAACGAATCAATGCTCATCATATTGTTCCAGGTGTTAGGTTGGTGTTTACAAATCGATTCAACAACAGGGCTCAGATGACCATATTTAAAGAAGATGGTCGGGCGTTAACTAATGAAGCAGTCAGGCGCACATTGGTGGCAAGTGGTGATCCATATCCTGGTGTTGATGAAGGTCGTTGTTTATAAGTGTATTACTCATATATACATATTTATTTATTGGCTGAATTGTTTAATGAGTTTTATTTTATTTTTTTTATTTGTTAGATCCCAGGATACTACAAGTTTGCAAATGGAATGGCCATGCCAAATACCATATGGATGAAAAGAATGTTTTCTACAGGCCGTTGTATTGCTATGTTTTTTAGCAAAATAGATTGGTATAAGTATTTTTTTTTATTAAATTAAAAATGTTTGTTTAAGTGGGTTGATTAATTTTTATTTTGCATTAATTTTCAGACGATCCCTGAGAACTTTGACAAGAAGCACAAGATTTTCAAACATGAGCATGCTTTTGTTCGCCATAAGTCTCATCACTTTAGATTTATTCTTTTCCAGGAGAAACACAATGAGAATGTCAAACGTACTCACTTTTATCTTAAAGGGACTTGGAGACAATTCGCTGCAGAATGGGGCTTAGAACAGAACCAGATTCTGAGGTTTAAATACATCAGGGATGTTGTGGAAAATAAAGCTATTGTTTTCTATGGGGGGAAAGGAAATCAAGATCCCTATGTTTCATTTTTGCTGATTTTGCTTGTTTGGTATAACGCTGTTGAAGAAATGCTTTTGGTATGTTTTCTTGGACATGTAAACTTTTATTTTGGTTAAGTTGATCATATGTTAGGTTAAGTATGCGTAAATTATGTGTACGTGTCGCTGTGTAATGTGGACGTGGCAGTCGTAATGTTGTTTAATTATGTATATGATATATAGACTTGTAGGCAGTGTCTGTGTTTTAAGATAATGTTTTCCTTATTAGGAGTTATGTTAAAGCTCTAACTGTTGTTAACTTTTAATTCTTGACCATATTTTGTTTGAAGATTTTGGTAATTACAATTTTATAGGTAAAAATCTGACGTATGTTTTTTATAAGTTATGCAGATAGGTTGTTATTAATACATTTTATTATCTTAAATAGTTCATACCTGGATTATTAGTTTTAGAGGATACCTGATGCGTGGGAATTGCACCAGGCTTTACCTCTCAAGGAATCTTGAGAAGCTTACAACCCCCACCAGACAGTGTACCTGATCGTTGTAGTATAGTATAGTGACAAGTACCGGGGGATTGATCGTTCAACTCAGGAATAGTGTCGTTAGGATTGAAATTAATTTAAATAGGTCTAAAGGTGAGGGATGATTCTTTTTGTATTTTTATATTTTATGAAAAGCAAGTAAAAATCTCAGGTATTGGAAGGATTTGGGCGGAATTAGTTGTTATTCAACTAACGCAATACTAAGATGCAATCAAAATAAAATACTAAAAATGAAAATAAACTAATTTAAACTAAAGTTGTGAGCAGTAAGTGGAGAAAATGTGTTTACATAGATTTCACTACTCCCTAGACATCTTTTACACGTTAATTACTTGTTATAATTGTATGGATGACGGATCATATTCCTTAATACCATTCATGGGGTGGCACACTTAACTCCCCAATTCTATGAGCTCTTATCTCCTCCTACACCATGCCCAGCACAACTAAAAGGATTGTAAACAGTGGCTCATGCATTAAATACAACCAATAAAGACCTAGTGCGCGTCGGTTCATGTTTCTTATGACTTTCAAGCATGTTACCAATTGGAGATCTGCCAGTTTTCTTAAGCCTAACATATAAATCATTCATCCAAGACAAGAATGTGGTGTAATCAAACTTGATAATGAAGGGAGAGTTGTGATGAGTTCCATTATGATGGTATAATACCGTTCAAAGCATCTTGTTGGTTTATTGTGTTATGGAGGTATGGGTCGATCATATCTAAGATAATATAGAGTCCTAGAGTCCTTGTGATAGATGCCACCCTTGGGCGATTTGTTGCAATTCTTATTGTGTTTGTGAGGCTTGTGGTATTATTCAGAGTGTATCGTCCAAACACTCGTGGGTAATCTCAAATAATTAGAGATCATCGTCTAACGATGAAGAGTAGTAGGTTGTCAAGCAGTAGAGGCTCTCAAATTCTCACCAACCTCAAACCTATAAGGTGGTGTAACGTGTGGTAGATGATAATGGTATGTCAAATAGTGGTTGCTTCTCAAGCGGCCTGTCATATATGGGTGTAGGGTCTCTGAGATGTGATGGTGTTGGTGGTGCTTTAGATGATGAGAACAAGGTTGCTGACGATGAGATCCTAGTGGTGAGTTAGGAGACGATGTTGATAATGGTGAATGGAATACTACCTTCTTTCGCGCTATCTCGCGACATCTAAGAGGTAAAACTGAAGTACGCACTATGGGACGACAATAGTGTAATAAGTAGTTGATGGTGGTGGTAGTACCTGAATAGTAAGCGCCCTACTAGTGAAGGAAAGAAAACATACCATCTTCCTTGCAATAAGCATCCTAATAGGTCCATTAAGATTAAGTCTGAATATCCTACCAAACGGCATTCTATGTATGGGCTGGATGTTAGGAAAACCTTGTTCCTATAACAATTCAATGGTGCTAATGGCGGCGTAAGTGTAACTTATAGTACAATGGTAGTGGAAAATGACAAGGCATCTTCAATGTCAGAATCCGACGAAAGGATAACAGGGTGGGTATCTGAAGACATGTCACTTGTGAACCAGGTCAACATAATCATATATATATGAGTATTGGTATAAATAACTCGCACAATGTGTGCATGAAACAACATGTATAATGAATATGCACCTATGATGAAATGATGAGATGCTATGATGATGTGGTTATAGTCTAGGGTCCATGATACATCCTAGTTCGCTATAACCTTAGCTCTGGTGCCAATCTGTCACACCCCCAAAATACCTGAATGGCAGCGGAATGGAATACCTGGGGTTGACTGCCATAGCATCACAGTTACAGTTATATGGAACGACCTAAAGTGTCGTTTTGAAAATACATCGTTTGATTCATTTAAAATATTCAAAGTTATAAAACATAGGTCCCAAAAGTCTTGAAAAGTTTAAGGAAATAAGTTTAATACAATCAAACGATAGTTCATAAGTGCATGAAAATCAAAAATGAGACGCGTCATCCTTGTTACTCAATGATATGACTCAATGATATGACTCCATGCATGCCATGAAGAATATGTCTTAATTACCTGAAAATACATTGCGAAAACGGTCAACAATAATGTTGGTGAATAATCATAGGTTTGTAAGTTAAATCGTATGTACATTGGCCACAAGTATAAAGTAAACTGACAAAATGTCAAAAGTAATACATTGGCTCTTAAGCTCATGAACCCGAAGCTAGACGTTACTTGGCCCCAAAGGAGTGTTTACCAGACACCCTAAATATATTAGACATGAAATGCATCCATTTTCCAGTTGGAGCAACCCAAACACGGATGGAGGAGTCACCCTCAATAGATCTATTCACTCACTCTCGCTTGTAGATTAATTAACGGTCCATGATAATAAAGGGGACTTGTCGTGACGTGGTAATAAGGAAACTAAAGCAATGTAAGGAATTTAATACTTTGGCATGTACAAAAATAAGTGATGCAATGTATTCTCCCCCGTGGGATTTGAAATCAAAATATTGAATGAAAACGGGGCTATGAAAACTCACCTGAAGTGATAGTACAATGTGATAAAATGATCGGGACAACAAGGCACGAACACTAGCCGCAACCTAAATGAATGAATATGATCTACTTTAGATCATGAAATGATGTAATGAACGTTCATGCACATGATACCTATACCACTCGTAACTTGAAAATACTTGTTATTGTCAAAGTAAGGTATTTTCTATACTTAGGAAAAATAAGTCCAACTAGACTTATAAAAACTAGTCGCAATATATCGTATATAAAACGTTAGTGTTATATTCCTCGTTTTGAAAACCTTAAAAATAACGTCAATTAGTCATATAAATAAGCCTTGGGTCATACGTACTTCATTTGTTGAGAATATAGCTCTTTAATAATATTTCTAGAAAATATATCATTTAGTACGTAGTTCATTATTTCTATTAGTGACTATAAATATATATAGTTTTGACGATTTTAAAATGTGTATATCTTTGTCGTTTTAAGTTCATTTTCCTCGTTCTTTATATCCACGGATTTGTCTTAACATGTATTAATATAATTTTGATAGTTCGGCTTCGTTAGATTACGTCTAAAGCCTCTCTTTGTCCGTCGAAAATCATCCAACAGCACGTTATATTTTCAGAAAATAGTTTTCGTCGTTAAACTTGTAAAAATCATATCTCCTTCGTTATAAGCTTGTTTTAATCCGTTCTTTCGCCCACGGCTTCGTTTTTTAAAGTATTTTCTAAATCTTTGGTCAAAAATTACCCACCATCTACTGATTTTTCCATGTTTTCAAAATAAGGACAGTAGGTATATATATAATTTCAAAAATCAATTATAGGGTTCCAAACTAGTTTCAACTTCAACCAAATCACTTCCAATCACCACACATCTAGTCTAATCTTACCATACACCTTCTTAGGGTGTCATGGGTTCCTAAACATCATAAGTCAAGTGGATCTAACAAGGATCTACCTATTATCCATTTCTAAGGCTTAAAAGATATAAAAGTTTAAATAGAGTGGTATAAACTAACATATGCATGTAGATCTTGTATAAAAATCATATAAACATAATTAGAACTTGGTAAAATTATAAAAATGAGTTTGACATACTTACTTGAAAGATTAGAGAGTATTGTAGCAAAATATACTTAATTAGCCCAAAGGTTTTTATTTCAAAACCTTGCAAAATAGGACTAATGGAACTAATTAAACACTTTAGCTTGAAAACTTGATGAATTTCTCCTCTTTTTTTGTTGTTGGCCGAACCATAAGAGAGAGCAAGAGAGAAATGTGAAGTTTTTCTTGAAGTGTAATGTGTTGTATGTGTTAGTTTGTGAAATATAGTAATTCTTATATATAATAAATATATAATTGTAAGTACATGTTCAAGTCAAATAATGCAACTAGTTTGAATTTTGGTGTTGGGGTGGGTTGGTTCGGCAGAAATTTAGGGAAGGTAGGGGTGTTGGTGATTTTTCAAGATTTTGTATAAGAAGTGTTGAAAATGTGTAGATTATTATTAGTTTTAGAGGATACCGGGTACCGAGTTAACTAGAAATAAATTTTTACGAAGTTAACCGTGATATAATAAAATCATAAAAATTGTGAAAATATGTTGGGTACAAGTATTGAGTGTTTGGGTGATTATTGTTTAGTTTCTACGAAGACCGTCGTAATTATATTAAACTTACGATATTAATTAAATAAATTTCCAAAATACTGGGTAAATTAATAATATAATTTATATATCATTAAAATGAATATAAAAATATATTAGGATCATAGTCGGGAGTGTCGGACGTGTTAGTCACATTATTGGTCGCGTGTTAACGTTTATTTAAAAATAGACATATGTAAAAAGTCAAATATATCAAAATATTAATTTGAATATCCTACGAGTGGAATAGTATGCAAATGTTATTATGATGATATTTAAGCCATTTTTAGTCCATATGAAGTGTCCCGATTGATGATGCATGAATTCGCAGCTTAACCTGACCGGTTACGCGAATTTAATTACCCGTAAACTAAATTTACGATGAAATGAATAAAGTACATGAATAGTGTTTTCTCTCCGGAAATGAATAGTGTCATGTGAATAGTAAATTTTCTAAATGCTTCTCGGAATCTCAAACTGACACCAAAAATGATGAATAGTGATTGGTGAATAGTAACTGATGAATAGTACTTTCCGAGATGAATAATGAAAGTTCGACATCTGAACAAGGGATCTGAAATTACGAGTTGTGACATATATATATATATATATATATATATATATATATATATATATATATATATATATATATAACTTGATTTTCAACGAATCAATGCTCATCATATTGATCCAGGTGTTAGGTTGGTGTTTACAAATCGATTCAACAACAGGGCTCAGATGATCATATTTAAAGAAGATGGTCGGGCGTTAACTAATGAAGCAGTCAGGCGCACATTGGTGGCAAGTGGTGATCCATATCCTGGTGTTGATGAAGGTCGTTGTTTATAAGTGTATTACTCATATATACATATTTATTTATTGGTTGAATTGTTTAATGAGTTTTAATTTATTTTTTATTTGTTAGATCCCAGGATACTACAAGTTTGCAAATGGAATGGCCATGCCAAATACCATATGGATGAAAAGAATGTTTTCTACAGGCCGTTGTATTGCTATGTTTTTTAGCAAAATACATTGGTATAAGTATTTTTTTTTTATTAAATTAAAAATGTCTGTTTAAGTGGGTTGATTAATTTTTATTTTGCATTAATTTTCAGACGATCCCTGAGAACTTTGACAAGAAGCACAAGATTTTCAAACATGAGCATGCTTTTGTTCGCCATAAGTCTCATCACTTTAGATTTATTCTTTTCCAGGAGAAACACAATGAGAATGTCAAACGTACTCACTTTTATCTTAAAGGGACTTGGAGACAATTCGCTGCAGAATGGGGCTTAGAACAGAACCAGATTCTGAGGTTTGAATACATCAGGGATGTTGTGGAAAATAAAGCTATTGTTTTCTATGGGGGGAAAGGAAATCAAGATCCCTATGTTTCATTTTTGCTGATTTTGCTTGTTTGGTATAACGCTGTTGAAGAAATGCTTTTGGTATGTTTTCTTGGACATGTAAACTTTTATTTTGGTTAAGTTGATCATATGTTAGGTTAAGTATGCGTAAATTATGTGTACGTGTGGCTGTGTAATGTGGACGTGGCAGTCGTAATGTTGTTTAATTATGTATATGATATATAGACTTGTAGGCAGTGTCTGTGTTTTAAGATAATGTTTTCCTTATTAGGAGTTATGTTAAAGCTCTAACTGTTGTTAACTTTTAATTCTTGACCATATTTTGTTTGAAGATTTTGGTAATTACAATTTTATAGGTAAAAATCTGACGTATGTTTTTTATAAGTTATGCAGATAGGTTGTTATTAATACATTTTATTATCTTAAATAGTTCATACCTGGATTATTCCTCTTTATTCGCTCTGCATGTAGTACATCAGTTGCCATCACCTCCCACGTCTTTTCATAAACAAACTCTGGTCGAGACATGCAATATTTCATAATTAGTATGACATAAAACTTCCGCAAATAGTTTCTGGATCCCCATAGGCTGGCTTCTAACAACCCGTCAATATATTCCTTTTCATCTTCCAATAGACCCCGTGCCTGGCAAGCTTCATTGTATGTATCGTACGTAACATCTTTGTATTTTTTTAAATCCTTCCTATCTTGTGCACCTAGAACCTTGTTAATCAAGACTCGTAAATAGAACATCTCGCCGATTGATGGCGACACATGATGTACACGTCCAATGTACGCGTGTTTTTGTCTTTTTACCCAAACCCTCTCTTCTTGCTTCCACACATAGTACTCTGGAAACTCGTGGTAAAAGAGGCTTCTTGCTCCTACATCCGTCTGGTTTGTTTTCATCCACTGAACAAATTTCGTGTCATTCACGGATGGTTTATCCAATGTACAGTCTATACTTTCCGAAGAATCAAATATAACTGATTGCTCGCCTTCTAAATGAAATGGCAATCGCTCAACGGGAGGGAATCTGTAAGGGATGTCAAATTTGTAAATCCGCCATGCCGCTTCACATGCTGAAAGGTATCGACAATCATCAAAATCTTTAACTTCATCTATCTCTTGGTCTTCTACAGCCGTCGTGGCCCTGTCTGGACCCTTGTTTATATATCTGAAAAGATATTTTATGGAACCTATTTGGTTGCACCATTCAACATTAACATGTGATTGGTAATGTCTCAGCAACCCGGGATTGTAAGGTACCACGTATCCATTGTGTAACTCTGACCCACTCTTTGTTATCTTACAACCGTCGTTCCTCCTTTTATAAAGTGCGTAACCACTTTCGTCTATGACTGTTGAATCGTTAAATTCTTTAGGGAATTTCTTTGTGCATTTGTTTTTCACCGTGCACGGGAAAGCTGGACGCTAGGGGCCACACGGTCCATGCATCATATGTTCAGTAACGATTTCATACAGTTCGGGAACTTCATTTTTATCCGGTATTTCTGCTGAAATAAGACGATCTATTTGTCTTGTTGTCTTTATTTTATCTTTTTCTTCCAGGAAAAGCGGTATATGGGCATGTGGCATCCCTCGTTTTTGAAACTCGACAGTATAAACAGCTGCATCAAGTTGTTCATGTTAAGTACGTTATATGATTAATAATAGTGGATGCAATTTCTTTTTCTTTGCTAATAGAGATGTGATGATGATACCTGCTTTCAAATGTCCAAAATAATGTTTGTCTTTAAAATCTTTCATTAGGAGGTCCAGCTCTTGTTTAAATACTCTGGTTATCGCATCAGGCCTTTCTTTAGACTTCAATCCCTTGTCTGCGAAAAAACGTGCAATTTTCGGCCAATTTTGGTTGCACGTAAATGTGATAAACAAGTCGGGATATCCGTAAACCCTGCAGATCGTCATGGCATCCAAATAATTATGCATCATCAATCTTGGGCTTCCGGAAAATGACGATGGTAATATAACCTTTTTCCCTCGTAATGTCACCCCAGAATCTTCTTGCTCTGCCAATTTTGCAAGTTTTGAAAATGTCTCACTTCTCAAATCTTTTTGTTGATTTTTAACATACGACATCCTTTCAGATTCTACCATAGTGTATGCATCAAAAATTGTTGGCATAACCTCCTTGCATTGAGTATCATCGAGAAAACACTTGGTCTTTCTTGCAGTCGATACGCAAAAACTCCCTCATCGTTACTCTTGTTTTCTTGTTTGTTGGTGTACGACCAGTAATACCTACGTGGTATATATCTGTCCAGTAACCATCTTCTGCATAGGGGAACAACAATGGGTTTTGCAATGCTAGATACGACGGATGCAGTTCACTAATTTTTTTAAGACCTCCTTCCTGTAAGTATAAAATAATGTCTCTTTTATTAGTTGTTGCGTCAGAATCTCCAACTATGAGTCCACCAATTTCATCGGCCGTAGGTAGGTTATAATTTCTACCATCTCGTTCTCTTGTGCCAATAAGGCACAATCTGAACTTGTTTTCGTCATCTCTTCTGACCAACCATTCTCCTGCCATTCTGAACTGAGCAACTAACGGATTGATGCCATCCAGCATGTCACGTAAATCAACAGTTAATTTGTGGTCTACAACATAGTTGCTTGATGTAGACGTGTCATCGATAGTGCTGCATAAAACAAATATAATTATATTAATATATTGTTGTTTACGCACGGAATGTATAAACAACACACATGGAATGACATAATAATTAGTGTTATCATATCTGACACAGTTAATTCTATTTTGTATTTCATTTTTTGAGTCGTAAATATATAATTGTGCAAAAATAGGAGGTTTATTGCCTTCCGGCAACAGACTTCCCATTCTATGGTAATTTTCTCCCTGGATCCTGTAACAATATGCCCCATATCCTTGGTTAACAGATGTGTCCTGCTTTACACCCATAGATGTGAATGAAAACATTGAATTGTATCGCCTGATGTTATCAATGAAATCCTTGCTTTTTAGATGTTCACCAGTCATAAGTTGTTTCAACAATTGAGGTGGATTCTTAACTTCATTTCCCAATTTCACCTTTCCTCTTCCACAACATATAGAGTATGACTCCGTATCTGAATGGGTCGATCCCACTATACTCTCAGAATGCCATAATAGTGCGTCGTACGATTGATATTTGTAAATAGGATCCCTGTGGTCAAAATAATCTATAAATAGATAGTGAATTAAATAATTTTTAAAAAAACACATGAGTATTTATGTTGGTAACAAATGTTGTTTTTATAGGTATTTCTCTAATGTTTGTACCATTAGATATGCCTTTAAATAGAGTTGTTTGTGCATCATGATTGTTTGCCGAGGGTGTATTATTTAAACCCTCCCGTCTTGGTATTTTTGGTGTAGGTATTTTCAAGATACTTTGTAGCCTTTGTGATTTGCGTTTTGAAATGTGTACACTGGGCTGAATGTTTCCAAGATAGGTTGGCTCTTTAGGTATAGCTGAAACAAAAGTTAACGCATAAAAGATATTAAAATGAACATTTCTTAATTATTTGTTAAAGAAGACATAACTTTATTACGTATTTTGGTTGGGTCTTTGAATGGACGTCCCCTAGGTCTTTTTGTTGGCGTAGGACATTGAGTGTTTGTTTGTTTGTTGCTTCCTTCAGATGCGGTTGTTTTGGTTTGGGAGGGCGTGCATCTTTGCCGAATGAGTGAATAATCTATATCTGTCGTTAATTGAAACAACATTACTTAAATTAAATAACTGACATTGTAATCAAATATAGTGTGTAAATAACATGTTTGGTAGTTTAAACTAATTGAATTACCTGTTTGGATTGGGGTTATTGGTGGTCTGCCAACGCGTGGCAAGGTTTCTTGTTGGCTTTGGTTTTTTTTAGGCCTTCCAGTTTGTCGAATAGGTTCTACATTGTTTGTACACGTTCTCTTAACTGTAATTCTCTGTGCCGTTAGTGGTCTTCCAATTCTGCGGATTGCCAAATCGTTGGGTATAGTTGCTATGTTATTAACAACACTTACAATTCCTTTGTAGAGTTGTTGGTGTTCTATATCATATTAAAAACTTCAAGAAAAAAATATAATAATGGTGTTACCTTTTTTTCCTGGGTGGCGAATTATTTTTGTAATAATCTTTTAGGATATACTCATGTTTTTAAAACTAAATCATATCTTAAAAAAATATATATTTGTTTGCAATTATTTTTTACTACTATAACATCTATTAAGTCATCTTATATGGTAAATCGTTTATTATAATTGTTAAATATTTTTCATATTTATTTTCCGTTATGGTTTGATGTTGTTCACGTTTGTATATCTACATGAATTCTTTTGTACACTGCTATTTTCATTCCTCATGGTTATTCACAATCACGGCTAATATTTTTGGTAGTATGCATAATCAATAAAAATTTAAAACATGTAACCTTTATTATTCAAATAACTAAAACAACGATTCCAATAACATCGTGGAACTAAAAGTAGAAAAAACGCTACGAATAGTAAATCGTTTATTATAAGTGTTAAATATTTTCCATGTTTAATTTCCGTTATGGTTTGATGTTGTTCACGTTTGTATCTCTACATGAATTCCTTTGTACACTGCTATTTTCATTCCTCATGGTTATTTACAATCACGGCAAATATTTCTGGTAATATGCATAATGAATAAAAATTTAAAACATGTAACCTTTATTATTCAAATAACTAAAACAACGATTCTAATAACATCGTGGATCTTAAAGTAGAAAAAACGCTACGAAATAAACAAACTATTTTCAATATCTTTGTAAACAGCAACAATTTGTTGTATTCCGAGCATCAAATTTTTTCTATCGTTCTTGTATGATTTCTGCATCTTTCTTATTATGTTCTTCAAGAAGCTTTATACGACCACTGTAAAGATAAATTAATGTTCACTCAGTTCCGTAATTGCCTGAATGACATTTATCCCAGATATGCTGGGGTATGTCGAAGATTTTGTACTTCTCTGGCATTGGAGGAATAGAATCATCCCTTGATCGTTTGTTTTTCTTCGTTCCACCGTTTGATGATGATGATGCCATTGAAGTTTTAAAGTATAATATAATTTAGAATATTTAGAAGATGATAGAATGTCTATGTTACGTCTTTGCATTTATAGATTATTAAAAGTCACAATGTTTACATTGAAAAGACACAACATTTAATTGGAAAGTTGATTTGCTTCCAAATTCATATTTCCTATAAATCCGATTATGTATATACATTAAATACGAATATAAACTTTTTTTAAAAGAAATTTTGTGTATATTTTCCAAATAGAAATATTAAACAACATTTTCCTTTTTAAATTATATCATATCTATTATTTTTGTAATATTTCATGGTTAACATATGTGCTAAAGATTTATAAATATAAATGTAATATTTTACATATCAATTGTATTTTTCGACTATTGTTTCAACAACTTAAAAAATAAACATGTAACAATTTAACACATACATTGGATGCAAAGGAATAAATCGATAATAGTTTCAAAAGTAATAGAAAATCCTATGTATGTAATCAGAAATCTATCAACATTAAACGCAAAAAAAAAAAAAAAAAAAAAAAAAAAAAAAAAAAAAGGAATAAATCAGAAATCTCATCAAACAATACTATTGCATATGAAAGAAATTATAAACAATCATGAGCATCCATTTGTTTCTTAACATCGTTTATCCTCTCCTGATACTCTAATACTTTTTTCGTTCGTTGATCAATTGCCTCTTTGAGTTCCAATATTTTTTGTTCGTCGCTTACGATTTCTGCTTCCGTCACTCTTATTAACCGCTTAAGTTGATCAATATATATTAGTGGTAGAAAAATACCTCTTAACCCCTTGGTCTCTTTTTGATTCTGATGAGGGTTATTTTGGTGGAGAAATACTTCTGGGTGTTTGTTTGACGCTTTTGATGGGAAAAAAAACTCACGGCCCATTGGGAAAATTTTTCTTTGTTCTAAAGTATTAAATTATTTTAGATGTTTAAATGCCTTTGAATCGATGAGTATTTATAGATGGTGAAAAGATGTATAATTTATATCAAATATTTTTTAAATTGTAACAAAAATCGGTTTACCCTATATATCTATCAATATATAACAGCATTATATTAAGAAAATATTAGCATTCGATAAGTAAGAAGCGATTTTTTTTTTTTTTTTTTTTTTTTTTTTTTTTTTTTTTTGCATTTAAATAAAAAATCTAAACGCATAAACAACCAATTTTAGGATATAGATATTTAACATTGTGTAAACCAAATTTATAGGAACTTTGTTGTTGTAGTCAAAGCGCTTTTCAAGGGATATACATAGTTTTATGAATTATGTAAAATCCCGTTGTATTAATAGTAATATTGATTAACAATTATGTAAAATCCCATATTGATAAGCGTGATCAAGTATTCAAGATTTGATAACAACCTAAATAATTAATTCATTATTCAAAGTGATACTTATGGAATAACAGTAGACTTGGACATGCCAAATTAAAAAAAAAATGGAAAAATATAAGTTATTGAAAATCTTGTTATGTTTCATCATATTTCATCCTCACTTTCATCATCTTTAGTCGTGTCATAATCAGTGGAACCGTCATTAATAAAGCTGCTTATATCATCGTCATCAGAATCACAACTGATACTATATGATGAGACGAAAAGTGTACCGCTTTTAGGGGGTCATTTAAGCCCAAAGTCGAGATTATTTGATCAAATATTGCCCTAAATTGTTCCTTTTGTCATTTTAGGTACTTTTGAGAAGAAATCTGGAAAAGGAAGCATTTTGGACGTTTTTGGTACCTGACGGCGTCAGGATTTGTATGTGACGCCATCACTCATTGACAAAGAGATGGATAATCAATTTACACGTGACGCGCCAGAATGTTTTTGGAAGATTTACACGTGACGGCGTGTAGGATACACACTACGTCACAAACATGATGTACATGGTGGTTATGTGGCATTGGAATTAGAAGAGGAAGAAAAGAATGGGAACCTTTAGAGAGAATGAGAGAAAAAGGAATATTAGATTACTTGCAAATGAAAGGTCCAACCCTCTCCCTTGGTGGGAGAGGGGTATTTATACTTACAACATAAACGCCCACTCCCGGGCTGTGGATCAGGTATACAGTGGGTAAAGACCCGTCCTTCCTCCACGATGTCACTTAATCTAAACTACTACTAACTAAATATTAAACTAACAATGAGCTATCATAATGCTATTACATCATTCGGGTGATCGAGTCTTCCATAGGAATATTTGTATTCCTAACAATCTCCCCCTAAGCGAGGTCACCTTAGAAATTAAGTTCTTGTTCTTTAAGCATTCTTTTGATCTTGTAGCTCGTAGGTTCTGATTCTTCACTTTTGAGTTCACTTTGTTCATTAAGCAATGATCTTGTGATTTGTGGTTCCTTTAGCATAAGTGTGATCTTTGAGCTTTCTTGGAGATCATCAGCCATCGTAAATCTCCAAGTTCATCCTTAGTCATATCGTCGTCATGTGATGAAGTGACTTTAGGACTGTCATGCTCACACTCTTTTGGTTTCGGAGACTTTTCATCAGAGCTGCAGAAGCGTTGTTGTTAGTCTCTGGACCTTTATGATCTTTAATCAGAATGAGTTGTCAGTGTGAGCTTGAGGTATGGAATGACACGATTCAGCTAGAATTGGGTATCACCGTCGCCATCTTTATATGTTCCTGAAACTAAAACAGTTAGCAATAAAGATAGAGAACGAATATGGCTTTGTCATTCGTTCTGCGAGGACAGACTACCCTCTGGTTAACTAAGAACCGACCTGTGATCAGGTAGAGTCTCTTTTAACGAAGACTCCCCTTGACAGGAATTTCCAGCATGTAGTAATGAGTCTTCCAAAGAATCCACTTCAGAATCATCATACTAAGCATGTTCTCTTACCGGAACGTCTCAAAGCAGACATCACGATAAAGTGAATCGGTGAATTGATACTCACAGATTGATGAGAAATTGATTTATAGAAATCACTCGCGTGTCACTTAATAAACATTTTTGAGACATGACGAGAGTTTTACACATCGAATCACATTTCCATCAAAATACTTTTGTTTGAAAGATTATACACAATTAATGTGCTTGAAAATTAGTTTGTGAGCACATTGAAAGTTTTTGCAATCAATCCATTTCCTGGAACAAGTTTGATCCAATGTTGAATCACCCCATCGTTGCTTTCCAGTTGTCACTTGATCATTGATCCAAGATGGATCTCACATGTCACCTACCAAGAGCTTGAAAGATGTTTGCTCTATAACGATTTCCATCGTCATTGTGAAAAATTGCATATCTCTCTGATGTTCTGGCAATACCACAAGGATAATGCGTAGGACTCTTAATATATTATCTTACTTTTCATGGTGTATGAAACAGTAAGCATATTGGAAGTGTGTCCTAATGAGATTTATGGATGATCTCTTTGGCTCTAGACTCAATAGTACGTTTTGATCCGCTCCTAGAGACTAGGGAGGCGTCTCCTGTTTAGGTATCAACATGGCTCGCAATGAGCGGTCGATACATTAAGCATGGTTCCCCGTGAGATTGAAACAAGTCCTTTTAAGAGAACTTGAGTGGCTAGGAAGGTTGGTGCAGTGCGTCACTAGGTCTATGACGTCTAGTCTTCAATATCAGTGTTACCTTGGTAACCACTAGTAGCATATGAATTGAACCCGGTTTCTGCCCTAAGGTTGAATAAATGGAGGGCTATTTCTTTTCACCCTTTCTCATTTCATTTCTTTTTAATTCTTCACCCCTTCAGTGCTTACCGAGACTTCACCACTAGAACCTTGTTGGGTTTGTTCCAGTCCTAGCTCTATCTCAGTCGGCACTCTTCCCTCTCTCACTTTTCTCCTTTTTTTTTAATCATTCCTAAGGACTTCTATTCTATCTAGAGAATTGTTCCTGGGAAGATCCTTCCGGTTCTGGTGGATCATCGGAACTGATACCTAACCTTAACCATCCTTATAACTCCGTGCATAAAGGTAAATGGCCAGTCTTAGATATTTTTCCACAAACGCCTTTTGCTCCCCCTCAATATGTGCATCGATATTCGAAAGAGTTTAGCACATATGTGGGAGCCTATTATTGAGTCCAAAAGATCACGTTTGATTATCAGATTTCATATTTAAATCACATTCTCTCCCCCGATCAAAAATTTCAAACCTTTCGAGATTTTGGATCTCAATTGTTTTAAATAAGTTAGAAAATGTTTGGGAGAGAAATGCGGTCAGTTTTAATATTTTCTGGTAAAAGGAACCTTTTTCTACACCCCCTCAATATGTGAGGGAGGTTGTTATGTGTCAGAATTGATGAGTTTACAAAAGATTTGAAGTTTTAACGAAAAACTCTTTGAAATATTCTCATACTGACACATAACCATCACAAAATGTATTATTGCTTATTATGTACAAAGTGGAGAGTTTTGATGATACATAAAATTTTGAGAAATCACTCTCCCCCTCAGTCAATGACGGATGTTAAAACTGAAATAATTGATGTCATTGATTGAGTTAAAATTTTTATCAAAATGTGGATTCAGTTTGATTTTCAATCAAAATTTCATGGTACCACCAAGTTTTGCACATATACTTTCCGGAAAAATCATAGAAGGGAAAGTACTGGCGATAAAAAAAAGACTTCTCTTCTTAGACAAGAAATGATGCACTGAATCGTACATCAGATCGAGGGTGCATGAATGTAAAGTAATTCACGCTCGGATGAATGGCACCCTTTGCTAGGAACAACCGTCTTTTTGTCGACGTGTTTTCCTCATTTTGAAAACCGGGTTGCTATCTGAAGTAATAGCAAGCCAAAATTTGAAGTCTAGGTTACAGCCTGAAATGACTGCAAGCCATCCTTTTAAGAATGTTTTGAGAAACGACATATTTTAGAAAAACATTATTTGAAATTAAAAGAAAAAACTCTTGCTCAAGCATATGTATGTTTCCATGTCATTATAGAATGACATTTCTAGAAACGTACATAATATTGATTACTCAAGAGACATGTCGTGAGAGGAATATTTTTGGATTTTTGTAGTTTTTCATATTTTTATGGTTTTTATAGGTTTTATGATTTTCTATTTTCTTTTTGATTTAAATTATGTACAAAGGATATGTGGAAGCAATCCTTCACTCCTCATTTTCTTTCTGAAGACACTTAAGAGTTTCCGCCAGTTGAAACTCTGTCCTCACAAAGTAGAGTTCCACTACCCCTTTCTCCACTTGTTCTCTGATGAAGTGATGATGGATGTCAATATGCTTGGATATGGAATGCTGGACATTGTTGCAACACAAAGCAATGGCACTTTTGTTATCACAATACATCGGGATTTTGTTGAAGTCAAACCCATAATCTGATAGTTGAGATCTCATCCACAAAATTTGAGCACAGCACGAGGACATGGCAATGTATTCAGCCTCTGTGGATGATATCCATCTGCACATTTGCTTTTTAGATGACCAGCTTACAAGTTTCTCACCCAAAAATTGAGCACCTCCTGACGTACTTCTACGAGTATCTTGACACCCCGCATGGTCAGCATCTGAGTAAGCCGTGAGAGCCATTGCATTGTCTTTAGGGTACCAGAGACCCATGTGAATGGTCCCTTGAAGATACCTAAATATTCTCTTGACTGCTTCTAAGTGCTTTTTGGTAGGTTTGGATTGATATCGGGCACACATACAAACTGCAAATAGAAGGTCTGGCCTGCTTGTTGTGAGGTACATGAGAGATCCAATCATGCTTCTGTATTTGGTCTGATCAACTGATAAGCATGTTGGATCGTCATCAAGTTTGGATCTTTCAACCATTGGTGTGTCAACTGTGTCACTTGAATCAAAACCAAACTTCTTCAGAATGTCACTTGCATATTTGGCTTGATTAATAAAGATGCCGCTTGGATTTTGTGAGATTTGTAACCCCAAGAAGAAAGACATTTGTCCCATCATAGACATTTGAAACTTGGAACTCATTTCCTTTGCAAATCGATCACATTCATTGGAGTCGGACGATGCAAAGATGATATCATCTACATAAATTTAAACGTGGAGCAGATTGTTTCTAGTCATGAACAAGGTAGGATCAACAACACCCATGGTGAATCGGTTTGCAAGAAGAAACTTGGACAAGCTGTAGTACCAAGCTCTAGGAGCTTGTTTTAGACCATAAAGCGCCTTTTTCAAACGATACACATGATTTGTTCGTTCAGGGTCTACGAAGCCTTCAGGCTGAGTGACATACACCACTTCTTTCAAATCTCCATTCAGGAAAGCAGTCTTAACATCCATATGGTAAACTATCATGTTACTGCTAGCAGCATTCGCAAGGAAGATTCTAATGGCCTCGATACGAGCAACCGGTGCAAAAGATTCTTCAAAATCAATACCCTCTTGTTGACTGTAACCTTTAGCAACTAGTCGGGCCTTGTTTTTCAAGACGTCACCATGCTCATCAAGTTTTACTTTGAAGATCCACTTGAGAGCAATGATCATTGCGCATTCTGGTGGTGGCACCAATTCCCATACATCAAGTCGATCAAACTCGTGGATTTCTTCTTGCATTGCTGTGAACCAGCTTTCTTTAGATAAAGCATCCTTGAAATCTTTGGGTTCAGTTTTGGATAGAATGGAATTGAAGAAGTAGCACAGAGCATCGGTAGCGAGTTGTTTTCTGGTGGACACCGGTCGTGAGGGATTTCCTATGATGTTGTCAATAGGGTGATCATTGGTCCATTTTCTGAGATGTTCATGAGGTTGAGGGTAGTGAACCGATATAGCTGTGAAGTCAAATGGTTCATCTTCTGGTGAAGCAAAAGGATTGACTTCACATGTATGATCAGTTGTCGTTCCTTGATGTTCTGAAGATGATTGTACATTTGACGCATGTTGAGAGTGGCTAGATTCTGGAGCATCCAGATCAATGGAGATGGAAGAGGATGGACCATTAGTGGCTTAAGGAGGTTCTACAGCCACAACATTAGGATCTGCAGCCTGCTGTTCGGGTTCATGAGGTTGCTGTGACTCAAAGTACTCATCAAACATGGGGTCAAATAACTTCTTCAATTCTTCACAAGAGGGAGGAACATAAGGAGTGACAGGATTGGAATTCTGTACAAGTCCTGAACTAATTGGTCCAGGAGATAAACGATTTGGTGAGGGTCCAGAACTGGTATGGCCTGAAGCCGTATGCTCTGTCAGCTCATCAAACGTGACATGGATTGTTTCCATGATTTGTCGGGTTCTTTTGTTGTAGATTCGGTACCCCTTTCGATCTGGTGTATATCCAACAAATACCCCAATATCAGCCTTAGCCTTAAGCTTCCCTAAGTCTTCACTATCGTTAGTTCGATAGCACAGGGCTCCAAACACACGAAGAAAGGAAAGATCAGGCTTTCTGAGATGCACCAGCTCATAAGGTGTCTTGTTATGGGGAGGATGTATCAATGATCTATTTTGAGTGTAACATGCAGTAGCAATAGCCTCAGCCCATAGAAACACTGGTGTCTTAGAGAATATCAGCATAGTGCGAGCAGCTTTAACTAGCGTACGATTTCGTCTTTCAACAACAACATTTTGTTGAGGGGTTCGAGGAATACTCTTTTGATGACTGATGCCGATACTTTCATAAAATTGAGTGAGTTGTTGGTTAACAAACTCAGTTCCTTTGTCAGTGCGAATGATTCTAACGGTCTTGTTAAGCCTTGTTTGCAGCTGCTTGATGATTTTAATTATGATTTCGGGAGTTTCATCCTTGGATCTTAAAAACTTCACCCATGTAAATCGTGAGTAATCATCCACAATTACAAGAATGTATCTTTTCCCATTGAAGCTCTGCACTCTCATGGGTCCGCACAGATCCATGTGAAGGGTATGGAGAACTTCTGTGTTGGTGTTAGCAGGTTTCGGTTTGTGAGTGTGCTTCTTGCTTTTACCCAATTGACATGCTGAACATAGATGGTCCTTTTCATATTTCAATCTGGGCATTCCTCAAACAAGATCTTTGCGAGAAAGTTCATTAATGGTGTCGAAGTTCAAGTGGTTCAACCGTCGGTGCCATAACCATGATTTGTTCTTTGAAGCCTTAGAGAGCAAGCAAATAGGAGAGGACCGCATCATATCTTTGATAGAGATGGTATACAGATTAGTGCCACGACTTCCTTTAAAAAGATCAATTCCATCCAGTTCTCTAACAAAACATGTGTGCTTTCTGAAGGCCACTTCAAGGTCGGAGTCACAAAATTGTCTAACTGAGAATAGATTATGCCTAAGTCCTTCCACATAGTAGACTCTAGAAATCACACTGTCACCAAACACATAATCTCCATAGCCCATAATGGCACCAAAATGGTCGTTTCCGAATCTGACATTCCCGATAAACTTTTTCATGAAATTTCTGAGCCGAGAGCGATCCCCAGTCATATGTTTTGAGCAGCCTGAGTCCAAATACCACAGGACGATTTGTACGACCTGCATTTAAAACCAGACAGATATGGATAACTAAAAAACGTGGATTCCCAAGTATGGTTGGGATCTAATTGGTTAGCACACACATACTTAGGAGAAACATTATTAGTACATGCAATGGTTTCCACAGATGAAACAGCAGTAGTGGGTGCTACTGACTTGTCATCAAAGCATTGTGTCACTAAAGGGAAATTTCTACCAGTTGCCTTCCATTTCTTAGCCTCTAAAGGCTTGGGATTGGTCATTTCTGTTAATGGGCATTGGCTTCCTAAAGTGAACTTTCTTCCTGTAGGTCTCCATTGGTATCCTACATTGGTGAAAATTTTTCCTGTGGTCTTCCAAGTGTAGTTTTCCAGTTTATGTTTCTTAGCAATTTTAACTGAGGATGGGTGACAAGATTTCAAAAATGACACAACACAATCATCATGATTACGAGAAATCAAACAACCATTACATGTCTTACAAGTAGCATACGAATTCGAATTAATTACAGTACGCTTATAGCTAATACTAGAATCAACACGATTCTTTTCATACAAATCAATCTTATTGTTCCTAGGGTGGTCTTCTACTTTCTTCCCTTGAACACTCAGCTGGCGAAGTCCTATCATTCCTTGTATTGCCATAAGGCTTTGACCTGCTAGCTTTAGTGTCATTGCTTACTCCTGTAGAATTAACGATGGGAACATTAGATTGTTGTATAGTTGTTTGTTTTCTAGGAGACGATGTGCTATGTTCATTTCTTGCCAAAGGTATGTCAAATGTAACATGCTTATTCAGATTCTTTGATGAAGATGTAGCTATTCTAGCTCGCATGTTGAGAATCTTATGACACGTTCCTATGGCATATTCTAATAGTTCTTGTGACCGTTTGGTGAGAAAACTAACATCTAATAGTGTGTTATCAGAGGCTCTCGCCATTCAATCTTCTTCAATGGTCTCGCGAGTCATGTCGAGGCATACCTTAAGATGTCTAAGGTAATCACTATGGACCAACTCATTGTTCCTAAGGGGAAGTGGAATGTACATGGCCTCACATGCATACTTTTTACATTCACAGACCTTTGAAGTACCAATGTCACATGCAGTGATAGGCATTTTCCCTTTCACCTTGGTCTTTAGATTCTCAATTTCATTAATCAAAGAAGTTATCTTTTCATCGGTTTTATCACGTGTGATCTTAATTGAATCATATAACGCTTTGTAATGTTGTTTGACTTTTGAATTTTCATCTCTAAAACAATCATTTTCATGTTTGAGTTTGTTGATCATGTTTTGTAGTTGAAAATCTTGAGAATCTGCGGACTTTGGTTTATTGGAATCGATCTCATCATTCATGGGAGATTTCAATTGGGCAATTTGAGCCATCAATTTCCAAATCGTGTTCGTGTGAGCTTGAATTTTTTCATCCCTTTTTGCGAATTCAAAATATGTATCAAATTCAGGAACATCAGAAGATGTCTTGGCCTTTGATATTTTAATCCATTCTTCTAAATGTTGATATTTTAATTGTAGGTTAAGATTATCAACTTCTAGTTTAGAAAAGTGCTTGACCATGTTGTCATGATCATCATTTTGAATTTTTTCATGCAGTTTTAAATTCTCCCCCTCAAGCTCAACAACACGATTTTGGAGAACATTCAAAGCAATAGACATTTCATGAAATTGACAAGCATTTAATGTGGAACCTGTAGCAGTGTATAACACATCTTGAGCAATACATTTAGCAATCAAATTATCATTTATGATAAGAATATTTTTCTTGGCTATCTCACTATGTTGAAGATCTATTGCAGTTTGTTTTCCCTTATTTTCCACATTTTTAAACACTTCTTTCATTTCTTTCAGTTCAATTTCAAGGGACTGTTGCAAACCCTCAAAGTGTTCTTTGATTACTTTAAAAAATGGGATAACTTCAGTTAAATAACACTCTTTTGTAAGCTCAAAACCCTTTCACCCTCAGTAATTCCCGTTGGCGTGATTCTCTTTTTGCATGTTTTATCAAAATCAGTAAACATTTGACAAAGGACATATATGCTAATAAGAGTTCTACATTGTGTGGGAAGTGGCAACTGAACTAAATGCATTGGTGTATGGGGGGGGGGGGATACACCGTTGGGGTAGTAAACTTTTTTGGAATTTTTGCCTTAAGTTCATCAGCTTTCATTTTCTCAACATCTAATGGCCAAAATACCTGCTCCGGTGCTAACTTAGTTTGGGGTGCAAAAATAGTCACACGATTTTGTTCATAATAATCATGGGGTTTAACAATGACACGGTGTTTAATGCACTTGGGATCCTTCATTTTATTATCAAATCTCTCTCTATTGGCAGATTCAATCTCATCCATTTCTTTATCAGACCAACTATTTAGGGGGCATGATTAGGTGTAAGCATAACCTTGGCATCATACAGGGCCGGTTGAGAGGCACTAACGCTCTTAAGGAAATTCGTCTTAGGCACACCTAAATCCTTGTCACTTTGTGATGAGGCGAAAAATGATCCATTTTTAGGGGGTCATTTAAGCCCGAATCCGAATTTATTTGATCAAATATTGCCCTAAATCGTTCCTTTTGTGATTTTAGGTGTTTGGAGAGTGAATTCTGGAAAAGAGGCTATTTTGGACGTTTTTGGAGCATAAAGTGAAGAAAACAACAAAGTACCAAATCCAAGCTGGAATTACAAGGTGACGGCGTCAAGAATTTACTCTTGACGGCGTCAGAAAGGATGAATATTTTACCGAAGGTTGTGAAGGCGTCAGATGAAGAGATGACGGCGTCAAAGTGACCAAGATTAATTTACCGAGGGTGGTGACGGCGTCACATAGGCCGTCACGATTGGATCTAGGGCGTCCAAGGAAGTATATGGCGGCGAGTTGACGGCGTCAGATTTTACTCTTGACGCCGTCAGGACGATTTTCCTATATATAGTTTTCTAGTTTTTTCATTAAAGAGAGAGAAGTTTTGGTGAAACCCTAAAGACGATTTTGGTGCCTCTTTTACAGGTTTTTCAAGGGTTCCAAACCCTTGAGACCTTGCATTGTAATTGAGATAAGTATACTCTTAATTCAATCAATATGTCTATGTGTTGGTTGTCTATCTTTTGTTCTTATCTTAATTCTACTATGCTAGGCTAAATTTCCTTTGTGTTTGCTTAGATCTAATGAAACCTAGATGTTGATTATGTGTACTTGTCTATTCTTGTTTTGAATGAATGATATTATATGTTAGGCTTAAGAAAACTGGCAGATCTCCAAATGGTAACATGCTTGAACGTCTTAAGAAACATGAACCGAGGCGTACTAGGTCTTTATTGGTTGTATTTAATGCATGAGCCACTGTTTACAATCCCTATAGTTGTGCTGGGTCATGGTGTAGGAGGAGATAAGAGCTCATAGAGTTGGGGAGTTATGTATGCCACTCCACGAATGGTATTAAGGAATACAACCCGTCATTCATACAAGTGTAACAAGTAATTAACATGTAAAAGATATCTAGGGAGTAATGAAGTCTAAGTAAACACAATTTCTCCAACCACTGCTCACAACCTTAGTTTAATATTAGTTTAATTTCATTTTCATTAGTTAATTAGTTATAAAGTAGTTTTTTGGGTTAGTTGATTAGCAACTAATTCCGCCCACTCCTTCAAAACCCGAGATTTTACTTGCTTTCATAAAATATAAAAACACAAAAATAATCATCTTCCATCTCTAGAACTATTAATTAGGCTTTCTAATCCTAGCGACACTATTCCTAAGCTGAACGATCAATCCCCCGGTACTTGTCACTATACTATACTACAACGATCAGGTACACTGCCTGGTGGGGGTTGTAAGCCTCGCGAGATCCCTCGAGAGGTAAAGCAAGGTGCGATTCCCACGCATCAAGTTTTTGGCGCCGCAGCCCGGGGAATAGTTATTGTCTAGGTTAGGATTTCTTTTTATTAGGTCTACTTGCTAGATTCCTTTCTAGTAAGATTTTATTTTTATTTTTAGGTCTTCTTTAGTCTATCTTATTTCTTCGTGCTTTTGTTCGTAACTCTTTACCATCCGACATCATGGAAGGTGGTAACATCTTTGAACCCATCATCCCACCACAACAAAACCCACCATTAGAACCCCTTAGGCCCTGAACCTTAGGAGAGTATTCCCGACCTAGCCACCAAGGCTATCGAAACACCATTGAGCTCACCGGAGCCAATGTGACCCCCTTGCGATCCGACACCATCCGGTTGGTGCAAAGCGGATGTGCATTCCATGGACTTCGTTCCGAAGATCCAAACCAACACCTTAAGGACTTCCTCAAAATCGTAGATTCCATAGACCTAGGTGTTGAAACTAGAGAGACTACCCGTTTACGCCTATTCCAATTCTCTCTACGGGATCAAGCTAGTCAATGGCTTGAGCGTTTACCCGCGGGATCCATCACCACATGGGATGATCTCACCACTCGTTTCCTTGCTCAATTTTTCCCACCGGGGAGAACTACTAAACTTAGGAATGACATCTTGATGTTCCAACAACGTCAAAATGAATCTCTTTATGAAGCATGGACTCGTTTCAAGGACTTACTCCAAAAAGTCCCTCATCATGGCATAGATTTGTGGCTCCAAGTCCAAATTTTTTATGACCATATCGATATCCCCACGAGGCGAACCATTGACCAATCGGCCGGTGGTAAGCTACGTGATCTTAGTGCGGAACAATCATGGGAACTCATAGAAGATCTTGCTCTCTATGACAACGAAAGTTAGAATGATCCCCGTGATTTGAACAAAACGGTCAAGGCAATATCTTTGCCTTCGAACAATTCAAGCACTCCCGACCGTAGGATCATGGAACTTGAAGGTCGAGTCAAGTCTCTCATGAAATCTTACGAAACTCATAAGCCATCAAGCCAAGTAAGCAGAATCGCTTCTACATGCAAACTGTGCAATGGCCCTCATGAGACCTACAACTGTATGGAACTTCCAAAACGTGCTTATAACGAATTCACATCATCACACGTAAGGCAGGGTCCTCGAACTTCTGCCGAAGCATATGAGGCATGGAAGGATAAACCTAATTTTAGAAGGTACCAAACACGAAGTGTATCATTTAATGATCTCTCACCGCTCACTTGGTCCGAACATTTTCCGCCCCAAAATTCCCCTAGGCAAAGCTGTGAAGATGATTTAAAAAAATTCATTCTTTCTCAAGAACTGCAGCTCGCTACACTCGAGGCAAAATTCAAACAACAGCAGGCTGACGTGAACGACAAGATTTGTAATCTGTTGACTGCTATCAAAGAGCATATTGATAATAAGCCCATCTACGTTGATGAGGTTAAATCTGCTACCGTCATGAGTCCACCAGCCTCCCCTGTAAAAATAAAAAGTCCAAGCAAGCTATTTAAACATCTATCCCCTAACGAGAAAGGACCTATCAACCCCTCCGGACCAATCCACTTCGTAAACACCATCACCACGATACCCGCTTCAACACCCAACCCAACCCAACAACAAACTGATAAACTCAGTCAGACAGCGAAGGATGAAACCTCAAAGGTTGACCACGCTTCGGCGAGGAAACCTACCAGTTCACCCAAGCAGTGCACCGCGCAGAAATCCGACAAACCGGATGATAGGAACGCGACATCGGTGGAAAAGGAGAAAGACTCAACCGTTTTGAGCAAATCTGTTATAAAAGAACCCGAAATAGAGGATTTTATAAGTATAGGTAACAACCAACCCAAGGAGAGCAACTCTAAACTTTTCAGAATCCCTTGTACCATTGAGGAGAAGGTCTTAATTAACAATCATATAGATCCTAGCTTCCCGATCAACGTAATCCCATTTTCTCTATACCACAAAACCTTCCCAGAGCGCGTTGTATGCAAGAAAGTAATAGAGAATGTATCAATTAGGATTGGAGAATTTGATTACAATACTGACCTCACCGTGGTTAATGACGTGGACCCTCTCGCCAATCAACCATTGACCAACCTTGTCCTTGGGATGCCATTCATCAATGAATCGGGAGCAATCCTCGACGAGAAAGATGGTAGTGTATTACTCACCAATGGTGTTAGAACGGTAATTTTTCGTAGGGATGGTGAGGAAGTTTATGAGTATCGTCCCTCCCTTGAAGGGAATCCATACGGGTCAAAGGATGGAGAGTTGAGAAAGATCAAACGACGTGATCCGAATAACCTTAAAATCCCTTGCATGATCGGTCACAAGTACTTCGAAAACATATACATTAATGTATTCCTGCCAAAGAATTTCATGTCATTATTCCATTATAACAATATCTGCAGATGGGGGATGATTTACAAAGGAGAGAAAGTGGTTGGTAAGGATCATGAAATCCAAGTATTCATAGGAAATATGGCATTCACTATGGAGTTCACAATTGTGGACAACATAGAGGACTTTGTTGACCCTAGGTTATCGCAAGTTGTATTTGGAGCGCCCTTTTGTGAAATCACTAAGTTGATAGTGGATGACTTGAACGGGATCATGACTTTCACTGACGGGATTAGGAGGATTTCATACCAAACGCCATACAAAAGAAGAGACCTTAGGGAGATAGATTGCGACGGGCTTGATGTTATGAGCTCCCAACTTGTCTTGTGTGATGACGATGTTAGAAGAGGTTGTAGAAATGTTTCTGATTTATCTTGTGGGTTCTTTAAAGATGTTAGTGAGCTTGGCTCTAAGTATCGACGGGATGTTTTCGAATTTGAAGATCCAAAGTACTTACACTATGAGAGCGATACTAGTTTAGAAGATGACCTAGAGAATGGAACCAATGATGAAATCACGTAGTAACCCACGACTTTGAGTCTAGCTACAAGACTCGTAAATAAAGAAAAGCGCTTCTTGGGAGGCAACCCATGTTTTGTGTGATTTTATTTGTTTGATTGTTATTTGCTTCCGTATGCATGCTTTATTTTTATTGTTGGTTGATCATGTTTCTCAATTAAAATGTGGAAATACTTTATTATGTTGTTTAGCCTAGTCTTAACTTCAACCTAAAGGTATTTTTGCAAAAGATAAGTGTAAGGGGAAACCCCAAATATGTTTTTTAAGAAACAAACCGATCATGATTCTCCACAATATTTAATGAACATGTGTATTCGTATTGTTAGAGTCAAATGCTTGTATTGAGTCATAATGTAGTTTTGCAGGATTTTCCAGGAAGTAGGACAAAGTTTTTCCAGAAATTTTCCGGAAACTTAACATAAAGATTTCTGCAGGTTCATTCTGACGGCGTCAGGCAATTGCTCTTGACGGCGTCAGGAGTCAAAAAAAAATCTGGAAATTTTACCAGTTTTGTTTTTCTAACGGAGTCTTATAAGTTTTTGTGAATTATTAAGTTTTATAATCTCCAGGAAATCTGCAAACTTCATTCCACAAGCATTATATCTTATTTTGTTTTCTAGGATTTAGTAACTTATATAGGATGCCGCCGATTTTACGCGAGGTTGCCTTGTCTACTTTTGTCAGGATTTACAGGTTATTTGAGACAAGAAGATGATTTATATTCTGGAGGGGAAGCTTTGATTGTTCGTTTTCTTGGAGGAAGATTTAACCTGGCCAACCTAAAATCCATACCGAGCGAATCAGGGGAGTATTTGAATTCATTCTCTTTACTTTTAACTTTTACATTCTTTACTTGAACATTGGGGACAATGTTCATCTTAAGTGTAAGGGGAGGGTAAAAAGATGATACCTTACATATGCACTTTCGCTTGAGTTTGTTTTGTTTGATAGTAGATGAGTAATAAAACTATGAGAAATACTTGTTAGTGTAATTTTAGCGCCAAATTTAAAATTTTTTACAACATTTAGGAGTGAAACTTTAGCCATAGCAAGCGTCTCATGGATAGGAGGTTGTATGACTAGCACATAACCGTATATTCAGAAAAATTTTCCACCCAAAAATGTGAGGTTCGCCTTTAGATTTGATAGGAAAAGCATTCATTATTGGTGCTTATGAGTGTACCGGTAGCATTTAGATTCTAGAACTTGCGTTAGTGATGCATCCCGAGACCGCTAGTGAGACTACATTCGTGTAGTAGGATTTACTACATGATAAGAGGCATTAGGATCACCCTTGTGTTAAACCCGTATTACGATTACTTGACCATTTAAGTCATATTACTTGGCTAGTTAAGTCAACTAATTTTTCCCACACCCTTAGCGTTGTACTCATTTTTAGTACACGATACCCCTAGTACACCCCTCCGAGCCTATCTTTTCGTTTCTAACTTTAAGCATTTTACTTAAAGGAAGAATTTGTTACACCCCACTTAAATGTACACCCAAATCGCCTTAGCCTTCCGTGTATGCGCTCATTTTTAGTGCATTATTGTTATTTGTTAAACCCTAAGTTAACTTTCTAATTGATTACATGGTTGCTAAGTCGAGTCATATCCTTGTACATATTGTTTTGGGACGATTGGGACTCATGGGTAAGTACTTATTTTATGGAGTAATGGGGAAGAACAACACTTATTACCCCCATATGTACGTTAATCTTAAAAGTGCTCCAAGTGTTTTGATTTTCTTAATTCGAGTCATTAGAATAGTTTAATGTAAAGTATGTAAAGATTCAAGTGTAAGGGGAATGCTCAAACCCCTATGATGTATTATTTTGGATGGTAGGGTAAGAGTGTATGAAAAAAAAAAAAAAAAAAAAAAAAAAAAAAAAAAAAAAATCGAAAAAATCAAGAAAAAGAAAAAAAAAATATAGAAAAGAAAGAGAGAAAAAACATACGGACTACCATCCCGTTTTCATTCTATGTTCATTTTATGTTTTTAGTTATTTTTCATTTATTAGCTTAAGTCGAGTCTAGTCTTGGCTTAGCAACGCCATCTTGTACATGTAATTAACTAAGATTGTTAACTCGCCACCAGTAAAATCCCCTTTATCCAACAAAACCGTGTAATTCATATCCCTACACCTAACGTTATAACCCTTTAAAAAGACCTCTTTGATAGTTTATCCTAGGTGCTTACGCCATGTGGTGGAGGTTTGATCCTTTCCCAAGCCTATGGTAATCTATTTTGCTATGACAGGTAGTGAGAGATATCTTCCATTTCCATAATGTTATATTACTTTATTACACCCGAGAGATGTGAGTATCTAAACACTATTTGTGAGGTGCTTGTGTATGACCTCCGTGCTTGTCTATTGGTCTTTAGTGGAACGATTATTTGTTGTAAATACTTTTATATTAGTGTTAAATGACCCCTAACTTGTCTTTTGAGTAGAATAAAAGCTCATTTGCTTGAGGACAAGCAAATCTCAAGTGTAAGGGTATATGATGAGGCGAAAAATGATCCGTTTTTAGGGGGTCATTTAAGCCCGAATCCGAATTTATTTGATCAAATATTGCCCTAAATCGTTCCTTTTGTGATTTTAGGTGTTTGGAGAGTGAATTCTGGAAAAGAGGCTATTTTGGACGTTTTTGGAGCATAAAGTGAAGAAAACAACAAAGTACCAAATCCAAGCTGGAATTACAAGGTGACGGCGTCAAGAATTTACTCTTGACGGCGTCAGAAAGGATGAATATTTTACCGAAGGTTGTGAAGGCGTCAGATGAAGAGATGACGGCGTCAAAGTGACCAAGATTAATTTACCGAGGGTGGTGACGGCGTCACATAGGCCGTCACGATTGGATCTAGGGCGTCCAAGGAAGTATATGGCGGCGAGTTGACGGCGTCAGATTTTACTCTTGACGCCGTCAGGACGATTTTCCTATATATAGTTTTCTAGTTTTTTCATTAAAGAGAGAGAAGTTTTGGTGAAACCCTAAAGACGATTTTGGTGCCTCTTTTACAGGTTTTTCAAGGGTTCCAAACCCTTGAGACCTTGCATTGTAATTGAGATAAGTATACTCTTAATTCAATCAATATGTCTATCTTTTGTTCTTATCTTAATTCTACTATGCTAGGCTAAATTTCCTTTGTGTTTGCTTAGATCTAATGAAACCTAGATGTTGATTATGTGTACTTGTCTATTCTTGTTTTGAATGAATGATATTATATGTTAGGCTTAAGAAAACTGGCAGATCTCCAAATGGTAACATGCTTGAACGTCTTAAGAAACATGAACCGAGGCGTACTAGGTCTTTATTGGTTGTATTTAATGCATGAGCCACTGTTTACAATCCCTATAGTTGTGCTGGGTCATGGTGTAGGAGGAGATAAGAGCTCATAGAGTTGGGGAGTTATGTATGCCACTCCACGAATGGTATTAAGGAATACAACCCGTCATTCATACAAGTGTAACAAGTAATTAACATGTAAAAGATATCTAGGGAGTAATGAAGTCTAAGTAAACACAATTTCTCCAACCACTGCTCACAACCTTAGTTTAATATTAGTTTAATTTCATTTTCATTAGTTAATTAGTTATAAAGTAGTTTTTTGGGTTAGTTGATTAGCAACTAATTCCGCCCACTCCTTCAAAACCCGAGATTTTACTTGCTTTCATAAAATATAAAAACACAAAAATAATCATCTTCCATCTCTAGAACTATTAATTAGGCTTTCTAATCCTAGCGACACTATTCCTAAGCTGAACGATCAATCCCCCGGTACTTGTCACTATACTATACTACAACGATCAGGTACACTGCCTGGTGGGGGTTGTAAGCCTCGCGAGATCCCTCGAGAGGTAAAGCAAGGTGCGATTCCCACGCATCACTTTGCTTATCCCTTAGTTTCATGTGCTTTTGAACTATTTGAGCAGTTTGTATGGTTTGGCCTAGCAGGTACAACTTGTTTTCAAGTTTGTTTTTCAACTCCTTAAGGTTGGAAAATTCATTTAACAGTTTAGTTTCTTTTTCATGAAATTCACCTTTTAGAACACTTAAACTCTCCTGAATTTCCAGTTTTTCCTTAACAATTTGATCAAGTTGATTTTGAATCGATTTTACTTCTTTTTTTAATGCTTCTTCCTTAAGGTTATGTTCAGTTATATAAGCCCGCATTTGCCAATCCATCTTTTGTTCACATTCGGTTAGCTCAAATTTTGAACGTTGTTCATAACACATTACTTGATCCTTAAGAATATTAATCCTAGTGGTCAGAGTGTCATCAGGTGCAACAGTAGTGTACTCATCTAATTTACACACATTATCATCAACATAGGATGCATCACTTGATACAACAAATTCAGCGTCGTGCTTTACATATTGTTCGTATGGGACCACATTGCTATTTCCCATATTGGCAATATCTAATTCTGCAACGTTTGTTTGTTGTACTTCGTTATGAATCCTTTGTTCATGCATCACATTTTTGTCACAAACAACAGGAGACATTCCACTAGATATGTCAGAATTAATGCTGTGATCTGATTGTTGCTCAGTTGGAATAACATTATTGTTCTCCAATTCAGCCTCATTTGGTTCAACAACATTAATTGATCTTACATTGTAGAAAGTCTTCTGTTCACCAGCAATTTTGCATTCATCATATAACTTTAGTACCTCAGATATGATGGATGATTTGGAGGGATTGGATTGTTGTGGTGCTGGAACAGTTGATGATAAGTTGGCCATGAAGATAGTCTGAGCAATGGGTTCGTCATCAACATCCGAGTCAAAAGCATCACAATCATCAGCTTTGAAGATGTTTGGATAATTAAGAGCTAGATCTTGGACTGGTTGATCATCCACATCAGCATCAAATGTATTCCCAACATCCCCAGCCAGAAACGCCAAATCTTCCTCATTAAGCATAGCTCTATTCTCTGGAGCTTGCATGATCAACATTTTATCCTTGAAGTAGTCTGATTTCTGAGGACGTTTTGGCTATGTGCAGTTTCTTCCGATGTGATCCAAACCTCCACAGTTGTAACATTTAGGTTGCCTTCCTTGTCCTTGATTAACATTCCCAAACCTGTTCTTCACATTTCCTCGAGCACCATTCCTTTGATTCACATTTTGTCTGCCCTGAACATTTTGTACCATCACTCTTCCATCTTCCACGACAGCCAGATTCCGTGGATTAGATGAACCTCTAAGTTGGCTGTTGGTCTGAGGAAGTGTAGCTCTGAATTGCGGGATGAGTAGAGACACTTGGTTGGAGAGGTTGTCAATTATCTTATCAGTATGAGAATACCCTAAGTCGAGATGGCTGTTCATGGCAACTGGTGATTGTAGAGATGAGTGATCTACTGATGACAAAGGTTGATTAGTTGGCAACGTACTAATCATGAATGCAAGTGAGTCATTGGTAGTAGTTAGATTGAGTTTTTCCCTTAATTGACGATCAAAGGCTGCATGTTTCTCATGTTGCTGTAAGTACACAAATAACTATTCATAGTTTGTATTTCTCAGACCTTTGTTGAGCTTCACTGCAGTGACAAAGCGATCCCACTCAGGAGACATGTTGTTGACAAACTTAGAGTTGAGTCGGATGTTAGGCATTGTCATTAGGATCATTCTCATGTCATTAACAAGCTTGTGAAATCTGACATAGTAGTCTTTAATGTTTTCACCAGGATTCATCTTGAAGTGCTCAAATTCATCATACAACTGAGACTCCCGGTCTTCTTTGGTCAGCTCTGAGCCTGATAGAAGCATTTTGACATAGTCCCAAACAGCCTTTGCTTCAGTGTTGAACTTGATTAGCTTGTAAACATCTTTAGGTAAACCTTGTATCACAATGTTGGACGCTCGAATATCTGCATCATAGCACTTCTTTTCAGTATCACTAAGATCATTGTAGGTACGTGGCCTATCAATTCCAAAGGTGACGGTTCCATCATTAGTAGTAGAGATAACATCCCTTGTTGTCCCCATCTACAGGGGGCCTTTATCAATTGATCGAAGAATGTTCTCACCATTTTCCTTGCCCCGATAATAAAGCCTGATTCTTTGTGCCCATGATTCATAGTCAGTCCTATCAAGCATAGGAGGTCGGGTATCGGACCCTACAGCTTGAATATTATCAGAAATATTTGCCATGACAAAGTCTTCAAACGGTATTAGACAGCTCTTGTGACTTAAACCGAGAAATCGATTCTTTCCCGGGATTTTACTAAAGTCAACAAAAGAAACTGGAAGATGTACTCAGCGAGTTAGACTAAAAGAGAGATATCGGATGGGTCACACTTTGCACTAAGTGACAAGTCGCGACGAGTCAAGTTACAATATATCCGATTGAAATGAGTCAAGTCGTAAGAATTTACTCACAACATAAGATCACAATCAGATTGATCGAAACGACTTAAGTTACAACAATTCACCGAATGCAAATGATTAACCAATCACTAGAATCTCACCACTTAGTTAATCGCTAAACACAACCAAGCAACAAAAGTTAGTCGCAGGAAAATAGAGGTAATCGCTAGCTTGAGGTAAACGCTAGTTGGAGAAAACCGCTATCTTCAGGTAAACGCAATCTGGAGATAATCGCTAAGAGTAGCAAACCGCTGGAAGAGGTAATCGCTAATCGTAGGAAACCGCTAGATGAGGTAACCACTAATAGTAGCAAACCGCTAGTTGAGGTAATCGCTAAGCTTGGCTAAACGCTAATCAGAGTAAACCGCAGGAAGAGGTAAACGCTAGGTAGCTAATCACTGAAGGAGCTAATCGCTAACCACTAACCGCCAAAACCGTCCCTTTCTAGCAATTTTGTCCATTTGTTCATAAATAGCAAAGTGAGTTACTCGCTAGAGGTAATCGCTACTTCACCTGAGCTAATCGCATCCAAGAACATCAAAAGTTGAGGTAACCGCTAACAAGAAAACGACCCAAAATCAATCACAACTTCAAACCAACGAATGATATAGCTTATCTAACCGAAAAACTAAGTAGTTCTAACACCACTTATCACAAAAGTAAACCCTTAACACATCATATAATACTAGAAAGATCAAACCAAGATGTTTTCAAAGAAAAACTCTTCTAACTAACAAAAACCACAAAAAACACACCAAATCCGAATTTTCAAGGCCCTAAGATGAAACCTTGGCTCTTGATACCAATTATAGGATACGCACTACATCACAAACATGATGTACATGGTGCTTATGTGGCGTTGGAATTAGAAGAGGAAGAAAAGAATGGGAACCTTTAGAGAGAATGAGAGAAAAAGGAAGATTAGATTACTTGCAAATCAAAGGTCCAACCCTCTCCCTTGGTGGGAGAGGGGTATTTATACTTACAACATAAACGCCCACTCCCGGGCTATGGATTAGGTATACAGTGGGTAAAGACCCATCCTTCCTCCACAATGTTACTTAATCTAAACTACTACTAACTAAATATTAAACTTACAACGAGCTATCATAATGCTATTACATCATTTGGGTGACCGAGTCTTCCATAGGAATATTTTTATTCCTAACACGGCGTCACCAAGGCCGTCACGTATAAAATACAAGAGACGGCCAAGAATCAAGTTACACGTGACAGCGTCAGATTTGGATCTAGCCAATACAAGAGTTTTTATGGCGGCGAGTTGACGGCGTCAGAATTTACACTTGACGCCGTCAGACTCAAAACTCTATATATAGTTTTCTAGTTTTCACTTGTTAATGGAGGAGAACTTTGGAGAAACCTTAGCACGATTTTTACCTTATTTTTAAGGGTTCCAAACCCTTGTTTCATCCAAGTTTAATTGAAGATAAGTTTTCCAATAATCTTTCAATATGTCTATGTGTTGTTTGATTCCATCTTATGCTTGTCTTTACTTTAACATGCTAGGCTAGGTTTTCTTTGTGTTGGCTTAGATGTAATGAAACTTAGTTATTGATTATTGGTTGGTTGTTTGTTTATAATTGTTGTAGATGAATGATTTCGATGTTAGGCTTAAGAAAACTGGTAGACTTCCAATTGGTAACATGCTTGAACGCCTTAAGAAATATGATCGGATGTGTACTACGATTAATTGGTTATATTTAATGCATAAGTAACTACTAAGGAGGCCATGTTAGGAGCTAGTATTCGGCTCGACATAGGAAGAGGTAGAAACTTATAGAGTTAGGGAAGATCGTACACAGCCCTATGAATGGTATTAAGGAATATAACCCGTCATCCATGCAATTGTAACAAACTAATCAACTAGTAAAAGATAGCTAGGGAGTAGTGAAATATAAGTAAACACATTTTCTCTTATTATTGTTTTTCTCCACATTTACTTTAGTATCATTTTATTTTATTTCTATTGCATTTGTAGTTATTTGGGTTAGTTGACTAGCAACTAATTCCGCCCATTCCTCCAAACCCGAGATTTTTACTTGCTTTCCATAAAATATAAAAATACAAAAATAATCATCCCTCACCTCTAGACCTAGTTTAATTGAGTTTTAACCCTAGCGAACACTATTCTTTGAGTTGAACGATCAATCCCCCGGTACTTGCCACTGTACTATACTACAACGGTCAGGTACACTGCCTGTTGGGGATTGCAAGCTTCTTAAGATCCCTTGAGAGGTAAAACCTTTTGCAAGGTTGCAAAACCACGCATCACTATACGTGTCTGAATCTACGTCCCATACTTCTTCATCGATATTGCTGCTGTGAATATTACGGTGCACTTTTTCGTCAATATCAGGCATCTCGTCCCACATGTCACCTATGTATTATTTTGTTTTAAAAAGTTGAGCATTCATAGTAGGTTGCATATTATACTTTGTGTAGCAAGATGCATATATAACGGCAAGTCATTGCACAAGATATAATATGAACTACATACTTAGCTAAACCCAATACAAATTTTCATGATGACCACTTTGTATAAAGTATTATCTATTCAATTGTTTCACCTATGTAGGATGGTTTTTTTGTTTACATTGTAGCCGGATTTAACACATAGCCAACATTTGTTTCATTAAAAAGTTTAAAAAAATGCAGTATATTTGCTAATATAACAACTCAATACCAATAACATAGTAAACGAAATTATCCAAAAATCAAATATCTTCTAATGCAAAAGACAAATACATATCTTCATAAGAATAGATCTCTAGAACTTCATCTTCATCATCTGGTTCATTAAAACGAGCATCAATGGTGCTTTTCCTTTTTTCGATTTACTAAAACCTCTGAGTTCTCTCAGGAATTGTTTATCTTTTTTCCTTTGCTCTCTACGTCTTGCTACTTCATCTTTCTTTTGCTTCCATTGTTTTTTTTAGGGCAGCCCTTTCGGAAATCATCCAGCCATAGACAGACTCTATGCTTTCTTCTTCCTAATAGGGCTACCCTGTTCTTCATCTTCATGAATATTCAAAATTATTTTTTAAACATAGACACAATTTTTTTAAGTCAAGTTTTAGGAAAATAAATATTTGTTAGCGTACCTATGCCTTCATGCAATTCATTAACTTCCCTTGACTCGTTGTTATTCAACCTATCATTAACATATTGTTCAAAAAAATAATTTGGTTAATGTACAATTTATTTTATTAGATATATATATATCTTTTTAATGAATATCGAGATTTTCTAATAAGATGAAATTAAAATAACCATCAATGTTGATAAATACATGTTGAAGTTATATGATGGATTGATTTTTTCCTTTAAAATTGAAAATCATTCTTTTTAACCTTATTAGATTTGCTAATAAAATTACTCGTATGATTATTGTTATTTGTATAATTCAATCCATGTTATCTTAATTTTACATTATAAGGTAAAAAATTATCATATAATTTACACTTTATAAAACTTGAAATATTCTAAAAGATTTTCAAAAGTGTTAATGTTATTTACATATGAGGTGCATAGTTATTTGTTTATCAAAATTATTATAAATTAAAATAAACATTCGAATAACCAAATACTTCAAAATTATTATAAATTAAAATAAACATTCGAATAACCAAATACTTCAAAATTGTAAACCATTAAATAAGGACAAATAACCATCCAAAATTAAAAGTGACATGCATTGCTTATTAAAAAAGCAATTTTATTTATATAAATAATATAAAAACTTAAAAAGAATATCCATAAACTTAATAACTTGTAAATTGTAAATAAATTGTTCGAGCATAGATAAAAAAAAGGAAATAAACACTAAACATCTTTATGGCAGTCTTGTTCATTATGTTCTTCGACTGGCGATGCATCATCCAATGTTGGTGGAACATTGTTATCATGACATCCCGTGTCATTGTCTGCATCATTCAATGGAATTAGAATATCATCTGTGGCATCAACGCATGTTGTTGGACCATCATCTATTGCATCTACAGATGGATGTGTAGTCTCATTTGTTGGTTCCTGTTACATTTTGTCAAAAGAGATAAAAGTTTAGATTGTATTTGTTGTTATAATTTAATGTTGTTTGTTGATATTAAAAAATACAATGTACAATACGTCATCCATATCATCAGAATGTGCTTCTATTTCATCATCTGAACACACGGAGTCATATTCCAAATCCCAAACCTCGTCATCGTCCTTCTATTTTGATTCATGCATAACAATTATTTCATAATTGTAGGATCGATATATGTTGATAATTGTGATGATTCGGGTGGTCTTGGGTTATGGAAGATCAAGATAGTCATTGTTTGAGTTAGAGAGAGAGAGAGAGTAGAGAAGGGATGTTTCTAGTGAGAGAAAACACCTTGTTGGTGTGTGTATTATGAAACAACCAACCCTCTCCACTAGTGGAGAAGGGTATATATACACTTACAGTATATGCCCCTAAAATGGGCTGTAGAGTGAGCAGACAGTGGGTAAAGACCCGACCCAACTCCACGATGTTACTATGTACTAACTAATACTAGCTACGTACTAACTAATATATTACTACGTCTACGAGCTACATAATGCTAAACCATACTCGGGGTGACCGAGTCTTTAACTGAATATTTATATTCCTAACAATCTCCCCCTAAGGGAGGTCACCCCAGAAGATAAATACTAAATTCTAGCATTCTTATAATCTTGTAGCTCGTAGTCTTTGATTCTTCATGTACGGCTCACTTTGTACTTCAAGCAATGATCTTGTGATAAATGTTTCTTTGGTATGTGTGATCTTTGATCATTCTTTGAGATCATCAGCCACCGTAAATCTCCAAGCTCATCCTTTGTTGTATCGCCTTCATGTGATATAGTGACCTTTGGACCGTCATGCTCATACTCTTCTAGATCAATAGACTTTTCATCAGAGTTGCAAAAACGTTGTTGGTAGTCTCTCAACATTCATTGTTGTAAGTCTCTCGTCATTCATAATCTTCATTCATAATGAGTTGTTAGTGTGAGCATGAGATATGGATTGACACAATTCAGCTGGAATTAGGTACCACCATCGCCATATTTATATATGTATCTGAAATAAAACAGTTAGTAATAAAGTTGGAGAGCGAATATGGCTTTGTCACTCGCTCTTTGTGGTTGGATTAACCTTCAGTTCCATGAGGACCGACCTGTGATAAGGTAGAATCCTCTTTAAAGAAAATTCTCCTTGACAGGGATTTCCAGCTTGTAGTAATGAGTCTTCCAAAGAGTTTACTTCAGAATCATCATACTAAGCATGTTCTCATACCGGAACATCTCAAAGCAGACAGCACGGTAGAGTGAATCAATGATGTAGATACTCATTAATTGATGAGAAATTGATTAGAAAAATCATTCGCGTGTCATTGGATAAACATTTTTATGCGACACGACGAGAGTTTTACACATTGAATCACATTTCTTTCATAAACACTTTTGTTTGAAAATTTTCACAATCAATGTGCTCGAAATTAGTTGGTGAGCATATTGAAAAGTTTTTTACAAAAGCAAATCCATTTTCTAGAACAAGTTTGATTCAAATGTGAATCGCCCCATTGTTGCTTTCCAGTTGTCACTAGTTCGATCCATGATGGATCTCACATGTCACCTACCAAGAGCTTGTATGATGTTCACTCTAGAAGGATTTCCATCGTCATTGTGAATAATTGCATATCACTCAGATGTTCTGGCAATACCACAAGGATAATGCATAGGACTCTTAATATATTATCTTACTTTCCACAGTGTATGAAACAGTAAGCATATTGGAAGTGTGTCCTAATGACATTTATGGATGATCTCTTGGCTCTAGACTCAATAGTGCGTTTTGATCCGCTCATGGAAACTGGAGAGGTTTCTCCTGTTTTAGTATCAACATGGCTCGCAATGAGCGGTCGATACATTATGCAGGGTTCCCCGTGAGAATCAAACAAGTCCTTTTAAGAGAACTTGAGTGGCTAGGAAGGTTAGTGCAGTGCGTCACTGGGTCCATGACGTCTTGTCTTCAATACCGGTGTTACCTTAGTAACCACCAGTAGCATATGAATTGAACCCGGTTTCTGCCCTAAGGTTGAATAATAGTGTGGAAAACTAGAAGGGGGGGTTGAATAGTTTTACGTCTTTTTAATTTGTTATAAAAGATTGTTTGAATGTTTTCTTTATTTTCAAAATTTAGATTCGATAGTATGTGATCTCAAGTCTTGCACAATATAAACAACAATAAATATGTACGTTATAGCAATAGTAATGTAAGTAAAGAAATAAATGAGAGATGGAAAGATCGAACCGCGAGACAAGAGATTTATAGTGGTTTGGCTACAAGGACACCTTCCTTGCCCTACTCCACTCCCCGAGCACCTAACTCGATAGTTTTCTTCACTATGTCAACAAGCTCCCTTATGGAGGAGAAAACCTTACACACCACAACTTCGTCACAACTTAATCACAACTTCTACACTACCTCTTCACACCAATCTACTTCACAACTTCTTACTTCACACCTATCTACTACACCCCAATCTTCTTCACAACTATCTACTTCACACCAATATTATTCACAACTATCTACTTCACACCTATCTACTTCACACCAATCTTCTTCACAACAAACTACTAACCAATCACAATATCTATATACCAAACTATCTACTATCAATTATTCACAACTAATTACACAAAGAGATATATATAATCTTGATAATGCTCTAACAACTTGTATGTGGAGGTCACAACAAATTGTAATACTTCTTGTCTTGGAGGATAGAAGTATTCTTCTCTTGCACTTGAGAGGATGATATTTGGATAACTTTGAAACAAAGATTTATGTATGTATGATCAAAGGATTAAGAGAATAGAAATGGAGATCTAGAACAGAAAGTTTAGGAGTGCAAAAGGTGAGAAAATTCTGTGGAATGAACTAGTATTTATAGGGGAACAAATTACTGTTCTGGAGCGTGGCCGGTCGCCTTAATTAGGGGCCGGTCCCCTTAATAATTAAGGGGGCGCCTTATGAATTAAGGGGGCCGCCCCCTCCAGAACGTTGGAGTAGTTTGTCCTCTTGTGGGGAAGGTTTTTCTGGATAAAATTTTCCATTTTTGGTTGGAAATTTGAAATCATATATTTATAGTGATTTAAACATATTCTTTTAATTCCAAAAATGTTTTATAAAAGATATTAAGTGTTTATGACATTTTATAAAAGTTCTAGTGATTTATAAAAATTTTCTTTTGATCATAGATTGCAATAAACACTTGTTTATTCATACCTTAAGTGATTTGTATGTAAAGAGAATATTAATCACTAAATACTCGTTTATGTCATAAATTTTAGTTCAATGGGTTTATGTTTTGTAATTATCAGAACATAGAGATATTGATAATATGTTAATAATGTTTTTAGGCATTATTTATGTCAACAATCTCCCCCTTTTTGATTATTACAAAACCTTAAACTCATTAGGTCTAAAATTTATTTTAAGACAAGTATTTTAGAGTTTAATATTCTCTTCTCCCCTTTTTTGTAAAATCAAAAAGGTTAAACCGAGTAAGCTTCATAGAAGAAGTTAAACGGGTAGAAAGCTCCCCCTTGATGTATGCTCCCCCTCATTTGAGAGCATCAAGGAAACGAGCTATGGAAAGCTTGGCTACAAGACATATGTGAGGAGAACAAGACATATATATATATATATATATATATATATATATATATATATATATATATATATATATATATATATATATATATATATATATATATATATATATATATATATATATATATATATATATATATGCAAAGCAACAATTATGCAAATAAAAATAGATTTATTCAAGCATATATGAGACAATCATAGAAATGATCATCATTACAACATTCAATATGCTTGAAGCATATTGATTACAATAAAACAAAAGAAACAACATACTCCTATATTGCCGAAGAGAGCACTTGGACTTGCTTGCAACCCATGGTTGAGTGTTTTATTTGCTTGAGGGGAACATAAGCATAGAGCTTAGTTGTTAGATGGAGAGGAATATGGAGTGGGGTATGGAGCGGAAGAGGTGGATCTTACGATGTTGTATCGAGTTAAGGATGGTATTGGATGAGGACGAGTGAGAAGATATTCAATCCAAGGAATATCTTCACTCAAGTAGAGAATTTGTTTTTGAAAGAAAATGCAACAAGGGCAAAAGTGAGTGTGGTTTGTAACTTGATCCAAGTTGAGAGAGTGGGGTAGGCAATTTGCATAGGGTGATGATGGAGGTTGCCCTTTGTTGCGTTGTGCAAGATGCATAGCAAGGAGATCACTAAGATCATGGATTTGGTTTATTTCATCACGGAACTTTTGCTTTTCCATGGCAATGTGGAGAGAATCATTGTGTTGATATGGATGAATTGGGTTTGTGTAGTTGGAATTGTAGTTTGATGGTTGATCAAACTTGTATGGATCATTATAAGTGGTTGGAGTTTGAGATGTGTAGTTTGGCATGAAAGAAGATGTTTGGCCAATGTTGTATGGTTTGTAAAGAGGATCAAATGAATGTCCTTGTGGGTTTGGTGTAAAGTTTGGGAAGTAAGTGGTTGGAGGTGTTGAGTGATCTCCAACTTCATTGGTTATGATAGATTTGTTTCGAGGGCTTTTTCTTCGCCAAACGGGTTTTTCCGTCATCCTTGCTAGCCTTAAGGCTTTTGGTTTTGGTTTGTTTGGAGAGGTCATGATGGGATGAATGGAGAGTTTTGAAGATTAGGGATATTTATAGTGTAAGATTTGTGTGTTTATGGATGGATAAAGTTTGTTTGGGAGATTAGGACAAAATATGTTGGTGAAAATTGGGAAATGTAGGTTGAAATGGGCTAAAAAGCAGAAAAGATTCTGTAAACCCAACAATCAGATGGCCGGTCCCCTTAATTAGAGGGTGGTCCTCTTAATGATTAAGGGGGCCACCTTACATAATTAAGGGGGCCGCCCATCTGGTGATTTCCAGATTTCTAGAATTGGGTTTTTGGCAGAAAATTTGCAGAAAGGTTGTGTTTTTGGATTTGGATTCAAGCAAGTTCAGCTCCTTGAGGCAATATAGCATCTAATCTAATCATAATAAAGTATGCATGCAAAAACACTTAAGTAAAAGAGCAAACAAGCAATTAATAATAAGCTAGAGGAGGCAAGCAAAGGCAAGGGCACTCAATCTTCCTAGGACAACTATCTTAGATCAAAGGCAAAGGTAACTAGTGAGTCAAAAACTAGTGATAAAACAAGATGACAACATTATGAGTGATTTTGTCCTAGTGTGTGCGTATATGCAACAAATGTGGAGTTGTGATTGTTTCGACTCCTAAATGCAAAGAAAAGTAAACTTCCTGTTAGGAATACAAATATTCCTATAAAAGTCTCGGTCACCTGATTATTGTAATAGCATTAAGTTAGCTCGTAGTTAGTTTATATATTAGTCAGTTAGTAGTAGTTTAAGTAACACCGTGGAAGAAGGATGGGTCTTCACCCACTGTATGCATGATCCACAGCCCGGGACTGGGCGTTTATATTGTAAGTATAAATACCCCTCTCCACATGTTGAGAGGGTTGGACCTTCACTTAATCTCAATCTAATATTCACATTTTCTCTCAAGGTTCCACTCTCCCTCTCTTTCTTTAATTCCAACGCCACACACAAACCTCAAGTAATCATGTTTCCAACTTAATTAGTATTCTACAATTGGTATCAAGAGCCAAGGTTTCATCTTAGGGCCTTGTAGAATCGGATTTGATGTGGTTTTGTGTAGTTTTGTGAGTTTGGTGTAACTTTCTTGTAAACCATCTTTCTTTGATCTTTCTACTGTTGTTAAACATGTTAGTGATGTACTTTTATGTTCATTGGTGTTTGTAGAACATTGTGTTTTAGTTAGTGTTACCATATCTTTAATCTATTTGAAGTTTGGATTTGATTTTGGGCGGATTTCTAGGTTGCGGTTAAGTCTACTGTTCCATTGCTAGCCTGCGTTTAGTTTCTGATATCTGTGGTTAGTTTGACTGCGATTACTATTTTGGGAATACAAACAAATCGCAAGGAAAGTGACAGTTTTGGATTTTTGTCTCTGCGATTAGCTCCTGCGGTTAAGTCATCTGCGGCTAGTTCATTGCGTTTTTAGGTTCTGCGGTTAAGTGCTCTGCGTTTAGCTCACTGTGATTAGCTTTCTGCGGTTAAGTGGGTTGCGACTAGTTCTTTGCGGTTAACTTTACTTGCTGTTTGAAAAGTCTGCGGTTTGCTTTATTTGCGGTTAGATTACTCTGCGGTTTGCTACACTCTGCGGTTAGTGTCTTGCTGTCATCGTTCATTGTGGTTAACCTATCTGCGGTTCTTAATTCCTGCGGTTTGGTCCATTTGCGGTTAACTATCTCTGCGACTTGTGCACCTTATTGCGAGTATCTCCTATTCTGCGGTGTGGTAGTTTCTATTTTGTGATGTCGACATCCTCTGATGACATTCAAGCTGCTGGGTCCGACACCCGACCTCCGATGTTGGACAGAACTGACTATGAATCATGGGCACAAAGGATTCGTCTCTATTGTCTGGGTAAGGAAAATGGAGTCAACATTTTGAAGTCCATCGATGAGGGACCCTTTCAAATGGGTACTACTAGAGACACGGTCGCAGCAACTGATCAACAACCGGCTATAATTGGTCCTGATAGACCTCGCACTTACAATAAGCTGTCAGATGAAGAAAAGAAACGCTATGATGCCGACATCAGAGCATCGAATATTGTCATTCAAGGGCTTCCCAAAGATGTCTACAAACTTATCAACTACAACACTGAAGCCAAGGCTATCTGGGATAATGTGAAAATGCTTCTTGCAGGGTCTGAGTTAACTAAAGAAGATCGAGAGTCTCAGCTATACGATGAATTTGAGCATTTCAAAATGAACCCAGGTGAAAGCATCACTGACTATTACGTCAGATTTCACAAGTTGGTCAATGATATGAGAGCCATCAAGATGACAATGCCCAATATACAGCTTAATTCCAAATTCGTGAATAACATGGCACCAGAATGGGATAGGTTTGTCACAGCTGTTAAGCTCAACAAAGGTCTCAGGCATACCAATCATGAACAACTCTATGCATATCTCCAACAACATGAGAAACATGCTGCTTATGATCGGTTAATGCGAGAAAAGCTCAATCCGTCAACATCAAATGAATCTCTTGCTTTTGTCTCTAATGTTCAACAACTTAACCAAACTTCAAATGATCAATCTCAACCATCATAACCATCTTCCAGGTCTACCCCAACCAATCGTCAATCATCAACTCCCTTACCATCTGCTTTGAATACACAACTTGATTCTGGGTATTCTCACACTGACATGATGATTGATAATCTCTCCAACCAAGTTTCTCTACTGGTCCAACAGTTCAGGGCTGTACTTCCATCTACTAATAACCAACTTAGGACCTCGTCTAATCCACGAAATCAGGCAGTCATTGAGGATGGTAGAGTGGTTGTGCAGAATGTGCAGGGAAGACAAAATTTCAATCAAAGAAATGCTGGTAGAGATAATGGACAGTACAGAGTTGGTAATGCTCTTCAAGCACAAGCTAAGCAGCCTAAATGTTATAACTGTGGAGGGTTGGGCCATATAGCTAGGAATTGCACTCTCCCAAAACGTCCTCAAAACTCTGAGTACTTCAAGGACAAGATGTTGCTGATGCAAGCGCAAGAGAATGGGACGGTGTTGGATGAAGAAGCTCTGCTCTTTCTGGCTGGTAATGATGGGAACACCTTTGATGCTGATGTGGATGATCAGCCTGTTCAGGATATGGCTCTTAATGACCCGAATATCTTTCAAGTTGAAGAGTGTGATGCATTTGACTCAGACGTAGATGACGAACCTACTGCTCAAACCATTTTCATGGCTAATCTGTCTGCAGCTGGATCCTCTTCACAGCATCCTGATTCATCCATCACATCTGCTATCTCTGAGGTACCAACATCTCTTAATCCTGATATGAATAATCCTACAACTTTACAGGGGGCGTGTGACTCGGTACAACTCAAGAATATTGTCAACACAAATGTCACTGATATGGGAAATACCAGTAATATCCCATATGAAATGTATGTGAATGACAATGGACCGCCAGTTGTACCAAGTGACATGCCGTCTATTGACTCTAGTGAACATGAGGTACATGAGCACACAATATACAACCCTGATGATTCCTTGATTACTAGAATTAACACCCTTAAGGATCAAGTGAATATTTATGAGCAGCGTGCAAAATTTGAGCTGAATGAGCGTGAGCAGAAAATGGAATGGCAAATGCGTACTTACATATCTGAAAACAATTCCAAACAAGAAACATTGAAAAGGGAACTAGTTTCTTTAAAAAACCAATTGGATCAAACCGTCAAACAAAAACAAGAGTTTCAAAAAAGTTTGACTTCAATCAAACTCGAATACAAAGATAAAGAAACTAAACTTCTAAATGATTTCTCAAAACTAAAAATGTTGAAAAATAAATTGGAAAATAAGTTGTACACATAGGGCCAAACCAATCAATCTGCTCAAATGATGCAAAACCATAGGAAACTAAGTGATGAATTTAGTGAACAGGATGCCTCTAAGCCCAAAGCAAGATGCCTTAGAATTGGTTTAGGTGCACAACCTGCATTATATGATTCAAACACTATGCTTGAACCTAACCATGCCCCTCCTGATATGAGATCCTATGACGACATTAATGAGGCGGAGGATAGAACTAGGGTAAAACTTACTGAACGATTAAAGGATCCTAAATGCATTGCTAAGAATATTGTGTTTCACTATGATTATGCGAATGGCAATCACTCTGCCATTTTTGTTCCTCAAAAGAGAATTCTTCCTGACAAAGTGTTTTGGAATATAGACAATGAGAAAATGCAAGCTGAAAGAGTTGTAGGTAACACACGCACTATCTTTAGAATTGTTGACCCAACCATTTACCCATTGAACACAACCAGGCACCTCATACCATTTACTCTTCCCACACAGTGTAACACTCTAATTGGGTTGTATGTTCTAGGTCAATTGTTTAATGACTTTGAGAAAACCTGTAAATTAAGAATTACACCTACAGGGATTACAGAAGGGGAAAGGGGTTTTGAGCAAACAAAACAGTGTTGCCTAACTGAAGTTATGCCATTTTTTAAACTTCTCAAAGAACATTTTGAGGGCCTTAAAAACACCATTAATGATGATGTGACTCAAATGAAAAAGGTTTTTGATGAAGTGGAAAGTGAGGGTAACCAATTAGCTATTGATCTCAAATACAGTGAAATTGACAGGAAAAACATTCTTATTATGAATGAAAATTTGATTGCAAATTGCATTGCAAAAGCTGTGTTTTATACCGTTACCGACTCAGCATTATCTGCTCGACAATTTCATGAAATGTCGGTTACTTTGAATGTCTTCCAGAATCGTGTAATTGAGCTTGAGGGGGAGAATTACAAACTTACGGAAAAAATTCAAAACGACGACCATGATAACATGGTCAGGAATTTCTCAAAACTAGAAGTTGGTAATCTGAACCTACAATTAAAATATCAACATCTAGAAGAAAGCATAAAAATATCAAATGCCAAGACATCTTCGGATGCTCCTGAGTTTGACACATGTTTTGAATTAGCCAAAAAGGATGAAGTAATTCAAGCTCACTCAAACACGATTCGGAAATTGAAGGTCCAAATTGCACAATTAAAATCGAACAAAAGCGATGTGACCAATACCAATTACCAGAAGTCGATAGATTCTCAAAACTTTCAGAAACAGGGCATTATCAATGAATTACAACATGAAAATGAGTGGCTTCGTGCTGAAATGTCAAATGCTAAACAACGTTACAAAGAATTGTTTGAGTCTATTAAAATAACACGTGACCAAAACAATGAAAGAGTCACTTCTTTGTTAAATGAAATTGAGAATCTAAAGACTATGGTGAAGGGTAAAATGCCCGTCGTTTCATGTGATCATGCAATTTCCAATGTACATGATTGTAAGAAATATGCGTGCGATGCTGTGAATGTCTCTCTTCCCCTTAAGAACAATAAGTTAGTTCATAACAACTATCTTAGAAATCTTAAGGATTGTCTGGCCATACTTAGAGAAACCATTGAAGATGAGAGGATACCGAAACCACATGATGATGTTATTATTGGTGCTTGCTTCCTCACTAATAGAGCCCAGGAATTATTAGAATATGCTATAGGATCATGCCCCAAGAATGATAACAAGTCGGATAGGTCATTTGCATCGCACCCTAACAGTGGCAACAAACATGTTACATTTGATTATCCCCAAACCATGTCACAATCCACCATCATGATCACCGGTAAACAAGTAGCAACTAATCATACTAATGTTCCCGTCATTGCTTCTACAGGAGTAAAAGGTGTATCTAATGCTAGCAAGTCACAGCCTAGGTGCAATACAAATAATGATAGGACTTTGCCGGCTAAGAGTACACTTATGAAGGAAGTAGAAGAATCATCTAGGAACAATAAAGTTATGCTTAATGAAAGGAATCGAGTTGATTCAAACATTTGTGTTAACAATGATGTAATTAATTCGAATTCTTTGTAAGACTTGTAACAAATGCTTATTTTATGGTAATCTTGATGCTTGTGTTGTGTCCTTTCTAAAATCCACTATGAAATCTCCAGTTATGAATGTCTCGAGTGTTAAACGGGTAAAACAAGTATGGAATAAAACAGGAAAAGTGTTCACTAATGTTGGTTATCAATGGAGACCTACTGGAAGAAAATTCACTCTAAGGGAAAAGTGCCCAATGACTAGGATCACTAACTCCAAAGTTGTGCCTATTAAGAAGTGGAGACCTACTGGTAGACTGTTCCCAATAGAAGCACTTAGTACCACTCCTAGTTCTAGTGCATCAAAATGTGAAAATTCCAGTGAGATATCTGTAACATATGATAATCCAATATTTGTGTGTGCTAACCAAACGGACCCCAACTGTTTGTGGGGCTCCAGCTTTTTCAGTTATCCACCATTGTCTGGTTTCAAATGCAGGTCGTACAAATCGTCCTTTGGTATTTGGACTCAGGCTGCTCAAAACATATGACTGGAGATCGCTCGCGGCTCAAGAATTTCGTGGAAAAGTTTATTGGTATGGTTAGATTTGGGAACGACCATTTTGGATCTATAATGGGTTATGGTGATTATGTCTTTGGAGACAGTGTGATATCCAAAGTTTACTACGTGGAAGGACTTGGGCACAATCTATTTTCTGTGGGTCAATTTTGTGATTCAGATCTTGAAGTTGCTTTCAAAAAGCACACCTGTTTCGTTAGAGAATTAGATGGTGTTGATCTTCTCAAGGGGAGTCGGGGCACTAATCTTTATACCATCTCTATCGAAGACATGCTACGGTCCTCTCCTATTTGCTTGCTCTCTAAAGCCTCCAAGAATAAATCATGGTTGTGGCATCCTCGTTTAAACCATTTGAACTTCGGTACTATCAATGAACTTACACGTAAGGATCTTGTTCGAGGCATGCCCAGACTTAAGTATGAAAAAGACCATTTGTGTTCCGTATGTCAAATGGGCAAGAGCAAAAAGCACACCCATAAACCCAAGACTGTCAATTCTATCATGGAAGTTCTACATACTCTTCACATGGATCTCTATGGACCAATGAGGATTCAAAGTATCAATGGAAAGAAATATGTGCTTGTTATTGTTGATGATTACTCTCGATTCACGTGGGTAAAGTTTCTGCGATCTAAAGACGAAACTCCGGAAACCATCATCAAACTCATCAAGATGTTACAAGTTCATCTCAACAAAACAGTTCGATTCATTCGTACTGATAATGGAACGGAGTTTGTGAACAAACAACTTACCCAATTTTATGAAGGTGTTGGAATTAGTCATCAAAAGAGCATTCCACGCACTCCTCAACAAAATGGAGTCGTTGAAAGACGGAATCGCACTCTAGTTGAAGGAGCAAGGACTATGCTCATCTTCTCCAAAGCTCCTATGTTTCTTTGGGCTGAGGCAATTGCAACTGCATGCTACACACAGAACCGATCCTTGATACATCCTCTCCACTGCAAGACTCCATATGAACTGGTTCATGGCAGAAAACCAGACCTTTCGTTTCTTTGAGTATTTGGTGCACTGTGCTATCCAACTAATGACAGTGAAGACCTTGGGAAGCTCAAGGCCAAGGCCGACATTGGTTTCTTCGTTGGCTATGCTCCAGAGCGAAAGGGGTACCGAATCTACAACAAACATACCAGAGACATAATGGAAACAATCCATGTTACTTTCGATGAGCTGACTGAGCAACCGGTTCCAGGACAATCAAGTTCTGGACCCGTACCAAATCTTTTGTCTCCTGGACCTATAAGCTCCAGGCTTGTACAGAATCCCACTCCGGCTACTCCTTTTGTACCACCTACAAGTGAAGATTGGAAGAAACTGTTTAACCCTATGTTTGATGAATTATTTGAACCTCAACATGTGGATGCTCCAGATGCCCCAGTGGCACAACAAATAGCTGAAGTAGCACACGTCCCAATTAACAATGATGGGCCATCCACTTCGTTGTCATGGGATCCTGAAGCCCCCACCATCAATCACTCAGTTACCACTTCTAATGACCAACCTTCATTTGTACAACGAGTAGCAACTGTGGATAATTCGTCTGAAGTAAATCCTTTCGTTCCACATGATAATGAGCCATTTGTCAATATCTTTGCACCTGAATCATCAAATGATGCTACATCCTCCGATGAATCTAACACGGCTACCTCAGTTTCCTATTCTCAACCCCATGAACACCTTAGGAAATGGACAAATGATCACCCAATTGACAACATTATTGGAAACCCTTCACGTCCGGTATCTACCCGTAAGAAACTTGCAACCGACACATTGTGGTGCTTCTTCAATTCTGTCCTCTCTAAAGTTGAACCAAAAGACTTCAAGGATGCAATGTCTAAGCACTCATGGTTCACTGCAATGGTGGACGAGATTCATGAGTTTGACCGACTGGATGTGTGGGAATTAGTACCACATCCCGATTGTGCTATGATCATTGCTCTTAAATGGATATTTAAAGTTAAACTTGATGAGCATGGTGACGTATTGAAGAACAAGGCTAGGCTTGTGGCAAAAGGATACCGTCAAGAAGAAGGTATTGACTTTGAAGAATCCTTCGCACCTGTTGCTAGAATTGAAGCCCTAAGAATATTCCTCGCAAATGCTGCAAGTCAGAACATGGTGGTTTATCAAATGGATGTCAAGACTGCATTCTTAAATGGCGATCTAAAAGAGGTGGTGTATGTAAGCCAACCCGAAGGCTTTGTGGATCCAGAACGACCTAATCATGTGTATCACTTGAAGAAAGCTCTCTATGGGCTTAAGCAAGCGCCTAGGGCGTGGTACGACACCTTGTCTAAATTCCTTCTTGCTAACAAATTTTCCAAATGTGTTGTTGATCCTACACTCTTTACCAGAAAAACAGGCAAAAACCTTCTTCATGTACAAATCTATGTTGATGACATCATATTTGCCTCCTCTGATCCCAAAGAGTGTGATCGTTTCTCCCAAGAGATGAGTTATGAATTCCAGATGTCTATGATGGGACAAATGTCATTCTTTCTAGGATTGCAAATATCTCAAAATCCCAATGGCATCTTCATCAATCAATCCAAGTATGCCAATGAAATCTTGAAGAAATTTGGATTCGACTCCTGTGATTCAGTTGATACTCCTATGATTGAAAGATCAAAAATAGATGAAGATGATGTGGGATTTCCGGTCGAGCAAACCATGTATCGAAGCATGATTGGCTCCTTAATGTATCTTACCGCTAGCAGACCAGATCTTCTATTTGCAGTTTGCATGTGTGCTCGGTATCAATCCAAACCCACCAAGAAACATCTGGAAGCTGTCAAGAGAGTCTTTCGATACCTTAAAGGAACAATCCACATGGGCCTTTGGTACCCTAAGGAAACTTCTATGGCTCTCACAGCATATTCTGATGCTGATCATGCGAGATGTCAAGACACTCGTCGCAGTACATCTGGAGGTGCTCAGTTTTTGGGTAATAAGCTAGTCAGTTGGTCGTCAAAGAAACAAATGAGTACATCTATCTCCTCCACATAAGCTGAATACATTGCCATGTCCTCATGCTGTGCTCAGATCTTATGGATGCGATCTCAACTTTCAGACTATGGCTTAATATGCAACAAGATTCCCATGTACTGTGACAACAAAAGTGCAATTGCACTATGCTGCAACAATGTCCAGCATTCAAGGACTAAGCACATTGACATTCAACATCACTTCATCAGGGAGCAAGTTGAGAAAGGAATTGTGGAACTTTACTCCGTGAGGACTGAGTTCCAGCTAGCTGATTCTTCACCAAAGCACTTTCTAGGGACCGATTTCATTTCATCCTCCCACGCCTTTGTATGAAGAGTCTCACGCCTGAGGATCTCATTAGTCTTCAGGAAGATCAGGAGGAGTAAAGGGGTTGCTTCACATATCCTTTGTACATAATATTACCACAAAAAGAAAATTGAAAAATATAAAACCTATAAAAACCATAAAAATCTGAAAAAAATCATAAAAATCCAAAAATACTCTTCTTACGACATGTCTCTTGTTTAATCAATATTATGTACGTTTCTAGAAATGTCATTCAATAATGACACGGAATCATACATATGCTTGAGCAAGAGTTTTTCGGTTTCAAATAATATTTTTCTAAAACATGTCGTTTCTCAAAACATTCTTCAAACTATGGCTTGTAGTCATTTCAGGCTACAACCCGAACTTAAAAAAATATGGCTTACAGTCACTTCAGGCTGTAACCCGAACTTCAAACTATGGCTTGTAGTCATTTCAGGCTGCAACCCGGACTTAAAATTATGGCTTGCTATTACTTCAGATAGCAACCCGGTTTTCAAAATGAGGAAAACACGTTGTCAAAAAGACGGTTGTTCCTAGCAAAGGGTGCCATTCATCCGAGCGTGAATTACTTTATATTCATGCACCCTCGATCTGATGTAAGCTTCAGTGCATCATTTCTTGTACAAGAAGAGAAATCTTCTTTTTATCACAAATACTTTTCCTTTTATGATTCTTCCGGAAAGTATTTGTACAAAACTTGGTGGTACCATGAGATTTTGATTAAAAATCAAATTAAATCTAAATTTTGATAAAAAAAAAAAAAAAAAAAAAAAAAAAAAAAAAAAAAAAAAAAAAAATCTCTCAATCAATGACTTCAATATTTTATGAAAATATTTAAGCTTTAACATCCGTCATTGATTGAGGGGGAGAGTGATTTCTCAAAATTTTATGTATCATCAAAACTCTCCACTTTGTACAAAACCTTGCAATAAAACGATTTGTGACGGTTATGTGTCAGAATGAGAACATTTTAAAAGAGTTTTCGTTAAAACTTCAAATTTTTTGTAAACTCATCAAATCTGACACATAACAACCTCCCTCACAAATTGAGGGGGAGCAAGAAAAAGTTCCTTTTATCAGATAATATTAAAATTGACCGCATTTCTCTCCCAAAAGCTTTCTAACTTATTTAAATCAATTGAGATAAAAAATCTCAAAAGATTTGAAATTTTTGATCAGGGGAGAGAATGTGATTTAAATATGAAATCTGATTATCAAATGTGATCTTTTCGACTCAATAATAGGCTCCCACATATGTGCTAAACACTTTCGAATATCGATGCACATATTGAGGGGGAGCGAAAGGCGTTTGTGGAAGTAATACCTAAGACCGACCATTTATCTTTATGCACGGAGTTATAAGGACGGTTAAGGTTAGGTATGAGTTCCCATGATCCACCAGAACCAGAAGGATCTTCCCAGGGACAATCCTCTAGATAGATTAGAAGTCCTTAGGAATGATTGAAAAAAGGAGTAAAGTGAGAAGGGGAAGAGTGCGGACTGAGATAGAGCTAGGACTGGAACAAACCCAACAAGGTTCTAGTGGTGAAGTCTCGATAAGCACTGAAGGGGTTGAAGAATGAAAAAGAAATGTAATGAGAAAGGGTGAAAAGAAATAGCCCTCCATATATTCAAGCTTACGGCAGAAACCGGGTTCAATTCATAATCTACCGGCGGTTACTAAGGTAACACCGGTATTGAAGACAAGACGTCATGGACCCAGTGACGCACTGCACTAAACTTCCCAACCACTCAAGTTCTCTTAAAAGAGCTTGTTTCATTCTCACGGGGAACCCTGTGCAATGTATCGACCGCTCATTGTGAGCTATGTTGATACCTAAAACAGGAGACGCCTCCCCAGTCTCTAGGAGCGGATCAAAACGCACTATTGAGTCTAGAGCCAAAGAGATCATCCATAAATCTCGTTAGGACACACATTCCAAATATGCTTATTGTTTCACACAATGTGGAAAATAAGATAAAATATTTAGAGTCCTACGCATTATCCTTGTGGTATTGCCAGAACATCCGAGTGATATGAAAATATTCACAATGAAGATGGAAATCCTTCTAGAGCGAACATCTCTCAAGCTCTTGGTAGGTGACATGTGAGATCCATCTTGGATCAATGATCAAGTGACAACTGGAAAGGAACAATGGTGCGATTCATAATTGAATCAAACTTGTTCCAGGAAATGGATTAACGGATACTTTTGCAAAAACCTTTCAGTGTGCTCCCAAACTAATTTTTCGAGCACATTGATTGTGTATAACCTTTCAAACAAAAGTATTTTTTATGGAAATATGATTCAACGCTTAAAACTCTCGTCGTGTCTCAAAAAATGTTTATCATATGACACGCGAGTGATTTCTATAAATCAATTTCTCATCAATCCATGAATATTTATTCACCGATTCACTCTATCGTGCTGTCTGCTTTGAGACGTTCCGGTATGAGAACATGCTAAGTATGAAGATTCCAAAGTGGATTCTTTGGAAAATTCATTACTACAAGCTGGAAATTCCTGTCAAGGAGAGTCTTCTTTAAAAGAGAATCTACCTGATCACAGGTCGGTTTTCACAAAACCGCAGGGTAGTCTGTCCTCACAGAACGAATGACAAAGCCATGTTCGTTCTCTATCTTTATTGCTAACTGTTTTATTTCAGGGACACATATAAAGATGGCGTTGATGGCTCCAGTTTCCAGCTGAATCGGGTCAATCCATACCTCATGCTCACACATCCTCCACACTATCATTGAAGATGAGAGACTTGCTACAACAAATGTTGAGAGACTACTAACAACGTTTCAGCAACTCTGATGAAAAAGTCTCCTGGTCCACAACTCCAATGTAAAGTCTCTTGATCCAGAAGGGTGTGAGCATGATGGTCCTTAGTCACTACATCACATGAAGGCAATACTACTGTGGATGAGCTTGGAGATTTACTATGGCTGATGATCTCAAAGAAGCTCAAGGATCACACATCACAAAGGAATCCAAATCACAAGTTCGTTGCTTGAAGTACAAAGTGTGAAGAAAAAGTGAAGAATCAGATCCTACGAGCTATAGAGACGAAAGAATGCTTAAAGAACAAAGAGCTTAATTTCAAAGGTGACCTCACTTAGGGGGAGATTGTTAGGAATACAAATATTCCTATAAAAGTCTCGATCACCTGATTATTGTTATAGCATTAAGTTATCTCGTAGTTAGTTTATATATTAGTCAGTTAGTAGTAGTTTAAGTAACACCGTGGAAGAAGGACGGGTCTTCACCCATTGTATGCCTGATCTACAGCCCGGGTGTGGGCGTTTATATTGTAAGTATAAATACCCTTCTCCACATGTGGAGAGGGTTGGACCTTCACTTAATCTCAATCTAATATTCACATTTTCTCTCAAGGTTCCACTCTCCCTCTCTTTCTTTAATTCCAACGCCACACACAAACCTCAAGTAATCATGTTTCCAACTTAATTAGTATTCTACACTTCCTAAGAAATAATCCAAAATCTCCTTGATTCGATTATTGCTCAATTCATGAGTGTCAATGGTATATATTAGATTATATACTTTGACAATTTATGTGAGAGTTTATGCATGATTTAGGAAAAAGGTTTTTAGCATTTGTCAACAATGCAAGGAAAATGATTTTCATGTAATTCCTAGATGTGAGAATAGTTTTCAAGAAACTTTGATTGGGTTTTACAAGAGAGTATATGCAATGAAAATGAGGTTTCCCAATTTTTAATTTTGTGCGAAATAGATTCCTAGACTCAGAAATGGAGAAGTGGAAGAAAAGTGAATTTTATGCAAGAAAAAAAAAATAATTTGTGTAAGTGCAATAGAATTCAGTCAACTTGTTCCATCATTCCTAATCCTAAACGCAAGTGATTGAATAATTCACACTTAAGGGGTTTAGTGAATATATCCGCAATATTATCTTCCGATGCAACCTTTTCTATAGATATGTTTCCTTTTTGTACATTATCCCTAAGGAAGTGGTGGCGTATTTCTATATGTTTAGTCCTAGAGTGTTGCACCAGATTTTTACTTAAATCTATCGCACCTTTGTTATCGCACATAATGGGAACATTTTCTAACCTAATGCCATAGTCTATGAGAGCTTGTTTCGTCCATAGTGCTTGTTGACATGCCTTTCCAGCGCTTACATATTCGGCTTCGGTGGTAGAAATAGCAAGAGCAGTTTGCTTCTTTGAAAACCAAGATGTTAGACAACATTCCATAAAAGTGCAAATTCCGCTAGTGCTCTTTCTATCTACGTAGTCTCACGCATGATCCGAATCCGCATAGATGATGGTTTCTATGCCGGATCCCTTAGGATACCATAATCCTAAGTGTATAGTGCCTTTAATGTATCGAAAGATACGCTTAACCGCTTCTAGGTGAGAGGTTTTGGCATCCTCTTGAAAATGGGCACAAAGGCAGACACTAAACATGATATCGGGTCTACTTGCCGTCAAGTATAGTAAACTACCTATCATTCCTCTATACTTGGTGTTATCTACGGACTCGCCTTCATCATCCTTTGTGAGTTTCACTTCCGTAGACATGGGAGTTTTCATGGGTTTTGAGTCTTCTAGGCCAAATTTCTTAAGCATTTCCTTAATGTACTTAGATTGGTTAAAGAATGTTCCATCTTCTAATTGTTTTATTTGTAATCCTAGGAAGAAGTTTAGTTCACCCATCAAACTCATCTCAAACTCATCATGCATGATTTTGCCAAATTCATCACACATTTCTTGACAAGTCGATCCAAATATAATGTCGTCAACATATATTTGAACAATGATGAGATATGGGTCTTTCTTTTTAGTGCAAAGAGTGTTATCTACCATTCCCATGGAATAATTATGTTTAATAAGGAAAGCTTTTAATCAATCATACCAAGCTTTGGGAGCTTGTTTGAGTCCATACAAAGCTTTCTTTAACTTATAAACATAATCAGGTTTTGCGAAGTCAATGAATCCTGGAGGTTGTGCCACATAAACCTCCTCATTGATAAAACCATTAAGCAATGCACTTTTCACGTCCATTTGGAATAACTTAAAGTCTAGGGCGCATGCATAGGCAAGTAATATCCTAATAGATTCTAGTCTAGCTACGGGGGCATAAGTTTCGTCATAATCAATTCCTTCTTGTTGATTATAACCTTGGGCAACTAATCTAGCTTTATTCCTAGTTACTCTTCCATTTTCATCTAACTTATTCCTATATACCCATTTAGTTCCTATGATGGTCATATTCAATGGATTTGGGACTAATTCCCAAACATCATTTGCCATAAATTGATTTAATTCTTCTTGCATAGCTATAACCCAACTTTCATCTTTTAATGCCTCATTAATATTCTTAGGTTCTTTTGCTGAGAGGAAACAAAAGAAGTTATTTTTATCTTGGGCTTGTGACCTAAGGGTTCTTTGATTAAGATGTCCTATTATATTATCTAATGGATGTGATCTAGATTCTTTAATATTTACAATTTCGTTATTTCCTAAGTCAATGTCTTCATTATCATTTCCTATGGGTTTTGTTTTACTAACCTCAATAGCTTCATCTTCGACTAAGTCATCATCTTCTAAAGGTAATGTTTTAGGAGGTGGAGGTGTTTCATCAAATGTTACATTTAGTGATTCTTCTACTTTCATAGAGTGTTTGTTAAGTATTATATATGCTTTACTATTTTGTGAATACCCTAAAAATATTCCTTCATATGATTTTGGATCAAACTTAGTGAGGTAATCTTTAGTGTTTAAAATATAACATTTACTTCCAAATACCCTAAAGTAGCTTAAGTTTGGTTTTCTACATGTTAGTAACTCATAAGTAGTTTTTCCTAGAATTCTCCTAATTGATACCCTATTAATAATATATGTGGATGTATCTACAGCGGGACACCAAAATTTTTGTGGGATGGATTGTTCATTTAACATTGTTCTACTCATTTCTTGTACTGACCTATTTTTTCTTTCTACTACGCCATTTGATTGAGGAGTACGAGGAGCGGAGAAATTGTGAGATATTCCATTTAAATCACAATATTTTCCGAATTGTACTTCGTTGTCAAATTCCCTACCATGGTCCATCCTAATGGCTACTATTGTGCATCCTAATTTATTTTGAATCATTTTACTAAATATTTCAAATTTTTTAAAGGCTTTGGTTTTGTCACTTAAAAACCTAATCCACGTGTATCGTGAATAGTCATCTACTATTACTAAGGTATACTTGTTTCCTTCATAGCTCCGCACAGCGGATGGACCAAAAAGATCCATATGTAATAATTCTAGGCACCTAGTAGTGGATACTATATTCTTAGCTTTGTGACTAGCATGAACTTGTTTTCCAATTTTACATGCATCACAAAAATGCTTGTCATATTTTAGGTTAGGCAAGTTTCAAACTAGTTCTTTAGAGGCCAAAGATTGTATTTGTTGCATGTTTGCATGTCCTAATCTCCTATGCCACAATGTGGAGTTTTCGTCTAGGGTCGTTAGGCATATCCTATCTTCAGGTTTGTTTCCTAGCTTCATAACATATATGCCTCCTGTCCTAATTCCCCTACCTATAATCTTTCCATTCTTAACTATTTCGCTATCCTCTTCGGTAAAGGTAACTCTACATTTATTATCGCATATTTGGCCTATACTAAGCAAGTTATATGTTAAATTATCTACATGCTCAACATTTTCAATAGTAAGTGAGTCTTGAGAGATCGTACCTTTGCCAATGATTTTTCCACGCAAGCCACTACCGAAAATAACGTTACCTCCATTGTATGCCTTATACGTAGAAAATAGCTTGCGGTTCCCCATCATGTGCCTCGAACATCCGCTATCCTTTATCCATTCGTCAGGCTCCAAGTCAATTCCTAAACATATTTCGTCGGTTGCTTTTGCCACAAAACACTTTTTGTCTCTTGGTTTTTCCACTTCTTCTTTGTCACTATCACTCCATGTTCCACTAACAAAGGTGCCTTGATTTTCATAACCCGACGGCTTTAGACATTCACCAATGGGATGATTTGGACTTCCACATCTAAAGCACTTTCTTTTCCCGTAGTTATCACTTCTATTTCTTTTGAACGGTTTTCTTTCGTCTCGTGGTGATCTAGTGAATCTTCCTCATCTTTTGAAGAATTTCTTGAATTCTCTTATGGCCATTGCATATTCTTCGTCTTCACTCTCGTCACTTGAGTCATCATCGTCACTAGGTTCCTTTTTGGCTTTTAGAGCAATGGATTTGGTTTGTTCTTTCTTGACTTTGACCGTTTCCGAATCTCTTCTTATGATTTCTTCATGGACCTTCAAGTTGCCAATAAGTTCATCAAGTGATAACGTCATCAAATTCTTTGATTCTTCAATAGCCATGACCTTAGCTCGCCATTTTGGATGCAATGCCCTAAGAAATTTCCTAACACAATTTTTACTAGAAAATGTCTCATCAAGTGCTTTTAAACTTGTGATAATAGTGTTAAATTTAGCAAAAGCATTATCAATTAATTCCTCTTCCGGAATCGTAAATTTTCATATTGTTGTACAAGAAGATCTATTTTATTATCTTTGACTTGACTATTACCTTGGTGAGTAATAAGTAATGATTCCCAAATTTCTTTGGCAGTTTTACACATAAAAATTCTTTCATATTCTTTATGTGGTAACGCATTATAAATTACCATTTTAGCTTCATTATTTTTAGCTAGTTTCTTTTTCAATTCATCATTTTGTTTTTCAAAAGGTACAATTTCATCCTTTCTAGTTTCCGGATTTTGTTGAGTGGGAGGAAAGTCAGCAAAGGTAATAACATGCCAAAGATCAAGATCTTTTGATTTCACATACGTTTCGAATCTATTTTTCCAATATATAAATCCATCACTTTCAAATAGTGGTGGTCTTTGCATAGATTGCCCTTCTAAATATTTTTCAGATTCCATAGATCGTTACAAGTTTTAAAATGCAATATATTTTAAAACTCTTGCTAAACCTGGCTCTGATACCAATTGTGGAAAACTAGAAGGGGGGATTGAATAGTTTTACGTCTTTTTTAATTTGTTATAAAAGATTGTTTGAATGTTTTCTTTATTTTCAAAATTTAGATTCGATAGTATGTGATCTCAAGTATTGCACAATATAAACAACAATAAATATGTACGTTATAGCAATAGTAATGTAAGTAAAGAAATAAATGAGAGATGGAAAGATCGAACCGCGAGACAAGAGATTTATAGTGGTTCGGCTACAAGGACACCTTCCTTGCCCTACTCCACTCCCCGAGCACCTAACTCGAGAGTTTTCTTCACTATGTCAACAAGCTCCCTTATGGCGGAGAAAACCTTACACACCAATGTACACACCACAACTTCGTCACAACTTAATTACAACTTCTACACTACCTCTTCACACCAATCTACTTCACAACTTCTTACTTCACACCTATCTACTACACCCCAATCTTTTTCACAACTATCTACTTCACACCAATCTTATTCACAACTATCTACTTCACACCTATCTACTTCACACCAATCTTCTTCACAACAAACTACTAACCAATCACAATATCTATATACCTAGACAAACTATCTACTATCAATTATTCACAACTAATTACACAAAGAGATATATATATAATCTTGATGATGCTCTAACAACTTGTATGTGGAGGTCACAACAAGTTGTAATACTTCTTGTCTTGGAGGATAGAAGTATTCTTCTCTTGCACTTGAGAGGATGATAGTTGGATCACTTTGAAACAAAGATTTATTTATGTATGATCAAAGGATTAAGAGAATAGAAATGGAGATCTAGAACAGAAAGTTTAGGAGTGCAAAAGGTGAGAAAATTCTGTGGAATGAACTAGTATTTATAGGGGAACAAACTACTATTCTGGAGCGTGCCCGGTCCCCTTAATAATTAAGGGGGCCGCCTTATGAATTAAGGGGGCCGCCCCCTCCAGAACGTTGGAGTAGTTTGTCCTCTTGTGGGGAAGGTTTTTCTGGATAAAATTTTCCATTTTTGGTTGGAAATTTGAAATCATATATTTATAGTGATTTAAACATATTCTTTTAATTCCAAAAATGTTTTATAAAAGATATTAAGTGTTTATGCCATTTTATAAAAGTTCTAGTGATTTAGAAAAATTTTCCTTTGATCATAGATTGCAATAAACACTTTGTTTATTCATACCTTAAGTGATTTGGATGTAAAGAGAATATTAATCACTAAATACTTGTTTACGTCATAAATTTTAGTTCAATGGGTTTATGTTTTGTAATTATCAAAACATAGAGATATTGATAATATGTTAATAATGTTTTTAGGCATTACTTATGTCAACAAATAGGAGGGCTATTTCTTTTTACCCTTTCTCATTATGTTTGTTTTTAATTCTTCAACCCCTTCCGTGCTTACCGAGACTTCATCACTAGAACATTGTTGGGTTTGTTCCTGTCCTAGCTCTATCTCAGTTGGCACTCTTCCCTTTCTCACTTTTCTCCTTTTTTAATCATTCCTAAGGACTTCTATTTTATCTATAGGATTGTCCCTGGGAAGATCCTTCCGGTTCTAGTTGATCATGGGAGTTGATACCTAACCTTACCATCCTTATAACTCCATGCATTAAATAAAATGGTCGGTCTTATGGTATCTTTCCACAAACGCCCTTTGCTCCCCCTTAATATGTGCATCAGTATTTGAAAGAGTTTAGCACATATGAGGGAGCCAATTTATGAGTTCAAAAGATCACATTTGTTTAGCAGATTTCATATTTAAATCACATTCTCTCCCCTGATCAAAAATTTCAAACCTTTTGAGATTTTGGATCTCAATTGATTTAAATAAGTTAGAAAACTTTTGGGAGAAAATATGGTCAGGTTTAATATTTTCTGATAAGTGAAACATATTATGCTCCCCCTCAATTTGTGAGGGAGCGTGTTATGTGTCAGAAATGAAGAGTTTTTACAATTGATTTTAAGTTTAACGAGAAACTCATGAAAAATTCACATACTAACACATAACCATCACATTTTGTATATTGCTTATTATTTACAAAGTGACTTTATTTGATGATAAAAGAATTTTTTTTAAATCACTGTCCCCCTCAATCGATGACAAATCTTGAATAGTATTTGAATAAATAACTTTTGACATCGATTGAGTGGCGTATTTTATGAAAATTTCACGTATGATAGATTTACAAAAAATCATGGTACCACCAAGTTTTTCACAAATACTTTCCTGAAGGATCATAGAAGGGAAAATATTTGCGATGTAAAGAAGACTTCTCTTCTTTATCAAGAAATAATGCACTGAAGCGTACATTAGATCGAGGGTGCATGAATGTACAGTAATTCATGCCCGGATGAACTGCACCCGTTGTTAGGAACAAACGTCTTTTTGGCGATGATTTTTTCTCATTTTGAAAAGCGGGTTGCTATCAGAAGTAATAGCAAGCCATTTTGAAAGAAAATTTGAGAAACAACATGTTTTAGAAAACTTTATTATTAAAAAATAGAAAAACTCTCGTTCAAGCATATGTATGATTCCGTGTCATTATTGAATGATATTTCCAGAATCGTACATAATATCGATTATACGAGAGACATGTCGTAAGAAGAATATTTTTGGCATTTTATATTTTTCTGATTTTTATGGTTTTTATAGGTTTTATATTTTTCTATTTTCTTTTAGGTTTAATATATATACAAAGGATATTATGTAGTTTAAGAGGATGTTGACCAGAATACCGAAAAGAGGATATTGGTATGCAAGTTGTAGAAGTCAGAAGTCAACATCTCTTAAACTTTCTCCACCAAAGCTTTTGAGGCTCCTGAATAGTCGTCAGAACATGAGCCTTCTCAATGTGAAGCTTTGATAGCTCAGCAACGTATCATCACACGCTTGAATAGTTCTTCTCATCTTTCTTCCTGCTGAAGGCTGAAGTAATGCGTACCAAAAAGTATCCAGAGACCACTTCCCCCCAAGTAGTAGAAATGATGCAATCAGTCTCATTATATGAAGCTCAGAAACCCGAAGTACACACACAATCAATTGTGTACGTCTTTTGTCATCATAAACTGTTTCTTACATCTCTTCTCCCATGTAGTTGGAATAATACACCAAAAGAACGAGTTAAAACACTGATTTTCTCTGCGGTTATGACATTTGTCTTCCCGGAATAACTTCACTTAAGACGAAGTATAAAGCTCATCATGTGTACTCATTGTGCGTTCCGATGCATGTCTCCTTCCCCCTTGCTAGTTTTGATACCTCAGTATCAGCAACACATTTTATGCACATATTCTTGAAATCTTGTGAGAAGAACAAAACTAACTCAGATGTATCCTATGAGAATCAACTTGCTGAAGAGCAAAGTGAGTATATCTAATTAGGTATTAACACAGACTTTTTACTCTCCCCTAATTAGTGCTCTCCCCCAAATTGACAACCTTTCTGATGAATTCCTTGAATATTAAGAAGTCTTTTGATAATTAAATGCATATCGTCTTTAGTCTTCTAAAAACAAGCGGAAAATGTAGAGTAGACTGTAGACTCGACCTTCTTCAAGGTTGTTCATTTAGGAATAGAATATCAACATCTTCATCTCACCAAATGCATTCCAGTTACATTACATAGACCAAATCAGCCAATAATGTACCCATGTACCCAACACAAGTCGAAACGATAACACCAAAGTAACTATTTGAAGCATTGACCATCTCTGTGGAGATCAAATCCGGAATAAATGATTAAGCCCGGTCACATGAACCTGTTGTGCGTCCTTGATGTACACCTTTCTCTCCCCTGATGGTTACGATTAATCAGTCCATGACCTATACATGAAATGATAATACCAAAGTAACAAGTTGAACAACTGATCATCTTTAATTTGTTTCATAAGACATTAAGCCCGATCACGTGAACTCGTTGTGCATCCTTGGTGTACACATTCCTCTCCCTTGATGGTTGTGATTAATCGGAATCATCATAATGATGTGTACATGAAGCATTAACTGGAAGCCCTTCATCACTAATAATATCAACCCATGAGAAGATGTCGATAAACCCTCACGAGTCCTAAACTGAAGTATACAGGAGTCATGAGATGATGACTAATTGAGTTTGCTCCCCCTCAATTAGGCCATCGTATGTCATTGCTCCCCCTCAAACTGACCATCCCCTTTTATAGATTCAACACTTTAACGTCATGATCATGTTTGAGGGTCTTGATATTAACCATCTTCTTCTTTATCTGAATCAATTAATCAACTATAGAACTCGAACACCTAGTTCGAATCCCAGCAATGACTATAGAACTCGAACAGAGTAGCAAACCACGGAATATTTCGGAGAGGTAGACATTAATTTCCCTAACACGAATAATTAAGCTCGATCCCTTCATGATTTATAACCCCGGCATACACATTTCTCCTCCCACGAAATAATAGAAAGAACACACGCCTATTCTCCCCCTCAAAAGTGGCATGCTAATGACATTTTTGCCATAGTCGAAAGGAGAAGGACATACGCTTATTCTCCCCCTCAAAATGGCGTGCAATGACATTATTGCCATACTTGAGATTCCGTGATGGTTGAAATTTATCAAATGCAGCATAAATATGTGTGTAGCACCAAAAACTACTGCGAAGAAGATGATGATTAAGACACTCTTGAAGCAGCCCCTCTTTTGTTTCCTCATCAATGGCTTAGCAAATGAAGAGTTCAATTAAGCTTGTAATATGCCTAAACCACTTGTTGAAATGTGTTAAACCATAGAGGGAGTAAATATATGCGTGCAAGAGCCGAATGACCATTTTACAAACATCATAAACATGTAGTTTCTTCACCCTTTCCCTTCTCCCCCTCAAAAATTGCATATGCTTGTTGCAATTTTTGATTGAATAAGTGAAGCACAGAAATATAATCTAATGTACGTTAATCCACTTGATGACTTGTACGAACATAGGAAACGCATGAAGTTTGTTGATGATAATGGTCATAAATAAGAAGATTTCTCTTCTTCCCAAGATAAAGCGCACTGAAACGTACACCTTTCTTTTCTTTGAGGAACGGGGCCTGAAGTGTTGTCAGCAGACACCATAGTTGTTGAAGAGCGAGGCCTGAACTGATATGAATAGACGTCATCTCTCTCTTTTCTTCTTCTCTCTGCTAACTCGTTACCAACCCCATTATCATTCTGTCGGCTATATGTCGTGACTACTGATGGAGAAAAACCCAATATGATGAACTTGAGAATGAAGTAAAATAACCCGAACTTGTGACTTAAGCTTGCACTAATGTGTAACTAAGAGCGGTGTAGAGAGTCCGTGCAACATCGAATCCCTAAGTACTCTATACTCTTCAACCAACCAACCATCAAGCATAAGATGTACATCACCTCTTGACTATCGACAACTACGTGTGAGTTGTGACACTGAGCACTACAACGTAACTCCTTAAAGCGATAGTTATTTTGTGGTAATAGAAAAGAAGAGTCACCAAAAATAACTAGATATCCAAGTATTTGTCATTGCATAGGTTAAAAACTCGAGCAAGGATCTTGAAGAATCTTCATCCAACCAACCCCGATATCTTCAAATACTAAGTACACGCACCCGTGAAATTTCACTTCAACCTCAAATATATAATAATGAATTATTGCCGTAGTCACATCTTGCGGTTTAAATGCCCAAATCTAGCCTTTTGATGTTTTAAGTGAACTTTGATAATGGTTTTATCCCGATCTTGTCAAAAGCGCATAACCCCGTACAAACTCGTTATAACCGAAAAGCCGTGAAGTATATCAAAACTCATATAATACATGAATTAAACACTTTATCCCTTCTTTGAAGTTGAAGCCGTAGCACCAGAGTCAGTTAACTTCCGGAAATACACTTTTCATTCTCCAGGATAGTTCCATCATCACGGGATTTTACAAATCTATGATTTAAACCGAGAAATAGATTCTTTCGCGGGATTTTACAAAACCAAGAAGAAACCGTGAGACAATGATAGATTGAATGTGTTATGACAAATTTGGTTTTGGTGAGTAACTGTATGAGGGAACATGCAAGAAATCAGCAACAATTCATCTCCCATATGTAGAATATTTCACAACCCATACTAAGTAAAGTAGTATACACTACTTCACCCTGGAAGTTGACCGTATAACATCAAAGTACACGTTTCTCCCCCATGACGGTTTCAAACTTTCGAAAGCAACATTTACGTGTACGACCATATACCCGATAAGCTTTTGTCTTAAGCAAACATCTTGAAAATTCATGAATGGCATTGAAGGATCTTGAAAGATTTGCTTAAACTGTGAAGTATCTTGGATGTGCAGTTGTTCGAATATCCCATGAGAATTGCTGATCACATCACAACCTTTGAACTCTTAGGCTAACTTACCATCCTCGTATTTTATCGGCTATTGTTGTGACCACTTGGAGAAGTAAACCCGATATGCAAAATTTGAAAATGAAGTAGAGTTCCACAAATTTGTTACTTAAGCTTGCACTATTGTTGGAAGAATGGTGTAGAGAATTTGTGCACCATGTAAATCTCAATGTACTCAATACTATCCCGATAAAGTATGAGACTTTCATCACCTCTTGAGATTATACACGTCGTCTTCTGCGTGTGAAACTGAGTACTATATGTAACTCCTTTAAGTGATAGTTAACCAGGTCTTCAACCATCCACCCCGACTGCTGGTAACTAGATAAACCAAGTTCTCAACTTAAATCTTAACCACGAGCAAGTTATCATTGAAAGTCATGCATCCAACTGATAGGGTCGTTGTAGGGCCCACCAAAAAAAATATTTGTAAAGGGGAGGGAAAGATACAGATACAAATCAAAACACCTAAGTATAATGACAAGTATAGATCTCCCGGATGTCATTATAAAGGAATGGTGAATTTGAGATGCGTATTTAAGTTCTTGTTGGATGCTTAGATAACGCAAAATTTTGAGATTTATAATAATTATAGACTAAAGAAAATCTAAATGGAATCCTAAGAAAAATAATAACTAAGGCAAAATAACAGCTAAAAGGAAAACTAAAGGGAACTAAGACAAAATAAAACTAAGGAAAGCTAAGGAATAAACTACGAGATAGGCTAAAATGATAAGGGCAAAAATATAAAGAAGGAAAAATACTTGTTGGGATTATGGTTGATTCTTAGTGATGACTAATTGGTGATTTGGATTAGATAATAATTTAAGTTAAGAAATTTGACCCTTGGATTAAATTGACATTCTAAATCAAGTTTATCGGTCACCAAAGTAATTTAATTCAAACAACGTGAATCCACAACACTCTTTTAAAGCCAATTTTTATAAATTCGTTTAAATTAATTAATTACTTAAAAGCTTTTAACTTTTAAAAAAAAATAATAATCAATTTCTAAAATCTTACATGGTTCCATGTTTCAATTTTAGTTAAAATAAATTTTATAACTATTTAAAACAATGTTTTTGGGCCGAATTACCGTTTGAATCAAAAGTGTTAACATAACTTACAATAATCCTCTCCAAATCACTAATTAATCACCACCTTAAATCAACCCATCACAAAACAAGTATATCAATAAATCTACTCTAGCATCCTCATATCGCTAAAAGGAATAATAATAAAACTAAACATGGCAACCCTAATTAAACGAAATACGATAATAAACATAATAAAAAGAGAATAAGAATAAAGATGAGAAAGCATCGGGTATGGCTTAAGCATAACGACGACGATGAGAACACTATACTAAATACCCCATCCAAAGCTCATTATTAACCCAAAATACTCCATATTACCCATAATCTTCAACTAATCTTCAAAGCTTGAATCTTTAAGTGAATTTGAGGTGGAGAAAGGATAAAGTTTGCAACTTTTTAATTAAAAAAGCTTAAAAATTTTATAAACTTGAATTTTAAAACTAGATTAACACTAAAAATGCAAAAAGATTGAAACTTTAATAAAAAGAGCTGACCAAAATGAGTTTTAAAACTAAAAGATGAGAACTTTATAAATTTAAAAGACTAAACATGATGATTTGTGTAAAAAGATTTAAACTTTGAAAGATTTTAATAATAAAAATACTAAAGACACAAATTTTATAAAAGATAAGCTAAGATTAAGCAATAAAAAATGATTAAGCTAAAACATTAATTAGGTAAATTCTTATATCATAAAACAAACTAGTAGCACATTTAAGTATCTGCTAATACAAAAGGGTCTAAATACTACATGATTGATTAAAAGTGATATTACATTTGAAAAGAGAGTAAAAAAAATGAAACAACAAAAAAAAAAATGCATATATCCTCTAATGATCCCTAATGTGCTCATTTTATATCCAACCTCCACTCGACCGTTGCAGTTACTTGACCGTGCCCCACTCAAAATAACGGCTACTTAATATTCTATTTAAATTGTAAATTATCAAAGGCACGTGGGGTTATTAGCTAGTACATATTTAGGATTTAATAGCCAAAGCAATTTGAGACCGTTGGATTGATGAGGGGCGCACAGTAAGGGGTTATTATCCTATCCTTGGGGTTATTAGCTAGTACATATTTAGGATTTAATAGCCAAAGCAGTTTGCGACCGTTGGATTGATGAGGGGCGCACAGTAAGGGGTTATTATCCTATGCTTCATGGCTGGGTGTAATTTAAATATGAATTAGCATGTGGACTTGGGCTATCATCTCAAAAATACTTGCGTTTGGACAATCAAAATTTTTCTTCGTGCTTTGTCTCGGGCTTGGGCTTTTAATCTTGGGCTTCCAATTAAGTTTGATAAATTATTAAATAACCTCCAAAATATCTTTTAAACATTTTTAATATCTTCTAATCTTCAAATAATCATCCTATTGCTTCACTTTTGCTCCAATATTTCTCGAACGGTACCTAAAAATTAAAATAACAAATAGACGTAATATTTGCAATTAAAAGCGCAATATTGTTATTTATATTAGCATAAATGAGGTCATTTTTGGTAATAAAACATGTATAATCGTGATTTCATCACTACCACACATTTAAGCTTTGCTCGTCCTCGAGCAAAATCATCAAATCATTAAGCCAAGTAAAAACTTGATCCTAACCAATCTCACATCTCATCAAACAAGAACTGATATGAAATCAAGTTAGAAGTTATTAAAAAGCTCAAAGTTCCACAATGCCCCAAAATTGACCAATTATTATTTTTATTCTTTTCTTTTCTCTTTTTTTTATAATTTTAATCTTAATGTTTTTTTATTATTATTATTTTTTTTTTTGTATTTCAAACTAATACAAAATTTTTGGAAAAATTCGAAATTACGAAGAAAAAAAAACATTTTAAAATTTTTGAAAAATTTGGCACAATTTTGGGGTTGCAAAAAACCAAACAAATAGGCACATATATGATCATAAGGACAATAATCCCACCCCACATTTAGAACTGAACATTGCCCTCAATGTTCTAAATGTAGGATGCCAACCCCACATTTAGAACGAAAACGAGAAATGCAACGTTTCTAAATGTGAATATGGGAAAACAATATAAGCATGTGATCAAAGAACAGAAAAACTCCCCTGGTGTAGACTCATAGATCGGTAGTAACGGATAAGTCTAGTGGAGCTCAGCCTCAGCTTCCAAGAAAAACTACGTGATCCCAGTAATTAATCTGATCAGAGCAAATGAAGATATAGAAGATAAACGCCCATGGCAACGTCGTTCCATGTCCAAATATCACGCCCAGAAATTTGAAAATCTTAATAAATCCTGAAACTCAAAAGAAGTGTCATAGTATAATATAGTAAAGGGACGGATAAAAGGATACGACAAGTTTTATTTATTTTTGGCCTTTTCAAATTTTTTTTTCTTGAAATAAAGAAAGAAAAATAAAAAGATAAAGATAGTAAGAAACGGGTTGCCTCCCGGTAAGTGCTTGTTTTTGTTAACCAAGTCACGTAGCTTGACTCGACCCCGAATTTATTGGTCCTTGGGGAAGCAAGTGGAAGGCAAAATCTCCATCGGACTTTCATTCAAGATGTTTGGATAAACATTGGAGCGCATGAAAGTTCCACACCGATGAGATACCCACGGCTCTAAAAAGAAATTATAAATGGTGATGCCGGGGTCAAAGACGATATCCTCACTCTCGATGGAGTGAAGGAGAGGAGAAGTCACATTAAATGTGAAGAATGGAAGAAATATTTTAATAACAATTAAGATCAATTCTTCATTTTCAAAAGAAAATTTTTCGATTTTCTTGTTTTGAATTTCATCATTAAAGTTCATTTGTTCAGTTTCAACAAAAACCTCAGGAGGGAGATTAGGGATAATAAGCAATTTTTCAAGATAGTTTATGTCTCCCTCCGAGTTATAAGAATCTCCTTTGAGATCAAAGTAAGAATGATCACACTCCGGTGGAGATATGATGTGAGTGAGTTCATTGACGAACTCCTCATGAAGAGAGTTAGTGATAGAAGTAGTAATCTTTAGCTCTGACTCGGGAGGGATATACGGAGGTGGGACATGTGCGGTACTTTGTGGGCTAGAATTTTGCATCTCGTCCATTGTCGTCTCCGTATCTGACTCATCACTCTCCTTATTCTGGATATCAAAGATTAGATTATCTGATTTTAGAAATTCAGAATCGTAATCAAACAAAGGATTGGTGATAGTCATATCGAATGTTTCAGAGATTGACTCAAAAGGTTTCTCACATACCCTTGGGATTGGAACAAGGTCATCAATTTCCTCAAGAGGATTGACTTCGACTTCCTTGTCCCCCATTGACAAGATATCTAAAGATTCCTTAATGAGTGGATCTATCTTAACTTATTTTAAAGGCTCGTCATCATCGTCATCGTGAACGAAAGTCTTGCAAAATCGGGCACTCACTTTAGCTGCTTGTTCTTCGGCTAGTAACTCTCCAATTGATTTTTTATTGCGAAATTGGGGACTTACTACCGGTTTGTTTTGTGCAGTGCGAACTTTCAACTTGTTTTCGATAATCGTCAAGATGTCCTTCGGAGTTCGATAAAAGATGTTGCCACCGGTGGCTGTGTTAAGCGAACCTTGATCGTTTTGCATTAAAGCATTATAGAATATATCGACTTGTTGCAATTCTGAAAAACCGTGATGTGGGCATTTCCATTTTAAATCTTTAAATCTCTCCCACGTCTCGGCAAAAGTCTCATTAAAACTTTGTTGAAAATTAATGATTTCTTTTTTGAGCTCAACTGTTTTAGAATGAGGATAAAATCTATTCAAGAACTTTGATAATAGATCATCCCAAGATCTGATACAATTAGGAGGTTCATAATCAAGCCATTTCTCGGCTACTCCTTTGAGTGAAAACGGAAACAAGATCAAATTCACCACATCTTGAGGCACTTGATTGATTTTGAAAGTTTGAGTTATTTGAGAAAATCTTCTAATGTGTGAATAAGGATCGTCATCCCCGAAGCCATAGAAAGGATTTTTCTTTATAAAATAAATTAACTCGGCTTTCAGTTCATTTTCATCAGCTAGAATGGGCGGAATAACGATTGCATCTTCAATACCTACGATAGGTATTTGTAGTAATTCTTCCATAGTCCGCGTGTGCGCCATAAGAATTAAACATAAGAGGGAGAAAGAGATAGAATTAAACGGTTTAGAGGATTAGAGAAAAATGAATTAAACGGATAAGAGGATAAGAAGATTTTTTTTGGATTTTAAATATAAAAGAACGGAAAATTAGAATGGAAAAAAATATTTTGGATTTTTATAATTAGAAAAATCAAAAATAAGCTAAGATAAAAGAAAAACAAATTTTGAAAAAGAAAAATATTTTTGGGGATTTTTTTTTTATTATTATTATTTTTTTTAACGAGAACGATGAAAATTAACTCTCACAAGAATAGGGATTCTTACGAAAGGATCTCTAAGGCACTAACTTAAACTTCAACGCGAAACTCGTGCACCATTCCCCGGCAGCGGCGCCATTTGATAGGGTCGTTGTAGGGCCCACCAAAAAAATATTTGTAAAGGGGAAGGAAAGATACAAATACAAATCAAAACACCTAAGTATAATGACAAGTATAGATCTCCTGGATGTCGTTCTAAAGGAATGGTGAATTTGAGACGCGCGTTTAAGTTCTTGTTGGATGGTTAGATAACGCAAAATTTTGAGATTTACAATAATTATAGACTAAAGAAAATCTAAACGGAATCATAAGAAAAATAATAACTAAGGCAAAATAACAACTAAAAGGAAAACTAAAGGGAACTAAGACAAAATAAAACTAAGGAAAGCTAAGGAATAAACTACGAGATAGGCTAAAATGATAAGGTCAAAAATATAAAGAATGAAATATACTTGTTGGGATTATGGTTGATTCTTAGTGATGACTAATAGGTGATTTGGATTAGATAATTAATAATTTAAGTTAAGAAATTTGACCCTTGGATTAAATTGACATGCTAAATCAAGTTTATCGGTCACCAAAGTAATTTAATTCAAACAACGATAATACACAACACTCTTTTAAAGCCGATTTTTATAAATTCGTTTAAATTAACTAATTACATAAAAGCTTTTAACTTTTAAAAAATAATAATAATCAATTTCTAAAATCTTACATGGTTCCATATTTCAATTTTAGTTAAAACAAATTTTATAACTATTTAAAACAATGTTTTTGGGCCGAATTATCGTTTGAATCAAAAGTGTTAACTTAACTTATAATAATCCTCTCCAAATCACTAATTAATCACCACCTTAAATCAATCGATCACAAAACAAGTATATCAATAAATCTACTCTAGCATCCTAATATCGCTAAAAGGAATAATAATAAAACTAAACATGGCAATCCTAATTAAACGAAATACGATAATAAACATAATAAAAAGAGAATAAGAATAAAGATGAGAAAGCACCGGATATGGCTTAAGCATAACGACGACGATGAGAACACTATACTAAATACCCCATGCAAAGCTCATTATTAAACCAAAATACTCCATATTACCCATAATCTTCAATTAATCTTCAAAGCTTGAATCTTTAAGTGAATTTGAGGTGGAGAAAGGTTAAAGTTTGCAACTTTTTAATTAAAAAAGCTTTAAAATTTTATAAAACTCGAATTTTATGTAACAATTCACATTTTCAGGTTAATTACTATTCCCGGAAATTTTACTATTCATTTTTCCCGAAATTTGATTTTTGTTTCTTGGCCTCGAGTGATAAATCATTTCCATGGAAAATTAAAAGTTTGACATTCGTCAGATTATTTTCGCGAAAGTTAATAAGGAATTACACGTTTTAGGGTAAAACGTCATTCAAAAATTCTACGCACAACGAAACTCGACCGCGTTAATTTTCTCCGTATTAGAAAAATGTTTGATACACTCATGATTTATTTGAGAATAAGTCATGACTGTGAAAAACATGACCAAATAAACGTCGGCCGTGAAAAACTGAAATTTTCACTTTTAAGCTTTTTTACTCAGCCGTAACCTTAGCCTATACCTGCACCGCGTTTCTAAGACTATTTGAGTTTTCACATTTTTGGAAAAAGTCAACATATTTTTCCCTCCTCCTTTGACCAAAAATCATTCCTTGATTTTATAAGTCATTCCTTGATTTTTAGGCTTACGGTTTTATGTCTAAAAGACATTTAATACCAACCGACACTAGACTGAGCCCAGTCTAGACATTATAAGTCATTTTAAATTATTTGTATCCTATTAGAAAAGTAACACTTTACTTTTCTCAATTTTACACAATATTCGTACATTTTACGTATTACGCGTTTTAGACCCGTGTTTCCAGTTTTAGCAGGGTTTTAGCACCCCAATGGAACCTACCACTCATTTTATATTTTATTATGGAACATATTGACATGTTTAACCATACTTTCAAGTTCTACATTTTTACGATACCCGGTTTTACGTTTTGAGGCTTAATCATTTACGGTTAGCTTTTCCCGGAGTCAAAACTCATCCAATACTTAGGATATTATCAACCAAGGCACACCTCACCCTCCCTAGCTTCATGAAACCGCCAATAGGGGGGGGTCACCATTGTGTGGCTTGATCTTGACCATTGATCTCTAGGATGTTTACAAGTGTAAACTTAACCATGGTTAAATTCTAACCCAATATATGGTTAACTATTTTTCTCATCCTATAAATAGCCAACTAAAAACACATAGAAAACTTGCACCACACCTTCTTATAACCTTCAAGTCCTAAAACCTAAGGCACTTTTCTTATATTTTGTAAGAAAGTTAACTAGTTTTTGAAAGAAAACTAGTGTTTGATCTTCAATCTTGGAAATTTTCTAAGAAAAGTTGTTATAACTTTAAAGTCTCCAAAAAGACGTAGTTATAATCTTCAAATAGCTTCGGACTTTCAAGAAGGCGTCGTTATAATCTTCAAATAACCTTGGTTTATCAAAGATTGCAAAGAGTGAAGATAATCAATCAAAGTCCTATTCTTACTAGTTACTTCCTTTCTTAGAAAGCCCAAAGTTGTAAGCAAACCCTAACCTACTTCTTGTTAAATATCATATTCATGCTATTTACATATCATTCATGCTATATTATGTCTTGTGATCATGTACATGATGTATAAAAATGAGTAAAACAAGTTATTGTAAATGATTGTTAAGTTAAGTTATTTAAACAAGTAAACTAGTGACTTTCTTGGTATAATCTGATCAAAATGGTAAAATTATGATATTGGATTATTACATATTGTAGTAGAGGACCTAACAAGGAAACCATAGCAATTTGAACCACCTAAAACGAGTATACGAGTCAAAAGTTATGACCATTTGAAGTTACCAAAACTTTGCGGCAAAACTGCCAAAATAGTTTCTGTGACAGAACATAAAACACGCAAAAAGAGGCCTTTCTGGTCCGTTTCATGAAAAAGTTAAAGCATGAAAGTTGTCCGGAATCACGTTTTCTTTAAAAACTCAGGAGCACGTCTCCAAAAAACCAATAACGAATGAGAGATTTTTCTCAATTTCTTAACAGCTATTTACATATATATAAGTCACTATATAATGGTTATGTTTTAACAAGACCAAGAGGTCTTATGACCTAGATTCATGACCACAACCATAGCTAAAGCCAAGGTTGAGTCTCAATACCATGGAACAATGACCAAAGGTCATGGCAAGGCCATGACTAAATGACCATATAAACTTACTTTGGCGAAAACATGAGCTATAGTATTGGCGATAACTTGAAAATACAATTTGGATCTACTTCATCTAAAGAATCATGAGATATTACAAATATTTGTCATACAAGACTTAAGAAGCTTACCCTAATAACAATCTTCATGTAAAGATAAACTTTCTTAAGTTTATTCAAATATTGGACATGTAACTTTTCGGATCAAAACTTATATATATATATATATATATATATATATATATATATATATATATATATATATGTATATATATATATATATATACTTTATCAACTACTACAATAGTAGGGAGCCTCATGTGAGGAGTTCATTATGTAAGCCGTTGAGATGAGTTGTGGATTTACGAATTAAAGTGTCCTGGCTCCTCGAACGTTTACTAACATGACTTCTGAATTATGTCGGCCCGAACGGTAGTAAACGATATATAAACTATACATGTTTCATGAATCATTTCTTTTCAAAGACTTACACTATACATCATACCACATCATGGACTAAATTACAAGATATATATAGGCACTTCTTCATATTATTTACTCCAATCCTAAGTCGCAACATTCTATTATAGGTTGCTCGTAGAAACCTTCACGATCCAACCATTACCTTCATTACTTGCTATCTTACTTAAGGTGAGTTCGTAGCCCCACTTTCTATTGTTTAACTATTTTACAAACCCATGGGGGGGATACATGCTATTGTTTTTCTACTCGAACACAATGCTTTCTACTTTATGCTTACCCGACTATGTTTTATTGTCATCAAGTAACGATTGCCATGTTCGAAGTCCCTATATCATGAACCATTAGTCACTAGCTATAGTGAGCGCGAATATTGTGAATAGATCTATTGGGATTGACGAATACCATTTGTGTTGAACAACTACGAGTTCAAAAAAATGCACTATATTTGATAGTTTGAGGTATAATGGCAATATTACCTTGGTAGGGCTTCTATAATGCCAATTATTTTTTGTTCGATGTTAATGCTTTGGTTGCATGAGCTTAGTGCAATAATAACGATTTTGTTTTCTAACTATGAGTGTGAGTCTATAGCTCACACTACGATTATTGTGTTCAACGATTTAACTACAAACTCTACGAATTCCACTCAACCTTTGTGTTGATTGTTTTAAGCATGTATTTCAGGTCCATAATGAACGAGGCTGGCACGGAGGCGCACGAATACTCAAGAGGGCTATAAATTTTATTATCATTCAAAAACTCATTTAATGTAAATTGTAAACATGGAACAATCTGGGACCTCATTTTGTAATCTCTGATATTTATACAATTTGAATGATAAATCTTTTAAAACGACTCGATTGGAGTTCGTTTTCTATTATTGTGACTATTGTGCCGTCGAGTAACACCCAGTTTGAATTCCGCTGCATCCATGAATTGGGGGTGTTACAGATTGGTACCAGAGCCATGGTTATAGAGAAACGGGTCTAATTGAGACCTAAACTATAACCAGACTACAAGCAAAAACATTTTATAGCCTTCCGCTCTTCGTGCCTTCCATCCTCCAGACGATTATGGACTTATTATGCATGTCATGCTACATAAACATATTAGTATATTGCTATATATATGCTTGCCATATTTTGAGCACTCCCCATAAACGTTAGAATTATTTTAACATTGTAATTCTTCTCATAGAAATCATGTGCGTACCCACTTCTTCCGATTATGTGCCCACTCTACCTAATAACTTCCAAGTCTTACCACCCTCACCCGAGTTCGGATTTGACTTCGTAAATGCCTTCGCTTCTGATGACGAAGAAGAACCTTTCGAAGATTCAACCGACGAAGAAGAGGATGAACCAATGCCAAATATTTTTGCGTCGAATACTTCTAACTATTTTGAACAAAATTGGGTTGAGGCAGACTCCGAGGAGGATAATGAGTATGAATATGTACTAGCACCATTACCACCACCACTATCACTTCCCTTTGATATCCCTACATGTGATGAATTGGATCACTCATTATGGATCGTACCTCGACCACCATTGATCCAACAAGAAAGTCAACATGAAAACTACAGCTTCTCAAACTTCATCGACTCGTACCTCTATGACACACTAAACCAAGAAGTTGCCGATCAATCAGGGCTGCTCGGACCTTCTAACCCACAATAGACTAGTGTGATGATACTAGTTAACTTTTGTACTACTAAACTGATTAGACTCAGTTAGTAAATGTTACGAAATCTATGTAATAACTAGCGATAGTAAAAACGTTGTAATTACTAAACTGAAAGTATCAGTTAGTAAACTTTGAAGAAGCTTGTAATAGGTTTCGATTTTGTAAACCAACCAACATTGTACGAATAAAACTCTTGTTTTATACTATCATGTGTTATGCCTTTAAATCTTCAACAATCATGGCGCCAAAGAAGAAGACACCACCAGCAATGACTCAAGCTGCTATTCGCAAACTAGTTAAAGACAGTGTCAACGCAGCACTCACAACGGAACGAGCAGCCTTAGCTGCAGCAGCTACAGCAGCTGCCGAAGCCGCCACAGCTGCTGGTGCTGCAGCAGCCGTTGAAGATGCTACAGCTGCTGATGCTGATGCTGCAGCAGCCGCTGAAGCCGCCACTGCTGCGGAAGTTGCTATAGCTGCAGAAGCTGCCAGAATTGCCAGCCTTAACATTGGAGGACCAAGCCCAACTATCCCTCCAGTGACAAATGTTGCTTCAGTACCTAAGGGTTGCTCATTCATTTCCTATTTGAAATGCGAACCCATAAAGTTTAAAGGTACTGAAGGAGCCGTAGGTTTGACCCGCTGGTTTGAGAAAGCGGAGTCGGTATTTTTGGTCAGCAAATGTATCGAGAGTGATAAAGTTCAATATGCCACTAGTACACTGCTGGATGAAGCATTATCATGGTGGAATTCAATATCTCAACCAATAGGCATTGAAAATGCTTATAAGATATCTTGGGATAACTTGAAGAAGATGATGATCAAAGAGTACAGCCCCCGCAGTGAAATACAGAAGTTAGAGGTAGAATTTTGGGATCATGCTGTTAAGGGAAATGACATCATAACTTACAACCGTCGATTCCAAGAATTGAGGATACTGTGTCCAACAATGGTTTCAACAAAAGAAAAATTGTTGGAACGGTATATCTGGGGACTTCCACCAAGTATACAAGGGAATGTAACTTCAACAAATCCCAAGGAACTTGATGAAGCTATGCGGATGTCTCGCAGCCTCATGGATCAAGTGGTGCGTACGGCAGAAACCCGAAGACAAAACAACACCAACAACACCAACAACTCCAACTACAGTAACAACAATAACAATAGGAACAACAACAACAACAAGCGACCATGGGATGGTAACCATGGAAGTAACAACAACAACAACAACAACCAAACTCAAAACAACAACCATCATAACCAGCAAAACAAAAGACAAGAGGCCGCAAAGGCTTATGTGGCTGCACCAACTAGAGGCACAGGGTATACCGGGAATGCTCCACTATGCAATAAGTGTAAATTCCATCACTCTGGTCCTTGCCCGGCTAAGTGTCGCAACTGTCAAAACACTGAACACCTTGCCAGAGATTGTAGAGTCAAGGCTGTAGCTACCAGTAGCAACACACAACCAATAGTTATATGCTTCGGGTGTGGAGAAAGTGGACATTACAAGAACCGATGTCCCCAAAAACAAGGTCAACAAGTTGAAGACAACCAGGGGTGAGCATATATGATAAGAGGAGAAGGAGCTTATCAGAATCTCAACAGCACTACAGAACAATGAAGTTTAGAACTTAGCAGTCATATTTATTTATGCACTATGTTGTACTACGTGTATGTTATCCCTAGTAATGGGAGTTTTATGACTTAAGAATATTTACTGTTCAATAAACAACTCTTTGTGATAATTCTCATCTATTGTACTTTCTATCTCCAAACCAATTTGACCAATTAGTAGACTATTACCATTCTATAAGATTTACCCAGTTATCCTATAAACCATTCCACAAATTTTACTTCAAGCTATTTTGTTACCACTTTATTGTTTCACATCATTCTACTCCAAGATATTCTACCACCATCTTAGAAAAATTACTTTGTTAATACCACCCTATAAATTGATATCATATCTTCTTTACCCAGCTTCATCTCAAACCACTAAAACTCATCAAACCAAAATGAAGGACACAACCCTCGTTCGTCTTTTCACCATCATTATCTTCACAACCGTTGCAACCACAAGCTCATTAACCGATCTTGATGCACTTTTAAAGCTCAAATCATCCTTAGTTACACCACAAGCAACCTCATCAGCTTTACAAGATTGAATACCATCTAAAACTTTTAAGAAACACAATACTACGTGACTAAACCGAACATCACATTATCGGTCTTAAATTATACATAGCCTGATCACCTATGTCTAATTCAGGAGGGATCATGTTATGCTGGGAGCAGTCACCTGTATATTTTCTTAGAAACAAACTTCTCATAAGTAACCTCATCCTACGCCATACACTGAAACGACAAATCAAACTACATCACTCTAGTCCTCATAAGTAACCACACCTCTTCATCGACACCACTCCAACGTATAACACACATAGAACTTCGGGACGAAGTTCCCTGTAAGGGGTAGAGACTGTAACAATTCACATTTTCAGGTTAATTACTATTCCCGGAAAATTTTACTATTCACTTTTACTATTCATTTTTCCCGAAATTTTTCCTGAAATTTGATTTTTGTTTCTTGGCCTCGAGTGATAAATCATTTCCATGGCAAATTAAAAGTTTGACATTCGTTAGATCATTTTCGCGAAAGTTAATAAGGAATTACACGTTTTAGGGTAAAACGTCATTCAAAAATTCTACGCACAACGAAACTCGACCGCGTTAATTTTCTCCGTATTAGAAAAATGTTTGATACACTCATGATTTATTTGAGAATAAGTCATGACTGTGAAAAACATGACCAAATAAACCTCGGCCGTGAAAAACTGAAATTTTCACTTTTAAGCTTTTTTACTCAGCCGTAACCTTAGCCTATACCTGCACCGCGTTTCTAAGACTATTTGAGTTTTCACATTTTTGGAAAAAGTCAACATATTTTTCCCTCCTCCTTTGACCAAAAATCATTCCTTGATTTTATAAGTCATTCCTTGATTTTTAGGCTTACGGTTTTATGTCTAAAAGACATTTAATACCAACCGACACTAGACTGAGCCCAGTCTAGACATTATAAGTCATTTTAAATCATTTGTATCCTATTAGAAAAGTAACATTTTACTTTTCTCAATTTTACACAATATTCGTACATTTTACGTATTACGCGTTTTAGACCCGTGTTTCAGTTTTAGCAGGGTTTTAGCACCCCAATGGAACCTACCACTCATTTTATATTTTATTATGGAACATATTGACATGTTTAACCATACTTTCAAGTTCTACATTTTTACGATACCCGGTTTTACGTTTTGAGGCTTAATCATTTACGGTTAGCTTTTCCCGGAGTCAAAACTCATCCAATACTTAGGATATTATCAACCAAGGCACACCTCACCCTCCCTAGCTTCATGAAACCGCCAATAGGGGGGGGTCACCATTGTGTGGCTTGATCTTGACCATTGATCTCTAGGATGTTTACAAGTGTAAACTTAACCATGGTTAAATTCTAACCCAATATATCGTTAACTATTTTTCTCATCCTATAAATAGCCAACTAAAAACACATAGAAAACTTGCACCACACCTTCTTATAACCTTCAAGTCCTAAAACCTAAGGCACTTTTCTTATATTTTGTAAGAAAGTTAACTAGTTTTTGAAAGAAAACTAGTGTTTGATCTTCAATCTTGGAAATTTTCTAAGAAAAGTTGTTATAACTTTAAAGTCTCCAAAAAGACGTAGTTATAATCTTCAAATAGCTTCGGACTTTCAAGAAGGCGTCGTTATAATCTTCAAATAACCTTGGTTTATCAAAGATTGCAAAGAGTGAAGATAATCAATCAAAGTCCTATTCTTACTAGTTACTTCCTTTCTTAGAAAGCCCAAAGTTGTAAGCAAACCCTAACCTACTTCTTGTTAAATATCATATTCATGCTATTTACATATCATTCATGCTATATTATGTCTTGTGATCATGTACATGATGTATAAAAATGAGTAAAACAAGTTATTGTAAATGATTGTTAAGTTAAGTTATTTAAACAAGTAAACTAGTGACTTTCTTGGTATAATCTGATCAAAATGGTAAAATTATGATATTGGATCATTACATATTGTAGTAGAGGACCTAACAAGGAAACCATAGCAATTTGAACCACCTAAAACGAGTATACGAGTCAAAAGTTATGACCATTTGAAGTTACCAAAACTTTGCGGCAAAACTGCCAAAATAGTTTCTGTGACAGAACATAAAACACGCAAAAAGAGGCCTTTCTGGTCCGTTTCATGAAAAAGTTAAAACACGAAAGTTGTCCGGAATCACGTTTTCTTCAAAAACTCAGGTGCACGTCTCCAGAAAACCAATAACAAATGAGATTTTTCTCAGTTTCTTAACAGCTATTTACATATATATAAGTCACTATATAATGGTTATGTTTTAATAAGACCAAGAGGTCTTATGACCTAGATTCATGACCACAACCATGGCTAAAGCCAAGGTTGAGTCTCAATACCATGGAACAATGACCAAAGGTCATGGCAAGGCCATGACTAAATGACCATATAAACTTACTTTGGCGAAAACATGAGCTAAAGTATTGGCGATAACTTGAACATACAATTTGGATCTACTTCATCTAAAGAATCATGAGATATTACAAATATTTGTCATACAAGATTTAAGAAACTTACCCTAATAACAATCTTCATGTAAAGATAAACTCTCTTAAGTTTATTCAAATATTGGACATGTAACCTTTCGGATCAAAACTTATATATATATATATATATATATATATATATATATATATATATATATATATATATATATATATATATATATATATATATATATATATATACTTTATCAACTACTACAATAGTAGGGAGCCTCATGTGAGGAGTTCATTATGTAAGCCGTCGAGATGAGTTGTGGATTTACGAATTAAAGTGTCCTGGCTCCTCGAACGTTTACTAACATGACTTCTGAATTATGTCGGCCCGAACGGTAGTAAATGATATATAAACTATACATGTTTCATGAATCATTTCTTTTCAAAGACTTACACTATACATCATACCACATCATGGACTAAATTACAAGATATATATAGGCACTTCTTCATATTATTTACTCCAATCCTAAGTCGCAACATTCTATTATAGGTTGCTCGTAGAAACCTTCACGATCCAACCATTACCTTCATTACTTGCTATCTTACTTAAGGTGAGTTCGTAGCCCCACTTTCTGTTGTTTAACTATTTTACAAACCCATGGGGGGATACATGCTATTATTTTTCTACTCGAACACAATGCTTTCTACTGTATGCTTACCCGACTATGTTTTATTGTCACTAAGTAACGATTGCCATGTTCGAAGTCCCTATATCATGAACCATTAGTCACTAGCTATAGTGAGCGCGAATATTGTGAATAGATCTATTGGGATTGACGAATCCCATTTGTGTTGAACAACTACGAGTTCAAACAAATGCACTATATTTGATAGTTTGAGGTATAATGGCAATATTACCTTGGTAGGGCTTCTATAATGCCAATTTTTTTTTGTTCGATGTTAATGTTTTGGTTGCATGAGCTTAGTGCAATAATAACGATTTTGTTTTCTAACTATGAGTGTGAGTCTATAGCTCACACTACGATTATTGTGTTCAACGATTTAACTACAAACTCTACGAATTCCACTCAACCTTTGTGTTGATTGTTTTAAGCATGTATTTCAGGTCCATAATGAACGAGGCTGGCACGGAGGCGCACGGATACTCAAGATGGCTATAAATTTTATTATCATTCAAAAACTCATTTAATGTAAATTGTAAACATGGAACCATCTGGGACCTCATTTTGTAATATCTGATATTTATACATTTTGAATGATAAATCTTTTAAAACGACCCAATTGGAGTTCGTTTTCTATTATTGTGACTATTGTGCCATCGAGTAACACCCTGTTTGAATTCCGCTGCATCCATGAATTGGGGGTGTTACATTTTAAAACTAGGTTAACAATAAAAATGCAAAAAGATTGAAACTTTAATAAAAAGAGTTGACCAAAATGGGTTTTAAAACTAAAAGATGAGAACTTTATAAATTTAAAAGACTAAACATGATGATTTGTGTAAAAAGATTTAAACTTTGAAAGATTTTAACAATAAAAATACTAAAGACACAAATTTTATAAAAGATAAGCTAAGATTAAGCAATAAAAAATGATTAAGCTAAAACATTAATTAGGTAAATTCTTATAACATAAAACAAACTAGTAGCACATTTAAGTATATGCTAACACAAAAGGGTCTAAATGCTACATGATTGATTATTAAAAGTGAAATTACATTTGTAAAGAGAGTAAAAAAATGAAACAAAAAAAAATGCAGATATCCTCTAATGATCCCTCGTGTGCTCATTTTATATCCAACCTCCACTCGACCGTTGCAGTTACTGGACCGTGCCCCACTCCAAAATAACGGCTACTTAATATTCTATTTGAAAAGTAAATTATCAAAGGGCACGTGGGGTTATTAGCTAGTACATATTTAGGATTTAATAGCCAAAGCAGTTTGCGACCGTTGGATTGATGAGGGGCGCACAGTAAGGGGTTATTATCCTATGCTTCATGGCTGGGTGTAATTTAAATATGAATTAGCATGTGGACTTGGGCTATCATCTCAAAAATACTTGCGTTTGGACAATCAAAATTTTTCTTCGTGCTTTGTCTCGGGCTTGGGCTTTTAATCTTGGGCTTTCAATTAAGTTTGATAAATTATTAAATAAGCTCCAAAATACCTTCTAAACATCTTTAATATCTTCTAATCTTCAAATAATCATCATATTGCTTCACTTTTGCTCCAACATTTCTCGAATGTGTATAATCGTGATTTCATCACCAACCAACCCCGACTTCAAGATACAATAAGTACGCGCCTTCGTGAAACCAACTTCAATCTCAAATAAGTGATACCAAGTAAACTTCGTGATCATCTCGTGCGGTGAAATACCCAAAAACTTGCCTTTTGACGGTTTTAATGTGATTTGGCTTGATGGTTGAGTTTGTGATATGCCCTAATTCTTTAGATACCCCCTGTTCCGCGAATCGAACTAGGGTTTTGTATGTTGAGTTTTCCTTTCTTGTCAAAAATGTATCACCCGTGAAAAAATAATTCACATTGACGTATCGAACCCTAAAAATAACCCACAACGAATAATTTAACTCGCTTTTATTCCAAATAATACAAACTAATATATCAAGTATTTAAGCTCTGATTTTGGACTAAAAGATATTCACTCAAAATTATGTCAAATGTTATGCTAAAACAATATTCACTTCTGACTTTTGTACCACCCTATTTGTTTTAACACTAAAAATTGTCTCTTGTGATAACAGGTAACCAGCCGTCCAAACCAATTGAAGCCCATTCGTGTAGCACCCTCAGCCCAAAAGATGATATAAGCCTTAAGCCCAGTCTACACAGAACCATTACAACCCAGGCCCAAAACAAAATTCAACCCGATCCACCAAAAAAAAACATGGTATAAGAGATTATATAACTCCTAACCCTAATAAGTCTCACTTGGTTAACCCTAATCTTATCTAATCCGCCCCTCTCATCCTCGTTTCTCTCACCGACAGTACTTCTTCCCCCATCCTAAACACTCGTACTTTTCAGCATATCAAACTTCATCTCAATCTCCTTCATCAATCAATCTATAATCCGAAGATAATCCAATAAAGCACACCAGGAAACACAACCAAACTAGATAACAATGTATTCAGCTTTGTTGGAAACAAGTAATCAATAGAAGGACTTCAAGACCCATTAGAGGGTCTCGGGTAAGGTGTAGCTTTAAATCGTTTTTGAGACCGAATGTTTAAAGTAATATACTAGATTTGTTATTGTTACTTTCATATTGTGTTCGGATATTAATAAAAAGGAAGCAAGGCTTCTAAAAGATTGATGATGTGTTCTTTGTTCGTGTATTTGACCCACAAGGTCTCGATACAAATTTGAATATCATGAAGACAATGAACTGAGATCTTATTCTTGTTTTCGTTTTTTATATTTATCCTTTAAGATCGATGATGTGGGTTTAGTTGTTCAAAGCTTCAAATGATTTGTTATAAACACTACGAACGACACCCTGAGATCTATACTTTTTGTTGTTGTAATTTGAGAAGGTGAAGGGATTAGCATAGTAATCGAGTTGTGTTGGGGTTGTGGACTGTGTTTGCTTCGATTAAGCATGATATCAGGCACGTTGGTATATTTCATTATGGTTCGGTTTCATTTTATTTTTGTAACTTGGACTGATGATATTTAATGGCTGAGGTTTTGGTCAATGTGGTCTCTTTCTTCTTCATCTTATCTTTTTGACAAATCGCTATTTTCCTGAAATTTGGGCAGCGTCCCTTTTCATAAAAAACCATAAAATATCTTCAACTCGCTAGAACCTTTTTGAACCAAATCGCTGTTGACTGAATCAAATTGCTGTTGACCGAGCTGTCACTTTCACCTATTTTTGTCTTTTTTCCATTTTCAGTTACAGACCAAAAAGCAATTTTGGACCAAGACAAATCACAAATAAGAACACTTTACCAAACCCAAACTGTAGCTAAGAAAGAAATCCCATATTCAGACCAGTTTTGACCACAAAGCACACTGTAATGGTATTAATCAGTCTTAGAGTATGAGTTGTACAAAAACTGATCACTTGGACTTAATCAAAAAGATCACAGAAACAGTTTTGTATCCAGGTAATGAAATTGGGACAGGTTTGACCATTTGGATGTACAAAAAAACTGTATAAACTGTTTACCACAATAGTAGAAAAAAATTCGAAAAAAAAAAACTAGTAAAACAGCTTAAAAAAAACTTGTACGAATCCACACAAACATCAACAAGATAACACAATGAGGCTCTGGTACCAATTGTAGGATCGATATATTTTGATAATTGTGATGATTCGGGTGGTCTTGGGTTATGGAAGATCAAGATAGTCATTGTTTGAGTTAGAGAGTGTTGGATCGATATACTCTGACCAAACTACTTTGTAGCTTGTAAGGTTTTAACAATTTTGAATGACTCAAAACAGTTAATATTGAAACACTGATATTACTTTGTAATGTATGCGGAATCTACTAACACAAAGCTAAGAAGAACTTTGTTAATATTAAAACAACTCTTGAACCTGCCTCTCTAAATACAAATTCACTAACAATCCCTAACTTCACTAAAATTGTTTTGTGAAAACTCTAAGACTCTTAATAAAAACTTCGTACCTCTAATACCATCATAAGGCTCCTTTTATAAATAACCTTAAGTCGGTTTACAATATCTACTTGAACGACAAGTAATTATCCCTAACTACTTCTAGAATATTCATATAGTATTACATAGTAATCCTTTAAACAATATTACTGATTGATGCTAAACCGTCAACCAATATTGACCACGGATGTGGTCAAACAGGGTCAAACTGCCTAGAATCAATCTCCGTTGAAGTGTAGTGGCTTCCCCGGGTCGTTATGAAACGGCTTTGTGATCGGGTGAATTTGGACAGGAAAGGGTTTTAAGTGAGTTTGAATGATTACACTACGAGATAAGGAATGAAAATAACTTAGAAATACTATATTAACATTTACTGATAATCAGATATACTAAAAACGTAAGCTAAGACTAAAAACGCGTACGTTAGATTTAAATTTACGTTAACGTACGAAATAAAACGCGAGTTTTGTTAAATAAAAATCCTACGGCTATGAAAATTAACTTTTTATAATCCTAATGATATAAGAAAATTTTTAGAAAAAGAAAAATAATTTTTACACTATTTAATTAATTACTATTAATTAATTACTATTTAATAACTAATTAATAATATTTAAATTACACTAATTATGAAATTAAGCTAGAAAAATGAAAATTTAATTCTAAAAATTCTAAAATAATATAAAAGTAATTTTAAAACTAAAAATATATTTTTCCTACTTTTTATCTATTTATTATTAATTAATAACTATTTATTAATTACTAAAACTACTTTTGATTTATTAAAAATACTAAAAAGGTAAAGAAAAATCTGAAATTTTTAGGAAAATTCTAAATTACAATTAGGAATTTAAGAAAAATAAAATATACTGAAAAAGAAGCTACAATAAGCAGAATGGGTAAAAAGCAAAACAAAATAAGCACTTAAAAATAAGCACTTATCAAGAAAAATGGCCAAAAGCTCAAAATCAGTTCCAACAACTTAAGTGAGCTTAGAACAACTTATATTACCCAAATAAGTACTAAGATTAGGCTGAAACTAGGAAATAAGCAAAATCCAAATGCTGAAAATCAAACAGAACTGGGACAGATTTTGGAGCTAGAAATAAGCTAGGGCAAAATCCCTTGAACAAGAAATGGGACTAGAATCCACAAGCCAGCAATGTGGGCTTCTCAAAGAACCCACAAGCTCACAATGGGACCCACAAATGAGCTCTATGGAGGGCTTTGAAGTTGGGGAACTAAAACTGATAGCTCAGTACAGGGTCAGTGACAGGGCAATTTCAAGGCTAAAATAAGTTGAGTAACAGGGATATGAAACCCAAAATAAGCCTGAACCTACTGAGCCACACCAATAAGCTATCCAAAAATCTAATTTGCAAAGGTTGGAACCAACAGATGAGCTCTTAATGAGCTCATCAAAGAAGGACAATGGGACTGTGGCAACAGGTACTCAGTGGGTGTTTAGAGCAAATGCACAAGCCAAACAGATAAGCTATAAGCAAGGGATCAATTGAAATAACAACTTTGGGTATAAAGGAACTTAAATCAACCAATAATCTCAGGTTTCAAATACTTAACCTCAATTGCAGCCCTTAATCTTGGATTCAGACCTTGTTGAACCATCTAACTGATAAGCTAATAAACTTGAGCAAATAAGCTCATGGGTACAATCTAAATGGAGAAAAACTTCTAATGACTAACATAAATGTCAAATGCACCAAAAAACAACATTCCTAAACTGTTTAGATTGCCTAATGAATGCCTTGAACTCAGTTAATCACTGATGGTGCAGGGGAACTTTTTGAAAAACAGACCAAAGTAAGCAGCAAATTAAGCACTTAAATTAACTAGATAAAAATAAATAAAAATATCATGACAAAGATTAGTAGCTAAATATTTATAATCTAAAAGCACAAGGCATGAATCCCAGAATTGAACCCTACAGAAAATCCACAATTTATTCAAAAAAAACACCAAGGCTGCCATTTTGACTTTATGTGAAACTACTCAAGTTTGACTTTGATTAATTTCTAAAGGTTCTAACAGACTGAGCTTGTAGTTTTAAGCCACTATGTGGGTTACTGTACCTAAATGCACCCTAACTATATCTAGATGCAAAATCTCAGCTGCTCACTACCACCATTTGAATACAGATTTGAGCTTATGAGTGATTTTTGACTTTTCAAGTTGAAAGCTGCACTTTATTTGCTCACATGACTTTAACATGACCTAAGGAACCTAATGATGCAGCAAAGGAAACAAGCAAGCAGTAAGATCAGTAGGAACTTAACTCAACCAAACATCCTCATATACCACAGATTTAGCAATTTTACAAAGCAAGGTGGTGATTTAAACCATGAAACAGATCAACAAGCTTATATAAGGCTAAAGTAAGCATAAATAAGTATAAACCAACAACTCTTAAACATAAATAAGCAATAGTTAGTAGATAAGCAGTTTAAAGACTAAGCTAGCAATTAGGAATTTGAAACTAAAACTAACACTTCTAAACACTCCACTAGGCATACTAGGCAACAACTGGTATATAAGGAACCTAATAAGCAATCACAATCATAAAATAAGCAGTGGTACCAAGCAGAAAATAAATAAGCAGTTCTACATAAACAAGGTTTAAATTTTTATTGAATTTAAAAAGTGGAATTACAAACTGATTCTAAGATACCAAAATACTTAATAAAAATTAATCTACAGCTAATTTTACACTAAATTAAACTACTTCCTAACATTAAAACCTAACTGCCTTCAAAATGGCTACAAAATGTCTTATTTATTCTAAAGAAAATAAAACTAGGGTTTCTTCTTTCTTGTCTTGTTCCCTGAGCTTCAATCCCATCCGTTGGTTTCATCCTATTTGATCTCATCCCTTGATTTGTATTTGGGCGGGAAAAGTGGTATTATGTAGTTTGGCAGATATTGCTTGTGCAGAGGGACAAGTTTTGTTGGGTAATGGTGGAAAGGTGAAAGTGTGTTGAGTGTGGGAGAAGAGTAGGATAGTTGTGATGATGGTGTTGGAGTAGGGTTGCAGGGTAGGGTTCACGGGGTGAGGAGGGAAGTGTGGGTTGACCAATTTTGTTTGACTGGGTATTATAATAAAACAGGTATTAGTTTAGTTTTGGGTGTGGGCTTGTGGAGAATGGGCTGAGGGCGTGTAGTGGTTGGTGGGCTGGATTTAGGATTTAGTTTGGTTTTTGGTGGATAATAAAACAATAGGGTCCGTTTGGTTAAGTTAGCAAAGACAACATGGACCAATTTTGTAATTAATGAAACTTGGGGGGCTGAAAATGTTATTTTCACAAAGTTATATAAAAAATCATACTTGTCAAGTTCCAAAAACCAAAGGACCATAATTTGTAATTTCCCAAAAATTGAAATCCCGGGGTCCTTTTATGTCAAATTTGAAAGTTCAGGGACCAAAACCGTAATTTCTCCAAACATTTTACCCACAGACTAAAAATGGATTTTGTGACTTTCAAGGGACCAAAAGTGATTTTTCCTTCAAAAATATCCCAGCAGGGGTCAAATTTGCCAATTTCTGAAACTCCAGGGACTAAACTTGTAATTTTCCAAAACTTTTCAATTTTTCACCAAAGGACAAAATATGACAACTTATGATTGTAAAAGGACCTTTGGTGATAATTTTCCATATTTTGAATATCCAGGGACTAGTTTTGTAATTTTATGAAAGTTGGGAGACTGAAACTGCCAATTTTGTAAACTTTGTACGTTTTTCATCTGTTTTTGCTCATTTTGCATCTAAAACATATAAACCACAATTTTGAAATATTTTCAGTATTTTGATGCATTTCTGAGTGTTTTTGTATGTTTTGCAGTTCAGATTAGACAAAAAATGATGAGTGTTTGAGCACTCATCAATTACACATAATTCCTTGTTCTTCGAAGTACTTTAAATAGTCTTCAATAATTAGCAGTACTTTGACCTTGATCAGCACGTTGACTATTGAGCAGTACTTTGACATAGCAGTACTTTGATCTTTCCAGCAGTACTTAGATCTTCATATCCCAACAATCCTCCCCTAACTTGAATTCCACTTGCTTGATTTCAAGTTTCTTTGCATTCTTGTATTTTCAATATCTTTATTATTCAGGAAGATTGTATCTTTATCTTTTTTCAATCTTGTATGTCAAAGTTCTCTTGATCATCATCTTCTCAGCAACTCAGCAACATTTTGACAAAGTGTACATAAAATTTTTTAAAGTTTCATACTGTTCTCATCACTTCCAGATGTGTAAACTTCTGTGAGAGGTGAATCATTGAACTTTTAATGGATTTTGATGTCTCTTTACCAAAGCCATTAACTCTGGAGTAGCCAATGTTTAGGTTAGAACAACCATGGTACATTGATAACCATATGATTTTTAGTAAATCATCAGCTATCAACGGATTTGAGTAGTCTTTACCAATAGCCATTTTCTTTTGGACTAGTTAGTTCTTTGAATTCAACCATGGTGAACTAATTACCATAAATGGATTTTCCACAGCCTTTACCACAAGCCATTTTCTTGTGGGCTAGTCAACTCTTCACTTCTACAGATATGGTGAGTTGAACACCATACAATTTTTAGTAAATTGTCAACTAAAAACGAATTTGATTATCATATCAGAGTTGTACCCTCATGATGAGTCAAACTCTTTCTTGTTTGTTAAACATGGTGAGTTGATTACCATTTGTTGTGCAGTACAAGTACTAACACCATGTTTTTCTCTTCAAATCCTTTTATTTATATCATCTTAAGCTTTAAAAACTTTTACTTTATTTTACAAAGGACTTTTACTGGTTTTATGCAGCAAGCAGTACTTTGAGAAAAATACTTATTATTCAAAACAAATCATACCAGTACTTATGCAATATTATTCTTCTAATTTTGTCCACCTGATAAAAAGCTTAATCACCATAAAAGCTACTTCCGTTTCATCTTCAACCTCCATTCCATGATCCAACATCCTGATCATAAGTTCTCTTATCAGAGGATATCTTCTTTCATTTAACATGTGAATCATGGTTCCATCTTCCATCTCAAGTGAATGAACTCCTGATGACTCAAAGAATCTCTATCTTGTTATCTCCCAGTTTTCTTGATCATTCCACAGAGTATCATTACTTGTTTCTTCTATTTCCAAGATGGTTATCGAATCTCCAAGTAAGATTAATCCCACTCCTGTTGCTTCAATATTCTCATAATAAATCTGCACTTGTAAGTATAAGTTGTATAGATCTTCTCTGTCTATTATGTGCAGAACATCCCATAGCATATTAAACACAGTGAAGCTTTCATCTTCTCTGTTGAACATGAGATAATTTCCTTCAGATGATTCAACCACAGAGAATGAGATAATCTTTGACTTCTTTCCAGAGTCTCCTGTTTTCTTGTTCTCAAAATCAACAACTCTGAAATAATTCTTCAGTTCATCAATTGTATCTGAATGTATCATTTTAAGCCTCTTTGACAATTGATCATCCTGAATAGCTTTCTTCCTTTTTAACTTTCTTTTCTCAGCTTGTTCCTTCATTATATCTTCTAATTTCTTTTCCTTATCAGCATCCATGGGCATAAAACTTTCCAACTCTTTCTTAATGGACTCTTGTACACTATCCCACAGTGCTTTTACATCTGGATATCTTAGCCTCTGTAAATTCTTGTATCCTCTTCTCTTCAAGAAGCTAATCATCCAATTTCTCTCTTGAGCAATAGTCATAGGGTTTCTTGTTACAGCAACTGGCTTCCTTATCTCTTCCAAGTATTCTGCATCATACACAGCTTGTTGCTGTCTAGCAATCTCTTTATTCTTTGCTATCTCTATTTCCCTCAGTTGTGCAAGAGTAAACTTCCTCTTTTTCTTCTTGGTCTGCTTCATGATCCCTTTTCCTTTGTCTTTTGGATCTAAAGCTTCAGGTTCAGAAGAAGACTCAGTGACTTGTTGTGCAGGCTCAGAAATATGTATACCTGAAGGTCTATCCAAATTAAGCATTATCTGAGCTATTGTCTCATCCTCACTTGCTGTATGCTCTTTGACTTCTTCTTGCTGAATAGGATTAGAAGGACCAGCTTCATCTTCAAAAGTCTTTGTAGAAGGTCCAGCTGTAGAAGTTCCAATTCCATCAATATCCATTGCAGCAGTACCTTGCACATCAGTACCTTGCATATCAGTACTTTCATCAACAGTACTTTGAACATCAGTACTTTGAATGTGAGTACTTTGAATATTTTCAACTTGTTCTCCAGCTTCTTGCTTATCAACTTCTTCTTGAACAATATTCTCATCCTCATCAATCTTTTTCTCTGGCACAAAATTCAAAGGTTCTTCTGGATAATGCCAAAGATGAGCATCTTCTGAATATTGAACTCCAGCATCATCTTCATTCAAATTATCATCTTGATTCCTCCCCAATTTGAAAGATGATGACTTCTTGTGACTCCTCTTAGATGCTTTCTTGGTGGACTTAGACTTTTTCTTTTGAGATTGTTTCTTTTCTTTCACATAAAGTCTAAAGTTTTTCACAAGTGGCCACACAAACCTCTTCAACCTTCTGAACTTATTTCTCAATCTTTTAATCTCTGCAGCCTGAGTATCCACTACTTTCTTCATCCTCCATAACTCCCTATTCAAAGCATAGTTATCCAAAGGACCCTGAACTCCCTCATCTCCTCCAGGTGTTTGAAACCCACCTGTGGAAGTATAATCATTGGGAGAAGGTACTGGAGTATGCTCTGAAGCAGTACCTTGCAGAGAAGTACTTTGTGGAGAAGTACCTTCAGCAGAAATAGGTTTTTCCCTAGAAACAGATACTGAGGCAGTTCTTTCACTTAAATCATCAGGCTATGGTGAAGCAATAGGTGGTGTAGGAGTATGGACTAAAGCAGAATGCTCAGAATGATCAGATTGGTCAGCATTTTCAGAATTAGCAGAAACACTAGCTTCAGCAACATCATCCCTAACAGCCTGTGCTACCTTTAACATATAAGCATTCAAAGGTGTATTGTTACCCGAAAAAATAATTCCCTTGTGAGACATAAAGGTAAACACCTTAGGTTGAAGCCTAACAGTAGGTATATAATCCTGAGGTTTTGGTATCCCATCAAGTGGATTCTCTAAGAAAAGCTGAACAAATCTAGGATACATCACGAAAGGTGATCCAGCCTTAATGTGAGCAATCATACCATCAAGGATCATGTAAGAAAAATTGAATGGCTGATTGGTAACTAGGCCAACTAAGGCAGAAGCTATGGCATGTCCAAATTGATCCCAAGCAGTACTTTTGGGACTTAAGCAATGAAGCAAAACATGAATAAGATATTTCCAATGAGGACTTACCAAGGCTTTCTGAAAAGTAATCTTGTTCAAAGGACCTTCATACCCAATATCTCTCAGTGCATCCCAAACCTCTTGTTTAGCAAACAAAACAGTGCCTCCCTCATCATCAAACAACAAAACCTCCCTGATTGTTGCTTCAGTAATACGAATGGCTCTTTCAGCAACTGTAGCATTGATAACATCCTCTCCATCTTCTATCTCAGCCCTAGCCGTAGCCCAAAACTCTTGTATCCAAGGACCAATAATCTCTGGATTTACTAAAAGTGAGTAATTGATGGTGGATCAGGTGAGAAAATCAATTATTCCATGAAAATCAATGTTCTTTTGTGTTTTCTCGAGGTTTGCATTCATATTGTGTTTGGTGATGGTTGGTCGGTTTGCCATTGCGAGTATGATTTGAGAAAAAGAATGATAATTGTTTGATGAACTTGGTGGGATTGATTAATGAATACGAGTAGGTAAAGATGAAAAAGATATGTGTAAAGTGGGATAATATACAAAGAATCACGGTGAATTAATTATTTTACCGTTATTTTTGGAAATTATCTTCCCCATATCTTTCGAAAGTTTGTTACCCGCATTTTTGACCATTGGAACAGTATCCTGACACGTCAGCGTACCCTTTAGAGCACCAAGCAGTACTTTCCATACAACATGGAGCAGTACTTTCATTAGTAAAACCAAGCAGTACGTCGGCAAAGTACTTTGTCATCTATAGCGTTGAGTGTTTGACCAAAATATTTGTTGAAAGTCAACCCGAGATAATTAATACTTTTCCAAATTAATTCCCCAAAGCTACCAAGGCAAGTAGAATTGAATGTGTCACACCCCTAAAATCGTGTCCAGCGGAAGCTTACACGTAGCTGGGGTGTAACTCAATTGGTATCCCAAAACAAGTACAAAATGGTTTTCACTTCAATCATTTAGAATAAAATCGTTTAATCAAAAGCATTGAGTTTACATTGTTAAAAGTAGTGCGGAATTAGGCCCTTTAAATAGTTTAAAACGGTCCCCAAATGAATATCAAAGTCTTCTATGACCATGCCTTGCCCTGCCAAGACCTCCAGTAGCGTGCCATTGCTTAATACCTGAAAATACATGCTAAAGTGTCAACACGAGGTTGGTGAGTTCATAGAGTTTAGTGTAAAATGAAATACATTGCATTTAAAGGAAGATTTCCCAGCAAAGGCATCGTAAATCCACTCAGTTCCAAGTCCCGCCATAAGAGACTTGTAACCTGTATGTTTACGACCCACTGCCAAATATGATTTGGTTTATGTAAACAAAAGTAATATGTGGACCAAGATTCAAAGATAAGTGAAATTCAACCAATACATTTGGCTACGTGACCAATTCATTCAGCCATGTGACCCGTACATTCGGTTATGTGACCCGTTCATTCGGTTATGTGACCCGTTCATTTGGTTATGTGACCTGTACATTCGGTTATGTGACCCGTACATTCGGTTATGTGACCCGTTCATTCAGTCACGTATGTACATAGTGGTAAATCCGGTTCATTCGGTTAAGTGTGCATAATAATGGAAAAAGGCTTGGGTCCAAAGGTAAAAGGATTAAGTGTGATACAAATGAATATACACTACATTCGATTGAGTAACGAATTCATAACTGGAGCAAATAAATGTTTGACTAAACATGTAGCATAATCGATTAAATCAAGTATACATTTAAATGAAAATGAGCATGTATTCTCCCCCAAAGAGTTTACCAAAACAATTAAAAGAGTAGGGGCTATGACTCACCTGGTGCGATAGCTACGATGACAAAAATGGATACTCGAAATGAGGCACGATCTCTAACCGCAACCTAATATGAATGATATGATCTAATGTAAGAAATGAAATGATGCTACACATGCAAATACGTATGTTATCGATACCACTCGTGAACTTAAAAATAACGTTTATCGTCGAAAAATACATTTTTGACGTCTCGTTAAGTTAATAAACATTTTTCATGTAAATACGTTGAAACGGTACTCCACGATCCTTGTTTGGTGTTTTATCGGTGAATATAGTATTTTCGTCGTAAAAACAACATTTTCATTACTTGAAAATATGACCAAAATGGCCTCGCAAAACTAGTCGTGAAATAGTGAATATTAAGAGTTAGGAAAGAAGCTCAGCAGTTTTAGGAATATTTTCACCTTATCTAAAAAGTCATAGAACTGAAGTTTGTCCATACGGGTTTCGATCATAAAAAAAAATAGCCGTCAAGTGAGGTGTTTGGGCTGTTTTGGCCAATTCTGGGCAGCTTTCGGGAAAGTTTGGAAGACCATAAGTTATTCGTTATAAATCCTTTTGACAGACGTTTGGATGTTTTGAAAACTAGGCTGGGTGAACTAACTTTTTGTAAATGATGTAAATTTTCAAGAAATGGGTTTATCAATGAGAAAAATGGCTCTCAACCTGGTTAATACTTGGAAAATTTTCTAAGTGTTGGGCTGAAGGAAAATATAAAAATCGTCTAAAATTCAAACGCTTGTATCTTGGTCGTTATAAGCTAGTTTTCTACGTTCTTTATATCACCGGAATCGTATTAATATATACTAATATATTTTCAGTAGGTCGGCTCCTATAGATTACGTCTAACGCCTCTTTTTGTCCGTCTTAATTCGTCCAACAGCAAGTACATTTTCAGAAAATAGTTTTCGTCGTTAAACTTGCAAAAATCATATCTCCTTCGTTATAAACTCGTTTTAATCCGTTCTTTCGCCCATAGCTTCGTTTTTGAAAGTATTTTCTAAATCTATAGCCAAATGCTACCCGGAAACCCCTGAGTTTTCTGTATTTTACAAAAATGGACAGCAACTTTCTAATAGTGGTTAAAATAGACTTTTCTAGTTTAATACTTGTTCAAAACTTAGCCAAACTACTTCAAATCAACTCCACAAGTACCCAATCCTACCATACACCTTCTTAGGGTGTCATGGGGTCCTAAACATCACCTACCTTGGTGGGTTTCATGGGAATAATCATAGAAAAATCAAAAACCCATTATATGTAGTAAAAATCAATTATAGTGGTATGGATCATAATATACTTGCATGTTTTGTCACTAGCTCATAAAAATATATCAAGTAATAGTTTGAAAGAGTAGAAAAATGATTAGTAACTTACTTGTGATGATTATTAAGAGATGGTGATGAAAACCCATTTAATCTTTGTGGTTTTTATTTCAAAACCCAAACTAGATCATTACTAAGACTTGATAAACACCTGGATCTTGAAAAATTAATGATTTCTTCTTGTTGTTGTGTTCATGGTTGATCCATATGGAGAAGAAAAGAGAGAAGAAAAACTTTGCTAGTTGATTTTAAGTGTTGACTAAAAATGAAGTATATGAAATATATTATTGGTGTAGATATTTTAGTATTTGTGATCAAGTATTCTTGGACAAAATGGGGGGCATGGTGGCGTGAAACAAGGAGGGTAGGAAAAGTGTGTGGGCTAATTAAAGCCATTATCTAGTAAGTGCAAGTATTAGTTTGTTTTTGTAGGGTATTAGGTGTTACCGGGTACCGAGTTAACTAAAAATAAATCGCGACGAGTTAGAATAAAATATGACGAAGTTGTAAAAATCATGAAATTACATTCCTGATGAGAATCGGGTGTTAAAATAATTATCGGGTTAAAATATCGCAAACCGACGTAGTTATAAGCTCCGACCGTAAAATGTAGCAATTGATTTGAAAACACCGGGTAAACTAATAATATAATTTTTATATTATTATAATGAGTGTGAAAATATGTTAGGATCATAGTCGGGAGTATTGGGTATACTTTAGTAGTAAAAACTGAGTGGGAACGTTAATTACAAATTAAGCATACGTAAATTGAAATAATGCGTATCCGTGCATTATATAAAGAGTTGATGACGTTACAGATGATATGTAGACTATTCTAGTCTATATGATGTGTCCCTAATGTTGATGCATGAATTCGCAACTAAACCTAACTGGTTACGCGAATTTGAATACCCGTAAACTAGATTTACAAAATGGTGAACGACAATCATGAATAGTGATTTCCCTCCGGGAATGAATAGTGTCATATGAATAGTAAAATTTTCAAACACTTCTCGGAATCTCAAACTAACTCCGAAAACAATGAATAGTAAAATGATGAATAGTGATCGGTGAAAAGTAACTTCTCTGAGATGAATAATGAAATTTCGACGTTTGAAAAAGGACCTGAAATTACGAGTTGTGACATTCTTCCCCTCTAACAGGAACTTCGTCCCGAAGTTCAGTTTATGTTGGTGTCTGAAGTTTACTTGGTGAAAAGATGATGATATTTATCGTGTAAGCTATTGAGCTCTAACAAGGTTCAAGTCTGACGGCCACTAGGCCTACTCTGTCTGAAATATTAAATGGTCCAATGTATATCGGGTTTAACTTCCCGAATTTTTTTCTGAATGGTATCATGCCTTTCCTAGGCAGAACTTTCAACATGACCCTGCCACCAACTTGGAATTCTAAGGGTTTACATCTTATCAACCTTGTAACTGATTCTTGATTTGTAGGAAATTCCTGGTTATTTCATGAATGCTTACTGGACTAGTAAGTTGGGCTTTTCCAAATTTCAATCCGTCAATGGATGTTGGCACTTCGACCATAGAGTGCCTCAATTGGTGTAGTCTCTATGCTCGTGCGGTAACTATGGTTGTAAAGGAATATGATTTATGGCAAATGGTTAGTCCAACCATTTCTAGAGTCAATCACTCATGCTCTGAGCATATCTCCCTATGTTTGAATCGTTCTCTAATTTCTAACCATTGGTCTGCAGATGATAGGTGGTGTGGTTCCAAAGGAATCTTAATGAAATTGCTAGGAGTTTGAGGTGAATCAAATTCCTCTATTAGGAATAATTAAAATGGGTATCATGAATCTTGTTTTGAAAGACTTACAAGGTTAAGTCCGTCAAAGGGTGTTATTGGAAAGAATAGATTAGGATAAGGTTGTGATTTCTCCGCAGGAATGTCATGAATTGAGTCTCTCTCCACCTACGGTGCTTAGTCCCCACTACTAAGATTTTCCCCAAGCTCTATGTCGTTAATTCACAAACTCCTAAGTGTATAAGTGATGTAATATAGTGATTGATTTTCAAAGTTTGTTTTGAGATTGTGTGTTTTGTTCATAAACCTTCCCTGAATAACTGAATTTACAACTTTAAGGAAATGGCTTTCCAAGTAATTGATGTTTCAAAATTTAATTGTTATGCAAAATAGGACAATTTTCAACATAAGGTGGATAATATAGTTTACCAAAAGATCGATAACATTCAATAGTTTTGTAAAAGATTAACCAAAAGGAATTTGCTTGTCAAAATAAGTGCCTCAGAAAAGTATTTCTTACAAGATATATGTTTTGTATAACGGTAGTTTGGAGTCCATTTAAAAGTGAAAGTATTAAGAGGATAAAATAGCCAGGTAGGTATGTCTGCACTAATGCATAGGTGTCTAACACGTTTGAATAATGTCTATTGGCGAGGTCATGTTCAATTGATGGTTCTATAGTCTTGGATAGAAGGTTGGATCTATCTCTATAGTGTTGCTTAGTGAGCACTCGTATCTAAACGAATCTTATAATTCAGTCCAGCTAATACTTTCCAGATGATGGAATTTTTGGTGATCAGGCCAGTGATAGTGGTTCGAATAGTTTTGTATTATCTTGAGATTTCTGTTGAGTTTTGAATGGTCTTAATGTACCAAGGGATCCTTCTAATAGATGGTATGGAAAGTATTTCCTAGGGAGGTCATTGATAATATCCGCTTATCAATATTGGGAGTAGTGAGTGATGAGTGACATAGGAATCTATAGAGTGTTAGCTAATTCTTTATATATATATGGGGATGGGGAAAGGAAATGATAGTGATGGTGAGAAGGGAAGAGACTGTGACAACTACAACATAATAAGATTGTGATGAAAGAAAATACTGTGATGTAAGTGTATCGTGCATAGACGTAAATGTCCATGAGATGAAATGACCAGTTGACGTGCCTCCAATCGGTGGTTCACGAAATGATGAAAAGTATGAATGTTCTGACAACGAGTGTTTACACAGACATAAATGAAACATTTGGAAATTGAGTAGAGGATTCAATCCAGACAGAATTTTATTATAACCATTCTCAGTGTTGCAAAATTCATTTCTGAGTCGGATATAGGTGGTCAGCCTATGTCCTACTGTCCCGGGTCGAATATAAATGACCAGTCTATATTCTACCGAGGTTCCATGAATTTTGAAATACTCAGCTCAGTTATACTAATACCATGTCCTTCACAAATACCAAGACGTTTTGAAAGACAAAAACAAGTGACCAAACTCGAGGTCAAATGATAAAACTTTGCAAGGAGAAACATAACAGGGTGACATATATGATACGTGAGCATGCTTATATGAAAGACAATTATAGTAATCAACTATAATAAATGAATATAATATACCAGATAATGAGACACAATTCTCATCACCTATGTCAGCAACTAACCACAAATGAGGCTTCAGCTTGGCAGGCAGGCACGTGACGGTCATAGGGTTAAGTTTTCGTGAAAGTAGCTATAGTCTAGGTTTTAAAAACACTCAGTTCGCTATAGCCAAAGCTCTGATGCCAATCTGTCACACCCCCAAAATTGGGTCCAGCGGAAGCTTACACGTAGCTGGGGTGTAACTCAATTGGTATCCCAAAACAAGTACAAAATGGTTTTCACTTCAATCATTTAGAATAAAATCGTTTAATCAAAAGCATTGAGTTTACATTGTTAAAAGTAGTGCGGAATTAGGCCCTTTAAATAGTTTAAAACGGTCCCCAAATGAATATCAAAGTCTTCTATGACCATGCCATGCCTTGCCAAGACCTCCAGTAGCGTGTCATTGCTTAATACCTGAAAATACATGCTAAAGTGTCAACACGAGGTTGGTGAGTTCATAGAGTTTAGTGTAAAATGAAATACATTGCATTTAAAGGAAGATTTCCCAGCAAAGGCATCGTAAATCCACTCAGTTCCAAGTCCCGCCATAAGAGACTTGTAACCTGTGTGTTTACGACCCACTGCCAAATATGATTTGGTTTATGTAAACAAAAGTAATATGTGGACCAAGATTCAAAGATAAGTGAAATTCAACCAATACATTTGGCTACGTGACCAATTCATTTGGCTATGTGACTTGTACATTCGGTTATGTGACCCGTACATTCGGTTATGTGACCCGTTCATTCAGTCATGTATGTACATAGTGGTAAATCCGGTTCATTCGGTTAAGTGTGCATAATAATGGAAAAAGGCTTGGGTCCAAAGGTAAAAGGATTAAGTGTGATGCAAATGAATATACACTACATTCGATTGAGTAACGAATTCATAACTGGAGCAAATAAATGTTTGACTTAACATGTAGCATAATCGATTAAATCAAGTATACATTTAGATGAAAACGAGCATGTATTCTCCCCCAAAGAGTTTACCAAAACAATTAAAAGAGTATGGGCTATGACTCACCTAGTGCGATAGCTACGATGACAAAAGTGGATACTCGAAATGAGGCACGATCTCTAACCGCAACCTAATATGAATGATATGATCTAATGTAAGAAATGAAATGATGCTACACATGCAAATACGTATGTTATCGATACCACTCGTGAACTTAAAAATAACGTTTATCGTCGAAAAATACATTTTTGATGTCTCGTTAAGTTAATAAACACTTTTCATGTAAATACGTTGAAACGGTACTCCACGATCCTTGTTTGGTGTTTTATCGGTGAATATAGTATTTTCGTCGTAAAAACAACATTTTCATTACTTGAAAATATGACCAAAATGGCCTCGCAAAACTAGTCGTGAAATAGTGAATATTAAGAGTTAGGAAAGAAGCTCAGCAGTTTTAGGAATATTTTCACCTTATCTAAAAAGTCATAGAACTGAAGTTTGTCCATACGGGTTTCGATCATAAAAAAAAATAGCCGTCAAGTGAGGTGTTTGGGCTGTTTTGGCCAATTCTGGGCAGCTTTCGGGAAAGTTTGGAAGACCATAAGTTATTCGTTATAAATCCTTTTGACAGACGTTTGGATGTTTTGAAAACTAGGCTGGGTGAACTAACTTTTTGTAAATGATGTAAATTTTCCAGAAATAGGTTTATCAATGAGAAAAATGGCTCTCAAGCTGGTTATTTGGCAAAATGGTTAATACTTGGAAAATTTTCTAAGTGTTGGGCTGAAGGAAAATATAAAAATCGTCTAAAATTCAAACGCTTGTATCTTGGTCGTTATAAGCTAGTTTTCTACGTTCTTTATATCACCGGAATCGTATTAATATATACTAATATATTTTCAGTAGGTCGGCTCCTATAGATTACGTCTAACGCCTCTTTTTGTCCGTCAAAATTCGTCCAACAGCAAGTACAATTTCAGAAAATAGTTTTCGTCGTTAAACTTGCAAAAATCATATCTCCTTCGTTATAAACTCGTTTTAATCCGTTCTTTCGCCCATAGCTTCGTTTTTTAAAGTATTTTCTAAATCTATAGCCCAATGCTACCCAGAAGCCCCTGAGTTTTCTGTATTTTACAAAAATGGACAGCAACTTTCTAATAGTGGCTAAAATAGACTTTTCTAGTTTAATACTTGTTCAAAACTTAACTAAACTACTTCAAATCAACTCCACAAGTACCCAATCCTACCATACACCTTCTTAGGGTGTCATGGGGTCCTAAACATCACCTACCTTGGTGGGTTTCATGGGAATAATCATAGAAAATTCAAAAACCCATTATATGTAGTAAAAATCAATTATAGTGGTATGGATCATAATATACTTGCATGTTTTGTCACTAGCTCATAAAAATACATCAAGTAGTAGTTTGAAAGAGTAGAAAAATGATTAGTAACTTACTTGTGATGATTATTAAGAGATGGTGATGAAAACCCATTTAATCTTTGTGGTTTTTATTTTAAAACCCAAACTAGATCATTACTAAGACTTGATAAACACTTGGATCTTGAAAAATTAATGATTTCTTCTTATTGTTGTGTTCATGGCTGATCCATATGGAGAAGAAAAGAGAGAAGAGAAACTTTGCTAGTTGATTTTAAGTGTTGACTAAAAATGAAGTATATGAAATATATTATTGGTGTAGATATTTTAGTATTTGTGATCAAGTATTCTTGGACAAAATGGGGGGCATGGTGGCGTGAAACAAGGAGGGTAGGAAAAGTGTGTGGGCTAATTAAAGCCATTGTCTAGTAAGTGCAACTATTAGTTTGTTTTTGTAGGGTATTAGGTGTTACCGGGTACCGAGTTAACTAAAAATAAATCGCGACGAGTTAAAATAAAATATGACGAAGTTGTAAAAATCATGAAATTACATTCCTGATGAGAATCGGGTGTTAAAATAATTATCGGGTTGAAATATCGCAAACCGACGGAGTTATAAGCTCCGACCGTAAAATGTAGCAATTGATTTGAAAACACCGGGTAAACTAATAATATAATTTTTATATTATTATAATGAGTGTGAAAATATGTTAGGATCATAGTCGGGAGTATTGGGTATACTTTAGTAGTAAAAACTGAGTGGTAACGTTAATTACAAATTAAGCATACGTAAATTGAAATAATGCGTATCCGTGCATTATATTAAGAGCTGATGACGTTACAGATGATATGTAGACTATTCTAGTCTATATGATGTGTCCCTAATGTTGATGCATGAATTCACATCTAAACCTAATTGGTTACGCGAATTTGAATACCCGTAAACTAGATTTACGAAATTGGGAACGACAATCGTGAATAGTGATTTCCCTCCAGGAATGAATAGTGTCATATGAATAGTAAAATTTTCAAACACTTCTCAAAATCTCAAACTAACTCCGAAAATGATGAATAGTGATTGGTGAATAGTAATTTTCTGAGATGAATAATGAAATTTTGACGTTTGAAAAAGGACCTGAAATTACGAGTTGTGACAGAATGAGCATCATTAATATCCCTTATAACTTTCTTGCCTATAAAAGAAACTTTCCACCAACATATCTCTTCATCGACACTTGTAATACTCTCACAAAAACCCTAATCAACAACATGAGCCACTTCCCTTTGGTGTACATCTCATCTGATTCTGATGGCTCCACTGATTCAGAGATCATTTATTACTCTGATTCTGACTTTGATGATGATGCAGGATGGAGTGGCTACTTTCCTCCTAGTGTAGCAAGCTCTACCATCACTGATGTAGCAAGCTCTACCAATCCAAAACCTAAGAAAAAGGTGTTTGTCCCTGCTCCAGCTACTTCATTAGCAAATGAACTCCCACAGGCCTTGACACGGGCTCTTGAATCAGCCATAAAGAACATGAAGTGGCCTGCTCCAAGAAAAGAGAGACCTCCCAAGCAACTACTTGGCCTGGCTTGCCCAAGGAAGCAAGCTTCTTTTGATGGCAAAAGAAAGACTGCTCAGAAGGGAAAGCAGAGCTATCAAGGAAAAGGAAAAAAAAAAAAAAAAAAAAAAAAAAAAAAAAAAAAAAAAAAAACATATTCGTAAGATAGCACATGTATGATAAATCTTGTCCGAATATGTTTAATTTTATGCACCACTATATACATTGAAGAAATAACAATTATTTGAAAAGTTTGAAACAGAAGAGTTAGTCATCAAATGCTCCTATTGACTCGGCAACTTCTGTGCCATATCTCCTTTATATTTGCCTTCACTTTGTTCTCTCTCAAACCGTATACAAACTTCAAACTTTACACACAAAACCCTAGCAAATAATACAAAGTCGGCAACTTGTTCTTGTCATTCTTCGAGTGGTGCAAGGTAGTACGTTGGAGGTTTTTATTGGCTAGGTCGTGGGCAGTTTCAAAAGGGCCTAACAGGTGGTTGATCGTGGTGATATTGGGTTCGAAGGTTTTGGTGTTGGTTCAATAAGGTTCTGGTCTTGGTATTGTTTTGTCACTGTTCCATTCGTCCTATCGTCCTAGAGGTATTCTCATTGTCCTCCCTTGTTTGTTTTGGTCATACGACACACATATATAATTATAAGCTAACGATAAAACGGGATAAACGATCATGACTGTAGTATAAGTATTAAGGGGTGGTCTCATGAATCTGTTATATGAATAGCTTATATAAGTGACACATGAAATAAAAGATGAAACACATATGTCGATCTCTATTCTGTTTGTTTTTCGAATACGGTTAATGTGCCTCCTTGGTATTTTCAGTTGAACATGCCTGCGATATGTGGCTATAGATACGAATTTGAAACTAAAGGGTAACCTAAATCATCATCATGTTAAGTCAAATACATGCATGACCTGTTTTAAATCATGAAGATGGAAAGTTATATGTGTCAAGATAGGCAGGAATACATAACGTATATTAAAACATATTGTGTGAGTGTGATTGTCATGTGGTTATATAAGAAGGACACGCATGTTATACAAATAAAACGTCTTTGTGGTGTGTACGTATGAGTTTTGGATGTATGTTGTGTCGTGTATACCTATGAGTCGTATAACATGTTAGTTTTCGACGTATGATATGAATTTATCTCATAAAGCATGGATCAGTTATATATAAAATATGCATGTACAATATTATACAATGGAATTCTAATCTAAAATGGGGTTGAATGTGTAGTCTGTTCTTGTCAATGTCTTTATTCAGCCCATGTTCTAAATATACTAAAATCTAGCCATGCACCAATCACTAATTTGATATTAATATGATACGTAACACAATAGAAGTTTTGGCAAACAATGAAGTTATGTATTATGCATGAGTTGTACGTGGGAGTTGTGGGCTAAGTCTCGACATTTAACTTGTTTCTGAGTCATGTGTTTATGGCTACGTGTGTCGCGGGATATAACAACTTGGTGTCGCGTATTCAGTCTCATATATCGACCCTTATGTTCATATCGCATGCACGGTTTTGAATCACACATAACAGGAAGAAAAAGATAAAGGTGGCGATATGATTTTTGTATCACAAGGGTCGAATCGTTATATAATAAACTAAAAGGGTTAATTCGTAAAAAGAATTAGACTTATTATATTTACACTTTATACCCTAAACTTTATTATATTTACATTTGTGACTCTAAACTTGGTAATATTGACATAATTAACCCTAAACTATTATATTGGTCATTTTAACCTTAGATATTATTAATCGTCTATTATAACCTTAAAGTATTAAATTATTAAATCGGAAAACTTACTATAAATGGAAAACTATTGTATTTGGCAAGTTACTAAAAATGGAAAGTTCTAAAAATAGAAAGTAACCTAAAATGAGTAATCTGATTTAAAATGAGCTTATAAATAATGAGACGATCATTAATTCGTGTAGATTCGCTGAAGAAGGAGTAACTCCTGATACTTGTGTTTTGGATATGTTTTCGTTGCGGTTAAGGTAGGGACTTCTCATGACTTTCTTTCGATCCTCGACACTGCTAAGGTTCCCTTTAGTTATGCCATTGCTATGTTCCCCATTTGATATGATTGATATGATCCATTTGATATGATTCGTTGATATGATCTATTTGATATGAGCCTTGCTATGATACATCTGATTTGATTCTGATTTGCTATCCAATTTGATTATGATTATGTGATTGCGAGATTCTATTATATTATGCTCTGGGAGCATTTTATTCTGTCATGCTCTGGGAGCATTTTGTTATGGATAGCCTTGCTTTGTTTGTTCTGATATGTTCTGTTCTGATGCCCGAGTTTTTAGTCTACTCATGGAGGTACCATGGGCGTGTCATTGCGGCACCAATGGCATGACACTATCTGGGGCGGTGTGATTAGTCCCCGGCATCCCCGTCTGATTATGATATGATATGAGATCTCTTGGCCACTTTGTATATAATTTGTTTATGGGGGCGTATGGATGCATCCTAGGATTTGTTTTGATATGATATGATACGATTTGGTTTGGTGACTGGTTGTACGTGCCTTATACCCCTTTCACGTCTGGTACATTGGAGTTAGCTACTCTATGTACACCCTATGAATTGACGGATATGTGATTATGTGATTTGAGACCTATTCGAGTATCTCGTTAGGTCGGCTCGTGCCTTTCCTATGTTTCGTGTATCTATTCGAGTATCTCGTTAGACAAGCCTTTGTTGATACGTGCTCTTTGATTCTGGTTACTATATAGTTCATATTATCACTTGACTCTTCATACTCATTATTCATTTGACTTATGATATTTGTTCAGTTATCGTTGATCTCTTATTCATTTGACAGATGATATTCTTTTCAGCAGGAGCTTATTATTTCTTTTTCATATACTTATATACGTTTTGATTATCCGTTTATTTTGTGATATATCTGTTCACTAGGCTTTTTAAGCTCAACCGCATTTCTTTTCCTGCGGCAGGTTTTAGGTTGGAAGCTGGGTTGAGTGAAGAGTACATAGGAGCTCTTAGTGGACTACCTTGAGGATTAGAGGCCCATTTGCATCTTGATTAGACTTGGATAGGATTTAGCTTGGATTTGTATTACATACTGTATAGAGTTAGCATTTCATTTGTTTCCTTAGAATACCTTTGTAATTGTTATGTTTATAAGTCTTCCGCTTGCGTTGTATGTTCTGATTTGGCACCATAATGTGACATTTTGACCCATGTGGGGTTGGGGTGTTACAATGGTTGTCTGTATCACTTGGACTGATGAATGTAACCCCTTTGTAAATAATGAATAAAGATCTTTTCTTTCGAATGATACATGTAGCCTCCCCTCAATTAATGACTAACTACTAATGCCTCCCCTCAAAAATAGCTTAATTATTAATCATACCAATACTCACAACTAAAAAGGTAAATCTTGAAACATCAAAGCCCTTCGTGAGTAAATCTGCTACATTATCATCTGTATGGACTTTAACCACATTGATAAGCCTATGCTCATAGCAATCTCTGATAAAATGATGTCTAATCTGAATGTGCTTTGTTTTGGAGTGATAAACTGGATTCTTCACAATACAAATCGTACTCTCATTATCAATGTTGATAGGAGTGTTCTTGAAGTTGAATCCATAATCCAAAAGCTGATTTTGCAACCAAAGTACTTGTGCACAACAACTTGCAGCAGCTACATATTCTGCTTCTGTGGAAGATGTTCCAATTCATCATCAGTATCTTCTAAGGCAGACATGGCTGGATCATTTAAATCATCAGCATTCTTCCAATTTGAAGTATCTAAGACTTGAGAAGTACTTTCAAATAGATCAGCAATACTTTGGGGCAAAGTACTGTCAGTGCCTTTAGCCTTCTTCTTTTCTGCTTCATAAGCTCTCCTTTGATCATCTTCATAGGACTTAGCAATTGTTTCTTGAAGAAGCATCCTATTAAGTTCATCTTGGATAGCTTAGTCTTCATCAGATACTATGGTCTTTGGTGGAATAGTACTTTGTGGATCAACAGTACCTTGAGGTGCAGCAGTACTTTTCTTTTCATCATTGGGTACTTCATCAGAATCATCTTCAGATCTTATGTTAACTCCATGAACAATGTATTGTGTTTCCTCTTCATTGTGAACAACTTGATTTTCTTCTCTTACAGGTACATAGTTCATGGATGAGGCCATTAAATCAAGATCAAACATCCAATCAGGACCCTTACCTTTTTGATTTTCTTGTTCTTCTAAAAAATCAACATGAAGACATTCTTGAACCTTCTTGGTAGCCCTGTTGTACACTCTGAATCCTTTGCTACTGGTGCAACAACCCAATAAGTATCCTTCATCAGATTTACCATCAAATTTTCCCAAATTGTCAGCAATGTTCAAGATAGTCAGAGGACATCCAAAAGGTTTCATAAACTTAATGTTTGGCTTCTTTCCCATGAGTAATTCATAAGGTGTCTTCATTTGAGGTTTTGTCACTGATACTCTATTCAGCACATAACAAGCAGCACTTACAGCTTCAGCCCAAAATGGAACAGGTAATTGGGAGTCTGCAAGCATTGTCCTTGCTGCTTCTATCAAAGTTCTGTTCTTCCTTTCTGCAACTCCATTCTGCTGAGGAGTTCTAGCAATACTGAGTTCTCTTTTAATTCCTTTCTTAGCACAAAATTCATCCATAAGCTGATTCTTGAATTCAGTCCCATTATCACATCTAATGCCTCTAACCTTGAGTCTTAACTGATTTTCAAGTCCTATTATAAGATCATGAATAGCATCAAAAGTTTCATCTTTGAATCCCAAGAAAAAGACCCAACTAAATCTGCTACAATCATCTGTTATAACCAAACAGTACTTCTTCTTGTTTAAACTAACAACTAAAACAGGTCCAAACAGATCCATATGCAGCAACTCCAAAGGCTCCCTAATAGTTCTTTCTTCAACCTTTTTACATGAAGCCTTGTGTTGTTTACCCTTCTTGCAAGCCAGACATGAATGATCAAGTTTGAATGTTTTAGAAGGTAAACCTCTAACTAAATTTCCTTTGACCAGCTTGTTGATGTTTTTGAAATTCACATGCCCTAGTCTTCTGTGCCATTGATGTGCTTCCTCCATTGTGGCCCTTGCAATCAAGCATGTTGCTCTTTCAGCAGAATTGATGTTCTTCAAGTCTATGCTATACACATCATTGGTTCATGGTGCTCTCAGCATCACCAAGTTTTCATCTTCTAATCTAAACTCAGGGGAGAGAATAATACATTCTGTGTAAAGAAACAACACAGGGTACTTCTTGTCACAGATCTGAAAGACTGACAAAAGGTTGAATTTAAGCTCCTTCACATATCTGACATTCTCAGAATCAATAGATCCTGCTTTAATGGTTCCTTTGCCAATGATTCTCCCTCCATCAGGATCATTCCCAAATGCAACTCTTCTTCCAAAATAAGCCTTAAATCTGACAAGAGCTCATTTTCTCCTGTCATACTTCCAGAGCAACCACTGGTAGCGTGGGAATTGCACCAGGCTTTACCTCTCGAGGGATCTCGAGAAGCTTACAACCCCCACCAGGCAGTGTACCTGATCGATGTAGTATAGTATAATGACAAGTACCGGGGGATTGATCGTTCAGCTAGGAATAGTGTCGCTAGGATTAGAAAACCTAAAGATTAAGTCTATAGATGAAGGATGATTATTTTTGTATTTTTATATTTTTTTAGAAAGCAAATTAAAATCTCGGGTTTGAAGGATATAGGCGGAATTAGTTGCTAGTCAACTAACCCAATACAAAGATGCAATCAAAATAAAATACTAAAAATGAAATTAAACTATATTAAACTAGAGTTGTGAGCAATAAGTGGGAGAAATGTGTTTACTTAGATTTCACTACTCCCTAGATATCTTTTACACGTTAATTACTTGTTATAGTTGCGTGGATGACGGATTGTATTCCTTAATACCATTCATGGGGTGGCGTACTTACTTCCCCAATCCTATGAGTGCCTACTTCACTCCTATGTCGAGCCAGCTAAGAAGCTCCTAACATGGGATCATTAGAATTTACACATGCATTAAATACAACCAATAAAACCTAGTACACATCGGTTCATGTTTCCTAAGACGTTCAAGCATGTTACCAATTGGAGATCTGCCAGTTTTCTTAAGCCTAACATTGAAATCATTCATCCAATACAACCATAAACAAGTAATCAACACATAATTAACATATAGGTTTCATTAGATCTAAGCAAACACAAGATAGATCTAGCCTAGCATGGTGGAATCAAGACAAGCACAAGATATAGACAACCAACACATAGACATATTGATTGAATTAAGAGAAGACTTATCTCAATAGCACATGAAAGGATTCAAGGGCTGAAAACCCTTGAAAAAGCTGTAAAATACGTACAAGGTTCGGCCTTAGGGTTTCTCCACACTAGTTCCTCTCAATGAATGAAAAATAGAAAACTATATATAGATTTTAGAAGGTGACGGCGTCAAGAACAAATGTCTGACGCCGTCATCTCGCCGCCAAATAGTTCCTCGGACTGCCTAGATCTGGGTCTGACGCCGTCATGTGTACACCTTATGCAGGCCGTCATGAATTTAACTCTTGACGCTCTTCTTGTGACGCCTTCAGGTTTCTTCTGGGTCGTCATGGATTTTACTCTTGACGCCGTCAAATATTTCCTCTTGACGCTGTCATACACTGTTCTCAACATGGAAAATTAAGTCTTTGGCGTTTTCTTCACTTTTATGCTCCAAAAACGTCCGAATTGCTTCTTTTTCCAGATTTCACTCCCAAAGTACCTAAAATCACAAAAGGAACGATTTAGGGTAATATTTGATCAAATAAATTCAATTCCGGGCTTAAATGACCCCCTAAAAGTGGTTCATTTTTCGCCTCATCATATACCCTTACACTTGAGATTTGCTTGTCCTCAAGCAAATGCGTTTTTATTCTAGTCAAAATACAAGTTAGGGGTCATTTAACACTAATATAAAAGTAATTACAACAAATAATCATTCCACTAAAGACCAAAGACAAGCACGAAGGTCATACACAAGCACCTCACAAATAGTGTTTAGATACTCACATCTCTCGGGTGTAATAAAGTATAAATTACAATATGGAAACGGAAGATATCTCTCACTACCTGTCATAGCAAAATAGATTACCATAGGCTTGGGAAAGGATCAAACCTCCACCACATGGCGTAAGCACCTAGGATAAACTATCAAAGAGGTCTTTTAAAGGGTTGTAACGTTAGGTGTAGGGATATGAAATACACGGTTTTGTTGGATATAGGCAGTCTTTACTGGTGGCGAGTTAACAATCTTGGTTAATTACATGTACAATATGGCGTTGCTAAGCCAAGACTAGACTCGACTTAAGCTAATAAATCAAAAATAACAAAAACATAGAACAAACATAGAATAAAAAGGGATGGTAGTCCGTATGTTTTTTTTCTCTTTTCATTTTCTATATATATATATATATATATATATATATATATATATATATATATATATATATATATATATATATATATATATATATATATATATATATATTTTATGCATACATTCTTACCCTACCATCCAAAATAATACATCATAGGGAATGAAAATTCCCCTTACACTTGAATTTTTACATACTTTACAATAAACTAATCTAATGACTCGAATTAAGATAATCAAAACACTTGGAGTACTTTTAAGATTAACGCACATACGGGGGTAATAATATGATGTTCTTCCCCATTACTCCATAAATAAGTACTTTACCCATGAGTCCCAATCGTTCCAAAACAATATGTACAAGGATATGACTCGACTTAGCAACCATGTAATCAATTAGATAGTTAACTTAGGGTTTAACAAATAACAATAATGCACTAAAGATGAGTGCATACACGGAAGGCTAAGGCGATTTGGGTGTACATTTAAGTGGGGTGTAACAAATTTTTCCTTTAAGTAAAATGCTTAAAGTTAGAAACGAAAAGATAGGCTCGGAGGGGTGTACTAGGGGTATCGTGTACTAAAAATGAGTACAACACTAAGGTGTGGGAAAAATTAATTGACTTAACTAGCCAAGTAATATGACTTAAATGGTCAAGTAATTATAATACGGGTTTAACACAAGGGTGATCCTAATGCCTCTTATCATGTAGTAAATCCTACTACACGAATGTAGTCTCACTAGCGGTCTCGGGATGCATCACTAACGCAAGATCTAGAATCTAAATGCTACCGGTACACTCATAAGCACTAATAGTAAATGTTTTTCCTATCAAATCTAAAGGCGAACCTCACATATTTGGGTGGAAAATTTTTCTGAATGATACGGTTATGTGCTAGTCATACAATCTCTTATCCATGAGACGCTTGCTATGGCTAAAGTTTCACTCCTAAATGTTGTAAAAAAATTTAAATTTGGCGCTAAAATTGCACTAACAAGTATTTCTCATAGTTTTATTACACATCTACTATCAAACAAACAAACTCAAGCGAAAGTGTATTGTAAGGTATCATCATTTTACCCTCCCCTTACACTTAAGATGAACATTGTCCCCAATGTTTAAGTAAAGAATGTAAAAGTGAAATAAGTAAAAAGAATGAAATCAAATACTCCCCTGATTCGCTCGGTATGGATAATAAGGTGGCCAGGTTAGATCTTCCTCCAAGAAAATGAACAATCAAAGCTTCCCTTCCAGAAAAATAAATCATCTTCTTGTCATACATAACCTGTAAATCCTGAGAATAGAGACAAGGCAACCTCGCATAAGATCGGCGGCAATCTACATATATTATTAAATCCTAGAAAACAAAATAAGATATACTGCTTGTGGAATGAAGTTTGCAGATTTCCTGGAGATTATAAAACTAATAATTCAACAAAAACTTTAAGACTCCGTTAGAAAAACAAAACCGGTAAAATTTCCAGATTTTTACACGTGACGCCGTCAAGAGTAAACTCGTGACGCCGTCAGAAGTGACCTGCAGAAATTCTTATGTTAAGTTTCCGGTAAATTTCTGGAAAAACTTGGTCCTACTTCCTAGAAAATCCTGCAAAACATCATTATGACTCGATACAAGCATTTGACTCTAACAAATACGAATATACATGTTCATTTAATATTGTGGAGAATCATGATCAGTTTGTTTCTTAAAAACATATTTGGGGTTTCCCCTTATACTTATCTTTTGCAAAAATACCTTTGGGTGAAGTTAAGACTAGGCCAAAACAACAAAGTAAAGTATTTCCACTATTTAGTTTAGAAACATGATCTACCAACAATAAAAATAAAGCATGCATACGGAAGCAAATAACAAACAAACAAAAATAAAAATTCACACAAAATCATGGGTTGCCTCCCAAGAAGTGCTTTTCTTTATTTACGAGTCTTGTAGCTAGACTCAAGGTCGTGGGTTACTACGTGACCTCATTGTTGGTTTCATTCTCTAGGTCGTCTTCTAAACCAGTTTTGTACTCCAGACCTAATTGCAAGCATTCTTTGTAGAAACCAAGCATCCTATTCTTCACATACTCTACTCCTCTACGTCTATCCTCATCATTCCTATAGTAAGCTGCTTGTTTGTGTTCCTTTTCTATGTTAGAGAGGAGGCGGTATTGCTCAATCTTGTAGGGCATTTGGTAGGTAATCTCATCATTCTCTTTCTTGAATCTCACTATCCCTAAAGTCGGATCATAACTCATCCTAGTGGCCTCAACAAATGGTTTTTCGAATATTATTTGGCTTAGGCAATCATCTATCACCGGACGAGTGTCTTCTACTATCATAAAATCGATCTCATAGGTGAAATTACCTATGATCACATGCAATCCCTTCACTCTTCCTACAAAATTACTTATCAAATTCTTATTGGGCATCATCCTATAATCAAGTTGTTTCTTCATCACCCAATTGTAGTAAGTCCTAGTCATGATGTTTATAGGAGATCTAGGATCGATGTAAGCTTTCCATATATGCATATGCCCGATGTTGCATGGTATGTTGATGTTAGAGGGGTCTCCCATTTTGATAAGGGGTGTGCCAAGGATATATGGTCTCTCGGGACTATCGAATAAATCCTTATGGTATTCCCGTTCTTCCTTGGTGGGCAACTCATCAAAGTGCTTTTCTATAGTCTCTACCTCCTCTAATTCCTCTCCCCTATTAACCTCAACTTCCCTACTTTCATCCCTAGTCTCGGTTTCTACTCCAACTTCATCCTTGTCATTTTCCTCTATCTCCTTATCTATTGGCTTAATGGTGACAACATTGACAAAGTGGACATGTTTGGATGATGAGGGGTCCTTAATTTGGATTCCGTTATTGGCATCCCTAGTGTCCTTCCTAGGTGTGGTTAACGCTTGGTTGTTGAGGGCCTTCAACAAGTTGTCTATCTTGTTGGTCATCTCCGTTTGTTGTTGGTTGAATTCGGTTTCAAACCTAGCTATGCGAGCTTCTTGAGATGTGATGAGTGTGTAAATACTCATCATTTTTACCAAATCTGAACTGCCAAAACATCCAAAAACACTCAATAATGAATCAAAATAGTGAAAATATCCCAGGAAAGTGTTTTACATGTTTCAAATGCAAAAATACCAAAAACAGATGAAAAACACATAAAGTTTGCATAATTGGCAGTTTCAGTCCCCCAACTTTCAAAAGTTGTCAAATCTAGTCCCTGGAAGTTTAAAATGAAAGAAAAGTCAACCCAAGGCAAAGAAAAGTCAAAAGTTATCAAAATAAGTCCTTGGGTGATAAAGTTTGAGAAAATTACACTTTTACCCCTCAAAATCCAAAATTGGCAAAACAGGTCCCTGGAGTTTGTGAAATTGGCAGATTTGATCCCTGAGGTTTAAAATAATACTTGTGGTCCTTGTGCTAATGTTTAAATGCAGGATTGGTCCTTATGTGAATTTTGGGAAAAGTTTCATGACAGGTCCCTGAAGTTTGGGAAGTTGACAGATTTAGTCCCTGGGGTTTTAAAAGAGAAAAATTCAAAAATAAACCTCACACTATTCATTATTGGCAGTTTATATCCTTGGAAACAAAATTAGAAAATGCCAAAAACCAACCCCAAACTTTCCCATAATTACACATTTAGTCCTTATGATTAAATCCTAGTTAAAACCTAACCGGACCCAAAATTAAACTTAAACCAAATCCAATTCCAATCCAAACTAAACCCAGTTACAACCATTAGCCCACCCAAGCCCAAAAGATAACTCAGCCCAGTCCACCTTACCTCTTTGACCCGACCCACTCTTTGACTTCGGTCAACAAACCACCAAACCACCCTCCTTCTCCCCCAAAACCACCCCGTAGCCTGCAATACCACCACCACCACTTGCCATATCCCATCATCACCCTCCCACGCCTCTCTGCACCTACCTCACATCACATTTAATGCACCACCACCCCCAATTGCGTGAAACAGTCCAAGAACACCCATCCTTAATTTTGGCGCGAAAATATATTCAAAGGCTGAGATGAAGCTAAAGTGATCCAATGGCCAATATTATTGATGGGATGTGCTCAGAAGGATAGGGGAAACCCTAATTGTCAGCTATAAAAGGAAGAGTGAACAAGATGAAGACGGTGTAGTTTAATTTTAGTTAATAGTATCGAATTTAAATTCCCAAGCAATTTAGTGTTAAAATTTCCTAATTCCAGTATTGTACTAGTGTTAGTTTTGTAATCTCACTCTTTTAAATCAATAAAGTTTCAAGGTTCAAGCTTAGTATTTGTATTTGCAGTTTCACTCATTTTCTAAGAAATCGAATTGATCAAGAAGTAATGGTGTATGGAATCATGGATTGTATTTAGGCTCACATAAGCTCCATTAAGCTTGTTCAAGCTTTAGAGACTCCTAAAACTCAGTATTAGTGGAAGAAAAACAAAAAGTTAAAAAAGTCAACATAAGTCAACTGTTGGTTTGTTTGTTGTTTGTTTCAGGTTTTGAGCACAATCAAGGAGCTGGATTGATTTGGAAATAGCCTATCTAAAGATAGGCATCATGGGAAAACTTCTTGTTCATGCTAGAAGTAATTAGTAAGTCTTTGCTTATTTCATTTTCCCCTCAAAGGTTTAAATCTCTAAGTTCTTAGCTTGTGTCTGCAATTTGTGCTCATATTGTGTTCTTGAATGTTATTTGAGTAACTTTTAGTTTGAAAATCATAGTTTGATTGTTAGAATCCATAATTACTTAATGTTTTAATTTCAACTGTCAAACTTTGTTTTAGGGTAAAACTTATGCCATTGTAGTATTAATCTATTTTTTAGAGTTTAAACAAAGTCACTTAGTAATATTTAGTAGGTTGAAATCAAAAACTTGAATCAGTACATTCATTTGCTTTGATAATCTGCAATTTCTAAATATAAAGGTGTGTTTGGATAATCTGTGCTCACCATCCTTAAGGGTGTTTCAGTTGTTATTTCTGGTTCAGTTAAATCACTTTAGGTCTAGGTTGGTTAAGTAAGTCACAAAATTGGTTTAGTAAAAAGCAAAAAGTCAAAATCTCATTCTAATTCTCCACACAGTCAACTGTGTAGAAATTAGGAACTCATAAGCTCATAACCTGATAAGGAGTAGGTGTTTTAGCTTTTAATAAACTTATTTTAGCTTAAAACTTCATAATCAGTAAGTTAGATCAATTAGAAATTCATAAAAGTCAAAGTGTGAGTGTTCTTGTCAAAAGTCAAAATCCTTGTTCTCAGATTTCATCAAAGTTGCTTGTTCAATTCTGAATTTTGTAATTTATTTGGTATTGTGAAAATTGGAGGTTTAGTTCTTTACCAGCTTAACTTTGATAATATGATTTCATTTCATATTTAGAAAATTTAATCTGAGCCCCATTCACCCTCAAAGACAACTGCAGGGCAAGCTTGTGCCCTGCTCACCCAGTCACCCAGTCACTACCACCACTTTGGTGGTGTTTTGTGACCAACCCAGTGGACCCCACACCTCTTAGTTAGTTTTTTACAACCCCCCTCCTACCAGGCTCCATACATTGACTATTTGTTTGACCTTCACCCCAGTGGACCCTACCTGAAATTGCTCACCAAGTCTGTCCCAGGTCTGAGTCAAAAGTGAAAAGTGCAAAGTGCTTAATTTAGCTTATTCAGCTTATTTGTGTTGTTTATTAGTTGTATCTGGCTTATTTGAGTGTACTTAGCTTGTGTGTATCTGTTTTAACCATTGTGGACCCCACCCAAGGCCCTTTGACCTTATTTGACCAAACAGTCAACCAAAGTCAACTGTTTGAGACAAGGGGGTGTAACAGCTTATTTATAAGCTATTTCAAAAAGTGTTTTCATTAAAGTTTGTTATTTTAAGTTGTTAAGTAGCTCTGAAAAAGAAAAATCCAAAAAAAAAATTAAGTTTAAAACAAGTGATAGTTTCTATTTAATTCCATTTAAGTTTAATTTTCATTTTTAGATTTTAATTAAGTAACTAGTGTTTTTATATTTTTATTAAATACCTTAGATAGTAAAGTAATTTTGATAATTTTTGCAGATTTTTATTTTGTCATTTAGTGTTAATTAGATTTAATTTTAATTTTCTTTATTATTAATTAATATCAAATATTGAATAGTTTAATTAGTTTTTATAAGGTTAAATCTAGTTTTTATAATTTTTCTAGTTCTAATATAGTATAATAAGTTTTTAGAAAATAAATTTTGAGATTCTACTGTTCATTTTCTAGTTTTCTTATTTTATTTGTTTAAAATAGACTTAAGTTAATTAAAAGGTAATTAATTAGTAGATTAATCTTAAAATATAATTTTTAGAGTTTTTATAATTTTTTAGGATTCCTGTAATGGTTAAGTAATTTTATAAATTTTCTTATAATTTTCTAAGTTAATTTAGTATTAATATTAATTAAAAGTAATTTAATTAGTTTAATTAAGTTAAATAGTTTTTAATTAATTACAAAACCACAAAAAGACAAAAATATTATTTTTAATTTTTTATACTTTCTTCAAGTTCTAATTTAGGTTTAGAAAATATTTTTGTTAATTTTTAGTATAATTTAAATCATTTGTCATTTTTAGTTTATTTAAATCAGATTTTAATTTAGATTTTAAATAGTTTAATTAATTAAATAATAGTTTAATATTATTTTAATCACTTTTATAATTTCATTTTTCATTTTTAATTTTAAGTTTCAAAAAAAGTGTCAAAAGCACCCCCTGTAGTTTCATAATTACCAAAAACCCACTTTTCCAGTCCGATACGTGTTCTTAATTGTCAATTTGTGCATATATCTGGTATCTGATTATTGTGAATATTATATCTGTTTGTCAATACCAAAATAACAGTAGCAATATCATTCCCACATCATCTGGCTACTGTCCTCAGTGCCACTTTCTCATAAACGATTCCAAAAGCACCATTTCAATCTCGCTGGGACTTTAACGACCCGGGAATACACTATACTATCACCGGAGTATTGATTCTAGGCTGTCTTTGACTTGTTGACCTTGGTCAATAATAATCTGACGGTTCGGAACCAATCAAAATTTGGCGCCGCTGCCGGGGAGGTTGTTGCGTGTTTTAAAATCGTTTTAAGTTTAGTGGTTTTCAAAACCCTCCCTGTAAAAAGTTTTGTAAAAACATAATCATATCAAAAACGTTCATTAACACTTCTCCTGAAGTGTTGAGAAACACCAAAAAAATTAAAAACAATCAAAAACAAACTGTGAAGTTAAATTACTTCGTGTTCTTTAAGATTACAACTTAAAACAGTTGGTTTAAGGTAAGTTCTGACATTAAATTGCGAACTGAAGAGGAAACCTATTTACTTCCTCCCGCCAGCCTGCGAGTAATCTTAAAGGGACGATTTCGGTTAACGAATCAGTTCCAAAAATATTTCCCAAGTTTTCTGCACACACACCCATAAGCCTAAAGCAGTTTTTCAAATCAATTAATAAACCCATAATAAGTTCCCAAACTTAAGATTAAAACTTGCCTTTGTATCCCTGTGAGTAGTGTACCTTTTTCAAAGAAGCTGCTCACTTGTGATTATTGGTTTAAGTTCACTGTAGTTTTGCCTCGAACTTGTGTTGAAAAATTGTTTTTAGTGCATGCGCACTCGGTCTCAAGCAAAGAATAAAAAACAGAAAGACGTACCCGAGTTACGTTCTAACACAGAAACCGAAATAGCCGCTGGGCCACCACCACCATTACCACCCCCTGACCCTAATAGGGATGAGCCAGCTCCCGATCTCCGAACTATGGAGGAGCTGTGCCAACCTACCATGCAAGGGCGGGGTGGGCCTATTGCACCAATCACTATTGAGGCCGCGGACTTTGGCCTCAAGCACCACATGATCCAACAAGTCCAGAATTCGTGTCAATTTCACGGATTACCGGGTGACGATGCTAACAAGCATCTTGACAAATATCTTACGGTCACCCAAAGCATGAAACAGCATGGCGTCACCGATGATGCCCTTCGGCTGTACCTCTTCCCCTATTCTCTCACTCATCATGCCACTGCATGGTTTGACCGACTTCCAAGGAATTCTATTCGTACCTTTGATGACATGGTAACCAAGTTTCTAGCAAAATATTTTCCACCTTCCATGGTTACCAAGTTACGAAATGATATCAGCAACTTCCGGCAACGTCCCGATGAGTCTCTTTTTGAGGCTTGGGAGCGTTATAAGCTAGCCATTGATCGGTGCCCTAACCACAATATGTTGCAAGTTACCATCATAGATACCTTCTATAATGGTCTGACATTGAGGCACCGAGACATTCTCAATGCTGCTGCTGGTGGGACCTTTATGAAAAGGCGTCCCGAGGAGTGCTATGACTTAATCGAGAACATGACTGCCCATCATAACTTTTGGGATTCCTCTGCGGAGAGGGATGCGTCATGTAATTCAGTTACTCCCTCATCGTCATCTCCTGAAATAATTGCTCTTACCAAAAAGATGGATGATATTTCTACGGCTGTGTTGAGAATGAACCAAACGATACAACATCAGGTTCAAAATCAACAAGTGAAAGCCGTGGCCCGAAGTTGTGAAACTTGTGGGGGCCCACATCTGTATTCCGAGTGTCCAGCTACTGCTGAATTTTCTCAAGAGAACGTTTATGCTGCTAACGGTTCTTACAACACGGGGGGTAATTCTTACCAACCACAAGGGGACCGTAATCTCTTAAGCTATCGTTCCAACAACTTTCTCGGACCTCCCGGTTTTAACCAAAATCAAAACCGTAACACGAATCAGAATTTTAACCAAGGTCAAAACTCAAATTTCCAAAACCCGAACCAAAATCAAGGCCAGTTTAATCAAAATAATTTTCAAAATGGCAATCAAAACCAAGGTTTTCAAGGAAATTTTCAAAGAAACCAGAATCAAGGGAATTACAATCAGGGTAATTTCAATCAGAGAAACACTTTTCAGGGTAACAACAATCAAAACCAAGGGAATTTTCAAAACAACCATGTTCAAAATCCCCCTGTTCAAAATCAAAACGTTGTTCCACCCTCGTCTTCCTCCGATGCTGAAATTAAACAATTCATGAAAGCACAAGAGGAAACGAATCGGTTATTGATCAAGACGATCTCTGATCTTCAGAAGTCTTTAAATGATCGACCCTCGGGCCCGGGTACATTACCGAGCAACACGATCGCTAACCCGAGGGGCGATGTCAAAGCGATCACCACCCGAAGTGGGACATCTTACAATGGACCCTCGATTCCTTCTACCTCTTCTTCTCCTCCTAAGGTAGCGGAACGTGAACCTGAGGTTACTACGGACACGGTACTTCCTACTAATAACGGAGGTATCAATAACGTCCACCCTCAAGTTGTCCCGGTCCCGGCTCGTAAGCCGAAAGTTGTATTTGATCCTCCTGTGAGTCCTGATGAAATTCCAAAGAATGATCCTAAGCCTTCAATTCCATATCCTTCACGTGTGTATGATCAAAAGAACCGCGAAAGAGCTAATCATCAGATGGAAAAATTTTATCAAATTTTCCAAGAATTACACTTCGATATTAGCTTCGCGGACGCTCTTCTTCTCATGCCTAAGTTTGCTTCGACAATCAAAAATCTGATAAGCAACAAAGAAAAACTCTGTGAGATGGCAAAAACTTCACTCAATGAGCATTGCTCAGCAGTGCTCTTGAAAAAGCTTCCCGAAAAGCTTGGAGACCCCGGGAAATTTCTCATTCCATGTATTTTCCCGGGGATGGTTGAATGCTTTGCCTTGGCCGATCTTGGCGCAAGCATTAACCTGATGCCTTACTCAGTTTGGAAAAGACTTTCTCTACCTACTCTCACTCCGACCTGCATGACACTCGAGCTTGCAGATCGTACCATATCCCGTCCTCTCGGCATTGCCGAAGATATCTTCGTGAAAGTAGGAAAGTTCCATTTTCCGGCAGATTTCGTGATTGTTGATTTCGATGCTGACCCACGAGTCCCTCTCATTCTCGGGAGAGGATTCTTAAGAACGGGTCGTGCTTTGATCGATGTATTCGAAGAAGAAATCACTCTACGTGTTGGTGGCGAAGCCATAACATTCAATCTTGATCAGACTTCAAGATATTCCTCCAATTATGACGCTGAAACGGTTAACCGTATTGACATCATCGATATTGCGTCGGAGGAATCATCCCAAGAAGTCCTTGGTTTCTCATCCAGTGGCAGTCTTTCTACTGACCCTATCATTTCCGACTCTTCCCCTTCCCTCACTCCGTTTGAGGGAAGTGACTTCCTTTTGGAAGAGCTCGAGGCTTTTCTTGCTCAAGATAGCTCAATTCCCGATGGAGTTGATGAAAACTATCTTGACCCGGAGGGGGACATTCTTCTCCTTGAAAGATTGTTAAATGACGATCCTTCACCCTCTCCGTCTCCACAAATACTTCATAAAGCGGAAGTCAAAAATGTTGAAATAACTGAAGACTTTCCCGAGGTTGAGCTCAAGGACTTGCCTCCTCATCTAGAATATGCATTTCTGGAGGGTGATAATAAATTACCCGTCATTATTGCCAAAGACTTAAAAGATGAGGAAAAGGCTGCACTCCTAAAGGTTCTTAAGTCAAACAAACAAGCAATTGCTTGGAAACTCTCCGACATTAAGGGCATAAGCCCGAACTTTTGTACTCATAAAATCTTAATGGAGGATGACTTTAAACCAGCTGTGCAACATCAGAGAAGGGTAAATCCCAAAATCCACGAAGTTATCAAACAAGAAGTTCTTAAACTTCTTGATGCGGGATTGATTTACCCTATATCTGACAGTCCTTGGGTTAGCCCAATTCATTGTGTTCCTAAAAAGGGTGGCATTACCGTTGTCACCAACGAGGATAACGAGTTGATTCCAACTCGTTTGGTCACGGGTTGGCGTGTTTATATTGACTATCGAAAGTTAAATGAAGCCACCCGTAAAGACCATTTTCCTCTCCCTTTTATGGACCAAATGCTCGAAAGACTTGCGGGGAATGAATACTACTGCTTCCTCGATGGCTTCTCGGGTTACTTCCAAATCCCCATTGATCCCCAGGATCAAGAGAAGACTACCTTCACATGCCCCTACGGAACTTTTGCTTACAGACGTATGCCTTTCGGCTTATGTAATGCACCAGGCACGTTCCAGAGATGCATGATGTCTATTTTTTCCGACATGATCGGGAAAACTATGGAGGTATTCATGGATGACTTTTCGGTCATCGGGGATTCATTTCAGACTTGCCTCTCCCACTTGGAACAGATGCTTAAACGTTGCAAAGAAACGAATCTAAGTCTCAACTGGGAGAAGAGCCACTTTATGGTCAAGGAGGGCATTGTCCTCGGCCATAAGATTTCGAAAAACGGGATTGAGGTTGACAGAGCTAAAATCGATGTCATTGCCAAATTACCTCATCCCACCACCGTAAAAGGTGTTCGGAGCTTTTTGGGTCATGCCGGCTTCTACCATAGGTTTATCCAAGATTTTTCTAAGATTGCCCGGCCTATGACCCATCTCCTCGAGAAGGATGCTCCTTTCATCTTCTCTCCTGAGTGCATCGAAGCTTTTGAAACACTAAAGAAAAAGCTTACCGAGGCACCGATTCTTGTTGCCCCCGATTGGGACCAACCTTTTGAGCTTATGTGCGATGCTAGTGATTTTGCCATAGGTGCGGTCTTGGGGCAACGAAAAGCAAAATACTTTCAGCCCATACACTACGCAAGCAAAACTATGACTGAGGCTCAAGGTCATTACACCACCACTGAAAAAGAACTCCTAGCTGTGGTGTATGCCTTCGAGAAATTCCGGTCATACCTAATCTTGACTAAATGCGTAGTGTACACAGATCACTCGGCTTTGAAATACCTATTTGCAAAACAAGATGCAAAGCCGAGGCTTCTTCGTTGGGTTCTCCTCCTTCAGGAATTTGATATCATTATGCGTGATAAAAAAGGAGCCGAGAACCTTGCTGCTGATCATCTCTCACGATTAGAGAACCCTCATCAAGATGTGTCCGAGAAAAATGAAATAAATGAAACATTTCCTCTCGAGACACTCAATGCGGTTGCTTTTCGTGGTGACTCTACTACCCCATGGTTTGCCGACTTTGCAAATTACCATGCGGGTAACTTCATAGTGAAGGGGTTAACGTCCCAACAAAAGAAAAAATTCTTCAAAGACGTTAAACATTACTTCTGGGACGACCCCTTCCTCTTCAAAATCTGTGCCGATCAAGTCATCCGGCGATGTGTATACGGACAGGAAGCCACTGATATTCTCAAGGCTTGCCATGCTGGACCCACCGGGGGCCACCATAGTCCTAACTACACTGCCAAAAAGGTGTTTGATTCTGGTTTCTATTGGCCCACAATCTACAAGGATGCCCACGAATTAGTCAAAGCCTGTGATGCTTGTCAGCGTCACGGGAATATTTCACAAAAGAACGAAATGCCACAAAATGCTATTCAAGTTTGTGAAATCTTTGACGTCTGGGGCATTGACTTTATGGGGCCATTCCCATCTTCTCACGGAAACAAATACATACTCGTGGCTGTTGACTATTTGTCAAAATGGGTTGAGGCAAAGGCCTTACCCACTAATGATGCCCGAGTAGTTGTGAAATTCTTGAAATCCCTCTTTGCTCGTTTTGGAACCCCACGTGCCATCATTAGTGATCGCGGTACTCACTTTTGCAATGATCAATTTGCAAAAGTCATGTTGAAATACGGTGTTACTCATCGTCTTTCCACCGCATATCACCCCCAAACAAGTGGGCAGGTGGAGGTTTCCAACCGTGGTATTAAACGGATTCTTGAGAGGACAGTAGGTGAAAACCGTGCTTCCTGGTCGGATAAACTAGATGATGCACTCTGGGCCTTCCGTACAGCTTACAAAACACCCATCGGGTGCACTCCATACAAGCTTGTATACGGGAAGGCGTGTCATTTACCGATCGAGCTCAAGCACAAAGCCTACTGGGCCTTGAAACATGCTAACTACGACCTTCATAAAGCGGGTGATCACCGTAAGGTTCAAATCAATGAATTAAACGAACTTCGTGATCAGGCCTACGAGAACTCTTTGATCTACAAAGAAAAGACAAAGAAGATTCACGACTCTAAGATTAAGAACCGAGTTTTCAACGTCGGTGACAGAGTCCTTCTTTTCAATTCAAGATTAAAGATCTTCTCGGGGAAATTAAAAACCCGATGGACTGGACCATTCACCATTGCTAAAGTTTACCCATACGGGACTGTTGAGTTATCTCAACCCGAAGGTCCCAACTTCAAAGTGAATGGTCACAGATTGAAACATTATTTTGGAGAGGACACACCACCCATGGTTGTCCCGGATCTCCAAACTTTCCCCATGGACCAATGAATTCGGGGATCGAGTCAAGCTAGTGACTCGGTGAACAAAAATTAGCAACACATATGGGTTTTCACCCGTATTTCTGACTTCTTTCTACTTTCTACCACCCTAGTGTGGGGGAATGGCCATCCCCCACCGTTTCAAAAGTAAATATTTTCAAAATTCAATAAACATGTTTCGTATGTATTTTATGTCATTCAAATCCCGGGCTGTCAGGACAAATTTACTACAGTTAATCATTCACAAGTGATTAGCTAGCGTGGTAAACTTGACACAAGCCTGGGATGTGTATGTATATTATTATTCATCTTCCAGGCTGTCAGGGAGAATTTATTACAGTTAATCATTCACAAGTGATTAGCTAGCGTGGTAAACCTGACACAGACCTGGAAGATGTATGTATATTATAAACTTTATCATTCAACTCCCGGGCTGTTAGGGCAAATTTATTACAGTTAATCATTCACAAGTGATTAGCTTGCGTGGTAAACCTAACACAAGCCTGGGAGGTAGTGAGCAAAAAAAAAAAAATAAAAAAATAAAAAAAAAAAAAAAAAAAAAAAAAAAGATTGTATGTACAGATAAAATAAAGTGAAAAATAGAAATTTCCACAGTTAGAATCGAATATTAGCTTTTCCATTCAGAGATTCGGCATAATAGCCGGGACTTTGAATATTGAGGACAATATTCAGTTCTAGTGTGGGGGGGGGGGGAAATTCTTACGAATTTTATCATAAAACTTTCCAAGTACCCCCATTTTAGGCCAAAAATTTTTCAAAATTTTTTCACTTTATTCCAAAATTTTTGTGGTTATCAATCCGCCAAAGTCTAAATGACAAAGGGATTGGCTAGTCCAGGAGCAAACGGCTCTTGGTAAAGACATCTCAAATCCGTTGACGGCTGGCAGTTTGCCAAAAATTGCATGGTTCCTCAGCTCCCCCGCATCCTCATAAGCAAATGAGCTGGCTAGCCCACAAGATTATGGCTTGTGGTAAAGGCCGTGAAAAACCATAATTGGTAATCAGCTCACCAAGATGTTGACTTAGTCCATCAAGATGCTGGCTAGTCCAGAAGCAAACGGCTTTTGGTAAAGACAAATCAAATCCGTTGACAGCTGGTGGTTTGCTCAAAATCACACGGTTATCAGGTGTGCCACAGTTCTTACACCTGGCTACTCCAGAAGTGATGGCTTTTGGTAAAGATTTTCAAATCCATTATGTTTTTCTCAAAAGATTGCTAGGGACTAGCAATGTTTTAGTGTGGGGGATTGATGAGTGTGTAAATACTCATCATTTTTACCAAATCTGAACTGCCAAAACATCCAAAAACACTCAATAATGAATCAAAATAGTGAAAATATCCCAGGAAAGTGTTTTACATGTTTCAAATGCAAAAATACCAAAAACAGATGAAAAACACATAAAGTTTGCATAATTGGCAGTTTCAGTCCCCCAACTTTCAAAAGTTGTCAAATCTAGTCCCTGGAAGTTTAAAATGAAAGAAAAGTCAACCCAAGGCAAAGAAAAGTCAAAAGTTATCAAAATAAGTCCTTGGGTGATAAAGTTTGAGAAAATTACACTTTTACCCCTCAAAATCCAAAATTGGCAAAACAGGTCCCTGGAGTTTGTGAAATTGGCAGATTTGATCCCTGAGGTTTAAAATAATACTTGTGGTCCTTGTGCTAATGTTTAAATGCAGGATTGGTCCTTATGTGAATTTTGGGAAAAGTTTCATGACAGGTCCCTGAAGTTTGGGAAGTTGACAGATTTAGTCCCTGGGGTTTTAAAAGAGAAAAATTCAAAAATAAACCTCACACTATTCATTATTGGCAGTTTATATCCTTGGAAACAAAATTAGAAAATGCCAAAAACCAACCCCAAACTTTCCCATAATTACACATTTAGTCCTTATGATTAAATCCTAGTTAAAACCTAACCGGACCCAAAATTAAACTTAAACCAAATCCAATTCCAATCCAAACTAAACCCAGTTACAACCATTAGCCCACCCAAGCCCAAAAGATAACTCAGCCCAGTCCACCTTACCTCTTTGACCCGACCCACTCTTTGACTTCGGTCAACAAACCACCAAACCACCCTCCTTCTCCCCCAAAACCACCCCGTAGCCTGCAATACCACCACCACCACTTGCCATATCCCATCATCACCCTCCCACGCCTCTCTGCACCTACCTCACATCACATTTAATGCACCACCACCCCCAATTGCGTGAAACAGTCCAAGAACACCCATCCTTAATTTTGGCGCGAAAATATATTCAAAGGCTGAGATGAAGCTAAAGTGATCCAATGGCCAATATTATTGATGGGATGTGCTCAGAAGGATAGGGGAAACCCTAATTGTCAGCTATAAAAGGAAGAGTGAACAAGATGAAGACGGTGTAGTTTAATTTTAGTTAATAGTATCGAATTTAAATTCCCAAGCAATTTAGTGTTAAAATTTCCTAATTCCAGTATTGTACTAGTGTTAGTTTTGTAATCTCACTCTTTTAAATCAATAAAGTTTCAAGGTTCAAGCTTAGTATTTGTATTTGCAGTTTCACTCATTTTCTAAGAAATCGAATTGATCAAGAAGTAATGGTGTATGGAATCATGGATTGTATTTAGGCTCACATAAGCTCCATTAAGCTTGTTCAAGCTTTAGAGACTCCTAAAACTCAGTATTAGTGGAAGAAAAACAAAAAGTTAAAAAAGTCAACATAAGTCAACTGTTGGTTTGTTTGTTGTTTGTTTCAGGTTTTGAGCACAATCAAGGAGCTGGATTGATTTGGAAATAGCCTATCTAAAGATAGGCATCATGGGAAAACTTCTTGTTCATGCTAGAAGTAATTAGTAAGTCTTTGCTTATTTCATTTTCCCCTCAAAGGTTTAAATCTCTAAGTTCTTAGCTTGTGTCTGCAATTTGTGCTCATATTGTGTTCTTGAATGTTATTTGAGTAACTTTTAGTTTGAAAATCATAGTTTGATTGTTAGAATCCATAATTACTTAATGTTTTAATTTCAACTGTCAAACTTTGTTTTAGGGTAAAACTTATGCCATTGTAGTATTAATCTGTTTTTTAGAGTTTAAACAAAGTCACTTAGTAATATTTAGTAGGTTGAAATCAAAAACTTGAATCAGTACATTCATTTGCTTTGATAATCTGCAATTTCTAAATATAAAGGTGTGTTTGGATAATCTGTGCTCACCATCCTTAAGGGTGTTTCAGTTGTTATTTCTGGTTCAGTTAAATCACTTTAGGTCTAGGTTGGTTAAGTAAGTCACAAAATTGGTTTAGTAAAAAGCAAAAAGTCAAAATCTCATTCTAATTCTCCACACAGTCAACTGTGTAGAAATTAGGAACTCATAAGCTCATAACCTGATAAGGAGTAGGTGTTTTAGCTTTTAATAAACTTATTTTAGCTTAAAACTTCATAATCAGTAAGTTAGATCAATTAGAAATTCATAAAAGTCAAAGTGTGAGTGTTCTTGTCAAAAGTCAAAATCCTTGTTCTCAGATTTCATCAAAGTTGCTTGTTCAATTCTGAATTTTGTAATTTATTTGGTATTGTGAAAATTGGAGGTTTAGTTCTTTACCAGCTTAACTTTGATAATATGATTTCATTTCATATTTAGAAAATTTAATCTGAGCCCCATTCACCCTCAAAGACAACTGCAGGGCAAGCTTGTGCCCTGCTCACCCAGTCACCCAGTCACTACCACCACTTTGGTGGTGTTTTGTGACCAACCCAGTGGACCCCACACCTCTTAGTTAGTTTTTTACAACCCCCTCCTACCAGGCTCCATACATTGACTATTTGTTTGACCTTCACCCCAGTGGACCCTACCTGAAATTGCTCACCAAGTCTGTCCCAGGTCTGAGTCAAAAGTGAAAAGTGCAAAGTGCTTAATTTAGCTTATTCAGCTTATTTGTGTTGTTTATTAGTTGTATCTGGCTTATTTGAGTGTACTTAGCTTGTGTGTATCTGTTTTAACCATTGTGGACCCCACCCAAGGCCCTTTGACCTTATTTGACCAAACAGTCAACCAAAGTCAACTGTTTGAGACAAGGGGGTGTAACAGCTTATTTATAAGCTATTTCAAAAAGTGTTTTCATTAAAGTTTGTTATTTTAAGTTGTTAAGTAGCTCTGAAAAAGAAAAATCCAAAAAAAAAATTAAGTTTAAAACAAGTGATAGTTTCTATTTAATTCCATTTAAGTTTAATTTTCATTTTTAGATTTTAATTAAGTAACTAGTGTTTTTATATTTTTATTAAATACCTTAGATAGTAAAGTAATTTTGATAATTTTTGCAGATTTTTATTTTGTCATTTAGTGTTAATTAGATTTAATTTTAATTTTCTTTATTATTAATTAATATCAAATATTGAATAGTTTAATTAGTTTTTATAAGGTTAAATCTAGTTTTTATAATTTTTCTAGTTCTAATATAGTATAATAAGTTTTTAGAAAATAAATTTTGAGATTCTACTGTTCATTTTCTAGTTTTCTTATTTTATTTGTTTAAAATAGACTTAAGTTAATTAAAAGGTAATTAATTAGTAGATTAATCTTAAAATATAATTTTTAGAGTTTTTATAATTTTTTAGGATTCCTGTAATGGTTAAGTAATTTTATAAATTTTCTTATAATTTTCTAAGTTAATTTAGTATTAATATTAATTAAAAGTAGTTTAATTAGTTTAATTAAGTTAAATAGTTTTTAATTAATTACAAAACCACAAAAAGACAAAAATATTATTTTTAATTTTTTATACTTTCTTCAAGTTCTAATTTAGGTTTAGAAAATATTTTTGTTAATTTTTAGTATAATTTAAATCATTTGTCATTTTTAGTTTATTTAAATCAGATTTTAATTTAGATTTTAAATAGTTTAATTAATTAAATAATAGTTTAATATTATTTTAATCACTTTTATAATTTCATTTTTCATTTTTAATTTTAAGTTTCAAAAAAAGTGTCAAAAGCACCCCCTGTAGTTTCATAATTACCAAAAACCCACTTTTCCAGTCCGATACGTGTTCTTAATTGTCAATTTGTGCATATATCTGGTATCTGATTATTGTGAATATTATATCTGTTTGTCAATACCAAAATAACAGTAGCAATATCATTCCCACATCATCTGGCTACTGTCCTCAGTGCCACTTTCTCATAAACGATTCCAAAAGCACCATTTCAATCTCGCTGGGACTTTAACGACCCGGGAATACACTATACTATCACCGGAGTATTGATTCTAGGCTGTCTTTGACTTGTTGACCTTGGTCAATAATAATCTGACGGTTCGGAACCAATCAAGATGCCATAAACTTAGACATCAATCCTTCAAGATTGTTGGTACTACCATAGTTGTTAGAAGGATTGTTGTTGAAAGTACGGTTGGAGGGTGGACCGTTTGGTTGGTAACGATTAGGCGGATTGGAAGAATTGGCTTGGTTTTGTTTCCACCTAAGGTTTGGGTGATTTTTCCAAGAGGGGTTGTATGAATCACCGTAAGGGTTTGGCTCGGGTTTGAAAGTGTACCACTTATCTCCCGCTTCGTCGGTACGCGAGGATGCGTAATCCGCAAAAGCTGTTCCGGGGAGTTCCACACAATCACGAGTGTCATGGGGACCACTACATAATTCGCATGAAGAAGTGATTTTGTTCACTTGGCTTGAAGGCTTAGGAGCTTCCTAAGATTTCATGAGAAACTTGACTTGGTCCTCAAGTTCCATGATCCTACGGTCGGGTGTGCTAGAGTTATTCGAAGGCAAAGATATTGCCTTGACCGTTTTGTTCAAATCACGGGGATCATTCCAACTTTCGTTGTCATAGAGAGCAAGATCTTCTATGAGTTCCCATGATTGTTCCGCACTTAGATCACATAGCTTACCACCAGCCGATTGGTCAATGGCTCGCCTTGTGGAGAGATCGATATGGTCATAAAATATTTGGATTTGGAGCCAAAGATCTATGCCATGATGAGGGACTTTTTGGAGTAAGTCCTTGAAACGAGTCCATGCTTCATAAAGAGTTTCACCTTGACATTGTTGGAACATCAAGATGTCATTTCTAAGCTTAGTAGTTCTCCCCAGTGGGAAAAATTGAGCAAGGAAACGAGTGGTGAGATCATCCCATGTGGTGATGGATCCCGCGGGTAAACGCTCAAGCCATTGACTAGCTTGATCATGTAGAGAGAATTGGAATAGGCGTAATCGGGTCGTCTCTCTAGTTGCAACATCTAGGTCTATGGAATCTACGATTTTAAGGAAGTCCTTGAGATGTTGATTTGGATCTTCGGAACGAAGTCTATGGAATGCATATCCGCTTTGCACCAACCGGATGGTGTCGGATCGCAAGGGGGTCACATTAGCTCCGGTGAGCTCAATGGTGTTTCGGTAGCCTTGGTGGCTAGGTCGGGAATACTCTCCTAAGGTTCGGGGCCTAAGAGGTTCTAGTGGTGGGTTTTGTTGTGGTGGGATGACGGGTTTAAAGATGTTCCCATCGTCCATGTTCCCATCGTCCATGATGTCGGGTGGTGAAGAGTTATGAACAAAAACACAAAGAAATAAGATAGACTAAAGAGAACCTAAAAATAAAAATAAAATCTTACTAGAAAGGAATCTAGCAAGTAGACCTAATAAAAAGCGATTCTAACCTAGACAATAACTATTCCCCGGGCTGCGGCGCCAAAAACTTGGTAGCATGGGAATTGCACCAGGCTTTACCTCTCGAGGGATCTCGAGAAGCTTACAACCCCCACCAGGCAGTGTACCTGATCGATGTAGTATAGTATAATGACAAGTACCGGGGGATTGATCGTTCAGCTAGGAATAGTGTCGCTAGGATTAGAAAACCTAAAGATTAAGTCTAGAGATGAGGGATGATTCTTTTTGTATTTTTATATTTTTTTAGAAAGCAAATTAAAATCTCGGGTTTGAAGGATATGGGCGGAATTAGTTGCTAGTCAACTAACCCAATACTAAGATGCAATCAAAATAAAATACTAAAAATGAAATTAAACTATATTAAACAAGAGTTGTGAGCAATAAGTGGGAGAAATGTGTTTACTTATATTTCACTACTCCTTATATATCTTTTACACGTTAATTACTTGTTATAGTTGCGTGGATGACGGATTGTATTCCTTAATACCATTCATGGGGTGGCGTACTTACTTCCCCAATCCTATGAGTGCCTACTTCACTCCTATGTCGAGCCGGCTAAGAAGCTCCTAACATGGGATCATTAGAATTTACTCATGCATTAAATACAACCAATAAAACCTAGTACACATCGGTTCATGTTTCCTAAGACGTTCAAGCATGTTACCAATTGGAGATCTGCCAGTTTTCTTAAGCCTAACATTGAAATCATTCATCCAATACAACCATAAACAAGTAATCAACACATAATTAACATCTAGGTTTCATTAAATCTAAGCAAACACAAGATAGATCTAGCCTAGCATGGTGGAATCAAGACAAGCACAAGATATAGACAGCCAACACATAGACATATTGATTGAATTAAGAGAAGACTTATCTCAATAGCACATGAAAGGATTCAAGGGCTGAAAACCCTTGAAAAAGCTGTAAAATACGTACAAGGTTCGGCCTTAGGGTTTCTCCACACTAGTTCCTCTCAATGAATGAAAAATAGAAAACTATATATAGATTTTAGAAGGTGACGGCGTCAAGAACAAATGTCTGACGCCGTCATCTCGCCGCCAAATAGTTCCTCGGACTGCCTAGATCTGGGTCTGACGCCGTCATGTGTACACCTTATGCAGGCCGTCATGAATTTAACTCTTGACGCTCTTCTTGTGACGCCTGCAGGTTTCTTCTGGGTCGTCATGGATTTTACTCTTGACGCCGTCAAATATTTCCTCTTGACGCCGTCATACACTGTTCTCAGCATGGAAAATTAAGTCTTTGGCGTTTTCTTCACTTTTATGCTCCAAAAACGTCCGAATTGCTTCCTTTTCCAGATTTCACTCCCAAAGTACCTAAAATCACAAAAGGGACGATTTAGGGTAATATTTGATCAAATAAATTCAATTCTGGGCTTAAATGACCCCCTAAAAGTGGTTCATTTTTCACCTCATCAACCACTATCCACAATAAGATGATCTTTAAGCTCCTCTGCTGGGTTGCCCTGCATAAAAATGAAAAGGGTTAGTTTCTTTTAGGAACCCAAGCCATTACTGACTTGTGTTCCCCTTGTGGAGTAACATACTCAAATTCTTTGAGTATGTAATCACCACTGTTTTTGAATGCACTATCAACAATTAGTGTTTTTTATTCCAAAACCTGTGTTGAATTGTTATCAACACTCCCTTTTCACCCTTATTTTCTGAAAGTACTTTGTCACCCTCTGCAGTACTTTCTTTCTTAACCCACTTAGTTGTAACTTTTTGTGTTGGGTTCTGTGTTCTAGCAGCTTTTCTTGGATTGTAAGACGTTCTAGGTTTGTAAGAGTTGAATCTCCTAGGTCTTACACTTGAGTCTTTGCTAGCAGTACCTTGATTGGGAAACTTCTTATCACTACTTTGAGAAAGTGTTGCTTGACCAGTGCTTTGAGAACTGTTTCTGGAAGGTACTGTAGGTTTAGAGAATGGTCTTCTTTGATGAGGGTACCTATAGTCTTTTGTGAAATTACTATGGTTAACCCTATTTGTGTAATTCCAAACTGGTTTATTCTCCCTTGGTTTATTCTCTTTGTGCTTATGTTTCGCAGATGTGGTCTTTGGATATTTGCTCAAGTATTCTGAATGATAATCACAGTCCTTGATCAAATGATGAGGACTATAACATACAAAGCATAACTTTGGACCCATCATCCCAAATCCATTCCCAAAAGGTTTTCTATGATAAGCAGTATTTTGAAAAGAGTTTCTTGTAGGTACTGCTGAATGGTCAACAGTACTTTGAGAAGTTTTTGGAAATACTGCTTGTTTTGAAAAATCTTTTTCACTTCTAGAACCCTTATTATCATCCCTAGGTGTTTTAACAGATTCTCCTAAAGACTCAGGATTAGATTGACCTTTAAGCTTTTTCCTAAACTCTAGGTTGTCTATACCATAACAAGAAACATCTGTCCTAGGTGGTTGAAAACTACCTGGGGGTGGAGGAACTTCATTATAACCTATGTTTTTCTTAAACTCAGGGGGTGTTGAGCAAGGTAATTCCTCATCACTAGATGTGTTTCCTTCTAAACTTATGAATTCTTCATCACTAGTTAAGGTCTCCTGAGAAAGATTTAATTCTTGGTTCCTAGATGAAAGTACTTCTGAATTATTATCATAACCTAGACCAGTTTTAATGTTTGATGTTCTCTGTTTTTCAACAAAACTAACATGTGACAAACTTGATTCTTTCCAAACAGCAAGTTTTTCTAGCAACTTATCTCTTTCTTTAGTGACCTTTTCTAATTCAGAAACTTTACATCCTAACTTCTACTCACTTAACTTTAATTGATAATCTTATTGCTCATATTTTTCAGCCCAAGCTACTTCATTATTCTCATGAGTGATTATCTTGGCTTCCATGGATTCTAAAGTCAATTGGTAACCAGCTATCTCAGACCTAGCCCTTCTATAGTTATCTCTTTCTGTTTCATATTCTTTAAGCATCTTTTGATAAGAGTTACTACATTTGGAACATACCTCAGAGATAGTGGATAAACTTGGTGAAGTAGCCATCATAGCAAGCTGATCAGGTTCTTCTTCACTTTCCATGCTCCAATCAAAGCTTCCTAGACCATCTCTTGACTCCAAAGCTTCATGTCCTGGTTCCTCATCAAAAGCTGTGCTCCAATCAACCTCTTCCAATGCAACCATAGAATAGGTTACTGGTTCATCATCAAATTCTTTACTCCACTCAACTTCTGACAAGTTTTCTTGAGTAACCAAAGCTTGTGACTTTGGCTCAGCAATAGGGACTTCTTTTCTTTCAACTTTGGGTTTAGGTTGTTCAATCATCATGTTTGCTTGATACTTTGCAAACTTGCATTCCCTTGCAAAGTGATAGTTCTTTGACAATTAAAGCATTCAATCTTGGACTTGTCAAATGCTATACCCTGTTTAGCCTTGAAATCAATACCTCTCCCTGTCTTGTTCATAAACTTCTTGATCCTTGCAGCAATCATGGCAACCTGCCATCTTATGTCAATTTCTTCCATAGCATCATCATCAATTTGCATGAGATCTTCTTGATAAGTAACAGGTAGAGTAGCTTGCTGATCAAAGAATGAACATAAAACATCATCTGAGTTGGGGGTATTTGATGGTGATGAAGAGGTAGTGATCAAAGTTGTACATGGATTCTGTGTTTCTGCAACAGTACTTTGGATAGGATAAGCAGTGCTTTTAGTGGAAGTACTGCTTTTGTTTTCAGAAGAGACAAAAGCAATGTTGTGAGAACTTGAACCTTTGTTGCCCTTCATCTCATGCTCATACACCTTTAGATTGTTGTAAAGATCATCAAAGTCCATAGTGTCCAAACCAGGTTGTCCTCTAATCATGGTAGCAACCACATGCCATGCAGAAGGCAAACTCCTCAAGAACTTCAAATTAGCATCTTCAACTATTGGCTCAGCTCCATATAACTCTATCATGCTGAGTAGATTTTGATATTTATCATAAGCAGAGTCAAGACTTTCTATTTCTCCAATAGTGAAGGTTTCAAACTGCTGCTTCAACAGGTTCCTGTGCATCTTCTTGGAAGCATCATTACCTCCAAATCTTGTTTTAATAGCAGCCCATAGTTGTTTTGCATCCTTGGCATCATGAAACTTTAATAAGTGACCATCAGGAATGGTAGAGAGCAGTATGTTGAGAGCCATATCTTGATTTCTTTTGGTAGCAGCTGGCAAGGTTGGCTTAGGTGGTGTTGGTTGTCCTGGGATCTCTAATGGTTCTTCAATTATCATATTACCATTGACAATCACATCCCATAGTGCATGGTCTGTGATGGCAATGTACTGCCTCATCTTTATGGCCCATAAATCATATTCTCCCTTCTTGACAATAGGAATTCTGACAGCAGTGATGGATGGAGCAGGTGCAACATCTGTCGACATCTTTAAGGGTTTGTAGTGAAATTGGTTTTAAAGGTTTTCTTCTTAATCAGAGTTTCCAACACAAGCTCTGATACCACTTGTTGGATCGATATACTCTGACCAAACTACTTTGTAACTTGTAAGGTGTTAACAATCTTGAATGACTCAAAACAGTTAATACTGAAACACTGATATTACTTTGTAAAGTATGCGGAATCTACTAACTCAAAGCTAAGAAGAACTTTGTTAATATTAAAACAACTCTTTGAACCTGCCTCTCTAAATACAAATTCACTAACAATCCCTAACTTCACTAAAATCGTTTTGTGAAAACTCTAAGACTCTTAATAAAAACTTCGTACCTCTAATACCATCATAAGGCTCCTTTTATAGATAACCTTAAGTCGGTTTACAATATCTACTTGAACGACAAGTAATTATCCCTAACTAATTTTAGAATATTCATATAGTATTACATAGTAATCCTTTAAACAATATTACACATAAGTCCTTGTTCATCGAAGTACTTTGAATAGTCTTCAATAAGTAGCAGTACTTTGACCTTGATCAGCACGTTGACTATTGAGCAGTACTTTGACATAGCAGTACTTTGATCTTTCCAGCAGTACTTAGATCTTCATATCCCAACACAGAGAGAGAGAGAGAGAGAGAGAGAGAGAGAGAGAGTAGAGAAGGGATGTTTCTAGTGAGAGAAAACTCCTTGTTGGTGTGTGTGTTATGAAACAACCAGCCCTCTCCACTAGTGGAGAAGGGTATATATACACTTATAGTATACGCCCCTAAAATGGGTTGTGGAGTGAGCTGACAGTGGGTAAAGACCCGACCCAACTCCACGATGTTACTATGTACTAACTAATACTAGCTACGTACTAACTAATATATTACTACATCTACGAGCTACATAATGCTAAACCATACTCGGGGTGACCGAGTCTTTAACTGAATATTTATATTCCTAACAATAATTATTTGTAAACATGCACCATTGCTAACCTATTAAAATAATAGGAAATCAAACATGATCCTCTATAAAACCATTTTTTAAGTATTTGATCGTATCAGCATCTTCACTCAACTTTTCCACTCGATATATATGACTATTATTGTTGTGGTTAAATTCAAAATATAAAAGTTTGAAAAGATACTTCCTCCCAATTATTTGATCAAGAACTTCTGGAAAGTACTCTTTTGTATCCATGCCTTCTCTTTCCAAGATCTCCCATGCCGTTACATTTGTCATCGCATGCACACTCTTGTCAAAAATCACAACTTGTGCACTAACATTATCATCAAATAAACGCACAATGATTTTGAACCTACAAATGTAAAATATTTATCATCAAATGTAAAGTATATAAACATGTGCATTATTATATACATAGGTTGTTTAAAATACCCAGAAGCAACTACATATGTTTCTCCATGTTTCTTATAATACCACAATTGTTTCTTATTCTTGTTACTTGAATTGCCTTTTGAAACAATTGGTGTAACTCTAGAACTACATGATTTGCAACCTGTATAAGCCTATCCATGTTCGTACTGTATAATGCACTGTCGCATAAACTACACAACGTGATTCCTGTTTGTAAATACAAAATCATATATAAAAATTACTTTATATGTTGTAGAATGAATCAATGCAAAAAAAACTACACTATATTTAAAAGAATGAATTTTATCTAACCGGTTCAATGGTGAGAATCACTCCAACCATTTTCTTTACACAACCGTGCATAAACTCCGCAGGCGTAACAACACGATTCTCAAATGAATAATCTTCAATTCTATATTCACTTGCATTATACCCCTCTTGCTCTTCATAACTGTAGCATGTATAAATAAGTTTCCTAATAATTTTAATATGTACTTATTAGTTTCATATAAAAACACATATATCACAACATCAACGTAATTACCTTTTCCAGAATGCCAACAATTGTTGAACATCTCTGTTTATAAATATCCGTGTACCAAATAAAGAGTTATGTTGTGACATTTCAAAATTTCATGTCATTAATTTTAGTGTTTTATTATTTAACTATTCTATTTTTTTTATAAACAATTAACTTCGTCGGAAGTTATCCACGTTCGTCATGACACTTTCAATTAATCCAACCGCGACTAGACTATGTCCAGTCTACACTTTTTATGTATTTTTGTTTCCTTACAATCCTGTTTTAAAAGTACTAATTTAATTTTTCCAATTTTACGTAAACTTTGCACCTTTACGTCTTACGCGATTTAAATCTACATTTTAAAATTTTTAACAACGTGAACCAACCCTAGACTATGATAATTTTACATATTTTATTCATTCTTAACCTACTTTCATGTTTACAAGTGAGTTTGATACTTGTTGTGTCATTTTTATAGTTTACGTCACTTTTATCAAAAACCAGTGTCACCAAGCTCGTTTTCAACTCCCGGTTTCAGTCTTAACGACATTTAAACATTCCATTATACTCATATAACATTTAAAACAACAAAATTATTCATTGTTGAAAACTTATGACATTTTATAAGTTTTGGATTTTTACATTAACCGGTTTTAAGATTTACGTGTGTTTACGACTACGCGTTTTCAGTTTTAGCATCAAATAACGAGTTTATACCCAATAACTCACAAAATTAATCCCTCCCCCTCCACTACCTTGAAACCCACGACCAACCTCACCATTTAACCACTAGAAACTAATTTATTCTTCCTCTTGCTCTTGTTTGTAACACCTAACACATGCCACACTTGTCCAAGGTGAGGACAAGTGTCTTAAACTTCTAACCATGCATATATAAACCTAAAACAATCACATAGAGCATATCACCAAGCTAATTTTCACTCAAAGTCTGCTCATTCCTCTTGTTTTGGTCGTGAGTTTCATCAACAAACACCCTTGGTGTTTTGATTTTAATATTAAAATGTTGGTGCAAGAATGAAGGTCCTTTGGTGCTAGTTTAGTTCTTGATTCCTTTCCTCTTCAAAGACTTTGTTTTCAAGGGTGGTTTAGAAGTTTTCCCAAGGTGTTTAAGGGCTGAGATTCTAAAGGTTTTCAAATGGTTTTGATGGTTAAATATTGGGTTGATATGGGTTAAAGAAAAGGTGCAAGTATTGTTGGGGTTAATCTAGGTCTAGTGTCCTTGTTCTTGTATTTTCTTGTTCTTCATCTTTGTAAGGAAACCAATCACTAAATTTTCATTTTCATTTCATTTTTATTTCTGTAAATATATTATTTCTTGATGTATTTGTATATTATATAAGTTATAGGGCTTGGTTAGGCTTGGTACATGAGACTAGATCACTAGAAACACTAAAGGACTAGACATGCTTCTGTGATTTCTGAATCAGGGGCAAAGATGGAATAAACTGTACTAATCAGTAAATATTGAGACTAAACTAAAAATATAGGGTTGTAGTTCTATGTCTTGTGGTCATTTTGACGGGTATTTCATTAAATAACTCATTACGATCATTAAACTAGAAATATTTTCGTAAAACATGTCCAGTTCTGAGTAACAGATTTGAAACATGTAAAAGTCATTTTTTTTGTGAATAACCCTCTGTTACTCAAAGAATAAAAGTTTTAGATAACATCTTAACTTAAACGTGGCTGAAAGCGGGGAATTAATTGGACTTGTAAAACTCTAGATATCGCATTTTTCGCGGGACTGTTGTAATTTTGAAAGCTGATGGACTGAATAGAATGGATAACTTGATAGTTTTACTAATATTATTTAACTTTTGGCTAAGTAAAACCCACAAGACTAGTTAGTACAGGTGAATACCTTTCCGGAAATATAAAGAACTTAAACTTTTGACTTACAGTTTAAGAGTAACGAATCTTCTAAATTACGCAAATTATAAAAAAGTTAACAGATTTTGACTTTAAAAGTATAAAGGATTCAAAAACTCATATGATTATATCTTTAAAACTTTATTTTGAACACTTCATATAGATAGGGATTATGTACCAAGCGTAGACAAGATAATAACTTATATATGTAGCTAAGTTGCATCAATGTTTATTTTCAAAAACCTAAGACAAGCCTATATATGTTTAGGTTCTTCGTAGAGCTTCGCGGCTATCTTTCTTCGCTTGCTTGATTGTGATTGTTCCTCTTTGTTCATGGTGAGTTCATAGCCTCGCTTTTACTTACTTCAATTGTTTTATAAACCTCGCGAGGGGGATACATGCTAGTTTTACAAACCGAATACAAGTAGTTTTTGGTATGCTTGACCCGATTACATGATTATAGTCAATTGAGTATATTTCTTGCCAATTAAGTCCCCATCATGAACCGTTAATTCCGTGGGAAACGCTAGTATTATGAATATGCATATTTGGCTTGGCGGGCCTGACCGGGTGAGTAGCGCTCATACATCAACGGTCACATAATATTGAGAGATTACGTGGTAAATGGCAAATCTTACCTTTTCGGGGCACTATTAATCTAGGTCAAGGTTCGGTTTCATGAGCTCAATACTATAAATCTTATTTCCCGACTTGTATTTGTTACATGTCAACATAATTATGGGCGTATAACAACGTAGCCCATCATATTTTAAACTGAATTATCTTGTATTCAACTGATTACCTATTTAAACTCTATGAATTCACTCAACTTTATGTTGACTTTTTAGCATGTATTTTCTCAGGTATTATTTTGCTAGCTGAGCATTGGGAGCAATCGGAGTCGCGTGGATATCAAATATTGAAGGACTTGTTTTCTTCACATTCGATTATTATTATTATTTTTAAATATGCAAATGAGTCATGTTTAAACTCTTGAAACTTAAAGTGTTGAATAAAAATTATTGGGACCTTTGTACTCTGATTTATCAAATCGAATGTGACATTTTGTTAAACGTCTCTTTTAGGGTCGTTTTATGTAACTTGTTTTTATGAATTATGAAGTGACACCCAAATTGGTATTCCGCTGCGTTGTAAATTTTGGGGGTGTCACATATGTATGGACGGCTTGTCTATTTTTTACAACAAATGAAGACAATTTAAACAATTAATAGTGTAAATTAAAAATCTTACTCTTGCGACCAAAATTATAATACACGTCCATACAACTTACTATCCCAATATTTCACTTTTGCCAACATCAAGAGAATGTCTATATGACCAATGTCATCACGCTTGTTGTCGTACTCATTCGACATTAACGCCCAATTGTCCCAAAAAACAATCAAGTCTTAAAGATCTGCGTAGCATAGTGTATAATCAATACATCATTATGTTTGAATACTATTCTGTATTCATTATTTTAATTAAATGTGAATGTATAAAGTCTACGTACTCGGCGTCTTTAACAACAATTGACCTACGTATCTTAGGACCACCAGCACTGGTCATAGTCACTATTTTTCCAATAGCTACAACTGTATCAACGATAGCTTAAAAAATTGTTATTAAAACTATGAAAATAAATCATTCAATAATGTCAAATGTTGTCTATACTTTTTATAGAAACACGTACCGACACAATCATGGTCGTGGTACTCATTTTCTGTATCGAGAATACGCAAGAATGGCTCATTAATGAACCCAACAAAGTTGTCATCGATATGATCAACGTGAGTAACTTCGGTTCCTTTATAAAAAGATATTTTCCAATGGTTTGGTAACAAAGGTAACCTTCCAGCATTCTCTGCCACTCCAAAATTAGAGATTATGTAACATTGACCCTCTTGTAAAAGAGGTTCAAATTTAAACATAAACTCTTTCTTGATGTAAATCTGAATACAATTTGACTGTTAACAAAATTCAAACATTAATGATGTAAAATAAATAAAGACAGATATAAATAATCAATAACTTAGTTTAAATTACCTCTTCATCTTGGAAAACAAAATCAATACTGTAAGGATCGTGTTCTTCATTAAGCTTGTGTAAATGCCATACAGAGATGTACCTTCCTTTAATCGCCATGTTTAAATTCATTGGACTGATATCTTTTATGAGAGTAATTTTTTGCTCTCTCTCTCATTACTAAATGGCAAAATTCAAAAACATATAATTTTTTTTTTGTATTCTATTAAATCATAATGTATAATGAATCAAACGTTTCAAATAACCTGGTGCAGAACTTTTAACATTGGACATACTCTTTCCATTGTTTTTCTTTTGATGAGAATTACCTCCTACAAATACACAAAGATATTATGACAATATAATTTATATAAGTTAATCAAATCAAAATATATATTATTCTTAAACTGAATACAAAACATGCTAAAAAACTTCCATAAGATGATGTATTCACCACAGTTTTATGAATTCTGTTTGAATGTACAGCCGAAGATGTTGTCTGATATCCAAATTTTGATTCATATCTAGGATCTTTTAGTTGATTTCTAATGTAGGCCATCCTTTTAGATTCAACATCTGAAGATATTTTCCCTAGCAAGAAACATTAAACAAATTGTTATATTCTATGCATTCATAAAATATTAGGGTTTAAAAAACAAATAGCCATACCTGAATTCCCTAGCAAGAAACATTAAACAAATTGTTATATTATATGCATTCATAAAATATAAGGGTTAAAAAAATAAATAGCCACACCTGAATGAGTCTCAAAGCTCGAAGAATCAAGCTCAGAATTTTCATCAGTGGAATGTGCTTCAACAAAGTTTCGTTCATCCATAGATTTTCTTTTCAATGATCGATTCGAACTTGTTATTTAATGGATATAGATTTAACATAACATAATTAATAAATATGCTATAAAAGAATCTTATAATATGTGAAAAAACAGTTTAGAAACATATAGATTTACCAAAACTTCGCTTCGCAGGTGGTTTAGATACTGCCTAGTTAACAACATTAGTAACACCTTTTCCAGAGCTTCTAGTAGGTGTATCACTTTCAAATATGGAGTTTTTCATTACAATTGAAGTAGATTGTTGTACCAAACTTTTCTTCGGTGCTGATATAGAAACTATAAATTAATTACCAAAATATAGACAACATGTATAATCTATCTAAATAAAATATTAAAAAGTTACTATCTGTTGATTGTGTAACAACATCAGAAACATTGTGGCGAGATCTTCTGCATGGGGTATCACTTTCAAACATGGATTTGTCGACATTTTCAGACAAACTTTGTGGAGGATTCCCTGTCACATAATCATAAACGTGCATGTTAAATTATTAATATTAATGCACACCACATGTAAACATATCTAACAAAACAATACCTTGTGAAGGGGTTTTAGAGTTTTTCTTCTACATGATATTATTGTTTTGTGGTTCAACAACTGTAATAATTAGAAAACGATTATGCAATGACACTGATGAAAAATTCTACAACCACATAAATAACAACATAACAACTCAATGAATACATTATTTGTTACAAACCAACCTTCCGAAAGAGACTCGGTGTTTTTCTTCTCGGATACTCTTTTGAGCCTTGCAGATTGTCTTTGAGCCTGCATAATGTAATTTATTTATCTAAATATGGCTTCTCGATTTTTGACATGACAATAATGGCCCTTCAAGAGGTATCATTGTTCATTTTCTATGCTATTTGGAAAAGTTTCTATTATGCTCAAGTCTTCAAGAGGGTTTTCAATTGTAATTAGCTTCTCAAAAGCATTGGCCTTTCATGAGGTATCATTGTTCATTTTCTATGCTATTTGGTTATTATCTTATAGTACTTATATTATTTAAACAAATCATGTTTTAACCTAATTGCATTATTGTTTGCAACTTCTGCAGTAGCGTATCCTACCCTTTTGTTTATGGGAAGTTTGGATTATACTTCTTGCTTATGTTTAGTAATAGACTTGGATTATAACTTCTTTTATCAAGTTCGTGATTATTACCTTTTTTTTTCATTGAAACTCATTGTCCTGAAAGCAATAATCAAAAGCTAAAAATATCAAAAGTTATGCTATATTTTAATTTCATCTTTATTGGCTATTTTTTTGGTTGGTGTAATATTACATACTATGCATTTGGATAAGCAACGCCAAACCCTCTCAAAACCACGTATTGTTATATCAGCCTAATCAATCCCAAACAACTCTTAATGTGCAGCTTTATAGTCATTATTGTTGGTATAATAATATTTCTAAAAATGCATATAAAAACTATAAGGCAAAAAGCCATAAGAAACGTACATTTGTTTTAACTATTAATTGAGCAACTTTAGACTAATACTCCTTACCTTTTCGAGTGACTATCATATAATTATAATATCACTGAATATAACATTTGACTCACATGCATGCTTTCTTTTAGGGCTGTTACAAGAAAGTTGCGGAGAAGGCAGCTTTCTTTAAAGCTCATTACAAGAAAGTTGCTACTCAAAAGGTTGTTGCTGTCACGACCGCCTTACTTGAGAAAGAAAATACTAATGCGACTTCCATTAGGCCTAAGTGCCATGCTGAAGAGTCTTTGGTACAAATTATGATACTTATAATCATTTGGTAATTATATTATAGTAGTTATATTATTAAAACAAATAATGTTTTAACTTAATTGCAAATTAAAACTTCTGGCTTGAGTTTAGTAATGGACTTGGATTATAACTTCTTTTACCACCAATGATGTAACACCCAACTGATTTCACTATGCGAGTATGTATCTGTATTAAAATTATTTATAATTACAAAAGAAATGAAAAAAAGGAAATCGAAAAACTACAGCCTGTAAAATATAGAACTTCAACTGCGTCTGATTAATTTGTATTTATATGTTGCTAAACGTTTTAACAAAAGATCAGCAAAGTTCATAGTTTTTCAGGATAGCGATAACAGATATAGTCATTCGGTAGTTCTAGGTAAGTTAACACGTGAGTTTTTCTTTTCTGTAGTCTGTCCCTAGCACTCTTCTCTGACTAGGTGTCTTGGACCAATGGGTTGTGAAGAGCATATGTCAATTATCGGTATGTGAACTATCGGGTCAGACATGAGAGGGGTGAGTATCAGGATCTGTTGTGATGCCGACATAGATAGGGGAAGAAAAGGGATCTCAGATAGATTAGAATCAGAGGCTGCAAGCAGTGATGAAAGGGGTGGTAATGTATATGATTCAGATGTCGATGCAGGGATCATGCATAAGGGTGGACACCAACAGTAATATGGAGAAAAAATGATGGTATTGTTCGAGGTATCTGAGAACGTGACCTAATAGTTTGTATGTCTACTAATGGGAAGAGGCAACTTTCAAGAGATGATTCTGAAATGTTGTATTGTTCATGGCAATCTGTAAGTTGGTTTTTCCAAACATTACCACTTATTTCTTAGAAGAAAGTTTTAAGAGCACGAGAACACTTCATGCTATACTCACTTTCTGCAACGTGTTGTCATTATAGCTATAAACACAAGAGCAGAAGAGCATTTGAGTAGTACACATGGTAACAACAGTCAAAGGCATTCTGTGAGTCAAGGTAAGTCAATATGTGATAGTCGGACCAAATGTGGCGACCCATACTTCAAGACTAGCAGATGTATAAGGTTTTGGGGTGCTTACGGTGTATGTTTATATCATTAATAAAACTGATGCATTTTGATATTGTTTTTTAGTGCTTTCGTAAATGTGTAATCAAGCCATGCCAATAGGTTAGCGGTTCATGACCGCAACAATGATGGGCTTGCATCTTTTGTACATGGGTTGCGTTAGTCTTCTTTCTCATTTTCTAATTTCTTTTGCATCACATGATCTCAATCGTACAATATCTAATACCATTGTGTTCCATGACCTCATCAAAAGTGGTGTAGGACATTAAAACTATAAACTCTATCACAAATATAAGCACAAGATGAAGTAAAGATGGTGAGTTGTATTGATAAGTATGGCGTTAAGATGAAGAGAGAATAAGATGAAATAGAAAGCTTTTATTCAAGAGGCACACACACTTACACACACAAGCACACACCTCAAATGAGCCTTTGAGGTGTTTATATAGTAGGTAACAAGGGATACCCTAAAGAATTTCTCATGGGCTTTGTGATGGACTTGGTTTACATGGGCTTATATTCCTTTAAAAGGATTACATATTTAACTAGTAACATATTAGATTACCAAGTCCATAGCCCATTTTACAAGAACTACTACACGACATACAAAGCTCTATACATGAGAATGACCATCACTTTTCTATTACATATTTTTAATGCTAACAAGTGGGAAGTCTGTTTTTCACCAGTAAATATATTTCTTATGCCCAATTTTGTTACAACTGATTATTATAAATATATATTCCAGTGTACCCTGCTGCTGACATAGATGAGGTGTCTAAAATCACATAATTACTATACAGGAAGAAAACATTCTTCCTCTTTTAGAGTTTTCGTTTAAATGCAAGTATGCAATGCCAGTTTTGATGCTCTACACTTCTGTGTCCTTAAGTTCCAATGTTTGTGTCGTATCCACAATGGAGTAGGGTACGACTCATCCAATTGGAAGGTGTAACATCCCAACCCGACATGGGCCCGGAGCGCTACAGCATGGTGACATATCAAAGTATAAAAAGCATACAACCCAAGCGGAAGACTTAAAACAAAAGGTTACAAGGGAGAAATCTAAAAGTACAAAAGAAATACTAAAAACATAAAATAAAAGAAAATAAAAACTAAACAAAGTATAATCTAATCCAAGTCCAAAACTAGTCCAGATGTAATGGGCTTCTAGTCCACGGGGTAGTCCACTAAAGCTCCTATGCTCTCTTTTCACCCAAACCCAGCTTCTAACCTAAAACCTGCCGCAGGAAAGGAAAATGGGCTGAGCTTAAAAAGCCCAGTGAATAGATATATAGCAAAACAAACGGATAATCGAAATGTATATAAGTAATAGAAAATGCTGGAAAGGATATCATCTGTCAAATGCATAATAGATCAACATACACTGAACGAATATCATGAGTCAAAGGGAAATGAAGTATCAAAGATATATCACATAAGCATAATCATAAAGGAAAGGTAATGAGCACGTATCAACAAAGAAGCGTCCAAACAAGGTACTTTAATGGACAAACGAATCATAGGAAAGCCACGAACCGACCTACCGAGGTACTCGATAGATCTCGAAACCTACCAATCCATAACATATCATACAAAGGAATACAAAGATGGGAGACCCCTTCATAAACACATGGAGTCGATCAAACTCCCAAAGGTGAATGGGGCACAGGCCACATACGCCATCACGCAACAAAAGTCTTCCAAAAAAAACATAATCCTAGGATGCATCCATACGCCCCCGCTGAACAAAATTGTATATGCACCCTGCTCACACAACACGTATACACATACATCTAAAAGAGATCTCATATCATATCGAAACGATGGGGGACGCCGGGGACTAATCACACCGCCCCAAATAGTGTCACGCCATCGGTGCCTCAATGACGCGGCCATGGTACCTCCATGACTAGTTAGCAACTAGGGCATAAGAACAAAACAAACATACCATATCATAGCATAATCATAGAATACCAAACGAATCATATTGAAGCATCATATCCAAACAAAACATATCATATATCATGTCAACGAAGCATATCAAAGGATCCTAACAAGGACCGCATCAAACAAAGAATCATAATCAAACGGATCATGGCAAAGGATCATAATCAAAGTAAATGAATCAAAGGTCAAGGATCAAGAGTCATGAGATAGAGAGCCCCTTACTGAAAGAGGATAGAATATCTGTATTTTAACGCGTATGAAAGGAAATCAAACGAATGCATGAACACAAGGAACAACGTCGTGCCTCTTCAAATGAACTACACGAAATATGGATCACTTAATACTTATATGTTTATTTCATAAGTTACAAATGGTTTTTAATGGTTTATATTTATAGTTATACTCATAACTTATTTTAGGTTTATTTTACAATCTGGGTCCGTTTTTCACGAATTTTTAGACACATCAAATGAACTCCAGAGACTCTCCCAATTTTTCCTGAGGTTCCCACATATGTTAAGTAGATACTGAAATTTTTGCAGATTTTATTTCAAAATACAAGTACCTTTCCAAAAACCATTTTCCCAAGCCTACCCAGAAAATTAACTGCAGAAAGACATAGAAAGTTTGCCTTTAACAAACCCATTTTGACACTTCAGGAAAATCCACAAAAATTCCATGAAGTCACACATAACCTATATTTAGCCACTATAAAAGGATACCTTCTAACGCTTTATGGTTTGGGAAAAAAAATCCTACTGATTTCCAGAATCCGAAACACAGTTTTGACATTGAATCTGGTAAAAATCAAATGGCCATCCTCCCGGCCTCCAATGACCATGAATCTTATATTTCCAGAAAGTAAACTGATTGAACTTATGTTTAGACTCAAAAATTATGCAAAAACACGTTGGTATCATGAACTTAGCCCCTGTTCAATATGACTCAAATCTGGACAGCATGCAACAATATGTTAGCGAGACCAAACCCTTCCCAAAATGACCAAACGTTTAACCAAACTAGCCCTATGACTTCTTAACCATTTAATTCAGATTATAACATGTTTTTAAGACATAATATGACCACTTTTAGATCCGACATGCAATTCCACTTCGACAATAAGGATTAACGAGACAAGACCATATACAAAACGAGATCAAACAACAAACTTCTATTCCCTTTTTAGATCTGATTCCAAAAAAAGGTTTCATAGGTTTATTTAGTCGAGATTACACATGTTAAACAGCCCTGCTTGTCGACACACTCACACCACATGCATACACATCAATTTAACGCCACACAACTTAACATGACATCACAAAAACGAGCCCTAATCCATCCCATTAATTTCATACGCCTCATATTAATTAATTTAGGGTTTTGTTTCTAGCTTTGCATGTATGATAAAGGTGTATTACATGATCAATTAGGGTTGCTTCATCTCTGATTCGAATGGAACAAAAACAGAACACAGGTCGACATATACAGGTTCCATAATTCATGATTTCATGTGACCAAAACATATATATTACTCGTATATTTATATGTCCATTCTTATAGTCATTTTATAAACGAAACAAATGTTTAGTTCCAGGTCTTATTCATATACATGTTGTGTGAATCAAATCAGAAATACAAGGACGATTTAGGGAATACCTTGGGCTGGATCGAGACAAGGAGAAGGAACAAGATCACCACACTAAATCGTAATACCCAAACTGAAAGAACTCTTAGCACCACGATTACACACCATAGCCATGAGCCTTCAAATCCTTCTTGGATCTTGAGAGAAAAGCAATAACCTGAACTTATGTGTGCCATGTTTATTCTCCTTTTCTTGTGTCGTATGAAGAGAGGAGAGGGAGAAAAGACCGGATCATATGGGAAACAAAAAGGAGCATGGGTCTTTATTAGGAAACAAATAAATATGAGTTATTATGATTAATTGTGATTGATATTTTGGCGTGATATTAGGCTTGAGATGGAATTCTTATTCTTAAATATATGTGTGTCGCATGATGTGTTGGAAACCAAAAACGTGTATCAAGTCTTGTAGTGATTTAGGAAAGTTTTCATTTGTAACAAATCTTTTATTTATCTACAAACTTAGGTTTTTTATTTATACCCCATAACATATAGTTTTAAGCTTATTATTAATTAATACAAAATTTAGGTTATAATCAAATTATTAACAAAAATGTGATTACGGAGTTTAGGGTTTTACAACTCTTCCCCTCTAAAAAGAAAATTTCGTCCACGAAATTGAAGTCGCAAAAGTTAGACGGAGTCATAGCGAATCTTAAAAGATCGTTACAAATATCCTCACGCTCAGGGAGGTTCTTCTAAAAGAATCTTCACCACCAAAATTTTCTCATGACTCGATCCTGACGCTCCAGAATCATAACGAATCGAATCCAACGAATGCGAGACCATGCGTATTAGATGACAGATGATAGATGATAGATGATAGTTGGAATCCTACAAGGAGAAACACTAAATACACATATTCTTACGAAGCGAAAACGGAGATAGTGCTAACCGATAAATCTTCATTAACTCCTACCAAATTCTGAACGAATCAAAGGAACTTGCCAAAGTCGAAGGGGTACAAATCAAATCATTCAACGTATCCAAAGTCTCATCTAGAGTTGGTTAACTTATTCACATTGACGTTCCAAATCACGAATCAGAGTATCGAAACGTACCAGAATGCATAACCAAGTAGGTAGAATAATCGTACGAATAAGAATGAAATCAAGATCTAACATGTAGTGAACCAAAACTTCCTCGAATGCCGAAACATCTAAACTTTCTTGTACCTCTTCTGCAAGTGTGAACCAAAATGCGATTCTCTGTCACGATCATTGCTGGTGCGCCATGTAGCTTGAATAATCTTCTACCGCAAGAAAATCTTCGCCGATCTCCCAAGCAAGCAGTCCAAGTCAATGCTCCACTGTAACTCCACTTGTGTTGTCCCTCCTCCTATGCATGGAAATCTCCGATGTAGACACCACCGTCTTCATGCCATCCTGTCCAGCTCCTGCTCCAAGACTCTATACGCGAATCTCCGAATGAATGAAAGGCATCTAAACGAATGTCAAATGAATTAAGAATCGAAGTTCAAAAGGATAACTCCAAAGAAAGAACCTATAAGGCACACTACGAAGTCTAAAGGCATCCTAAACACATGTCACGAATCCTGATAAGTCTTCTAACTCTCCAAAACGATTGATCTTGTAAGAGCTTAACGAAAAGCAAAGGCATAAGTCAGAGTAAGACAGAAGCAAGAAAACCGACGTCTGATCATATATCTACCCAATCCTTACCAATCATAATAAAGCTCTTAAGGGGAGAAACTAAAGGCAAAACCTTCCAAAGTAATTCCTAAAGCTTCTAAGGTGCAAACCAAAGGGCCCAAAACTCACAGGCCATAACTTAGGTACTACAAGTCGCAGCCTTAGCTCTGATACCATAATTGTAACACCCCAACCCGGCATGGGCCCGGAGCGCTACAGCATGGTGACATATCAAAGCATACAACGCAAGCGGAAGACTTAAAACACAAGGTTACAAGGGAAAAATCTAAACGTACAAAAAAAATAATAAAACTATAAAAGAAAAGAAAAATACAAACTAAAGAAAGTCTAATCTAATCTAAGTCCAAAACTAGTCCAGATGTAATGGGCTTCTAGTCCATGGAGTAGTCCACTAAAGCTCCTATGCTCTCTCTTCACCCAAACCCAACTTCCAACCTAAAACCTACCACAGGAAAGGAAAATGCGGCTGAGCTTAAAAAGCCCAGTAAACAGATATATAGCAAAACAAATGAATAATCGAAATGTATATAAGTAATAGAAAAGGGAATCATAAGCTCTTGCTGGAAAGGATATCATCTGTCAAATGCATAAGAGATCAACATACACAAAACAAATATCATAAGTCAAAGGAAAATGAAGTATCAAAGATATATCACATAAGCAAAATCATAAAGGAAAGGTAATGAGCACGTATCAACAAAGAAGCGTCCAAACAAGGTACTTGAATTGACAAACGAATCATAGGAAAGCCACGAGCTGACCTGCCGAGGTACTCGATATATCTCGAAAACCTACCAATCCATAGCATATCATACAAAGTAATACGAAGAGGGGAGACCCCTTCGTAAACACATAGAGTAGATCAAAATCCCAAAGGTGAATGGGGCACATGCCACGTACGCCATCACATAACAAAAGTCTTCTAAAACAAAACATAATCCTAGGATGCATCCACACGCCCTCGCTGAAAAAAATCGTATATGCACCCTGCTCACACGACAGGTATACACATACATCCAAAAGAGATCTCATATCATATCGAAACGAAGGGGGATGCCGGGGACTAATCACACCGCCCCAGATAGTGTCACGCCATCGGTGCCTCAATGACGCGGCCATGGTACCTCCATGGCTAGTTAGAAACTCGGGTATAAGAACGAAACAAACATACCATATCATAGCATAATCATAGCATACTAAACGAATCATATCTAAGCATCATATCCAAACAAAACATATCATATATCTTGTCAACGAATCATATCAAAGGATCCTAACAAGGACCGCATCAAATAAAGAATCATAATCAAACGGATCATGGCAAAGGATCATAATCAAAGTAAATGAATCAAAGGTTAAGGATCAAGAGTCATGAGATAGAGAGCCCCTTACTGAAGTAGGATAGAATATCTGTACCTTAACGCGTATGAAAGGAAAGCAGACGAATGCATGAACACAAGGAACAACGTCGCGCCTCTTCAAATGAACTACACGAAATAGGGATTACTTAATACTTATATGTTTATTTCATAAGTTACAAATGGTTTTTAATGGTTTATATTTATAGTTATACTCAAAACTTATTTTAAGTTTATTTTACAATCTGGGTCAGTTTCTCATGAATTTTAAGACACATTAAATGAAATCCAGAGACTCTCCCAAATTTTTTCAGATTTTATTTCAAAAGACAAGTACCTTTCCAAAAATCATTTTCCCAAGCCTACCCAGAAAATTAACTACAGAAAGACACATAAAGTTGTCTTTAACAAACCCATTTCGACACATCAGAAAAATCCACAAATATTCCATGAAGTCACACATAATATATTTAACCACTGTAAATGGAGACCTTCTAACTCCTTATGGTTTTGTGAAGATCGTTTAAGCCCAATCTAGGATAATAGAAACAATGATTATATGCACAGCGGAATAACAATAATAACAATCAAAGTTTCACAAGGTTTTTCTATTCAATAATGATCCTCTATGGATCTCTATTGCTTCCTCTCAAAATGTTTTTCCTTCTCTCAAGGAGCATCCTCAAAATAAAAGCCTAGTGTTCCTTTTATACACAAGGAACCCTAATACAATAATAAAATATAAAATAAATGCATATCACTACCTAAAATAGCTCATGCATATCCTAACAAACTAATAAATAACACGGAATAACTATATCCGTAGAAACATAATATGCTGAATCTAGACTTCAGCAGAAACACTCTTGTCAGCAGAATCTGTCTCTTCAGTAGTATTCTTCAGCAGAATTCTCTCTTAGCAGAATTCCCAACAATCCTCCCCTAATCTTGATGTTGACTGTGTTAACTTCAAGATTCCTGGATAAATCTTTGAACATATGAAGCTTGAGGATTGTAACATAATAAGTGTGCAGCAGAATATGAAAACTAGCAGCAACTTCTATAGCAGCAACTTGAAACCATCTTTGAAGAACAAGGTACCATAAGCAACTCCTAAGTATGAACAGCAACAGAACCAGCAGCAACAAGAGTAGATTTGATAAGCCTTTACCAAGTAGCTACTCACTCTTGGGCTAGCTAGTCCTTTGGTGGAATCATGACATCACCCTGGTGAACTAGTGACCAGTTCAACACTTAGAACGTGAATCATCGGTGTGTTGAAATACCCTAATGATTTTTGGCAAATCATCACAGCCATAAACGGATTTGAGATGTCTTTACCTGTAGTCGTTTGCTCAGGACTAGCCAATCCTTTGGTTACCCAATAGGGCAGCAACCATGGTGAATTGATGACCATTTCAACTCTCAGCAATGAAGCATGGGTGAGTTGAGTACCCTATGTTTTTGAGCAAACCATTACAGCTATCAACGGAATTGATGTGTCTTTACCAAAAACCGTTTGCTTTTGGACTAGCCAACTCTTTGATGGAATGTCGTCATCATCATGGTGAGTTGATTACATTTATGGATTTTCACAGCCTTTACCACAAGCCATAATCTTATGGGCTAGCCAACTCTTGTGTCAGTAAGACATGGTGAGTTGATAACCATGTGCTGTGTGGTAATTAACCAACACCAAAACCTGCAAACAAGAGAAAACAAAAACTATACAAATATATGTTTGTTTTTTTTTTTTTTTTTTTTTTTTTTTTTTTTTTTTTTTAATTCCTTATTATTTTTAATTATTATTTTTTTTTAATTTTTTTATTTTTTTTTTAAATAATAGAAGAAAGAAAGAAAAAAAAATACAAAATATGTAAAATATATCGGTAAGCAGCAGCAGAAACCAAAGAAATATGTAGTGCCAGCAGAAGCACTAAGCCTCCCCTTAGGCTTATGAGGATCCAACAGCTGCAAAAATGGTTAGAATACAAAGAATACAACAATAAGCCTCCCCTTAGGCTTATGCCTCCCCTTAATCAGTGCACTTGACAAATACTATTGTTCTTGGGTACCCAGAATGAACCTTTTCTATTATTTGTCCAAGAACAACCTGTTGAGGGCTTAACACAAGTATCCCATCTTGTCCCCCCCATATACCTTGGGTCATAATAACCAGGCCAAAAACCATTCTGAAAGTAAGTGCTAGTAGGTATGTAGAATGGTCTAGCAACATGTCTTTTCCAATGAGCTGAAAAAGATCTACCAGCAGAAACTGGCTTATCAGCAGGTTTGGGTCTGCTGGTTTTATGTGTTGCTTGTGGAACATATGGGGGAATATCATTAACATTGGTCCACATTGGTCTAGGTCTCTTTTGGTCAGCACACACACCCATTCTCTTCTCATGAAAATCACAATCTTTAATGAGATGAGACTTACTACCACACACAAAACAAGATTTCTTTTTAACATTACTAGCCTTTTTATTAAAACAACCATTCTTATTACAAGAAGTCCTAAAATTGTATGTATTCTTATCAGATTTAGTACAAGTGATACTAGGTAAATCTTGAACAACAATGGGTTCTTGTTTGGGTGCCCTAACTGTGGATTCAATCTCTGTTTTACTCTTAGATGTAGAAACACTAGAAGTAGATGCAAAGGAGGTAGACTCAGTAGAATTGGACTCTGAGATTTTGACACTAAAAACACTGGGGGAAGGGACATTGACCTTTGAAGACTTGTCACTTGAATCAGTGTCTGGTAAGTCAGTAGACTTTTTGCCATATAAATTGTGTGATCTATCAAAGTCTATAGAAATGGAAATGTCAATGGGCATGTGTTCTCCTCTAATAGGTCCAGGTACAGCATTCATTCCCCTTTCCTTAACATATTTTACAGGTTCTTGAAATTGTAGGACAGGTTCAGGGTCTAAAACACTGGATATATCAGGGTAAGTTAATTCCTCTGGATCTATATATTTATCATACCCTAAAGCTCTTCTAGACCTAATAGATTGTGAACTATCAAGTAATTTCTCCAAATTTGAAGCCCCTTCTTCCACTTCTTACGACTAGCTACTTCATTTTCAAATTTTACTTGCAATTCTTGTTTCTCTAGCTCTACATTAGCCTTTTCTTTCTCAGTACGTTTTAAATCTATTTGAGAAACTTCTAAATTGCTCTCTAACACCCTTATCTTTTCTTCATAAACAAGTTGATTCTTTTGAAACCAATTTTTTTGCCTTTCTAATGTTTTTAAAGCCTTTTTATAAGCTTCTACTTCTACATAGCATTCATTATATTTAAGTTTCAATTCATCATACTCCTTTTTAAGTTCATTATATCTTTCACTACAACCAAAAATACAATTATGTACCTGAGAAGGGAGTCCCATCAGTGCAAATTCTTCAGTCTTGGATATAGTGCAAGCTTCCTTTCTCATCTTCTTGGATTCAGCCTTTCCACCATACCTTGCTTTGATTGCATTCCATATATCACTTGCCTCATCCATATAGTGGAAATCTGCTACATGATCAGCAGGAATAGATTTAAGCAAGGTAGTTCTTGCCTTTGATTCCCTTTGTACAACAATGTGTTCATCAGCAGGCGTTGGAGGAAGAAAAATGACATTTCCATCTTGATCTCTTCTATGCCTTTTCAAACTGTTGCCATTTTGAATCACCTTTCAGATATTCATATCATTTTTCATGATCCAGTGTTCCATCTTCTTAGCCCAGACTTCATACTCATCATTCATCAAATAAGGAAACATTACATCATCCCTTTCATTGTTAGATTCTGCCATTTTTTTTACTAAACAGCAGAATCCGAACAACAGCAGAATCGATCAGCAGTAACCGAGATCAGTAGGAACGTCTAATAGAAACAATGTAGCCCCACACCACTTAGCAGCCAATCGAAATAAATAAGGAGTACACGACAAACCAGATCCAACAAGTATTGGTCCCCACTGAAAAACCGAACATGACAAATTTATGTTTAACTTATTTAGCACAAATCGACAAATAATTCAACCAATCAGATCGAAGCCACTGATTCAGAATACAAAAACTTCAATAATGAATTCCACAATTCAATCTTCAATATACTACTTGTACAGACCAATAAAACTTCGACCAATCAATATCAATCACGAATCAACTTAACAGTTATAATGATAGCGACCAATTAATTATATCACCAGTCTTTGTCATGCTTGTAATCGCCCCCACGTATGATATAAATTCCAAATCAAACAGCTTCAACCAAAGAGAATTAATACCGTTTCATAAATAAATAAAATAAACCCTCCTAATTAATTTTGCAAGACGACAATCTCAACCCCCAATTAATGCCGATCAGTAATTTATTCATGAGATAGAGAGCCCCTTACTGAAATAGGATAGAATATATGTACCTTAACGCGTATAAAAGGAAAGCAGACGAATGCATGAACACAAGGAACAACGTCGCGCCTCTTCAAATGAACTACACGAAATAGGGATCACTTAATACTTATATGTTTATTTCATAAGTTACAAATGGTTTTTAATGGTTTATATTTATAGTTATACTCAAAACTTATTTTAAGTTTATTTTACAATCTGGGTCAGTTTCTCATGAATTTTAAGACACATTAAATGAAATCCAGAGACTCTCCCAATTTTTCCTGAGGTTTCCACATATGTTAAGTAGTTACTCAAATTTTTTCAGATTTTATTTCAAAAGACAAGTACCTTTCCAAAAATCATTTTCCCAAGCCTACCCAGAAAATTAACTACAGAAAGACACATAAAGTTGTCTTTAACAAACCCATTTCGACACATCAGAAAAATCCACAAACATTCCAGGAAGTCACACATAATATATTTAACCACTGTAAATGGAGACCTTCTAAATCCTTATGGTTTTGTGAAGATCGTTTAAGCCCAATCTAGGATAATAGAAACAATGATTATATGCACAGCGGAATAACAATAATAACAATCAAAGTTTCACAAGGTTTTTCTATTCAATAATGATCCTCTATGGATCTCTATTGCTTCCTCTCAAAATGTTTTTCCTTCTCTCAAGGTGCATCCTCAAAATAAAAGCCTAGTGTTCCTTTTATACACAAGGAACCCTAATACAATAATAAAATATAAAAATAAATGCATATCACTACCTAAAATAGCTCATGCATATCCTAACAAACTAATAAATAACACAGAATAACTATATCCGTAGAAACATAATATGCTGAATCTAGACTTCATCAGAAACACTCTTGTCAGCAGAATCTGTCTCTTCAGTAGTATTCTTCAGCAGATTCTTCGGTAGAATTCTCTCTTAGCAGAATTCCCAACAGGTTTGGAAAATAAAAATCAAAAACTCCTACTGAGTTCCAGACATCCGAAAAATAGTTTTGACATTGAATCTCGTTAAAATCAAAAGGCCATCCTCCCGTCCTCCTATGACCATGAATCTTATATTTCCAGAAAGTACACTGATTGAACTTATGTTTAGACTCAAAAATTATGTAAAAACACGTTGGTATCATTAATTTAGCCCCCATTCAATATGACTCAAATCTGGACAACATGCAACAATATGTTAGCGAGACCAAACCCTTCCCAAAATGACCAAACGTTTAACCAAACTAGCCCTATGACTTCTTAACCATTTAATTCAGATTATAACATGTTTTTAAGACATAATACGACCACTTTTAGATCCCACATGCAATTCCACTTCGATAATAAGGATTAACGAGACAAGACCATATAAAAAACAAGATCAAACAACCAACTTCTATTCCCTTTGTAGATCTGGTTGCAAAACAGGTTTCATAGGTTTATTTAGTCTAGATTACACATGTTAAACAGCCCTTCTTATCGACACACTCACACCACATGCATACAGATCAATTTAACGCCACACAACTTCACATAACATCACAAAAACTAGCCCTAATCCATCCCATTAATTTCATACGCCTCATATTAATTAATTTAGGGTTTTATTTCCAGCTTTGCATGTATGATAATGGTGTATTACATGATCAATTAGGGTTGCTTCAGCTCTGATTCGAATGGCCCAAAAACAGAACACAAGTCGACATATACAGGTTCCATAATTCATGATTTCATGTATCCAAAACATATATATTATTCGTATATTTATATGTCCATTCTTATAATCATTTTATAAACGAAACAAAGGTATAGTTCTAGGTCTTATTCATATACATGTTGTGTGAATCAAATCAGAAATACAAGGACAATTTAGGGAATACCTTGGGCTGGATCGAGACGAGTAGAAGGAACAAGATCGCCACACTAAATCGTAATACCCATACTGAAAGAACTCTTAGCACCACGATCACACACCATAGCCATGAGCCTTCAAATCCTTCTTGGATCTTGAGAGAAAAGCAATAACCTGAACTTATGTGTGCTATGTTATTTTTTCCTTTTCTTCTGTCGTATGAAGAGAGGAGAGGGAGAAAAGACCGGATCGTATGGGAAACAAAAAGGAGGAGCGTGGGTCTTTATTAGGAAACAAATAAATATGAGTTATTATGATTAATTGTGATTGATATCTTGGCGTGATATTAGGCTTGAGATGGAATTCTTATCCTTAAATATATGTGTGTTGCATGATGTATTAGAAACCAAAAACGTGTATCAAGTCTTGTAGAGATTTAGGAAGGTTTTCATTTGTAACAAATCTTTTATTTATCTACAAACATAGGTTATTTATTTATACCCCATAACATAAGTTTTAAGCTTATTATTAATTAATTCAAAATTTAGGTTATAATCAAATTATTAACAAAAATGTGATTACGGAGTTTAGGGTTTACAGAAGGTATTGCTCATTTAACCTTATTTGAGTTTCGAATGCTATACATAATGCTTCTGTCATAATATATAATCTGTGTCAACTAATAAGGGTCAATTCTTAATCATCGGTTAATGATATGGAGACATCATGTGTTTCTCTCATAAAAGAGTTGCAGGTTCAATAAACCCATTCTTATTTCTCTAGAACTAAACTTAGCAACAGTAGTTTTGGGTATAACACCTCATCAGGTCTATTTAGTTTTTTTTTTTAATTATTATTATTATTATTATTATTATTATTATTATTATTATTATTATTATTATTATTATTATTATTATTATTATTATTATTATTATTATTATTATTATTATTATTATTTGAATAGAAAATATGGGATGAGGGGGAGAGCATGAGAACAATAGAGATAAGATTCTTCATGAGTTGGAATAAGAATGTCTGGAAGCATATAGAAGAAAAGTGGATCAGGCTAGCAGTGTTAGTGCTCAACTGAAGCAAGTTGTTGCTGATTCAGAAGCAAAAAAATATATGTGCTTTGTTAGGAGAGCGATGTTTTCCTATGAAGCAGGTTTGTAGACTTACAGTTCTCATTCATCATATACTCGCGCAGAGGATTATTTAGATATTGCTATAGCCATATGGTGATGGCAAAAATGGACGTGGTGAATAGATGGGATAACGGGTCACCATGGGCGATTTTTATCCTTTGTTTTGTCCATAAAATACTATACTACGACTGTCGGTGCATTGGTTAAAGATGTATATATTCCTTCATTACTACAGATGTTTAAAATCATATAGAAATTAGCTCGTTTATAGTTCAAGTTTAGATCAACTTTGTTGGCATAATTTGTCACTTAATACTAATATCTTACAAGTTTTGGACGGCTGAAGAACTTCAATTTTTGCTAAAAGTATAGTCAAAGTTCTAATTTTGACATGAATTATGGAAAAAAAGATAGAAAAATAGAGCGGCCAATAAAATAGTGAAATGTCCATTTATTGTGTTGGGTTTTAGTGTTTAAGCTTTGACCATTGCCGGTGAACATCAAATTTGTAGGACCCATTTCTGCAAATAACTGAGTAACATTTTAAACGTGGAGAAAGTGAAACACACCAAATGCGCCAACAAACACCTGCTTATTTACCCTGAACCGAAAAGAAACCAGTTGGTAAATAGGATCTTATGACATTCTCACGTGAGAAGAAAATGAGGTGAGGGATCTCGATGCAGTTTACACGTAAGACGATTAAGTTGTTAATAGATTGGTTACCTTAAGCGGAAAATTGAAAAAATTTAACGCGAAGTTAACTGTGAGAAGCGAATTTTTATATTTGTATGACAGATTATTGTTGATGCACGTATTCTGAATGCTACTTAGCCGCAAAGCTAGATCAGAAGTCTTTTTTATACGATCCGAGGTTAGTAGCAAAAAGTGAAAATTTGTGGTTTTTAAGATTAGTATGTGTTTTAAAGTTAATTTGAACTGAAATAATAGTGTGAGCCATGAATCGGGATCAAATTGTATGCCGAGAGGGTGTTTTCGATTGTTTATAGTTTTTTTAGTTACTTGCTGACACAAATTATTGTTGCTGCAGACGCATATTGTTGTTGTGGTTGACACATCTTGGTGTTGCAGTTAGGGGTGCTCGTTAAATGGATTGAATCAAAAATCTACTCGCATCAGTAATATGAAAAGGTTGCAAACAGTTTTCGTAATTGCTTATTTTTGGCATTATAAGTGATTTGCGTTTTGTAATTTCTTTTTTTTTTTACAGCGCAACCACTTTGTCTTTGATGGATCTGCTTTAAAAATGCTTAAAACTGTTTAAAATCAACCTTCTATCCGAAAGGTAATCTTATATAAATTCTGAATAACTTTATAAACACAACCGAATATTTTGTTCATTTTTTAACAAGTAAAGAGTGTATTAAGGACATTGCGGTTTTGGATTCTGAAGTTTCACAGATAGAGCATCGAGTTCTATCAAAATCAATTTTGTAAGTTTGTTAACCTTAATTCATTAAGACCGTCATTTATCGGGTGTTTGGGTCGTTTTAAGGGCTGCTAAAAATTGTAGTTTTAAGGTTGTTTGGGTCATTTTAACGGGAGTGCTTTTGTTATGACCGAATTCCAAGGGAAGACCACAATGGAGTAAACCGAGTCAATGGCAGCATTCAAGGATCACCGGGTCCTAGAGGACGTACAAAGAAGATATTTGTTGGAAGTTTGGCATCTACTATCACTGGGAGTGACTTTAAGATGTGGGTTTACTTTTTTTTTTTTTTTTTTTTTTTTTTTTTCTCTTAATGCTCAAATAGATTGAGGCCATCTTACAAAATCCATAATCAAACAACTACATAGGTGTTTACGAAAGTCACACTAATCCTCTTCATATGATTTCTTTCTTTGATGTGGAGACTAAAGTTTTGGAGCTAGATTCAAGGGAAGTCATGTTCCAGTATTTGGGGGTTGAGGTAGTGAAGTGCATTTGGGTCTTCTGTATGAGGTACTGAAGTATTTTTTTTATCTTAAGTTTTGTGTCGTAGTTATTCCAGATTAATTGAGCTAATGGATTTTATTTTTTTCTTTTGTATTCTTGGATTACTTTATAGCTTATCTAATGAATGTGATTGGACAGTTGCAGGAAAAAATACACTTGTTTATAGTTTGAGGTGTGGATGCTTTGAATGTAAATTACACGCAGTTGTAGAGGTGGCCAGGGATCGAATTGTAGTTGGTGTTTGTGATGGCACCATGTCGTCCAAGAAAGAGGTTACGAACTTGCTCCTTCGCTTCTTTTGCTACATGCCAACTCTAATATATGTTGTTTCACACCATATAGCATGCATGCACAGAGAGAGCCATGCTTGTAGAGTAGTTTAGGGTATAATCATTGAAGGTGTTAGTATGGGTATTAAAGCACATTGACACATAGTGGTTTATCATGAATCAATATTTGGTCATCAGGAAAAAGATTTGAGAAAATCAACATCATTTATTTTTGTCAAAGTAAATATTGTTGTCGATCAGTGAATTTTTGATTTCTTTTCCACAGTTGCGTAGCTCAACAAAATATTTATGAATCATATAGTTATATTCCCAAAAGGTTGCTTTGTTTCAAGCAAGTGGTAAATAACAATTTGACGATATAGGTTGCATTTATCTTATGTAATTAGTAATCGAGCACGTGGTAAATAACAATTTGACGATAAAGGTTGCATTGTCTCAACTATTTTGCAAATTTACATTAGTTAGATTATAATTTTATAAAGAAGGTGTGCAACTGAACACAATCAAAGTTGAATGATCTTTTTTTCACCTCATATTTTGTACTAATTATTTTCTTGGTTTGATTACATACATTATTGTATGATTTCTCAAATTTCAAAAGCTAACATCGCCAACATTGTGGTAATTCATTTAGGTTGGCAACATGCATCAATGTAATTTTGATATAAAAGAGTTTGAGATCAATTTTTATGTTAATAATAACAAGAGTTGTTTTGGTATGGAGTTGAGTGGTGGAAGCTTTGTGAGAAATCGTAAATAGTTCACTCATTTTTAAAATATTCGAGAACAACCTTCGACACAATTTTATTTATTCTTTTTTACGATAACTTTGTAACATTACATTTTTATTAATAAAGAATTCAATGGTAACTCTTTGAAAGCTTATTCTTAGTATTTTGACGGTGAAATAAGCTATTATGCATATGCTTCTTCAAATGGCCTTGAAAAATTCACAAACTCATCATATTGAGCTTAAGCCAGAAACACCTATTGGCGAGCGTATTTGAAATTTCTCGACATTCTCATTAGAAACGTATCTTTAAAACCCACAAGTATTCGAAATTAATACGTTAAAGGAAAAATCACAAAACATGCCCACCCAACTTTTCAAAATTAACAACTATATATATACAAAAATATCACATGTCTAATGCGAATCACAAAAATGCCCGCCCAGTGGGCGGGCTTTGACCACTAGTGTGTGTGCATATATATATATATATATATATATATATATATATATATATATATATATATATATATATATATATATATATATATATATATTGTTGGATTAAACTTTGGACTAAACGTTGTTTGTTAACCGACTTATTCATTTGGGCTATACAAATGGTTAAGCATGTTAGACTAAATTGGACTAAACGTGGATTTCATAATGGACTTAAATGTGGACTTCTTATTGGATTCGAATTGGACTAACTAGTGGACATACAACGGACTAAAAAGTATTACTCCTTCCGTCTCAAAATATAAGTCCAGTTTGATTTTATTATGATTTGTATTATATAATACTTGATTTGTATTATATATATATAACTTTGACCTTCAATATTATGATTTGTATTATATAATACTTGATAAAAATTACACCAATGAAAAATACATTTAAAACACAATTCATTTATATAATTTGCATCAAGTATTATCTAATACAAATAAAAATATTTGAGGTCAAAGTTTGATTGAAAATGTCAAACATGACTTATATTTTGGGACGGATGTAGTATTAAACTCTTAAGGCCCAATAAGTATAAAACGTATTTTTTGAGACTTATTGAGTAACTTGTCGAATGAAATATCGAATTTGACTATTGTTTGGATTTTGGAATAAATTGGATAAGTAAAATTGTTGAAACGTATTTGGGTAAAACGTGAGTTTAAAACGTAGAAATTGACATTTGGTCGAAAAGCATTTCGGGAAAGTGTTTTATTTAAAATTCTACAACTGTCAGGAAACAAATGTAAACAAACGGGTCATGCCCGATCTTTATTAAAGTTTCACACTAGGAAGTGTTTTACAAAACTTATTTTCTTAAAATCCGACTAAAGGACGAAATAGTAATATTTATAATCGATAATTAGTGTTCAAACTTAACTATCATACTTATATACATGATACTTGTTAGGTGCAGTTTGGTTCAGGTTTTTGACAGGGTATGGAATGAAAGAATCTCAAGAACTTTGTTTGGTAACTTTTGAAACCCTCTGACATAATTTTTGGATTCAAAATATGATTCCATCCTACCTAGGTGAGATTTTAGCGGGAATACATAAAAGTGGTCAATCATAATTTTTTTCTTAATTGATGCTTTTTTCTCAACCACAAATAATTCTACTATTTTCATATTTTTTATTTGGGAAAGTTATCTAAAAAAGTATCAAAGTTAACACTTTTTACCATTGTGTGTAGTGATGTTTTTTTTTCCTATTGTGTGACTAAACTTTCGAATTTGGTACATTGCGTGTACTTTATGACCATTTCCTTTCCAAAATTTGAAGGGTAAAATGGTCATTTTACAAGGCTGAATAGTCGCAAAGTACACACAATGTACCAAATTCGAAATTTTAGTCACACAATAAGAAAAAAAACATCGCTACACACTATGATAAAAAGTGTCAACTTTGATGCTTTTTAGATAATTTTCCCTTTTTATTTTAAAAAACATATAAAATAAACTTATCAATCATTTATTTTCTCTTTTTTCATTTAATTCAAAATACAAATCTAAATTCAAATCCAAATTTCAATCCCAATCCTATAACCATCTACGAACCAAACGGGCCCTTACTTTTTATAAAGCCAACAAGTTGGCGAAATAATAATATATTATTATTTTTCCAACTACATGATGAAAATATAATTTATTTTATTTTAGTTTATTGTATGAAATGACTATATTTTAACTACGTATATTAAAACGTACTAACTCTTATAATATGAGTGCCTTAACTATTTAACTGGGTTTACCTGGTAAATTGCCGAAACATATTTATCACTCGTTGTTTTCCTACAAATATATGTAGAGTATACTATATATCTAATCGTATTTTTGTCATATAATCATTTTGATATTTTCTATTGTATAATATACGGTATATATTATATTACATACTTGTTCATACTTTGACAATTGCCATTGGTATTTTCTCATATTTTACATTTTACTTTGACGTACTTCACTTTGACGTACTTTTACGATTTCGAACTTTTCAACCACAACACAAACAATGATACGAAACCAATGAAAAAAATGCTTTTGAAAACTCATGTGCACTATTATACTCATATTCGACATATTTCTAAGTCTAGACGTTTATTAGTAGGTCGTGTATGAGTGTTGTTATCTCCTGCCATCTGTCTTCTCTTTCCGACTCTATTATCATTACTTGAGGTGAGTTCTGATAGCCTCACTTTTTAATATGTTTTCCTAATGTGGAAATTGTACTCAAATGCTTTTCAAAATGTTTTTATGTTGTGATCTACTGTTTTCATGCTTTTGGACATATATGTGTGTTGATGCGATCATATTTTATGAAATGTTTTATTTTATGTGGAAATGAATGTGCAACTGTTAACTCTCTTTGGGAGCCGAAGCAATATAATAGATCTAACGGGGTAGCTCCCCACAATATACTGTTTATGTGTGCGGCAATCATGGTAGGCTCAGTTGGCGCGACACTATTACTGTTTCTGATAATGTGCTTGTAATTGTATATCATGCTCACTATTGTCCTATACTATATTATTCACAACTCAGTGGTTTACTCTTAAACGCAAGAGCTCACCAACATTATGTTGACGTTTTCTAGTACCATTTTCAGGTGATCATTATTAAGGTATTTGAAGGCACTTACATTGGAGTCAGAATATTTGTATCTATGCTACTATGTTTTTAAGACAATAGAATTTCAAAAGAGACACATTTTATTTTCGAATTTAGACAAGGAATGTTTTGTAAAGTTGTAAGCTATTGCTGTAAAAATTGTAAGGTATGAATCTATAATGTTAGGCAATGTGCCTTTCTCAGTTACACCTCGTGTTTCCGCCATTGACGGGGTGTGATAGCCACCGATGGTGATTTGACAAAAGTGGCTCATGTTGGGTAAATCTCTTCCGCTTGATAATACCCTTTTTCATACGTAACTCCATTTACTTCAAACAAGCAACATGGGCTCTGTCTTCATGAAGGTCGTCGAATAATAGAGAATTATTTAAAACATTAATATCATTATTCGCACCCGCTACCCCAAAAAAAGTGAAGGCCAAATTTACAAATCGTAGGAGGCAACAGTTTCAAGCATTATAGTTATATTTTTTTTATCACCTTTATGAAATTGATCATGCAATGATTCCGACCATTTTTTCACTACCAATGCATACAATCAATGCTTCCAAGCATACCCGAAAACCCATGAACCCTCTCATGAAATGCGTATATATTTTGATTGTCATTGTAGTCGGGTTTTCTTAAATGCTCAAGTATGTAGAAATCAATAATTTACACTAGAGAATCACGTGCACAATGTTGACCCATTTGTAAATATTCATCAAATGCATCGGGTGTTGTGTTGTACGTCAATTGACGTATGGTGGAAGTGTATTTCATAATCATACTAAAACCCATTAGACCCGTAGCATCGGGTCTGACTACAAAGAAATCAAAATGATCAGGAAGTTCATCGTGTGTTTCAATATAAGCTTCAATACCTTTACTATTTTTAAAAATACTTTACGGCTTGTTAATACAAATATCGCCTAAAAACGTTATTTATATTTTACGATCTTTACTAAATTTTGTTAATGACAAAGTGTAAACCTTATTTTTAGCTAAACATAAATATAGTTTAAGTCTTTTACTTATAAACTTTTATTTCAAACTGAAAACTACATTTGCTACATTTACATTTTAAAAAAATATAACATTTTCATATTTCTAATAATAGAAATATACTATGACATCATGGCATACATCATGTGTATATCTTTAAAAGATTTCTAGGATCCCAAAGTTGACTTTGGTAGATCTTATATATATATTTTGGTTAGATTGTTACTCAAAGTATCATAGTAAGATTTGATAAATCTCTTGGTTAGATTTGGAAAGATTTCTTGGGGATTTTCTGTCAGACCTGGCGGATCCTTGGGTTATTGGCTCTTTTGGCCTATAAATAGCAAGCCACATCCAAATCTTTCCACTCAACTTACAATCATACATTAGCACATACTCTCTTTTTCTTACATCTAACTTATTCATACTTCATCTTTGTTTGATTCTTTTGTAGCAGGAAGATAACAACTTCATTCAAAAGTCTTACAAGTTTCAACGTTACGTTGTAAAACTTGTTAGCTTAGCATTGTGTGAACTCTTGTTGTTTATACACCTATTTGATTGTATTTATTCAGTAGCGATTGGTTAGTATTTTAGTCCTTAAAATACATAGAGTGACGGGAGTGGTTGTACCCTTGTAAAAGAACTCAACATCTAGCTTTGTGTCGGTAAACTTGTGTAAGCGAAGTGTAAGGTTTTCTCCGCCGGTGAAATGAGCTTGTTGACTAGTGAAGAAAACTCTCGAGTTGGATACTCGGGGAGTGGAGTAGGGCAAGGAAAAAGAGTCCTTGTAGCCGACCACTATAAACATCCGTGTTGTGGTTTGATCGTTTCTTACTTTATCTTGCACTTTACTTATTATATATTATTTGCAATTGCCGATTACATGTATAGATTTCAAAGCTAATTAAATTTAAAAACGGTAAAACTATTCAACCCCCCCCCCCCTTTTTAGTTTTCCACATGGCTCATATGATAGCAACGTCTAGAATAATACTCTGGATACATTGGACTATCAAAAAAATAGTCGTCCCACAAACGTTGTTCAGCAACTTCACGTTTAAGGAATATCGGTGTATGCGTAAATGAATTTTGAGCTTGAGTTTGCAACTGTTGGTGATACTGATAATCTTGTGTCATAAAGAAAAGGGTTTGACACTATTCATACTATTATCTACTCGTGGAGGGAGGGGAGACAATAGATTCATCTTAGGCGGTAAGCGAAGGAATTGTAGGGCTTAGGGCAGCGAGTGAGCCTCAGATTTTTCTTCAATAGGCTTCAGGGGAGGTGAGAAGAGAGCCAATAGCTAGACTTAACAATTCATGGTTGAAAAGGTTAACATATTTATCACCGGAATTCATTTTTTATTTAGAGAATGTGTATTGTGATTGAGAGAATTAATGTGGAAAGTAAGTAATTGTGTGTAAAATTGGTTGTATATTTGGGTTTATATAGAGTGGTATAGTTTAGTTTTTATTTTATTTATTTATTTTTTTTGAAGAAAAAATAAGGGAGAGTAGCTTCCAAACTTTCGAAAATATTTTGCATTTGGCGAGCCATAAGTTGACTGGCGTAGTAAATGACGAACGAGCTTGGTGGTATGGTATGTGCAAATGGCGACACCATTTGCACTGCCACCTAGGAATTAGGAGCCCTCTAAGTTATCACACCCTTCCCTCAAACACTGTGCTCTCAAGTTGAGTAAAAGAGGGGAAAGTAAAGTAAAAAAAAGTAGAGTAAAGAAAAGTAAATAAAGTAGAAGAAAAATGTGGGTCTAAAACTTTCATCTCATTATTAGACTGAAACATTTTAAAAAGAAAACACAACTACTTTCATCTATGCTCACTTTCTTTCCTTTCTAAAATAAACTAGAAAACAAACGTAATTTTAGTTTCACTTTGTTTCATTTCAGGTATGTTTAACACTAGTACGAGCGGGAGTGGGTTGCTAGAGCTTTTTTTTACATGCTCTTTCAACTAGCATTTCATTTAATAGATTATTTTTTATATGCTCCTTTAATCTATGGGTATGTTAGGCGAAAGTAACTGTTGCTGGAACTGGAGATGGTGCTGAAGATGGTGCTAGTGCTGAAGATTATAAAAAGAGATTATTTTTATAAGCTAAATGAAGTAACCTTTGATTTTAAGAGATTATGGAAGATTATTTTTTTAGAATCTCTTATAAGCTATGTCTGCCAAATAAATATTATTTTTTAAATAGCTTATTTAAAAAAAGAAAAAAAAAAAATAAGCATAATCTCTCAACAATCTTGTATGCCAAACATAGCCTATGTGAGCCAAATGAGACTTATTTTTAATGATAGCTTATTTTTCTAAAAAAAAAATAAACTCATACTATGATAAGTTCCTTTCATCTAAAAAAGGTAGACCTGGCAAAGCCGGGCGGGCACGGGCTACGGGCTAAATGGGCACGGCCAAACGAGCGCGGGCCAAACGGGCGAATGATATACGAATCGCTTTAGAAACGACTTAAAATAACGAAAAAAAAATTCTCAAACGTAACACATCATTTAAATTTAAGTAACTAAATATACTATATCCATAAGTTTTTCAATTTAATGTTCTCCAATTGATAAAAAAACGTGTGCCCATTATGCCCATTTAAATTTTGAATGAGCAATGTATGCCCATTTCAAAAAAAGAGAGGGCCTAAATATACCAAAATCTTTTAAAAATTTCTTCATTTAACTAATTTTTTTTTTTTTTTTTTATTTTAAGCACAAATTGCCATCTCTGAAAAAGAAACTTGAGAATTATTAGCTGGTGCATTGCTTTTCAAACAAAAAATGATATGTATGATGAATTTAATGTATGGTACGCTTATGAAATAACAAACAAATAAGGGTACTGGCAATGGTTGCGGGGTGGCCAGCGGTTTGCCCCAAACCGCCGGGGAACACCGCCGCCACCCCAGCGGTTTGGTCCATCGGTGTGCTCCAGCGGGGAAGATCACTGCTGCGGTTTGGGAGAAAAGTAGACGTTAAATTGGAACGTTAGGTTATGGAAGTGAACGTTGGAGCGTTTGCAACGGTTCAAAAAAAAAAAAAAAAATTCCTATATATTTTACACGTTACAAACACACTACACATATTCAAATATCCCACACACAATACAAATTACTACTAAATAGTTCACACAATGTCATCATCTTCGTCATCCGAAGAATTGTATTTTCCCCCCCAACGTTTCGGTCAAAATGTTTCCACGGGTAGTACTCTATCAACCTTTTTAGCCGTGTACGATTCGATTGAGGACACGACAACCTCTACCGAAACACGGGAGTCTGTCACCCGTTTTCGTGAAAAAGCTTTACAAAATCTAAAGAATGACTATTTCGTTGAACGACCAAAGTTTGCCCACCATATTTTTCGAGATAGGTTTTGTATGAATAAAAGGTTGTTTTTAAGAATTGTTGGTGATATTGAAGCGAGATTCGAATGGTTTCAAGAGGGATATGATGCGAGGGGGAAAAAAAGTTTCACGGCATTACATAAATGCACATCGGCCATTCGGCAACTCGCAACGGGCGAACCTCCCGATAGATTTGATGACTATTTAAACATGGCACGAAGAACGTCAGGTATTATTTTTTTTGTTGTCGTTATTATTTTTTTTAATAATGTTTTCGTTATTATTTTTTTTTGTCGTTATTTTTTTTTAATAATGTTTTCGTTATTATTTTTTTTGTCGTAATTTTCTTTTAATAATGTTGTCTTTATTATTTTTTTTTGTTGTCGTTATTATTTTTTTAAATAATGTTTTCGTTATTATTTTTTATAGGTGAATGCCTTGATTATTTTTGCAATGCGGTTATTGAATTATATGGTCGAGAGTTCTTACGTAGGCCGACATCCCATGACATTGCACGCTTATACGAGGCACATGAAGAACAACATCACATTCCTGGAATGCTTGGTAGCATTGATTGTACACATTTTGTTTGGCGAAATTGTCCTAGACATTTGAAAGGCCAATATAAGCGTGGCGATCACCAATACCTGACTATTATGCTTGAATCCGTCGCTTCATACGATTTGTGGATTTGGCATTCGTTTTTTGGTCCTCCCGGTGCTAACAACGATATAAATGTTTTGAATCAGTCTCCGTTGTATCTTACGGAGCGAAATGGAACGGCGCCAAACAGTTCATTTTCTGTAAATGGACGTAATTACAAACGTGGATATTATCTTACCGATGGAATCTATCCTACATATTCTACGTTTGTTCAAGCATATAAGTATCCCACTGAGCCGAAGGAAAAGAGATTCAAGACGTTACAAGAGTCTGCAAGAAAAGATATCGAACGAGCTTTTGGTCGTCTTAAGGCCAAATGGATGATTCTCAGTCGTCCTCTCCGTCCTATGACGGTCGACAAAATTCGGCAAATCGTTAATACGTGTATCATATTGTGCAATATGATTTTAAAAGACGACGAGGAGGCAATATCACCGGTTCATATAATGGATCCGCCGGTCGCGCCAGTTTATGACGATAGTGTACTACCGGAGTTACTCGACGAACAAATCCATTATCGTCCCCAATATGATCTTACGGAGCACGTTGATGCTCAAAACTTAGCATACCTAAATGACTAGTTATTTATTTTCTTTTTTTTTTTACGTATTATGTAATTTTCTATTAATTATGTTTTTTTTTTTCAATTATTATGTATTTTTATTTTAATTATTAATGAAATATTATGTTTTTATTAAATTATTTATTTATGAAAAAAAAAAAGAAAAAAAAGTTAGAGGTTTGGGAGGTATGAAAAAAGTGACCATTGCCACTAAAATAAGGGTTGGAGGTATGAAAAAAGTGTGAGTGAAGTGTAATGATATTATTGGTGGGTTGGGAGGTCTGGTTTTTTTTTGTAGTGATGATTGCCACCACCCTAAGTTTAGTACAGTAAAAAATAAAAGAAATAATTGAAGATTGCATCACACTTGACATTATTACCCTCCTCCTCACCTTTTCTCTCTCTCTAGAGATTCCCTTCTCTCTCTTGTTCATCCTCCATCTCTCTCACACACACACACACATAGTGCAGTACCATCAATCAAATTATTATTATTATTTTTTCTAATAAAACCAAACAACAATAATAATAATTAGTTAGATTTATTAGTGGTCGGTCTATCTTTATATAGATTTTATAGAATCTTTGTTATATAAATGGGGAATATAAATGGTAGAGAAGATGGTGGTGGTGAGGGTAATGGAAATGGTAGTACGACGTCAATAGGTAATGACGTCAGTGGTGGTGGTGCTGGAGGTGGTCGTGATGCTGACTTCATGGGTCACTCTCCTCCTCCTAGCCCTAGGGTTTCTGGTTCTCCATTGATGTTTACTCCTCAGGTTATTTTATTTATTTTTGTTTTGTAATGCAGCTTATATTCTAGATCTGGTATATAATTTGTTATGCGTTTTTTTATTATTTTTCAAATGATGATGGATTTGTGGTGTGGTTATCAGTATTAGATTTTGATGAAGGTTTTTTTTTTTTTTTTTTTTTTTTTTTTTTAATATCTTTGTGTGGTTATAATTAAGGCTATGTTTGGCGAATACTTAAGTGTTAATTTTAAAATGAACTAGCGTTAGAATGTTAAAGCGTGTTTTAACCGCTTGTTACCAGACAAGCTTTTTATCAAAAAACGCTAACTATTCCTAAATGCTCCACGCCTACCCGGATAAATTAAGAAAATCCATTTGTAGAAGGTTTTATTTTTAGGTCGAGTACATAGGTAAAAACAAAGGTTTTAGTTTTATTTTAAATGAGCACTTTGAATTAAGCAGCTTGCCAATTGGTTATTTTAATTTTTACCTCAAAGCAAGCAGTAGCAGTTTGGATGATACTAAATATTTTGTTTTGCTAATAGATAAAGCACATAAGTTAAAAAGCAGTATAAATAAGAAATCCCAAACATTCACTTATATGACTCTGAAATTGTTTGTATTGGCTTTGAGTCTATCCCTTTTTATGGTATAAAGAGAATGAAATTTCTTTTGTTTGGTTCCTAACAAGGGGCTTTTAGTTAACCATTTGCCATAATGCTTTTGAGATTGCGCATAACTAAAAGGGTCTGTGGATGGTTGTCTAAACTTATTGTTCAGTTATCAGTGCTTTGTGAAGATTGATTATGCAATAATCACTTTGTGAATTCACGTTCAACCAAGTCTAAAGCCAAGGTTGCATGTCATTTATTAATGTTCAACTAAATAAAAAATCTGATTAACTTCTATATACAACTGAAGTTTTAAATATGGTAGCAAGTTGAGATCCATTTGTGGAAAAGAGGGATATTATATATTGCTCAAACACAGAACATTTTTCCCAGTTCTGCAGCTACTTATAAAGTTATTTTATAAATTTTGAAGGGAACTCAGCATCCTTTCTCTTTTTTCCACGTTTGTTAAATTAATTTTTGTGATTTCCTTTTCCTTTATAGCTTTCGCTTCAATATATAGTTATTTTTTATGGAGTTTTGATATAAAAGGGCTTCTTTTGTGGACTAAATGACTACTTTGTGTTTGTGTAGCTGGAGTTGCTCTCCTCACGCTACATGCTATCATAGCTGTTAAGCAATCTTACATTTTATACATGCCAAAAATGTAAATAAATATGTATACTCTTTGAAGATTTACAAAATGCAAAGAGATCTGATCGAAGGGTAAATTTAGAATTGAATAAAAAAATGATCAAAGGATCATAGTTTCTGAACTCTTGTATTGTTATGTGTTTTTCAGGTACCCGTGGCTCCATTACAAAGACCTGATGAGATGCAGTCGAGCAATTCATGGATGCACACATCTTCCAGCTATGAGGACATGATGACCGAACAAGGAATTCCTACAATGATTACATGGAGCTATGATGGAAAGGAAGTTGCTGTTGAAGGCTCATGGGACAATTGGAAAACAAGGTAAAATTCCAACTTTTGTCTGCTTATCAAAATTTTAATTTTTAATCTCAGTGTTTTATTTTACATAAAAATATATGATGCAATATATAACTATTTGATACTCTTCTTTGACCAGAAAGCCCTTGCAGAGATCAGGAAAAGATTTCATCATCTTAAAAGTGCTGCCTTCGGGCGTTTACCAGTATAGATTTGTTGTTGATGGTCAATGGAGGTATTCCCCTGATGTACCTTGGACACAGGATGAAGCCGGAAACACTTTCAACATCTTAGATTTGCAGGTATTTTCCATACTATCTCCCTAATATAAACATATAGCGAGTCACTTGCAAGTATAATTCAGTATTTGGGTAATTCTGTTCTCAGTAATTACTGTTTTACACCTTTACCATAATTACTTATATGGCCAGCAAGAATATATTTGAATCGCAATGTATGCTTTTGTTGTAGAGTGATACAAAGTCTTCTTTTCTCTTAGCTCATAACTCCACATATTATAAATACTGTCTGTTCTTCCACTAAATCTTTACACTTCAGTTCCCTCTTACTGAATCATGCATATTGATTGTGTCCTAACCATTTAGTACCTATCTCGACATATAAACATCCAGCTTTGTATATAATGGCTTCTACGTCATTTACAAATAGAACCTCTGGTTTTTATCTCATTTTAAGCTATTGTGTCATACATTTAGAATGGCCCCACATATCAAGAGCCGTAATTAATAAAATGCTTTACTGTACTAGATGTTGATGTCCAATTTCATGTAACGTCTTTACCCATTCCTTTGATGTGTACAAAATTTGGAACTCTGAAGTGGTCCCGATTGCCAATTAGTTAAATCATGTCATGAGGTGTCTTAATTTCTTTCTTATTTTGTTGTCTGTGGAGTTTTTCAGTGCTTCTTTTGTCTTTCTTCAGCTAAAGTCTTCTGTTCATATATTTATATCAGGACGTAATCCATTAGGTAGTGACACATGTTATGTATTTTTACTCAACACTTACGCTCACCTGCCAAATTGTATTTTCCTGTAGCATTCCAAAAACTAATCATGTGACCACAGAATAAACCACAGATTATGTATCTTTCTCTTCTATAATAATGAATATCATACATAACAGATTACTGGTAGTGCATTCTAAGATGGCTATGCAAAGGCATTTGATCCATAGTTAGTACAACATGGATTATATATATATATATATATATATATATATATATATATATATATATATATATATATATATATATATATATATATATATATATATAAGTAACAACTTTTAGATCTAGTTTCCTGTTTCTATGTGGCTTGACGGCCTTGGTCTGAAGGCTGCAGATCTCGTGTAGTTTTTGTGAAAAGGGTTTGAATTTGAGTCGCACGATGTGCAAAGATATTTACCTTGCAAAATTTGTAGTAATATATTGAACAGTGTGTGTATGTAGAAACTTTCTGAATCTTGTACCTCTGTATGTGCTTGCCCAACAGTAGTAAAAATACGCCCTCCATCACCAACTTAATGGTGGATAGTGTATACATATAAGTATTTTCCCATTATGCATTTCAAGATGTAAGTGACTTTGTTTACTAAAAACTTAGAAGGAGCAAGTGGCTAGAAATTAGAATTACCCATCTTTCCCCTTTCTGAAATATTGACTGCACATGTTCAGGGTATTCAGGTGTCTGGTCCCATAGGTGGAGCTCATTTATCATGAGTATTGGATGTGCAACATGTTGACTTCTATTGATTCAGTTTGTTAAGAAAATTTGACGACCCGTGTTAACTACTAAAATTTGACCTTCTTTAACTATCAGAGGCAAAAAAAATTATAGGCGGGTGAGTAACGGGTTGAAATGGGCCTGGATTTTTTTTAAGGCTAGTGTTGTTACGAAACATTTTCATTTGAAATTATTCATCAAATTTCTGTTAACCATCAGTGTCTTTCAACAATTATTTTATATCAATAATAATTGACTATTTCAATAAAACTGATGTAGGGGGTAATGTTCTATGCCATACTACTTTCACCCTCATTTTAGTAAATTTTGTTTGTTTTACCCATTTGACCAATCCCCATTCACAACTTGATGGTTAGGCTGGGTGTAATGGTCACCTGACCATCACCTCCACTTTAGCGCCACATCGACTTTTCAACACACCACCTTACTGTCACCTTAGAGGCTTAGTGGTCACCACTTGACCAAGCACATAAAAATACCTCACTTTATACAAATATACCCCCACACACTCACAAACATATCCTTTTCCTTTTTTTTAACAGCAATTTTTATTTTTATTTTTATTTATTTATTTATTTATTTTTTGTTTTTTTTCCCCGCACCCTATACCACCTATCTCACAATATATCTCATAAATGCCTCCACCGAGGCTTGAACCCACAACCTCTAGGTTGGTGGGCAACTCACATACCACTAGACCAAAGGCCTTGGGTCATGCCCTTTTTTCCTTCTTTTACGTTAGGTGATGGAGACCACCTAACCAACCCTCATTTCCTCCCTTCCTGCGCCAACCAACCCCATCCGTCATGGTCTTCACGTGCCAACCTTTGCCTTCACGTTTGGTGAAAGATCACCATAACGGCTGGTCTTAGATATAGCCACCTCTAAGTTCTTTGCATTAGAAGTAGACTCTTGAGTAAGGTATCTCAACGTTACTAAATCGTATCGACTCTAGAAAAGGTATTAAGAGATGAAAATTAAACTTCTGGTTGGGACATATGATCCTCAGATTATGAATGCTGCCCATGCATTGTTAATGATGTCCCTCCCCCCCCCCCCCCCCCCCCCCCCCCCCCCCCCCCTCTTATAAGTCAACGTCTTGAGCATTGTTGTTTCTAAGTAGTATGGGTTTGATGGTTATTGATCTCAAATTGGTGCAGATATAGCCACCTCTAAGTTCTTTGTATTAGAAGTAGACTCTTGAGTAAGGTATCTCAACGTTACTAAATCGTATCGACTCTAGAAAAGGTATTAAGAGATGAAAATTAAACTTCTGGTTGGGACATATTATCCTCAGATTATGAATGCTGCCCATGCATTGTTAATGATGTGTTTCCCCCCCCCCCCCCCCCCCCCCCCCCCTTTGTTATAAGTCAACGTCTTGAGCATTCTTGTTTCTAAGTAGGTTTGATGGTTATTGATCTCAAATTGGTGCAGGAATATGTACCTGAAGACATTCAAAGCATTTCTGGTTTCGAACCTCCACAGTCACCGGATTCTAGCTACAACAATCTGCAGCTTGGGGGTGAGGACTATGCCAAGGAGCCACCATTAGTACCACCACATCTCCAAATGACACTGCTTAATGCCCCTTCACCCCATATGGAGATCCCGCCTCCTTCATCGAGACCCCAACACGTGGTTATTAACCACCTTTACATGCAGAAAGGGAGAAGTAGTGACTCGGTTGTGGCCCTTGGATCCACTCATCGTTTTCTATCCAAGTATGTGACTGTCGTACTCTACAAGTCTATACATCAATGACAGCAACAAACCTGGTCTTTATGTAACTCAAACTGTCTATCAAAAAGTGAAGCGTTCTAGAAATAGCCAGCAGAAATGCAATTTCATTATGCCAATGACCTTGTGTTTTTCGGGTTTTATATTGTTCTTCCTTAATGGATGTTTCAAGAGGATTTGTGGATGCCATGTCATTATGAGCTCATCCATTATGACAATGTAGCTATTAGATTTTTGAGCTTTATGTATGTATGGTACCGTCATGCCAAGTTTATCATGCCAAGGAATTTATAGATTTACCCATTCAAAAATGATATAGTTTTGACATTACAAGTAAAACATGCCCGTAGATAGAAAAAGTATAAGGGGCACAATCATGTTATTTTCCAACCTCTGCGGTTGTATAGTTGATGTTTATTGATGGTCGTACAATTGTGCCAGTAAGATGAAAAGAAAACTAGGTAACTTCACAATTGCTGGATAACGGATGTAGGGTGCTCATTGATTGGACTAGGTATGACCACAATTTGTCTAATCTTAGACTAGTGGTAACAAGGGGTGTCAGTGTCATCCTTCATGCTTAAATGAAGAAGTCGATCGTGGTAAAGACCGACTTATGGAAGGTGTGATTGTGTGTGATTTTGATTTTTGTGTGGTATATTTGTGTTTAAATAGAGTGTTTTTGTGGTGATGGTTGTATTATTACACTATGTTAATAGTGACGCTGGTTGTGAAAAAAGAAGCTGACGTGATGCTGAAAAGACGAAGATTATGTTGGTCACTATTACCGCTAGCCCTATAATGGGCCATGTTCATGTACAAACCACACATTCATAAATGTCGAACGAACTTCAAAAAACATTTTATAATATGAACCTCGAAAAATACTAACATACTCGATGAAAATTTATTTTTTTCGATATCATTATAAACTTATTTTTCACTTGCAATTCACGTAATAGACATTTATAAATGTCACATACCTGTATTGCTGCATCTTCTCCAACTAAGATGCACTGTTGATCGACTATAACATCAATAGTCCCCACGCATTAGTTGCCTAATGCCTACAATATTTATAAAGTCAACTAGGGCTGAGCAAACGGACCGGCCGGACCGGACCGACCGACAAAACCGACCGGACCGAGACCGACCGGACCGGACCGACCACATTCGGTCCGGTCCTCGGTCTAAGCTTTTTGCCAAATTCGGTCTCGGTCCGGTCGGTCCGGTCCGGTCCGGTCCGGACCGACCAAAAACCCGAAAAAACTTGCCTAATTGGACCGGACCGACCGAAGACCGACCGGACCGAGACCGGACCGAGACCGGACCGACCATATTCGGTCCGGTCTCGGTCTATGGTTTTCCGGTTCTCGGTCTTCGGTCCGGTCCGGTCTTGGCCGGTCCGGTCCGGTTTCCGACCGATGATCACCCCTAAAGTCAACTACATTGGTAATGATCACGTATAATATACACTACTGAGGTCCGGAGTCCACATATAACACATCACCTAACATCAAATAGTCCAGAGATGCGCATAGCCCGAAGTTTACGAGCGGGCAAAGTTGCAAATAGAAGTATCAGCTACAAGTCCGGTGGAAACTAAGACGGGGCGTGTGAACTGCGTATACTTCCCCACACTTTGAAGAATTCAAAAGCATTCCGAACCTAAGGAAGGATATTGATTTTAAGAGAAGTAAAGAATATGATCTGAGAACAAGATAAAAACATTCGATTACCAATTCGGGGAAAGTCGTCGACTGAACAACCAAAGGCGACGACCATAAATCCGAGACGTAATCCACAAAGCATAAAGTAGGTCAAAGATCATGACTACGAGGTAAACACCCTTTCACCCTTTAGTTAATAGAAGGGGCCGCACCTCGGGATTTCCAGAACACGACAAAGCACTCACCTATAAACACCATGGTAAAATGCCATTGCGAGGCAGATTTCTTGCACCTACTTACCACACACACATAACTTATCTTCTCTTGAAAATTACTCTCACACATGAGGCTGATCGTGGGACCCCCTTCACATGGTGAGACTAACGGTGGCTCATTCTTAGCAAGAGATCCCCAAATTGGGGACCCCAATTACATTTTCAATTAATTCAAAGTTCCACTGACGTTAAAAAAACCCCTTTCTTGGAAATTTTCCGCTCTCAGTACTTCCCTCTATCTGAGAAGGAGAAGTATGAACGGGAATACCACACGATTTCTATGACTGACAGGGAGACCAGCACAGAATTTATGAAGAGGTTTGTTCGATTGGCTGGGTTTTTAGGTGAAAAGGCTGATATATAGGTAGAACAGGCAAAGAAATTCAAGTGGGCTCTTCGTCAAGATTTATTGAACGGAGTTGTGAACCTTCATTTTGATGATATTGCTGGGGTTGTGAATGCCATTCGCAACATTGAGATTGCTGTTGATAGGGTTAAACAGGGGGTTAAGAGAAACCATGATGGTGAACGGGTTAGATCTACTCAAGAGAGTAGTCAACGGGGCAGTGACTCTAGGGGCAGTGATCGTTGGGTTCAGGATACGAGGAGATCGGATCAGCGGGGCTATGAGCGTCGTGGATATGTTGACCGTGGGTACGATAGGCAGGATGATCGTTGTGAGAGAGCTGGTCGAGACCGACAGCAGCGGGGCCAGCAGGAGTATCGGAATACTGGAGGACATGGATATGGAGATGTTTGCAAGACGTGTGGGAAGTCTCATCCTGGGAGACAGTGTTACCGAGTTTCGGGAGCGTGCTTCAACTGTAGTCAGACGGGGCACATTGCTAGGGATTGTCCCAAGCCAGCTGGATACAATCAGAGTGCTGGTAGAGATCGTGCTTTGACTGGGCAGCAGTATAATGACACAAAAGGTACCGTTTCGGACACTCCTCAGTTATTCGATCGTATTTTTGCTTATGATTTTGATTCAGGCATTACGCAACCTACGATATTCTTTTATCTTAGTCCGCGCTTCGTTAGACATTTGAGATTCCCGACCGTGTTAGTTTCGTATTGTTTGGCTTTGTTTTGTTTCCTTTCCATGTGCATAATGTATCACCCATTTCGATTTGCTTCGCTTCCGTTTGACCAAATCCGAGAGATTCTATCTTTGTTGAGAAACTTGAGGCTATTTTGGAGTGTCAAGATCGAGTCATGAGAAACTATTTTGTTTGTGAAGATACTTTTGGAGGAACCTCTCCGAGCGTGAGGATATTTGTGACGACCATATGTGATTCTCTACGACTCGTCTAACTTTCGCGACTTCAATTTTCGTGGACGAAAATTTTCTTTTTAGAGGGGAAGAATTGTAAAACCCGAAATATTTGAACCACAATTTTTGCGCCATTTTAAATTTATTCTAAGCATGAACATTATTTATATGACATATAAAAGCTTTACCTTATAATTATATATACGTTATAATTAATCCTAAAACTAATTTATTCTAAATGTGAACTAGTCCTAAACAACCCTAAACCTTCACTAAGGATTTCTACACGCTTTATTTTATTTTATTTTGTGTGTATACCGAACTCCCTATCTCTTTACAGTTTTGGTTGTAATATTATGATAAAATCAAGTAAATATTGCATAAAGGAATAACGATATCCATGTAATTTCCTTCCCTTTTGATTCACGACATTTATCACAAGAAACACTCTAAAACCCATAATTTCTGAACATGAAAACTACCCAAAATGCCCTCAAATTTTAAAATTTTGAAAAGATGTTAAATAATTAAGAAATTTTGTTCCAATTATAACCTACGTTTATTCTATGATTAATATATACATAAAACTATGAATTATATAGCAATTAAACATTATGTGTATTTAATCTAAGTATAACTAACTAAATGGTGTAACCCTCATCTACACGTTTCTTTGATATCCTACATTCTACCTATCACACGTTTACTTTGTTCCATTGAAGCCCGATTTTATTTAAATTATGGTACACAATATCCTTTAAAGATTGGTCATAATAATTTGAAGATTTGAAAAGATTTAGTCCAACCCAATCCTCTCACTAACTTCGGTATAATTCTCTCCCAATCACACTTAAATTTCGGTCCAATCAACCACTCCATCAAATCAAAATACACGACATTTCCATTCGTTCCTATTAAAAGAAAAAATATATATATTCTATCCTCCCATTTTTTTATCCCACACGCTTACAAACAAGAACACACAAACATCTAGCAAAGCAAAACCGATTCATTTATTGTGATAACTCCCTCATACAGTTTCTGATTCGAATGCACCCTATTTTCTTCCATGCGATCCTTTAAGAAAACAAAGAGATCCATTTTGATAAACAAGGCACGAAAAGACGGAAGTGAAAAAGGGTTTCGATCGTGATATATAGAGAGTTTTGGCCCGGGGGTTCGTACGTTCTAGTCGTCTTGATCGCGAGTGTGACTCGGGTGTGGTTTTGGTTTTGGCTTGAAAGAGGTTTAGGTTTGGTTGCGGTTCGCAGTGTTGTGGATTCTGGTCTTGGTTCTTTGATTCGTTGCTTTCTTCTATTGATCGCACATCAAGGGTATCGTATTACTCGCTTATCTGTCTTCCATTTAATCTATTTATTCACGTACAGCCTAACAAATGAATAATATGAATCGGTTAACAAGTCTTGACACATAGTTCGATATTTCCTCACATGAAATGATAAATCTTTGCATGAAATCATAACTAAAACTCCACATGAAATAAGATTTATAAGGACTAAGCTATTTATATTAACATACTTCGAAACATGCAGTTCGGTTCCAATCTATCTTTTCATTTGACCTATAATACATGTTGCATATTGTCCCTTCGGATCTTGGATCAATCATGGATGAACTTTAATAATGAAAACAATAAGAGTATGCATATCGAATCTGTTATGCAGGGACTCATTTAACAACAGAGAGGGTGGGAAAGATTCTGATAAACACACTAATATTATTATTCCACACTTATAAACGTTTACAATCCCTATCTATATATACTATGTCAATCGGTGTGAATGAACCGATGTAACTCTTCTAAGAGTTATCTTCTAAACGTTATATCTTTTCTACTTTACAGGAAATACAGTTATTATCAGTTACAAACTATCTAATCTACATATTCGGTCCTTCATGTTTCAAGACTTATGATTCTTGATTATTTCAAGTCCAACATCACTCCCCTAATCAAGACATCCTAATCTTCATCATGATCTTCACTCTGTTCTTGTTCATCCAATTTGCAGTCTTGTTCCTTCTTTTATAATTTCTGGTTTAGTTGCCTTCTGTTTCGTTCCATAGTTGATCTTCTTGATCATCGTCCTTGACTTTTCCATTCTTTTACACTTCTTTTTTTTTTGGAGATTCTTCATTCATCTCTTGTACTTGGGCTTCAAGTGCTTCAACCTGTGCATTTCCCTGTGCACCATGTGCAATCACCCTTGCATCATTCTGTGGCTCCATTTCACTCATGCTAGCCAATCCCTCTGGTTCACCCTGCACCCTTTTAGCCTCCTCATAGTACAACTTCACCATGCCAATATACTTCTTGTATATTTCTTTCACTGTCTCTTCTTCTTGCTATCTGAACATTACTCTTTTGGAACTTCTCTTCTTGCAACAATCTTCTTTCTTTTTCTGCCCAAAACTGTAACGTTTCCATGATCATCTTCATGCTTTGTTTTCGGGTCTTCTTCTTCTTCAAATTGATAACTTCCTTGACTGCAAATGATCGATCCATGTAACCATACGCTCTGGTACCACTTATTGTCCCTACGGATCTTGGATCAATCATGGATGAACTTTATAATGAAAAACAATAAGAGTATGCATATCGAATCTGATGCAGTGACTCGTTTAACAAACAGAGAGGGTGGGAATTCTTTGATAATAAACACAATACTAATATTTATTCCACACTTATAAACGTTTACAATCCCTATCTATATATACTATGTCAATCGGTGTGAATGAACCGATGTAACTCTTCTAAGAGTTATCTTCTAAACGTTATATCTTTTCTACTTTACAGGAAATACAGTTATTATCAGTTACAAACTATCTAATCTACATATTCGGTCCTTCATGTTTCAAGACTTATGATTCTTGATTATTTCAAGTCCAACATTGCATGGATTCTATATGAGCTAACAAGTAATATAAAGGATTGCATGCATACTAATTGATAAAAGATAAAAGGGTGGGGCATGCATGGCTGTGGTGATATATGCTTGTGTCTAATATTTATTTTGTTACATATATGAACATGTGTATATAATGTTAGGATCAGATTAAGTGTATGTATATAAAACTAAAGTGAAATGAAGATGGAGCATGCATTTTTTTGGGTAAAACTTTAGAAATGTGGTCTCTCATATTTAACTTTGTACGTGTAAGAATTGATAAATGGTGTGCGTGCGTGTGTGTTGTGAGGGTTAATAAGCAGAAGTAAAACATCTGGGTGTGATAATAACATATTTTGGTCGTCGTGGTTTAAGATTAATGTCAAGAATACGTTAATAAAATTTTGAACGACGGGGTCTAAAGTTATCATTTTGATATAAAATTATAATATAAACCTTAGAATAATTTTATTTGACATATTAATATTAAATTTTTGATAATTTATATTTTGACCCTAAACTTTACTAAATTGTCATAATTAAACTTAAACTATTATATTGGTCATCTTAAACCTTAAATATTATTTAATCTTTAATAATAACCTTAAAGTATTAAAGTACTAATTCGGGAAGTTACTAAATAATAGAAAACTGCTAAATATGGAAAGTTTCTAAAAATGGAAAGATAACTAAAAGAGGTAACTTGAGTAATTTGGAATCGTCTTGATTCGTATCCATTCTCTTCTAGGTTCGGTGAAGCGGGAGTGACCCATTCTCTCTTTGATTTGTGACCTTGCTTGTGCATTTGGACTGAGGTACAGATATTCCGTACTCTTTCAATAAGAGTACAACTATTTCTCTCATGACTTTCTCCCTCTCCTTATATTATTGCACCTTGATATTGAACTTTGATTGACCCATTGATATTGGTCCTTTGACCTACCTCTTGATATTGACCTATGATCTATTGATAATGACCTTTGGGTATTTGAACCTTTGGATATTGGACCTTTGATAATAAACCTTGATATTGAACCTTGACAATAAACTTTTGAAACTAAACTTTGATATTGAACCATTGATATTGAACCTTGACCACTTGACCCTTCAGTATTTACCCGGGGTATTACTTGTTGTGGAGTAGCCACAACCATAGCATTGATGCACCAATGTTATGTACTCTAGCGTAGTTGGAGAGATGTACTACGCCGTCCCCGATCTACTATTGACTACTGCTTTGATTGTGATTGTTATTGGCCTACGAGGGCGTATGGATGCATCGTAGATTTGTATTGTATTGTATTGATTGATTGATTGATTATTGGTGCTACTACATTGTCTACATTGCTACATATTGTATTGGTGACTGGGTATGCGTGCATTGTAACCCCTCACATATTGGGAGCTAGCTACTCCATATTGGGCTACTATTGGATTATATTGTTTATTGATTGGGCCTGGGGTAAAATACTGAATTCCATATCCATTACATCTTACACTAACCTTGTTATCGTTGATTACCCATTGTGACACCATATGTAATTTCCACTCGTACTCTCTTGTTTTATTATTTGATGTGCTTGTTATCTTCATATCTGTTCACTGAGCTTTTTATGCTCAGCCGCGTTTTCTTTTCCATGCGGCAGGTACTTAAGCTAGGATGCGGGGTTTAGCCTTGGGGATGAGAGAGTGTGGACCAACCTTAGAGCTCCTTTATATAATGGACTTTGTTATATTATTATCTTCTTTATTTTGGAATTCATTTGTAACCCTTGTACTCATTGTATTGTTAAGGTATTTAGCTTGTGTTTTGCTCTGTTGGACACTATTTATTGTGATATCTTTACCCTTGACGGGTTGGGGTGTTACAATTTATGGTATCAGAGAACAGGCTGACGACTTATAATACATAAACCTGGACCTGTGAGTTTTGGACCATTAGGTTTCCACTGTAGAAACATTGGTGAACACTTTGAAAACTTGATTTAGGATTTTTCCCTGTGCGAACTTAAGTTTAAACCTGTGAGGATTGGGTAGATATTAGGCTTCCTTCGGCGTACTTTTCCCTTTCGTGTTGTCCTTTTATCCTGGCCATTTGGTAGCCGTTCAGATGGTTAAATCTCGTCGCTCTGGACCACCTGACGAAAACCCGAAGAAAACGGTGACTCATGCCATTAGGGATACCTCAAGACAGATCCAGCACATAAGGAGTAAGGGGACTACTGTTGATGCTACGGGATGCCAGAGGATGGATGACAAGGAGAAAGAGATGTATGGAACTAAAGTAAATTATAACAACGGTATTAACACCAAGTATTACGGAAAGTGCCATAAGTCGGTGGAAGAAGAAGAGAGAGATCACAAATGTGGTTTTGCTAGCCGTCTTTTACCACAACACGAGAATAACAAGAGTGGTCAGATTAGTGGAAGGGAGGAAGGGAAAGAAGAGAATGATGCAGACTCCGATCTAGAGTCTACGGTGACCAGCCGTTATAATCCAAATTAGGCGAAGGGAATTTGTGATCGTGAACTAGTTTCTTTTACTCTTCTGTTTAGCCTACACTAGATTCGAATTTCATTTCCATTTTCAAGTTACTCTGATAATATTGAAGTTTTGAATTAAGTTCCTCCTTTGTGAGTTTTTTTTTATGGCAATCCTGTTTGTGTTCATCAGCTAATTGTAATGGGAATTTTGATGATTTTGGAAGTATTGGTACAATGGTTTTACACCCTAACTTGATTGATCTGATAGATTTGGTTACTTTCGGATAATTCTCATCTTTCTATTTGACTCCATTGACGATGTTGGCAACTAGTATCCCACGCGTATCATTTTGACGACAATACAATGTTCGTATTCGCAATGAGGCACAATTGGGCTAAGAAGCTGAACAAAATCCCAACCTTTTCGAATAGTTGATTTATCTGCCTAAAGAATCTTGATAAACCTTACACTTGATCCTAATTCGTGAATCATCCGTCTGGTTTGGCGAATGTAGTTGTTCCACAATTCCGTTTACCTTTGATATGATTTTGACCTACTTTTGAAAATCCGTTTCCGATGGCTTCATTCGAAAGACTGAAGAAACAAATAAAATAACTTCTAAGAAATGAGTTTACTAATCGAGAGTAAGCCCGTGAAGTATATTGGTTTTATTGGTGAAGAAGAGGAGAGACGGCGTAGGGTGAACGTGAAGGTTCCTTAAGATGATTTTAAAGCTGTTTTTGTATTCGTAATAATAAGTTAACGATTCCAATTGTATTGGCTATCACGTCAACTATTCCCTTGTATATGGTGAGATTATGTTTTTGTGAATATTTGGAAGAATTGTATAGTATGACATTGTGGTATGTTTTGAAATGGAGTTATGAGTTGAGGTTATTTTTGGAATCGCCTTCCGTATTCGTGACGACTACTATAACGGTTAGTGACGCTAGTAGTATTAACTAAAGCTCTGACCATCTTGTGAATCTGATAAATAGTGTTTTCTCGTGAGTACTTGGACAAACAGTCATTGTATGACGTAATAGTACATTCGGAGACGAGAAAGGACATGGAAACTATTTTGTACCTTGTTAGAAATTTGGCGACCACTTGTGCATTTTGGGAGATTGATATTTGTTGGACAACAGTGTTCTTAGATTAGAATATCTCTTTAAATTCCGCAAGATCTGAAACTATCACCAAGTGATCAAGACCGACAATAAATTTGAAAAGCTATTCTTTTGAATCTTACAGAAGAATCTTGGAAGATGCTTACCAATTTGCGTCAACTAGAAACTTATGAGAAGATTAACTTCACTACCTGACCTAGAATGGACAACAACAATGGCTACCATGAAGAGTGAAGACACTCCTTACAAGGCAGAGGTGTTGGCGATGCAGGGAACAAGAGCTGGTCAAAGTCTCGCACCTGGAGCTGATGAAGACATGCAGTCTCACTTCCCTACGCATCTTGGTTGTACTAAGATGAATTAAGATCGGAAGCAGACTGGATGAGGAAGAGATTTAAAGATCGTGTCAGGAATTCACATTAGTCCATCGCATTCCAAGAAGAACTGCAGAAGGCTTGATGAATCATACTCAAGTTCACAGTTTTGTTTCACTCCCAGATTGATAGGCGAAAGAAGACAGATTACTTGGACTTTAAGAGATTTGATTTTTTTAATGGATGGTTTTTGGAACAAACCCTTTTGTTGTATAGATGAGTTGACTCTATGAGGGATGAAGTAAATGATGACTAATGGCCACTCTCATTAATTTCTTAAGTTTCATTACCTAGTAATATGATCTTTGGATGATTTAGGTTCTCCAATATCATCTCTGTTCCGTGTTCATTCTGCGTATATTTGATGATGGTCTTGTTTTGGAAATTGTGGCGAATTTTGGAAAAAAATTGATGCTTTAGAGACGACGTACCTAAATTGCTGATATGTTAGATTTCCGTTACTCTTGCGAGTGGTTTTGTTTTCCTTTAGTTATTCATTAAGACTTCCACTGTTTTGTTATTGAATATTCCTCTTGGTTATGACTCTTGATTTTGGTTGACCTCTTGGATGATAGAAATAATAGGTGAACTAAGGTTGGCTTGTTTGTTTACGACTCGTGATAAAGTATGACCATCATAAGGGCATATTTATATGATGCTAGTATTATGACGCCTGGCCAACGTGATAATACTTACATCATATAACGTGCACTTATTGTGGTCATACGATATCTTGGGGGAGTATCTATAGAAGCCTAGAGTTTGATCTTGATTGGATTTTCTGCGATTCTAAGACTTTAGGTTCATTCTACCTATGTGGTTACTCTGCATTTGTTCGTTAGATAATTGGATAAAATTGAACCCTTGATTTTGCATTCTGTTGACCTCGATACATCTGTCACCAATCTCAAGCTCTTTGCAGAGATGTCTACTGTTTGATACAGTTAATTTGATTGAAATTTTGTTCATATCCAATATGAGCTTTCCAGAAGATACAATTATCATCCTCTACATATGGTGTCATACCCTTGTGATCAGATTCAACCAGATATGTCACTTCCAAAAAAAAAAAAAAAAAACAAAAACCGGAAGCCATTCTTGATAGACAGGAGAGAGTCATGAGAAAGAAAGTTATTCGTTTTGTTAAAGTTCCTTGGGAGGACCATCCACCACGTGAGGCGACCTGGGAGACCGAGAAGTCTATGCGAGCCAGCTACCCCCATTTTCCTTGTAGTTTGGTAGGCGTTTGTTTTGTTTCGCTGCCTTATTCCCTCTTTCATTTTCGCGGACGAAATTTTTTTTAGAAGGGAAGAATTGTAAAACCCATAATTTCTGAACATGAAAACTACCCAAAATGCCCTCAAATTTTAAACTTTTGAAAAGATGTTAAATAATTAAGAAATTTTGTTCCAATTATAACCTACGTTTATTCTATGATTAATATATACATAAAACTATGAATTATATAGCAATTAAACATTATGTGTATTTAATCTAAGTATAACTAACTAAATGGTGTAACCCTCATCTACACGTTTCTTTGATATCCTACATTCTACCTATCACACGTTTACTTTGTTCCATTGAAGCCCGATTTTATTTAAATTATGGTACACAATATCCTTTAAAGATTGGTCATAATAATTTGAAGATTTGAAAAGATTTAGTCCACCCCAATCCTCTCACTAACTTCGGTATAATTCTCTCCCAATCACACTTAAATTTCGGTCCAATCAACCACTCCATCAAATCAAAATACACGACATTTCCATATTTGGAATTCTCCTACTCGTTCCTATTAAAAGAAAAAATATATATATTCTATCCTCCCATTTTTTTATCCCACACGCTTACAAACAAGAACACACAAACATCTAGCAAAGCAAAACCGATTCATTTATTGTGATAACTCCCTCATACAGTTTCTGATTCGAATGCACCCTATTTTCTTCCATGCGATCCTTTAAGAAAACAAAGAGATCCATTTTGATAAACAAGGCACGAAAAGACGGAAGTGAAAAAGGGTTTCGATCGTGATATATAGAGAGTTTTGGCCCGGGTTCGTACGTTCTAGTCGTCTTGATCGCGAGTGTGACTCGAGTGTGGTTTTGGTTTTGGCTTGAAAGAGGTTTAGGTTTGGTTGCGGTTCGCAGTGTTGTGGATTCTGGTCTTGGTTCTTTGATTCGTTGCTTTCTTCTATTGATCGCACATCAAGGGTATAGTATTACTCGCTTATCTGTCTTCCATTTAATCTATTTATTCACGTACAGCCTAACAAATGAATAATATGAATCGGTTAACAAGTCTTGACACATAGTTCGATATTTCCTCACATGAAATGATAAATCTTTGCATGAAATCATAACTAAAACTCCACATGAAATAAGATTTATAAGGACTAAGCTATTTATATTAACAAAATTCGAAACATGCAGTTCGGTTCCAATCTATCTTTTCATTTGACCTATAATACATGTTGCATGGATTCTATATGAGCTAACAAGTAATATAAAGGATTGCATGCATACTAATTGATAAAAGATAAAAGGGTGGGGCATGCATGGCTGTGGTGATATATGCTTGTGTCTAATATTTATTTTGTTACATATATGAACATGTGTATATAATGTTAGGATCAGATTAAGTGTATGTATATAAAACTAAAGTGAAATGAAGATGGAGCATGCATTTTTTTGGGTAAAACTTTAGAAATGTGGTGTCTCATATTTAACTTTGTACGTGTAAGAATTGATAAATGGTGTGCGTGCGTGTGTGTTGTGAGGGTTAATAAGCAGAAGTAAAACATCTGGGTGTGATAATAACATATTTTGGTCGTCGTGGTTTAAGATTAATGTCAAGAATACATTAATAAAATTTTGAACGACGGGGTCTAAAGTTATCATTTTGATATAAAATTATAGTATAAACCTTAGAATAATTTTATTTGACATATTAATATTAAATTTTTGATAATTTATATTTTGACCCTAAACTTTACTAAATTGTCATAATTAAACTTAAACTATTATATTGGTCATCTTAAACCTTAAATATTATTTAATCTTTAATAATAACCTTAAAGTATTAAAGTACTAATTCGGGAAGTTACTAAATAATAGAAAACTGCTAAATATGAAAAGTTTCTAAAAATGGAAAGATAACTAAAAGAGGTAACTTGAGTAATTTGGAATCGTCTTGATTCGTATCCATTCTCTTCTAGGTTCGGTGAAGCGGGAGTGACCCATTCTCTCTTTGATTTGTGACCTTGCTTGTGCATTTGGACTGAGGTACATATATTCCGTACTCTTTCAATAAGAGTACAACTATTTCTCTCATGACTTTCTCCCTCTCCTTATATTATTGCACCTTGATATTGAACTTTGATTGACCCATTGATATTGGTCCTTTGACCTACCTCTTGATATTGACCTATGATCTATTGATAATGACCTTTGGGTATTTGAACCTTTGGATATTGGACCTTTGATAATAAACCTTGATATTGAACCTTGACAATAAACTTTTGAAACTAAACTTTGATATTGAACCATTGATATTGAACCTTGACCACTTGACCCTTCAGTATTTACCCGGGGTATTACTTGTTGTGGAGTAGCCACAACCATAGCATTGATGCACCAATGTTATGTACTCTAGCGTAGTTGGAGAGATGTACTACGCCGTCCCCGATCTACTATTGACTACTGCTTTGATTGTGATTGTTATTGGCCTACGGGGGCGTATGGATGCATCCTAGATTTGTATTGTATTGATTGATTGATTGATTGATTATTGGTGCTACTACATTGTCTACATTGCTACATATTGTATTGGTGACTGGGTATGCGTGCATTGTAACCCCTCACATATTGGGAGCTAGCTACTCCATATTGGGCTACTATTGGATTATATTGTTTATTGATTGGGCCTGGGGTAAAATACTGAATTCCATATCCATTACATCTTACACTAACCTTGTTATCGTTGATTACCCATTGTGACACCATATGTAATTTCCACTCGTACTCTCTTGTTTTATTATTTGATGTGCTTGTTATCTTCATATCTGTTCACTGAGCTTTTTATGCTCAGCCGCGTTTTCTTTTCCATGCGGCAGGTACTTAAGCTAGGATGCGGGGTTTAGCCTTGGGGATGAGAGAGTGTGGACCAACCTTAGAGCTCCTTTATATAATGGACTTTGTTATATTATTATCTTCTTTATTTTGGAATTCATTTGTAACCCTTGTACTCATTGTATTGTTAAGGTATTTAGCTTGTGTTTTGCTCTGTTGGACACTATTTATTGTGATATCTTTACCCTTGACGGGTTGGGGTGTTACAATTTATGGTATCAGAGAACAGGCTGACGACTTATAATACATAAACCTGGACCTGTGAGTTTTGGACCATTAGGTTTCCACTGTAGAAACATTGGTGAACACTTTGAAAACTTGATTTAGGATTTTTCCCTGTGCGAACTTAAGTTTAAACCTGTGAGGATTGGGTAGATATTAGGCTTCCTTCGGCGTACTTTTCCCTTTCGTGTTTTATTAATTTGATATATATACATGGTAACAACGGTAGGGGCACTCCCCCACACTTAGGGTGAAAACCCTAAGTACATGCTACTGTTTTTGTTTACCGAGTCGCTAGCTTGACTCGACCCCGAATTCATTTGTCCTTGGGGATGCATGATGTGGAAGAAACAATCTCCATCGGAATTTCATTCAAGATGTTTGGACAAACATTTGAAGCACGTGAAAGTTCCACACCGATGAGATATAATCCCGGCTCAAGATAATGGTAAATGAAAATGCCGGGATCAAAGATGGTGTCTTCATTCCCGAAGGAGTGAAGAACAGGAGAAGTCACCTTATAGGTAAAGAAAAGGAAGAAAACCATGATGAAAATCATGATAAGATTTTCTTCCTCGAGATCAGGCTCCGTAGCCTGAATTTGGATTTCAAGGGTTAAGCTCGTAAACATCCCGGGAGGGAGGGTGGGAATTTGTAAATTCTCATGATTGAGTGTATCTCCCCCGGGCTATCATACTCCGGAGGAGTAATGATATGATGAGTGAGTTCACCGGAGAACTCCTCATGAAGAGAATCTTTCACAAGATGTAAATCTGTGAACTCCTGTTCCATTGTGGACTCATCACAATCCTCATTCTGAATATCAAAGAGTGAATTATCAGAAATCAAAGTGAATTCAGAGTCGAATTCAAATAGAGGATTGGTGAGAGTAGTTTTGAATGCTTCAGGAACAAAATAATTATCATTCTCTATTGGACTGCTGGGATAAGAACTGAGTGACAGATCATGATTTAAGAGATTTTCAATTTCGGCTTCGGAGTTAAGGAGACCATCATCACTTCCTGTTGGAAGTGAATTGATATTGGTGAACTCCTCAAGAAAATGATCAGCATCAGAATGTGGAATTGATGCCTCAACATACTCGATGTCTCCATAAGATGCACAATCTTCGCTACAATCGGAGAAAATCTCAAATTGAGCTTTTGGACACTCAAGAGGGGAAGGTAAATCACACATATGATCAGAAGTTCCCTGTGACTCTCTTGGGATTGGGATAAGGTTCTCAGCACTAGACTTTATGAATTCGTCCGATTCCTTTTTAGGAACATTGCTAAGATGCTCATCCCCCATGTTTAGAGAGTGAGTGTGAACTTCGGGTGTGATAGCAGTTGTTTGAGATGGAATCTCAACTGCTGGGATATCAACTGATGATCTTGATGAATCTTTGTGAATAATAACAATGTTATCTTCATCATCATCACTGTCATCATAGTCATCAAATAGAGCAGTATTGTGAATATTAGCACGTATTTTAGCTGCTCGTTGCTCAGCCAATAATTCTTCCATGCTTTTTCTAGATTCTCGTTCTTCAGCAAGTAATTCTGCCATAGTTTTCCCACGAGAATTTGGAGTGAGTGGAAATTGTGGGGGTGTGGATGTGTCAAAACCGGAAGGTTGACATTGAAAATCATCATGAGGACCCCCACAATACGCACAAGAAGAACTTGGAGTATGGCGGAGTGAAATATTAGCTAACTCCTCCTTAAGTTCTTTAAGTTTCTCAAGAACCTCTAAAAAGTCTTGCTGGATTTGAGGAGTTGCTTGGATCATTTGGAACTGTGGAGGTTGGTCTTGATACGAAGAGTCAAAATTGTTACAAGGAAATGGATTCCTTGTTTGACAATCAAAGCTAGAGTGTGGACCTCCACAGTACTCACAATAGTTGAACTGATGTGGCTGTGAGTCATATGTGCTATAGTCATAATTGTTATCAGGAAACTGCTCACAGACAAGCGTGTTTCCTGATTGACAATCAGAACTGTAGTGTGAACCACCACAATACTCACAACAGTAAAACTGCTGAGTCTCATGATGTGGTAGCTGATGGAATGAATCAGTGGTGCCATGGTAGGAATAGGGATTCTGGTTATAGACAGACCCGTTTCCTGACTCTACCATGCCACAACTGGGGCAATTGCCACAATTATAAGGACTACCACACCATTGGCAAATAAGAAGGTGTGGATGAGACATAGAAAGAATCAAAAGGTTTGGGAGGGTAAGGAATGAAGAATCAAAAGGGTAGGAGGGTAAAGATGGATATTTTTGTGATTTTTGATAAACATTTTATACAAATTAGAAAGAAAATCTTTTTGTGTTTTTGTGTTCGTTGAAAACTGATTTTAAAATATTTTCGGGAACAGTTTTGTTTTTATAATAAGAAAATATGAACAAAGGATGGTAAATATACAATGAGTGTATATCCAGATTCACTAATCTGCAAAACCGTTTAGAATACGCGCACGACCTCCCCGGCAGCGGCGCCAAATTTTGATTGAGGCAAAAGCAGTCAACTAAAGTCAACCACGGATGTGGTCAATATAGTCAAACTCCTTAGGCTCAATGCTCCGCGGAATATAGGGTTTCCCCGGGTCGTTATGTCCCGACGAGGTGTGGATGGTATAAAAACGGGTTTGTGATCGGGTGAATTGAATGGGAAGTAACCAGATAAAGATTTGGATTTGTTTACACTACTGGAAGGATTAGGAATAACGATATTAACAATTACGGGAAACAAAATTGTATAAACGTAAACCAAATTAAAATCAGACACGATTGCGTGCTAAGAAAAAGGTGAGTTTTAAGGAAAATAAACTATAGGGGTGAAAATGAAACTTTTACAAACTTAAAATAAAAAGAAAATTTAAAATGAAAATGAAATTATTAACTTGATTATTTTAATATTTAAATACTAATTAATTAATTAAAACTATTTTAAATCTAATTTAAATTAAACTAAAAATGATAAAGGTTACAAATTAAACTAAAAACTTGCAAAAATATTTTCTAAACCTTAAAATGAACTTGAAGAAAGTATAAAAAATAAAAAGAAATGTTTTTGTCTTTTTGTGGGTTTTCTATTAATTAAAAACTAATTATATTAATTAAACTAATTAAACTATTTTAAATTACTAATAATACTAAAATGACTTAGAAAATTATAGAAAAATTTATAAAACTAATTAACAATCACAAGAATCATAAAAAATTATAAAAAGTTTCTAAAAATTATTTTTAAACTATTTTACTAATTATTATTCTAAATATTAACTAATAGCTAATTAAACTAATTAAATTATAAAAACTAAAAGAGGAACAGTAAAAATTATAGAAAATTTCCTAAAATTATTTTATGACATATAAAAGCTAGGAAAAATATAAAAACTAGGGCTTACTATATAAAAACTAATTTGCTTATTTAAAACTTAATTATTAACTAATTTTTAATAAAACTAATATTAAATCTAATTAATAGTAAATGACAAAATAAAAATCTAAGAAAATTACTAAAATTACTTTAAGGTAAAAGGTAATTAAGAAAAATATAAAAATGCAACTTACTTAATAAAAATCTAAAAATAAAAATTAAAAAGATAATTAATATTAAATAGAAACTCTCACTTATTTTAAAATTGGTTTTTTTGGATTTTTCTTTTTGAAAACTAATTTAAAACTAAAATTGAGAAACTTTTACAAAAACAAAAGGCTGGGAACTCCAAGATAAGCACTTTGAGTGCTTATTTCCTTGGCAGTTTGACTTTTGGTCAAACTAGCTAGGGAAAAGCTTGAATAAGCTACCAGGGGGCTCACAAGGCTTGATTTAGGTGTGGATAAGTTTTCTGGACATGTAATGTCCCAAATCAGTAAGCTAAGAGCAAAGAATAAGCCAGAAAAGCTTAATAAGCTAATCCAAACCAACCACAGGATTAGCAGGAATGGGACAAGGTTTAGGGGTGAATTCAGGTAGGGTCCACAGGGCTTAAAGCTCAAAAATTACTTGAAATGGAGTGGGGGCCAACTGATGAGTTCAAAGAACCAAAGAGGGGGTGTGGGCCCCACTGTGGAGGGCTGTAGCAACCACCAAAGTGGTGGTGGTGGATGGGGGTCTGCTGCACATGGCAAATAGAAAGCCTTGCAGCCCACTTTGAGGCCTCACACAAGCCAAAGAAAAAATGTTAAAATTGATGTTTTTGTTGATTCCTAAAGTTGAGGTGGGGGTAATGACTTGTGAAAGGCATAAGTCCAGAATGCAAAACCAACAATCAAAAGAATTCCTTGAATTTTTGAGATTTTCAGTTAAGGTGGAATTTTGACTTTTTATTTGAACTTGAAATCTTGACTTTTGTGAACTTGGATTACATTTAATTAACAGACATTGATATAATAAGCTATAATGAAGCTAACTTAAACTAAAACAACAATATTTAAACTGATTTGAAAGGGTAAGCAGCTTTGGGTCAAAACAGTGAACAACTGAGATCAAATCAAAGGTCAATTTGACTTTTTTACAAAGGAGACTTGGTTTTATTGGTTTGAATGACCTAAAGTGACATAATGTAACATGCATAAACCAAGAATTCCAACTGTAACACAGGAATCAGTGGTTAAAACCACTGATCCAAACACCCCTTTAATAGTTAACTATAAAGAGTTTAAACAAAGGCAAGGCCAAATTAAACTTAAACTTGCTAGAACAAGTATCAATCTAACTTATGTGAGACATAAAAACAGATTGAAACCATGAACAAGCAGTTACACATGAGCAACAAGTAAAAGCAATATAAAGCTATAAATGAAAGCAAATTCTAATCAAAAGCTATCTAGGCTACCAAATAAGCATAAATGGCATACAATAACACCAATAAGCACAATTAAACCGATATAAGAAATATACAAGCAGATATTATACAGAAGCTAAAGCAAAGAAGAAAAATTAAGCAAATTGCACTAAAATAGAATTTTAATGAAAACCTCACTCTAATCCTAGCTCAACTTAGGAAATATGGATGTGTACAAGTTCTAGCTTGTTAGATACAAACTAGTACAACCCATGGTCCATCCAAATCTGACCCATCACCCACAAGTGCTAATTTGACTTTCATTGACTATTTTGAAACTTTGTAATAGAACAGTAAACATGAAACAAGAAACTCACCAATAGCTATATTAAGCTATAATGAGCATTGGTGAACCAAAATCAAGCTTGTTGAAGCTTATACAACCTATACTACCATTTTTTTATTTTTTTGGAATTTTCCTTAAATTTTTCCTAATTTTTTTTTCTTTTCTTATTCTCCCTGAGTTAAGACTTCTAGAAGCTTTTGAAATACTTAATATCAATTACTAACCCGATTCAGAACATAAATAGAGAAAAACAACAATCATTGGTGGAAATTTAAACCTACTGAGAGAAAAATACAAGGAAATTGAGATTTCTTTTACTAAAACGACATTAAAAACTAGGCTACACTACATTAACTAACTACTACTAACTAACACCTTCTCCCTTCCTTTTTCTTTACTCTTATATCTCAGTGTGGGTCCCACTGCAAATCCCAGCCACTTGTTTGACCACTGGATCACTTTTGCTCTCACTCCATTTTTTGGCGGGAAAGGGTGGAACCAATTGGGGTCTGATATCTTTGCAATAGGGGGGGGGGGGGGTGGTGATGTGACTGCTTCTTGGGGAGTGAAATTGAAGGGATAAGGGTGTGGGGTGAGACAGAGGTGCAAGTTGGGGTAAGAAATACCAGTGGTAATGGTAGATGGTGGTTTTGGAGGTAAGGGGAGGGTCAAACATGCGTTAACCCTGGTATTATTTAAAAATGGGGTGGGCTTGGTAGGGAGTTGGGCTTGGTGGGCTGTTTGTGTTTGTTTGGTTTTTTCATTTTGGGTTATATAATGATAGGGTCTGTTTGGTTTAGTTAGTGAAATACCACAAGGACCAAAGTTGTAACATTCAGAAATTTGAGGACTGTTTTTGTAATTTTCCCAAAGTAATCAACAAGGTTAATCATGCCAAGTTACAATACCCCAAGGACCATTAGTGATAATTTTCCATTTTTTATATCCGGGGACCTTTTCTGCCAAACTTTCAAACTTCAGGGACCAAACATGTAATTTCACCAAACTTGCCACCCAAGGACCATTACTGCCATAAAAGATTAGTATAAGGACCAAAATTTGTTTTCCTCAAAGTTTTAATATCCCAGGGACCATTTATGTCAATTTTGCAAAGTTGAGGGACTAAACTTTGTCTTTTTGTGAAACTTTGCACCAAAGGACTAATTATGTAACTTTTTGATTTAAAAGGACCTTTGGTGACATTTTCAAGTTTTTAGAATAATCAGGGACTAGATTTGACAACTTTTAAAAGATGAGGGACTGAAACTGCCAATTATGCAAACTTTGTACGTTTTTCATCTGTTTTTGATTATTTTGCATCTGAAACATATAAAACACATTCCTGGGATATTTTCATTATTTTGATGCATATTTGAGTGTTTTTAGATGTTTTGGCAGCTCAAAATAGGTAAAAATGATGAGTGTTTGAGCACTCATAAAAAATCCTCCTTATACAAGTATAAGTTAGATCATCCTTATTAAGCTTTTATAATTGAAATATTGAGATGTTTGACAATACCCAACGATTTTCTTGCTTGATTAACACTTCTAAAACACCTCACGAAAGAAGAATAAGATATAATTCACTCATAACACTCATATATGGGGTAGCGTATATGATAAATCACACTCATTGCTTAGTCATGATCTAATTATTACTATAGGCTTGTACAAGAAACAAAACTACACCGCAATGGCGTAAGCACCAAGTCTACATATAAAGAGGTCTTTTATTCGGGTTGTAATGTTATGGCAACAGGGTTTTACCAGGCTTATGTTCAAACATCTCATACAAAAACATAATAGTTCACTTGCGCGAATTCTTGATTACTCAAAAACCGGATGGTCACTACAATATTCATGCACTTGATATTCTCACAAAGCCATTACTATATCTGGATAGATAAAGTAATTTGGTAAGGGTAGGGATAAGACATGGGATTATTGAAGGGTAAGTGATGATTAAGAATATACAAACTAGTCCAAGTCTATAGATCAAATGTTATTAGCTTTTCTTCCTTGAATCATAACCTCGTAGTCTCTGAGAACTTCATTCTTTCGCGATCAACGCTTTATTTTATAGCTTCATTGGCTAAACATAAAACTATACATATCAAACTAACAATTTTTTAATTTTATTTTATTTTATTTTATTTTATTTTTTTTTTCAGTTACTAACTGAAATTCATAACACTTGGAAAAACTTGTCATCATATATATTGTGATGACTATACTTTTACTTGCTTCAATCGCCGATTCCTGAATTTCCACTTTCTCATTTCTTTCTTCATGATTCATAATATAATACCTCATAAAGCTAACAACTCACCAAGACTTGACTAAAGGGTAAGGCTAGGCTAAAAAGTGTAAAATCTTTTTGTATTTCTTTTTTATGGTTTTAATCAAAAGAAAAGGAAAGGCTCGGAAGGTGTAACTAAGGGTATCTAGCGTTAAAGATTAACGCTAACAAAAGGGTTAAAAATTGGAAATTAACTAATCAATGTGACTAGCTAAAAATCAATAAGGAAGGCTATTTGGTTAAAATCCTAAGGTTGCCTCTTATCCCGTATGTATACTTATATTTCAAAGATGTAATCTCACAACGGTCTCGTAATGATTTACAAGTACAAGTTCTAGAATAAATAAAATCACCGGCACACTCATAACAAAAGATTCGAGCATATAAGAGGTATGCTAGATATGAACAGGCTAAAATCCTCACAATTTAGTGGAAAGGGTTATAATGTGTGCTAGCAAATGTTATCGATCCAAAAGTGGATTGCAATATTAATCGGGACACATCTCAATTCTTTCAAAATTACTGATTTTTCCAGTGGATAGATCCAGTTATTCTAATATATTTTCCTAAAAGTGTGAAAACAACTAGATTATAAGGACAAACAAAATTTAAAAATTAACTCGATATTAGACTTAATTTCTTATTTACCTACTCACCCCCCACACTTAAGTTAAGCATTGTCCTTAATGTGATAAACAAACTTAAAAGTATGAAAGTAGGGAAAATGAGAAAATAAACCTTGATATCCGGTTTTATGTTTCTTTCCAATCTTCTGTTTTTTGCAATCAACACCTGCATTATTAGAAACAAAAACAAACAAAAAAAAAGCATTGCAATTTTATTCAAATTAGTGGCACACCCCCATACTTAAGTTTGACCAAGTGGTAAAACTTTGGGGTGTAGACACTGAGAAAAAAAAATATATTAAAAATAAACACACGGGTTGCCTCCCGAGAAGCGCTTGTTTTATTAACGAGTCCTCAACCAGACTCAAACTTCGAATAGATTATGTAGTTGTAGTGTTACATTTCCTTTTAGGGATGTACACCACATGTCCTATCACAATTCCCTCCCCTGTTTCATCTATGTTTTCCAATGTAACATTTTCCCATGCTCTAGGAAGAGCATCATAGATAAAACCATTATTGTGTGCCTAAGGGACCATTCCCTTATGTGGAGCCATGAATGTGATAGCTTCATATTCAAATTCGGATGGAATTTCTTCATTAGAAATTATGTTTAACTACTCTTTATCATAATAGAGTTTAATTCGGTGCCCATTTACAATGAAACTTCTACCATGTTTGTCATAAAGTTCAACATAACCTGATGGAAATCCATGTTTCACTACATATGGTCCAAACCATTTTGGCTTGAGTTTCGGAGCCTTAAACTTGTATTTCATATTAAAGAGCAGAACTTTATCTCCAGCTTTGAATTGTTTTCGAATTCTCAGCTTTCTATCGTGGTAAGCTTTGGTTCTTGCTTTGTTTAGCTGGGAGTTCTCATAAGCTTGAAGTCTTAACTCATCGAGTTCATGCAATTGCAAAAATCTCTTTTCTCCAGCTATTTTTAGATCAGGATTACAGCTTCTTAGCGCCCAGTAAGCACGGTGCTCAAGTTCGAATGGTAGATGACATGTTTTCTCATACAAGAGTCTGTATGGTGTTGTACCAATTAGTGTCTTATATGCCATACGAAATGCCCATAGAGCGTCGTCTAATTTCCTTGACCAAACTGAAGGATTGTCCTTAACCGTTTTTTCAAGTATTCTTTTTATAGCTCTATTGGTATTTTCGACTTGACCACTAGTTTGTGGATGATAAGCTGTAGCAAAACGATGATGAACTCCATATCATTTCATTACTTTTTCCATTTGTTTATTACAGAAATGGGATCCTCTATCACTTATTAAAGCTTTAGGAATTCCATAGCGAGCAAAAAGCTTTTTGAGAAAGTTGACAACAACTCGTGCATCGTTAGTAAGAAGAGCTTCAGCTTCAACCCATTTGGAAACATAATCGATTGCAACGAGGATATATTCGTATTTGTGTGATTTAGGGAAGGGTCATATAAAATCAATTCCCCAAATGTCGAATATTTCGCAGACTTGAATGCTCTTTTGAGGCATTTCGTCTCTTCGAGAAAGGTTACCAGATTTTTGGCACGCATCGCAGTTTTGAACGAGAGTATATGCTTCTTTGAAAATTGTAGGCCAATAGAATACAACATCAAAAAGTTTTTAGCTGTAGTGGAAGGACCATAATGTCCCCCAATTGGGCCATGATGACATTCATCAAGAATTTTTCTTGTTTCGGCACCCGAAACACATCTTTGTATCATTCCATCCTTGCACATTAGTGTTTTAGTTCTGAAAAGAACTTACTACGTTGGTAGTGACTCATCCCTTTTTTAAGAATATCTCCTGCAAGATAATTTGCGTAATCTGCAAACCATGGTACTTCCTCATCATCATCTTTATCTATCGTCATGAGAGTTTCATCTGGAAAATAATCATTAATTTCATTTTCTTTTAATTCTTCCAAATTCGGATTCTCGAGACGTGACAAATGATCTGCTGCAAGATTTTCTGCTCCTTTCTTGTCTTTTATTTGGATATCGAATTCTTGCAGTAGTAAAATCCATCTGATAAGACGCGGTTTTGCATCTTGTTTGGTAAACAGATATTTGAGTGCGGAATGATCTGTAAAAACTATCGTTTTTGAAATCACGAGATAAGATCTGAATTTTTCGAATGCAAAAACTACGGCTAATAATTCCTTTTCCATAACCGTATAGTTTTGTTGAGCATTGTTGAGTGTTTTACTAGCGAAGTATATAGGACGAAAATGTTTTCCTTCACGTTGTCCTAAAACAGCTCCAACAGCGAAATCGCTTGCATCACACATGAGTTCAAATGGTAGTGACCAATTAGGTGCAACCATAATTGGGGCACTAGTCAATTGACTTTTCAATGTTTCGAAAGCTTTAATGCAGTCAGCATTGAAATCAAATACAGAATCCTTTTCTAAAAGTTTTGTCATAGGACGTGATATTTTTGAAAAATCTTTGATAAATCGGCGGTAAAAACCGGCATGTCCTAGAAAACTTCTAACGGCTTTAACGTTAGTTGGTGGCGGTAATTTGGTGATAACATCTATTTTAGCTTTGTCTACTTCCATTCCTGAACTTGATATCTTGTGTCCTAACACAATTCCTTCAGTTATCATGAAATGACATTTTTCCCAATTAAGAACTAGATGTGCAGCTTCACATCTCTCAAGCATTTTTTCAAGATTGGAAAGACAAGTTTCAAAAGAATCGCCAAAAACTGAAAAGTCATCCATGAAAACTTCCATAGATGTCTCAAGCATGTCTTGGAATATTGCGATCATACACCTTTGAAAAGTTGCAGGTGCATTACATAGACCAAAAGGCATACGCCGGTAAGCGTAGGTTCCAAAAGGACATGTAAATATGGTTTTCTCTTGATCGGCTGGATCAATAGGAATTTGGAAATATCCCAAAAAACCATCGAGGAAGCAAAAGTATTTGTTTCCTGCTAATCTTTCGAGCATCTGATCCATGAACGGTAGAGGAAAATGATCTTTCCTGGTGGCTTTGTTAAGTTTTCTGTAATCAATACACACTCGCCATCCAGTGACAGTTCTAGTAGGAACTAATTCATTCCTTTCGTTGGTCACTACAGTCATTCCTCCTTTCTTTGGAACACAATGAACTGGACTCACCCATGGGCTATCCTCGATAGGATAAATAATTCCTACGTCAAGAAGTTTGATGATTTCCTTCTTAACAACTTCTTTCATATTGGGGTTGAGTCGACGTTGTCTTTCTACAACGGGTTTAGTACCTTCTTCACAATTGATTTTGTGTTTGCAAAAATCTGGGCTAATTCCTGGAATATCAGAAGTGTTCCACGCAAAAGTGCGTTTATGCTTCTTAAGAACAGAAATGAGTCTTTCTTTTTGATTTGTTTCGAGCAACGACGATATGACTACTGGAAGAAGTGAATTTTCTTCTAAGTAGGCGTATTCGAGATTATTGGGAAGGGGTTTGAGTTCCAAATCAGTGGGTGGTTCTTCTAGAGATGATTTGATTTTCATTTGATCTTTTTCAGTGATATCTTCAAATTTCTCTTCTTCCTCTTCTTCTAATTTTACTTCCATGAATTCCTCAAATTCTTTATCAGAATCTGTTTCACTGATCTTTTCTGAAGTAGTCATGAATGGTTTCGAATCGTCAAGTAATGCATCCAATTCTTCTTCAGTGACTTCATCAATTACATCGATGTTATAGCGTGTGTCATCACTGGAATTTGGATATTTCATTGCTTTATCGATTAAGAATGTGATTCGATCTTCTCCTACTCCAAGATTTAGTTCTTTGCCTTTGACTTTGATCATGGCGTCAGCAGTGTTTAAGAAAGTTCTTCCTAAGATTAAGGGTACTCGACTATCTTCCTCCATTTCTAAGATGACAAAATCCACAGGAAAAAAAAATTCACCAACTTGAACAGGATATTGGTATGTATGGTTGGCTAATCTTATACTCATCTTAGTAGGCTTCAATGTATTGATGGAAAGTTTAGAATACAACGAATAGGGCATCAAATTTATACTTGCACCTAGATCGGCTAAAGCATCGCATGTGATGTTGTTTCCTAATGTACATGGTATAAGAAAACTTCCGGGATCTCCTAGTTTCGGTGGAATTTTGTTTTGAATTATAGCAGAGCATTCTTCATTGAGAATGGTAGCGGAAATTTGTTCCAACTTGTTTCGATTATTAAGAAGTTCTTTCAAAAATTTCCCATAATTGGGCATTCCAGCTAGAACATCAACGAGGGGTACGTTAATTCTAACTTCTTTGATTATCTCTATAAACTTCTTATTTCTCTCCTCTCTTTTCTCTTTTCTTAGGGCTTGTGGATATGGTATTTTTGGTGTATAAGGTTTTATTGGTGGAACGGTATTTTCTTTGGTTGGTGTTTGGGTTGGTTTTTCTTCAGCTTGTGGATATGGTATTTTCGGTGTACAAGGTTTTATTGGTGGAACGATATTTTCTTTGGTTGGTGTTTGGGTTGGTTTTTCTTCAGCTGCTTCTTCTTCAGCTTCTTCCTCCTCCTCATCTTGAATGATAGTATTATCGGTAGGAATGGGTGGTGGATCATATGAGAGACCACTTCGAGTGAATACAGCATTGATATGCTCATTTCTGTTTTGTGGTGGACGATAATTCTTATCGTTTGATCCAGACGGTTTTGGATTGGATTGGGTGTTACTTGGTAATGTACCAGGAATTCGAGAAGAAAATTGATCAGAAAGTCTACCAAATTTTTGTTCAAGATCCTGGATAGAAGCTTGATGATTTTTCTGACCTTGCTCAACTTTGGTTTTGAGATTGAAAAATTGAATTTTTACAAACTCATTTGTAGCTCTTTGAGTAGTTACGAAATCTCGCATCATTTTTTCGAAATCAGATTCTTCCTTTTTATCTGAATTTGGTGGGTTTGAGTTGTCTGTTCGGGGTTGAAAATCACGGTTGTTATCCCTTTGTTGGCGGTCTTGCCAATTTCCAGAACTTCTTCCGTAATAATTACCACGAAAACCTCCTCCACAATATCCTCCTTGGACATAATTGGCTTCCCCTTCAGTGGGTCTATTCATAGGTTGGTCATCACATTCGGATGATGTGTGATTTCCTCCACATTTATTACAGCGATCTCGCATTTCTTTCATTTCTCCTTTTATATCTTTGTATTGCGAGTCGATTTTAGAAGTCAAGGCTTCTATTTTCTCCATGAGTTTTGAATTATCTGAACTTTCGGCAAAAGCAACGGTTTTCCTTAGGGGTTTGGTTTTGGAATCTTTTGACCAATCGAGTTTAAGTAGTACTCGATCTTCGAGAAGTTGATATGCCTCGTTAGGTGTTTTGTAAAGAAAAATTCCTCCGACATCAAGGATTGCTTGGGATGCTTCATCAAGACCATGATAAAAGATTTGGATTATTGTTCCTCGTCCTAAATTTTGACCATGACAACTTCGAAGCAAATCTTTCATGCGAAGCCAAGCTTCAACAAGAGATTCATTAGGATTTTGTGTAAAAGCACGGATTTCTCCCATTAGTCTATCATACATGGCAGGTGGAAAGAATTGGCTTACAAAAGCTTGCCTCATCTCCTCCCAATTATTGATAGTTCCTGGGGTTAATTCGTTATACCATACTTTGGCATCTCCGGCGAGTGATGATGGAAAAAGTTTGAGTTTAATAGCATCGACATTGGTATTTCCATAACTAAACATGCCACAAATTTCAATGAATTCGGCAATGTGTTTATGCGGATCGGCCCGCGAATGGCCATCAAATTGACGGTCTTTGATCATAGAAAGATGGTGACCTTTAACAGTAAAGTTTTCACCAAGGTCGGCGACAACAATAGCAGCTCCAGGAGTAGGTGCTACGGTTCGATTGGCGGCCCACATGGGTTGATCGTCAGCCATGGGTATTGGTTTAAAAAGATCGGAAATCGGATGTTCTTCAGAAAGATTATCAAACAAATTAAAAATAGATGAAGATCTCTTCTTACGAAACAAACTTTCAGGATTGGATGAAGGTGTACTAAGCTTTTCAGTAGTAGAACGAGTGTTCATACAACTACCAAGAGAATCGAGTCAATTACCTAAACAAAAGAACAAGAAAATAAAATTTTCAAAAACAGAAAGTCCTATCCGAATCGGTTGGATGTCAAACCGATCGGATGGATGCTACGTTAAAATTAAATAACTGGGAAAAACTGGGAAACCGATCTGTTGGATGCTTATCCGATCGGTTGGATGCTTCTGAATAATGTTTTTTTTTTTTTTTTTTTTTTTTTTTTTTTTTTTTTTTTTTTTTAGAAAACAAACATGAAAAGAAACGGACTTTTAAAACTTAAAAGAAACACAATCAAAATCCCCGGCACCGGCGCCAAAAACTTGATGTGTGTTTTGTTAGTGCAAGTTTTAAATTTATAAGGGTGAATTACCAAATTTAGAAACAACACATACGAGCAAGTGTACTCGTCCGTTATAGCAAGATATGATGGTAAGTCGGGATCGTTCGCAGGGATTTTTGAGTGAATCAAAATATAAGTCTAAAAGTAAATCTCTAATGTACGCAAATAAGATAATAAGCAAATTCAATAATTTAAAAACTACACTTGTTTAGACTAGTTTTCTACTTAATGACACACATGATTGTGATAACTTTTGATAACATGTTGGTTGTGATAATTAGATGGTGGTCTAATCTATTGTTTCTACAAATTAAACCTTCGTCAAGATTTTAGTTCATCAAAACAAGCATTAGGTGTAAACCAATCAATTCAAGATCCATCCAAGGTTCATATGGTATGGTGAATATCTTAAACACAAGAACAAACTCTTATTACAAATCAAATACTGTTAGGAAATGGTTATTACAAAAGGTAACCCATTCATAGACAAAAATGTTACAATTGTTTATAAGCGTCTAAACTTTCGTCCAACTAAAGGTTTACAAACAATCCGATTTGATGTTATAAAAGCATTCTCATTACAATCATACTTCTTGTTTCTTTGTTTTGTCAAGAATAATTATGGTGAAAAACAATCATTCATAGACAAATGATTATAACTAGTTGAATAATAACAAATCTTTCGACCCTTGAAACTATTATCAATTAGTTAACCTTGGCTCAACAAATGTCAATATGAAACTTAAGGTACAATTGGTTCTTAGGATTGACTTGAAATTGAATTAAAACATGTTATCACAATCATAACTATCACTAAGCATAAAACATCATCAAAACAAGTGTAAAAAGGCTACTAGCCACTCATAGCAAACATGCAAATAAACTCAGAATATTTAACATAAGAATCCATGGTTTGAAGTCTTACAATGCTTTGGAATTGATAACAAATGACAAGGTATTAATAATCTACGTGTTGGTGATGATTTCTTGAGATTTTTGGCCTCCAAATGTTGCTTCCTTGGTCCTCCCAAGTTCCTGGTTTTTTCTGCATGAATTTTCTTTCTTTGAGAGCTAGATGATGATAATAATTGAGAGTAGTAATGAGAGTAAATGATCTCTTGAATTGTGTCTTCAATTGTTTACTCTTGGGGTCCTTTTAGGCTTGTCAAATACTCCTAGTAATGAATAGGGACATAAATGCTGGAGCTTGGACAACAAGACACTAAGAAGGGCCTAGAACAATGGGACAAAAGACCAAGATTCATGCACAAGAAGTTGGTATAAACAGGCCGAGATGTCCATCCGATCGGATGCGGTTGGTACCGATCAGATGGATGTGGTAATTGTGGCTATCCGATCGGTTGTACTCCAACCGATCGGATGGTAGGTACTGGTTCCTTTGGACTTTGACTTTTCCTTGTGTAGTTCTTTATGCACTATCCAAACTTGATTAACTCTGAACTTGGAACTTTGAGATGACAAAACTTAGGTTCTCCTTATGAAATGCCTCACAGATTGGACTTTTGAACTTGGGAATCTTTGTGTAATTGCATATACTTCATTTTTCCTACATATGCTACAAAAACATACTTTGATACGATTTAGTGGCAAAAGCATATAAAAACAACCAAATAACATACACAAAAACACTAATAACGCTTATAAAAATATGTTAACTTTGAGCGTTATCAAACAATCAGGGCCTTTTTTGGTTTCTTGAGATTTTTCAGGGTATCGCCTTGCGATTAGGTTGTCTACATAGACAAACTTCTCATAAATTTGAGGAATCTCAAGATTCTGAATGTGATTAGCATTCCTAAGACCCTAAGAGAAGTTTAACCACTTCTCAGGGAGACTGTTGACAAAGCCAACGTTAATTTCATGCTTAGAGAGTACTACACCATCATTTGAGAGCTCATTGAGCAAGGTTTTGTATCGGGTATAGGTCTGAGAGAGGGTTTCAGATTCTTTGGCCCTGAAAGTGTTATACTCAAGTTTCAGGTCCATGATCCTATTTTCCTTGGTATCTGAGGGACCTTCAAAGCTCTGAACCAAGTTAAGGCATGTTTGTTTGGCTGTAGGACAGTTAATGACTGATTCCATTGTATCGTCAGGGAGACACGATATAATGATGCTTTTCAGGCGTTGGTCCTGATTGACCACCCTCCTCTCATCAGCAGTCCATTGTGCTTCAGGTTTGGGCAAACCATGAGCAATCATTGGGACAAAGGGACCTTCATTGATGCAGGTGATGTAGTATGGTTCCATATCAATCAAGTAGCAAAGCATATGCTTTTTCCACTTGCTAAATTTACCAGCTTCTAGTGTAGGAGCTACAGCTGAATAGCCACCTCTCTTTTTATCAACTAGTTGGGGTACATCACTATCAGCCATGGTGGGATCTTGATTTTAAAAACTTTGAGCACTTTTTTGTTTGAAAATTTTTGAAAAGTTTTACAAATCAGAGGCTCTGATACCACTTGTTGGACCCTTTTACTTGGTTATGGTTAACTACAAAGTTAATCTAACCAAGTTCCATGATGTAGCGAAGTATTGATTAATTATCAAAAGTAAATAAATGTAAAACATAAGACACAAAGTTTTCAACATTTAATTCTTTATTAGAAATTAATCAAAAGAATTATACCCAAGTGTTTGCGGAACAACACTTGGGATTTAAATGACAAGTATGGTATACTCCTCACTAAAATCAAACTAAGTTTTAGTGGCAACTAAGATCCAGCTGAGCTATCTCAGGGATTGTGTTGTTCTTTGGAGAGATTAAAGATTTGGTTTGTGAATGTCTAAGCATTAAGTGCACAAACGTAATCTTTACCTCTCCCACTTATTCTCTATTTATACACAAGTAGATTCTAACACATACCTAATGGACAAGGACTATAAGACAAATTACATCATCCTACATTGGAGAAAATACATAGGTATTTTGTCCTTGTTACAAATAATTATAAGTAGTAAAGGGCAGAGATGCTTTCTGGTCTTTAGTGTTGACACATGACTTGGTATTATACTCATTCAGGGAAAGTTGACCTTTGCATGATAAGGACCTTCCCTTATCCATTCAAATTTATCCCGCCTAATCCCGCCTTTACTTCAGTTTTCTTATCTTTTGTCTTTGTTCACTCAGTGGTCTTAGTTGGTGAGGAGTCATGGGACTCAGTGAGTTATTCTCATCCCTCACTGAGTCCATCATCTTCTTCTTTGGCTCAGGTATCATTCACTGAGAACCGCCTCACTAAATGGTGAACCTTTCTCCATAGATTCGCCCTGAGCATCTTGAGGATGACTCACTGAACAACTATGCATTCAGTGACTTGTTTGGTGTTCTCGGTTATTAAACACTTAGGATATTTTATGTTCAAATCCTAGATTAATGAGTTTGGGTTTTAACAGAGCCAACACGAATATACCATATAATACTACAAATATCCTTGGATTGTGTTTTTACGTGTTTCAGGTACAAAAGGATTGAAAACAGATGAAAAGTGAGCAAAGTTTGCAGAATTGGCAAAAATGGTCCCTCAAGTTTTAGAAATTGACAAAATTGGTCCCTGAGCATTTATTTTGGAAGAAAAGTCAACAAAGGACCTTAGGAATTCAAAATTTGTCAATCTCAGTCCTTGTGTGGAAATTTTGAAGAAATTGCAGTTTAGTCCCTCAACTTTGCAAATTTGGCAAATCTAATCCCTTGGAATTTCATTTTTTGGAAATAAAATTTATTGGTCCTTGGTAATTGGAATGTGGCAACAATCACCCTTGTGATAACTTTGGAGAATGGGCAGATTTAACCCCTCATTTTCAGCTTATGGCAATTTTGGTCATTGTGCTTTCATTTACTAAAACCAAACGGACCTAATTTAAACTAAACCCAAAACAAACCAACCCACCCATTCCCTTAATACCCAATCCACCATCCTTAGCCCAACATCCTCTAGGCCCAACACACAAATAATAAAAATCCCACTCACCCTCGTTTTATTAATTCCCCTTGGTCAAACCCCTTTGACCTCTCATCCCTCCTTTCTCCACTTGCACCTGCAAACACCAACTCCCCTCACCCCCACCTCAACCTCACCATTCCTTGTTCCCTTAGCCTCAACTAAGTCCCAAATGGCATTAATTGTTCCTAAATCTCTACAAGTTACCCCAACTGCCAAATTGGACTTTTGGTGCCAAAACCTCATTCAAAGGCTAGGATCTGTTTTATTGATCGAATGGACCAGAGCAAAAGTGGGATATTTTCAGGGGGACCCAAGGAACTCAAAACACTTATAAAGAAGAAGAAAGAAGCAGTGAAGAAGTGTGTGTAATTTTTAGTTAAATTCTAGTATCGAATGTTATAATTTTCTCATTTTAAGTGTAATTTTCAGTTTGAAAATGTTTTATTAAGTGTTATCAGTTTGTTATAAACTCATTTCAAGTGTTAATTCAAACTTCCTTGTTTAAATCCAGTTTATGAATCATTTCTATTAAAATCTCATTATTGCTCTAAAGTTGTTAAAGGTAGTTATTCAGTGTTCATTAAGGTTCACTTAAGCTCACTAGTGAACTTTTATAAGCTTTCAAACCATTTGAATCAGTTTAAGTGCATTAACTAAAAAATTCTCAAAAATAATCAAAAATAGGTGAAAAATATAAAAACTTAAAAAAAAAAAAAGATGAAGACAATGCATGGAGCATTGTGAATATTGGATGGCAGTGGGTTAGTGGCTTTGTGGAAAGCCTATAGGTGTGTTCTAAGGTCCTTGGTTATTTGATTTGTGCTTGAAAGGTTTTGTAAGCAAATTCCTTCACATTTTAGCTTTTACTGTTCATTAGCTTATTAAACTGCTTATTCATGTACTTATCTAGGTCTTTTAGTTCTTACATATGCTAAATGTTCATATTCATGCTTATTTCATTGTTTAGAAAGTAGCTATTTAAGTTTTGCACTTCAACTGTTATAACTAGCTCAATGTGCTCATTTTAGTTTACTTATTTTAACTTCTAAATGGTGATTGAGACAGGCTTCTTATGTGTTTATTGACTTGATTTGACCTTTGAATTCCAGATTAGAGTTTTATGTCAACTTGAACCAGTTTAAATTTTGAAATTCAGTACTTAAAGGTGTGTTTGGATTAGTATTCTCACTGTGATCCAGGGAGTTTCAGGGTGTAATAAGTGTTGAAACATGTCACATGTAGTTCATTAGTTGCATTTTAGTCTTAAAATCAGTAGGTCAAAGCTTTAAAAGTCAAAATCACTCACACATCTCATTTGCATGTTCACTATTAGAATTCATGATTGCATAATCATTCAAATTTGTTCATAATTGGTTTATATAGCTTAATTTCACCTCATTGTAACTTGAAACTCCATATTCATTAGCTTAGGATAGTTTAAAATTCATATTGGTCAACTTTTAGAAATTCATGAAAGGTCAAAAGGTTTTCATTCTGTAAAAGGGAGTAAAATGCTAGATCCTACTAGGGCTCATTAAGGGTTGGAAGTGGGTAAAAATCAATTTTCTTAGTTCATTGGTTGCTTGTGTACAAATTTCAAAAAAGAAAATCAGAGTTTAAAGCTTATTTGGTTGCTTAAAATTAAGCTCAAAGTAAGCTCTTTGACCTATAACCTGCCCTGCACCACCCTTTTTTCCATTTTGACCCAGTTTTTAGTCATCTATATCTTGTTATCTACTTGAGCATTCTGTGTGAGATTTGGTTCTATTGGAAGCTATTAGTATTGAATTATTAGTTTAGAGATTAGTTTGCAACTTTATGCTTATTAGTTATGCTTCTCTGTGCCTTCTAGTTTCCCTATAAGACCAGTGTCTGCTGCTAGCTCAATGTAAATTGAGCTTGTTAGATTATTGACTCTATCTTGTTTTGGCTTGTGATTGTTGTTTGATTGCTGTATTTAGCTTGTTAATGTTTGGTTTAGATTGTGTTTGTTTGAGTTTTCATTGGCTTTTGCTTATTTGCCATTTTAGCTAACTTCTACATTTCAAAAAAGGGAACTCCCTTTGGTTTTTACCATTCTGACCCAGTTTTCCTAGAGCCATAGTATGCTCATTTCTTGAGCTTGCTCCTAGATTTTTGATGTTTTGAGATCACACATGTCCAAGTAAACCAATGTCTCTAAGTTGTGAGGTTAGGGGATAAGCTTTTTGGCTTGTAACCTTCAAGTAGTCACATTGAGCCATTCCACTGGTTCAGTAGTGACCAAGCCCATAACCTGGCTTTTACTTAAGCACCCTGAGTTACTTAGTACTTAGGGAAGCCAGTGGTACTAACCTTCCAGTTCCAGGCTCACTTGTGGGTCCTGAGCTTATTAGCAGGGTTTAAACAAGCTTGCTATTTGCCCCTAAGGCTTGTTTGGTTTTCAAGTGATTTGGCATTGCTTATTTGTGCTTATTACTTGTTCTTGTGTGCTCATTTGATTGTTTTGGCTTATTTTAAGTTTGTCTCATCACCTTTCAGCTTATTTTACCCTGTTGTTCAGTCTAAAGCTTATTTGGTAGCTTATTGCACATTAAAAGTCCATTTTCGCCTTAAAAAGCTAACTGTTGGGGTTATAGGTTTGCACAGGGCTTATTTGAGCTTTTCAAATATGTTGTCTTCACAAAAGTTTCCTATTTTTAGTTGTTTAATAGATTTGTAAAAGAAAAATCAAGAAAATCCAAAAATAAGAAAAGTGATAGCTTCTATTTAAGCCATTTGGCTTATTTTTCAGCTTTTTCATTAATCACTTCTCGTTTTTATATTTTTTCTAGGTTCCTGTTACCTTGTAGTATTTTTTAAAAAAGTTTGGTATTTTTCACTATTCATTTGGTATTTATAATAATTTAAATTAGTTTAAAATAATTAATAATTAGTTTTTAATTAATAATAAATAATAAAAAAGCCTAAAAAATATTTTTTTCTGTTTTAAAATTAGTTTTAGGTTATTTTAGAATTTTCAAAATTTAATTTTCATTTTTCTAGCTTAAAATCATATTAAGTTGTATTTTAGTATAATTTAAATATTTAAAAGTAATTAATAATTAGTAATTAATTAATAATAAATAATAAATAGTCTAAAAAATATTTTTCTTTTTCTTAAAATTTTATTTTGTCATTAGGATAATAAAAAAGTAATTTTCATATCCTTAGGATTAATACTGCTCTCTTTTCACTTTTTATTTCGTACGTTACGTTTATTTTAATTTAAACGTACGCGTTTGTAGTTTTTAAACGTTTCTGGATAGCCTGATTTTAAACATTTGTTTATATTGTTTATTTGGATCATTTTATTTTATAATTCCTTAGTTTCATCACTCTTATCCCTTTCTATCACAAATCACCCAATCACAATTCGTTAAAGTACAATTTCACGCCTCGTCGGGACATAACGACCAGAGGAAATTCTATACTCCTTGGTTAGTTGGCTCAGGTGGTTTGACCTATTTGACCACATCCGTGGTTGACTTTGGTTGACCGTTTGGAGCCAATCATAAACTTCCTAGTATGACAATATGAGGTTAAGCATATGGCTTTTAATTATTAATCGAGAATCACCTATGTGAGAGAGAAGTGGGCTCGCTTCTAAGGGAATTATGGGGGCGCAATTCTTAACAGCTCTCGCAGAACTAGGCTAATGTTCATGACCATAACGAACATAACTATGAGAACCAAAAAAGTGTCAAGGAGATATGTGTGTGAATATATATTGTCGTCTCCACAAATAGCAGACAGTTCAAAGACATCGAATTCTACTGGCTGCTAGGACTCTAAGTATATTTCATGAGGGAATGTTCAAAGGGTTACACCTACCTATCCTATGCAAATATCAACTGCAAAACTCTATTACAACTTCGTGTCCTTGAAATTCGTTTCCCTTGTCAATTTCATTCATGTGGGGGATTGTTGGAAAATTTGGTCAAAGGTGTTGAATGACGATTGATGGTGTCATCAAAGATATTAATGTAAATTAAGAATAAAATTAATGTATGCTTAATTTTAATTCATAAGACATTAGTAAAATAAATTTTTGGTAATTAATGTGACCATTTCCTTCCATCTTTATTCCCAATAAATTGTGTGCTCTTCTTTCATCTTTGAACACACTGAAAACACATAACTAATTCCTCTCCTTTTTGTTGTTAACCCCAATGTTGATTCATTTTGTATCGGTTTTTAATAGAGGGAAGGCACATATTGGTTTGCCTTGATAACTCGTTTGTGCTAACGAGGTTATCCGTTGTTGTTGTATCCTGGGAGATAGACGTTCATGATTTCTCAAGCACCGTGGAGAGGACGAATCTGTCTTAAGAAAACTGTGAGCATCACAGGCCTCAACATTTTCCTTGTTTGTGTTCTTGGAGTCTAACAATCAAACGGTTCACGGTATCATTCTCTACACTTTATCTTTTATTGTTGTGATCAACATATTATTTGTTTGTCTCTAATAGCAATACACATAATATATACTATAGCCACCACCTCACACCAAAGGGTTTTTTTATTGATTATATTTATTTATTTATTTTATTTATTTTATTTACTTTATTTATTTATTTTAATTGGAACGTTTGAAACGGGTGGAAACAAAAAATAGCCGTCGGAGGGTGTTTGTGAACTTTTTTTTTTAATAAATACCCACTTTTTTCAAATTTTTGTCCTTCTAAAAATCCTATAAATACCTTATTATTGTTTCAATTTTTATAACACTTCCACTATTATTTATCTCTCACCACCTAAAACAGTACTTATTTTTTCTTCAAAAACTACTATGAATCCCAACAACGATGATCCCAATTATGATCTTACGATATTTACTTTCAAGACGACCTAGAGTGGTATAAGCGGGGTTTTGACGCTTATCACAAGTTTTAGCTTTGTATAATCCAGAAGCCAAGAGTTCGGGTTCGGGTCATAATACTAGGACATACATACCACGTGAACGAGTGGAGGCATAAGAATGACTATTAGAAGACAATTTTGGCGATGGAAATTATCCTCCTAAATACCCGGAGCGGAATTTTAGGCGAAGGTAACATATGAGTTCTAAACATTTTAAACACATTGTCAATGATATTACCAATTACAATGCTGACCCTCTTCCCAAATGCTTCCTTTAAAAAAAAAATGAATGGATTGTACGGTCGGCCAAGTATTAGTCCTACCATTAAATGCACATCTACCATATGCCAATTGGTATACCGTTCAGCTACCGATGCATTTGACGAGTACTTGCAAATTGGTGAACGTTGTTCATGTGAATGTTTACTAAACTTCACTAAATGCATATATATTTTATATGTAGAATAGTTTTTAAGAAAGCCTAATTAAGATGATATCAAAAAAATATATAAACGTGGGCCTCCGGGAATGCTCGGGAGCATTGATTGTATGCATTGAGAATGGAGAAATTGTTGAAAGGCCTTGCATTCTCAACTCAAAAGACGTGATCATAAATACTAGACTCTAATGCTAGAAGCCATAGCGGATTACACTTTGTGAATTTGGCATGAAAATTTTGGTGTTTCGGGAGCAAACAACAACCTAAATGTTTTATATGGTTCACCGTTATTCGATGACTTTCTTGCCGATAAAGTTCCCGAAGCTCCGTTTGTAGTAAATGGAAAAACATACAACAAATGTTACTATTTAGCCGATGTAATTTATCCTGAGTGGTCTACGTTTGTCAAAAAGTATTCTATTGCAAGAGAGGAAAAAAATGAATTTTTAAAAAAAATCAAGAAAGTTCAAGAAAATATATTGAACGAGCTATCGGAGTCCTACAAGGTCATTGGAGAATTATACAACAACCCGCACGTGGTTACCTAATCAACACGCTACGAAGAATCATGTATTGTTGTATAATATTTCATAACATGATAGTAAAAGATCAAGAGTTCGCCGTTACTGAATTTAACAAAATCTTCGTTTCTTCACAACCGAACATTTCACGTGCTTGGATAGAACGATGCGACTTACATATTAGGAAAACCAAAGGACTTCGAGATAGAAGAGTGCACAACAAACTTCGACAAGATATCGTCGAGCACTTATGAAACCTTAATCACTAAATTCTATTTTTTGGTTCGTTATTTTAATTTGTATTATCATTTTATGTACTTGTTTATTAATGAAATTTAATTTTAGTTAAATATATTGTTTTATTTAAAAAAAAAATGTGAAATAAAAATTATGGACCATGGTGTTATGCCATGGAGGGGTGTTTTGGTTCCATAGCCAAAATTAGTGCCATAGGCAAAAGTGCTGAAGTGGCACCGCTTTTTTTCATAACACCGCCCTACGACACCAACTATGCCTAGCACTCTAAGAATGATATCATTCATTAAACACCACTAACTATTAGACTACCCCCAATGTTCACACCACTTCACCTTCCACTTCAACGCCAAATCAGCTTTCTTTCTTCATTTACCTTCTGTTACTTCCTCTTACTTTTCACCCCTAATTGTCACACATCCCTCACTTTTTTATTTATTTATTAAAATACACACTTTTTTACAAACCACCCCAAAACACACCTACAAATAAAATAATAAATAGTAAAAACACAAATGGACCTATACACTGCACAATTTCCTATTCAAAGAGGATCTCACCTTTCGTTCATGTTTTTGGCTCTCCATATTTGTCTCTTCTTACGCAGCACCAAAACCATCCCCAATGGGGCCTCACGCCTCACGTGTAACTTGATGCAAGAATACCTCCCCCACTCTCCATTGGGAGCAGTCTTAAGGTCAAAATCAACATAAAATGTCATCTTTAAATTTTCAAATTTATCCATTGAGATTTCCCTTTTTCTTTATGTGGAAAACTAGAAGGAGGGGGGGGGGGGTTGAATTGTTTTAGGTCAATTTTTATTTCAAAACTTTGTTTTCAAAATCTTCAATACAATATTTGTTGTAAAAATATACTCAATCTAAATGATCAATTTCACTTGTATATGTGTATGTATATATTCTATCTTTTTAGGTTGTTTATAAAAATTTTATTTTGTGAATGAACCTTTTGTTTGAACTTTGTGTGAAATCAATTTTAGCACAATATCACAAGCTACAACTAGATGCAAATGTTTATGAGTATGTAAACAATAAAGATGTAAATAAGATAATGAACAAGAGATGGAAAGATCAAACCAAGACACAGTGGATTTATAGTGGTTCGGCTACAAGGTCTCCTTCCTTGCCCTACTCCACTCCTCGAGTCTCCTACTCGAGAGTTTTCTTCACTAACACAACGAGCTCCCTTTTGGCGGAGAAACCTTACACAACTTTTGCTTACACCGATTAACGACACTAAGCTAGATGTCGAGTTCTAATAGTAGCTAGAACCAATCTCACACCACTAGTCACTACACACCTTCTTCACGACTTATACACGCCACTACTACTACACTACTTCACACACCTTCACTACTTCTTCTGCACAACACAACTATTTCTTCACTACTTCTATTCACGACTACTAACCCACCTAGCTCTATCTATTTCACACATTTTACACATTTACAAATAATTTACACAACAACTAACAATATACACAACTCTTCAATACTTCTAAACAAGATGTTGAAAAAGTATTCTTCTTTTGCACTTTGAATGAGGATGGATAGTATCACTTGAAAACAAGAACTAATATGTTTATGATCAAAGGTTTTAGGAAGATGATTTGAAAGAATTTGGACAAAAAGTTATAGTGCAAAAGGTGAGGAAAAATTACAGATTTGAACCAGTATTTATAGGCAAAAGATTCTGACAGAGGAGCATATGCCGGCCCCATTAATTCATGGCCGGCCCCCTTATAATTAAGGGGGCCCCCCACTGTAACGGCCTGAATTTTTGTCTTTTCTAGGGAAAGTTTATTTGGTGTAGATTTAACTGATTTTGGTTAAAAATTTGAATTCAAATATTTATTTTGAATTAAACATTTTCCTCTAATTACCAAAAGTGTTTTTCTAAATATATAAAATATTTATACCATTTTATATAATTTGTAATTAGTAAATAAACTTTCCTTTGATCATAAAATGTATTAGACAATTGTTTATTCATACCTTAAGTGATCGTCAAAACATAGGGATATCGATAAATATTAATAACGTTTTTACGCATTATTTATATCAACAATCTCCCCCTTTTTGATGATTACAAAATCTAAAGTCATTAAATCAAAATTTGTTATATATGCAAGTATTTAGTGAGTTTATATCACTTCTCCCCCTTTTTGTGAACGTCAAAAAGGTTGTCCTGAATACGGATGAGCTCCCCCTTGATGTGTACTCCCCCTCGTTTTAAGGTTACAAGACAAGTCGAGATATGGAATGCTTGCAAAAATATTTAGATAACACAATATATATGAAGCATGCAACAAATATATAAGTAAAACAAGCAATATAAGCATGGAAGAGAACATTTCAATTAATGGTTGAAAATACAAACAACATGCATCCAAGATGCATGAACAATACAACTAATTAACTAAAAGCCCTAAGGGCTTACAAGTAACCAAAACTCTAATAGAAATTTTTTTCCTAGAGCTTGCCATCAAAATGGTTAAAACAATTTTATTTTCCAAATATGAGCCAAGCTTAGCTTGGGAGGAGCAATGTTGTAGGTGGAGATGATGGAGTTGATGGAGGTGTGTTTGATGTTGATGGAGGTGGAGGTGTGGTTGATGTTGGTGGTGGAGGTGTGGATGTTGTTGGTTGAGGTTGAGGGAATAAGCTTTCAATGTATGAAAACATGTAGTGGATTTCATCTCTTAAGCCAAATATGATGGTACGGTTATGGATGCAACAAAGGCAAGTATCACCATGAGCTTCAAGTAAGCTCCATGGGATGGGATTGAAGTTTGGTGGGTTGAGTGGTGATGGTGAAAATTGTGCATCAAGAGGTGTGATGGGTGATAGTGAAAGAGTGATATCCAAGGATGCATTTTCAAGAGGTGGTGGTGGTGGTATTCTTGGTGGAGGTGATAAGTGAGTGTTGATGTAGTCATTGATGGATGATGATGATGGTATAGAAGAGGTGGAGGTTCCATGAGTTGATGGTGTTTTGGAGGGTGCATAGGGAGCACTAGGAGATGAGCATTGAAGAGGTGGTAGTAGAGTGGTATTATCATCATTTGTGAGATCAATGAAAAGTTGTTTTGGTGGTATGATAACAAGCTTTTATTTCTTGGCTTTGTTGGAGGTGGTGGTTTTTGGTGATGACATGATGAATTGGTTGAGGTTGATGAATATGATGATGATGGAGTGTGGATGAAAGGTGTATAAGGGTTATATAGCATGGAATCATGTTTAGAAGTGGAATTAATTTGAAATTGCATTGTTAGATTCCAAAATCAGTTTAGTTTTTAAGGGAAATGGTAGCTGGGACGAGCAAAAGGAGTCACAAGTTGCAAAAGAAAACAGTGTAAAAACTGTTCCAGGTGGCCGGTCCCCTTAATTCTTGGCCGGCCCCCTTAAAATTAAAGGGGCCGCCCTTGATAATTAAGGGGGGTGCCCATCTGGTAAAATTTTAGACGACCAAATTTCAAAAATTTTAAAATGGTTTTTATCTGTTTTGTGTTTGTAGGAAGCTCTATTGGAACATTTCATTTTAGTTTTGGTCTATTAGAGAAGTAAATATATGATCATAAACTAACCATGCAAACATAGATAAAAAACAAGGAGAAATGCATGCATAAAAACGAAGCAAATAATATTAATAAAACATAAGTCACATTTATTGATTATTAAAGTAGATTATGTTAAAAACATAATCATTAGTACAAAGGCATACATATATGTGTATACATATACGCTTTTCTAGCAAACTACATTAGATATAACTAAGTTTCCGACTTGAGGTCTCTTGAACTTGCATGGGGTACAAAGGTTTGTGGTAAATTTATTAGGAGATGGAAACATGGTGATTTGATTTAGTGGTATGATGGCTAGGGATGTGGAGCGAAAGGAGTGGATCTAGGTATGTTGTACCTAATTAGTGGAGGTATTGGATGTGGACGAGTGAGGAGATATTCGATCCACGAAATATCTTCGCTTAGGTCAAGGATTTGTTTTTGGAGATAGTAGCAACAAGGACAATAGTGGGTGTGGTTGATGACTTGATCCAAGTTAAGGGAGTGAGGTAGGCAATTTGAGTAAGGAGAGGATGGAGTTTTGTGCAAGTTGGGTTGTGCAAGATGCATAGCATTAAGATCACTCAGATCACGGATTTGGTTGATTTCTTCATGAAACTTTTGTTTTTCCGTGGTAATGTGGAGTGAATCATTTGGTGGAGGTGGATGAATTGGTGTTGTGTAGTTGGGGTTGTAGTTTGATGATTGACCAAAGTGATATGGATCATTGTAGTTGGATGGAAATGAGGATGTATGATTTGGGATGAAATGGGATGATTGGCCAATGTGGTAAGGTTTGTAGAGTGGTTCAAAGGAGTGTCCTTGCGATTTTGGAGTGTAGTTGGGAAAGTAGGTGTTTGGAGGTTTTGATTGATTACCAAATCCACTTGTTGTGACGGATTTGTTTCGAGTGCTTTGTTTCTTTCTCCATGTGGGTTTTTCAGTCATCCTTGCTAGCTTAGAGGATTTTGATTTTGGTTTGTTGGGAGAGGTCATGATGGGATGGTTGAGCAAGGATATGTTATGAGGAGAGGTATTTATAGTGTGATGATTATGTGTTTATTGAAGGATAAATTATTGGAGGCTTTACTAGACAAAATGCGTTTGTGAATTTAGGGAAGTGGGGAATCAAAATAAGGTGAAATAAGCTAAAAAGTGGAAAGCAAACAGGGAACCTCGACCATCAGGTGGCCGGCCTCCTTAAAATTAAAGGTGCCGCCCTTGTTAATTATGGGGGCCGCCCAGAGCCTGGTTCCCAGATTGCCAAAAATGGTTTTTGACAGAAATTTTTCCAGAAAGATCTTTGTTTGGAGGTTTGGTTTTGGGCAAGTCCATCTCTTTAGGCAACTTAATCAAGTATTATCTTAATGGAGTATGCAAGAGAAGTATACATGTAGGCAACTAAGCATATAATATAATTTCAAGCAAAGAAAATCATGTAAAGGAACAATTAAGCAAGTCATAAATCCTAAGGTAACTAACTTAATAAAAGAGGCCAAGGCAAATAGTGAATGAGAAACTAGTGATGGAACAAATGTGAAAAAATGACTTATGTCTTAGTAATAATTTGTGTCTAGATTTAACATATGTGAAGTTGCGATTACTTCAACTCCTAATGCAAAATAATAATAATAATAATAATTAAATTAAAATAAAAAATCTAAGAAGCAATCCAAAATCTCCCTGATTTTATTTGTTGAACCCACGATTGTCAAAAATATATATTTGATTATATAATATGACACGTGTAGTATCAATCATGATTTATGAGAAAACGTTTTTAGCATTATTCAACAATGTGTTTAAAAAAAGTTTTTGAAAAGTAGTGTATAATCAAAGAGAAATTTCATTAAGAATGTGGAAAACTAGAAGGGGGGTTGAATATTTTACCGTTTAAAATCTTTTTAACTTGTTTAATTAGCTTTGAAACTTTCCGTTTGATCAAAGATATATATACACAAACACAATATATAACATGCAAGTAAATGAAAGAAACGATTAAACCACAACACGAGTATTTATCGTGGTTCGGCTACAAGGACACTTTTTCCTTGCCCTACGTCCATGCCCCGAGTATCCAACTCGAGAGTTTCTTTCACTAGTCAACAAGCTCCTTTCACCGGCGGAGAAAACCTTACACGTCGCTTATACACGTTTACCGACACTAAGCTAGATATCGAGTTCTTTTACAAGGGTACAACCACTCCGTTAGTTCTTTTACAAGGGTACAACAACTCCCGTCACACTTTGTATTTTGAGGACTAAAATACTAACCGATCACTACTGAAAATACACAATCAAATGAAGTGTAAACTACACAAGTCTACACAATGCTAAGCTAACAAGTCTTGCAACGTTGTGTTGAATACTTGTAACTTTTTATGAACTCGTGAATCTCTTTGCTACAAAAAGAAACTTCACATATGAGATGTTAAAGTGTTAGATGAAAGAATGAATGAATGTGTGTAAATATGATGTATAGTGATAAGCCAAAAATCAAACTTGTGGCTTAGTATTTATAGCAAAACCTTCTGCAGGCCTGGCGGATACGGCGAAACCCTCAGATGGGTTCCGCCCGTGTACCCCCACGGTTCCGCCGGGCTTGCAGTTGGTTTTGCAATAAATCTTGGAAACCAAACAATGTCACATCTCATTACACCTAGTCAAACACAAAACTTGCAAGCAAACATATGGTTAGTCAAACACACTTTCTTTCCATAAATGTAATTAGACAAGACTTGCCATAAATGTGATGTGACATTTCTATTTTAAGAAATAAAAAGTGTTGTGTTTTATGAAATGTAAAATGTAGCAAATGTCTAGTTTATGCAAGTCTTTAAAACTAAGATTATGTTTTACTTAGAAACTAAAGTTTACATTTTGTCGTTAACAAAATTTAGCAAAGATCGTAAAATATAAATAACATTTTTAGGCGATATTTGTATTAACAATCTCCCCTTTTTTGTTGATGACAAAACATAAACTTTGTTTTTAAGTAACTCACAAAATCTTAGTGTTTAAGACTTAAAAAAAAGTTATATTAAACTTGTTTTACTTAAGTGATGAAAATCATATTAAGTTTTAAAGGTTTAATATATTTCTCCCCCTTTTTGTTGAAACAAAAAGTAGGGTAGCGAAGCGGAATAATGCACGTGCTCCCCCTTGGTTGTTACTCCCCCTAAAAAGAGTGCCAAGATGAGAAACATGGATTTTGATCCTACAAAAAAATGGTTAGTTGGTGATATATATAGTCAAGCTTGTAGTTACCACACACATTGCAACCACAATGACAACACAAAAATGATCAACCAACAATGCAAGTAAGTAAGTAGAAAGAAATATCATTCCAAGTAAAATTTGACTTTTAAAAGTCAAAGACAAGAAATGGGAAAGATTCTTCTACTTCTAAAAGAAAAACTGAAAATAACCAAGAAAATAAAAGAAAATCAAATCCTACTTTTCTAAATGGGGCAAAAGGCCTCCAAAGGTTGTCTAGGATTTGTTTGGTTGGGAAAGAGCATCCAAACGTTCTATGACGTATTGGAATGGAAAACGGGTTTCATCTTGGAATTAGTGAAGCAACAATTTGATGCTTGCACCCATTTGCTCACAATTTGAGCAAACATGGGGATGAGTGGGCGGAAATGGGTTGGTTTTGGTTTCTTGGTTTGAGGGTTGCTTGGTTTTTGGTTCTTGGTTGGAGGATGGCTTTGGTATTGAGTCAAGCAAGGTGGTTTGAAATTCCATTGCTTGATGGAGATGATTCTCAACCATGCTTTGGATTTCCTCATAGGAAGGAAAGAAAGACTTAAAGGTTTGGGTTTGAGAATGTGGTGGAGTAGGGTGATCATGGTTTTCAAAATTTGGTTCTCCATAAAGAGGACCATGGATGTCATGGTAAATAGGGTGAAACAACAATGGTTTGGGTTGATGGTACACTTGTTGTGGTGGTTGGGTGTGGTTAAAATGCTCATTTTGGTCAAGAATTGACCTTGGTGTTTCATTTGCAAAAGGTGGTGGTTGTGTTGGTCTTGGTGGAAGATCATTGAGATCTTGGACAAAAGGGTGTGGTGATGTTGGAGGAGACCCAAATAACTCCATAGGTTCAAGTTTTGGCAATGGTGATGGTGATGAAGTTTTGGATGGTTGGGTTGGAGCACTTGGTGGAGTTGGGTCAATGGGTGATTTTGTTGGTAGTGGAGTGAGCTCATTGGTTTCATTGGGTGATGGAGATGGAGATGCAAGGTTTAAAAAAAAATTCATTTTTTATGGGTGAGGTGAATTCATCCGAGGATGAGGAGCTTAGGTTGATGGATTGGTTAGACCAAAGTGGTTGGACACTTATCCGGGCGGTTTTCCGGATGAGTCGTGATGGTTGAGAGGTGATTGTTGACTTAGTCATGGTTAAAATGGTTTAAAGATCAGAAATTGTGATGAAGAAGGTGTGATTTGGTAGTGTGTAGGATGGTTTAATTTATAGTGATTAAGGAGTGTGGGAAGGAGTGTTTAGATTTGATGTTAGGCCATACAAAAATGGAGGTTCCTAATGATTTGGAAAACTAATTGTGGGTTGTCATATCATGGAAGTCAATCCAATGAAAATGGTGAAGTGAGAAGACAAGATTTGCACTAAATGCTTAGTGGTTTTGGTAAATTTGTTGAAGGACATATCTAAGGGATTTCAAGGAAACTTTGGAAGGGTTCCGTCCTTTATGTGTGAAGGTTCCTTGGGGTAGTTATGGCTATTTTTGAAATTTGGCGGGAAATGATTTTCTTTGAGTTATAAGGAATGAGAACTATCCTATTGTGCTTAACAAATTGCAGGAAATTAGTTTCTATCTAAAAGGATTGTATTTTGGTGATTGGATGTTGAAATATTGAAAACTAAAAAAAATTTCAGCAGGAAACTGGCGGAACCTTCAGGATACACAGGCGGAACCTGTTGTGAGGGTTCCATCCGGTCCGTTGGGCCATTTCTGGGTTGCCCAGAAAATACACTGGCGGAACCCAATTTTGGGTACCGCCAGATCCGCCAGGCCTGAAAATTTTGGCTGTCCGCGATTTTGACCCGCGAGATGATTTTCAAATTTTTCGAAAACTCCTAAAATCAAAAAGATAATGCATTTCTGGTTAGGCAATGCAAAAAATGGACATGTAAACACACATACCATAGGACTTTGACCTTGAGGTCGAGAATTTCACTATACTTAGTGAAAATTTCATAAACATGAAAATTTGACAACTTGCCAAAGGTTGTCTACCTGCATCATTGTTAGATAATACATGTCCAAATAGTATCACACATTGTACCAACACACAAATTTATCACAAACATTGTTTAAACGACCAAATTGTTCAAATAGCACCTAGTGCCAAACACTCCTACACACCCGCACTCATTGACGGTCAATCTTGTTTTTGAGCTTTCCAAGGAATCTTCCAAGATTCTTAAACATCCCCTTTGTTTGCTTGAACTCCGCCGACTCGTTTGGAATATCCGGAAGTTGGGATAGGTATTCTAGAGGTGGGAGCCTAGAGTTGGGCAAAGAGTCATCTTCACTCATTGAGGAAGATGATGAGGAGGTAGGAGGATGAGGACGTTTTCCTTGGGCTTTGTACACTCTCTTATCACTTAGTGGAAAAAAGGTGTGTGGAATGAGAGAGTAGTCAAGACGAAGACCATTTGGAGTTGGTGGAATGGGAGAGATGAACCTAAAGAGACGGGTCAAGAGCATTCCATACGGCATAGCCGTTGTGCCATGCACGGGAATGTCAGCCATTCTCTTGGCCATGTAGTAGGCAAGGTTGAAGGGTTGCCTAACGGACAAAGAGTAGAGCATGTAGCAAAGGCAAAGATTGATATGATCTCGGTTTCCTATGGTGCTAATGACATTTTCTCTAAGGACTTCCTCCCATTTCTTGAATTGGGGCTTGAGTTCATTCATTTCCATTCCATATGGGTCCTTTTCGACCTCATTTCCCGAACGGGTTCTCCTAGTGTTGGTTGTCCTAACAAAGAGGTGGTCACGAAGTACATCTTTTGACACAAGAGGGGTGTCATAAGGATGAATGCGATCATGGAGGGTGTCAAGAGTTGAGAGGGAGTGCAAGTCAGAGTAGATGTAAGTACCACGGTTTGGGACACCTAGGATTTGAGCAAACTCCTCAAGAGTGAAGGAGTATTGTTGACCACTAGCCCTAAAGTTGATAGACATGAGACCATACTCATCCGTGGAGAGAGTGACGGATGCATAGAATTCTAGAATGAACCTAGGACAAATAGGCTCGTCGATTTCCAAAAGACACTCAAAGTTGATTGTGGCAAATTCGGTGTAGAGGTTTGTCCCTTCTAGGAAGGACGGGTCAATGGTTCTACCTGTTTTTCTAAGGCTTTGAAAACATCGATTTGATTTTGGGTAAGGCCTTTGGTTTTGTGGTGTTTGGGTAGGTACTTAATGGTGTCCTTGTGGTCGTAGTGAGTTAGAGGAGACATGATGATTCCTAGAAAAACAAAAGTTCACATTTTAGTCAAAGTAAACGACTATTGTAATGTGGTTGTTCTAGTGTGTGCCTATATGAAAACAATGTGGAGGTGCGGTTATCTTGACTCATTTTGATGCTTCAAAAACGTTTTATAATGCAAGTTTTGTTATAAAACAAAAGATAACCCATGCGCTCCTAGTTCAATGTAGCTTCGTTTGAATGTACCCGAAAATACATATTGGTTATGTATTCCCTTTAGCATTCAAGAGACATTATGCAAGTGATGTTTTAAACATAACGTTTTGATTTTGTATTCTCAATGTGAGACGAAAAAATATTTGTCCTATTTGTGAGAAATTTTTGGAAAAATTTGACATGGGGTGTTTTAGCAAACATGTTTACACTTAGTAAGAATGCAATTCCTAACTATGGGGAACATGATTAGTATTGTTAAACACCTAATTTCATGCATGATTTTCTCAAATTAATGTATAACCCCAAGTTTTTGTTTTTGTGCAAAAAATAGAATTCCTAGACTCAGATCAGGATTGTAATCAAGTTTAGAATACTTACAATGATGATTGATTTGCAATGTGAGTGAAAGGAAGACCAAGAAATCGTAGGCATAGATGGATGGTAAAGTGAATAGTAATAGTTTGGAAGTGGTGGTATGAAATAATGGGTGTTTGGTTTAATATAAACAAAAAAATGGTTCTGCAGGTCGGCGGATACGGCGGACCCCTGAATTGGGTTCCGTCCGTTGTGTCTGAGGGTTCCGCCGACCCTGCTGAGAAAAAGAGTAATTGATTTGTTTTGATTTTTGTGATTTTTGTCTAATGTCCAGAACTACAACGTAGGTTCTATGAGTCCTAAGCCTAGCCTAAGAAGGTTAAAAGGTTCACGTGTAAGGGGTTTTGTGAGAATATCAGCTATGTTGTCTTCGGAAGAAACTTTCTCAATTGAGATATTTCCTTTTTGAACGTTGTCACGAAGGAAATGATGACGGATTTCAATATGTTTGGTACGAGCATGTTGAACTGGGTTTTTGCTAAGATCAATGGCACCTTTGTTGTCACAAAGAATTGTGATGTCGTTAAGTTGAATTCCGTAGTCGACAAGAGCTTGCTTCATCCGAAGAGCTTGTTGACATGCCTTTCCGGCCGAAACGTACTCGGCTTCCGTTGTTGAGATAGCAAGAGCCTTTTGTTTCTTAGAGAACCATGAGGTGAGACAATGTCCAACAAAAGTACAAATACCACTTGTACTTTTTCTATCGACATAGTCACCGCCATGATCCGAGTAGGCATACACTATGGTGTCTATTCCCGTTCCTTTGGGATACCATAAACCTAAATGTGTAGTGCCCTTAATATACCTAAAAATCCTTTTAACGGCTTCAAGATGAGTAGTCTTAGGATCTTCTTGAAAACGAGCACATAGACAAACACTAAACATAATGTCAGGTCTATTAGCCGTTAGGTAAAGTAGACTACCAATCATACCTCTATATTTAGTGCTATCTACGGATTCACTTTCCTCATCCTTGGTGAGTTTAGTTTCCGTGGACATGGGTGTTTTGATTGGTTTCGAATCTTCTAATCCAAATTTCTTAAGCATGTCCTTAATATATTTAGATTGGTTAAAGAAGATACCATCTTCTAGTTGTTTAATTTGGAGTCCTAGGAAAAAGTTGAGTTCTCCCATCATACTCATATCAAACTCGTCATGCATGATTTTTGAAAAATCCACACATAATTCTTGACAAGTTGATCCGAATATAATGTCATCAACATAGATTTGGACTATGATAATATGTGAATCTTTCTTCTTAGTGAAGAGAGTATTATCAACTAAGCCCATGGTATACTTATGGTCAACTAGGAAGGTTTTAAGTCGATCATACCATGCTTTTGGAGCTTGCTTAAGTCCGTAAAAAGCCTTTTTAAGTTTGTAAACATGATTTGGTTTTTCAAAATCGATGAAGCCCGGTGGTAGAGCAACATACACTTCTTCATTTATGACTCTGTTTAGAAATGCACTTTTGACGTCCATTTGAAAGAGTTTAAAATTGTGTGCACATGCATATGCAAGTAAGATTCTAATTGACTCGAGCCTAGCAACCGGAGCAAAAGTTTCATCGCAGTCAATGCCTTCTTGTTGGTTATATCCTTGTGCAATTAGCCTAGCTTTGTTTCTAGACACAATTCCATTTTCATCCATTTTATTACGAAAGACCCATTTTGTTCCAATTATAGTTTGACTCTTTGGTTGAGGAACTAATGTCCATACATCATTCCTAACAAATTGGTTTAACTCTTCTTGCATTGCAATTACCCAAGACTCATCTTTAATGGCTTCATTAATGTTTTTCGGTTCAATGGTTGACATGAAACAAAAGTAGTTGCTTTCATTTTGAACTTTTGACCTTAATGTTCTTTCGTTAATGTTGCCTATGACACCATCTAATGGATGACTTTTAGATTCTTTGACATTGACAAGTTCTTTGTTTAATGGTTCATCTTCCTTGTCATTACCTAAAATCTCTTGACTTTCTATTGCTTGGCTTTCAACTAAGTCATCATCTACCAAAGGTGATGTCTTAGAGGGAGGTGGACTCTCGTCAAATGTTACATTCAACGATTCCTCGACTCTTAAGGTTTCTTTGTTCAAAACAATGTAAGCTTTACTATTTTGTGAATATCCAAGAAATACACCTTCATAAGACTTTGGGTCAAATTTGGTGAGATCATCCTTGGTGTTAAGAATGAAACATTTACTCCCAAACACTCTAAAGTATCCTAATGCAGGCTTTTTATCTTTATATAGTTCATAAGGAGTTTTATTCAAAAATGGTCTAATTAAGACTTGATTTAAAATGTACGTTGATGTGTCAACGGCATTACACCAAAAATTTTGTGGAATGTTTTGTTCATTAAGCATTTTTCTACTCATCTCTTGCAATGTTCGGTTTTTACGTTCTACTACACCATTAGATTGAGGGGTACGTGGAGCCGAAAAGTTATGAGTAATACCATTAATATCACAAAAGTTTCCAAATTGAAATTCATTATCAAATTCACGACCGTGATCCGTTCTAATAGATACAATATTAGACCCTACTTGATTTTTAATTTTCTTACTTAGAATCTCAAATTTATCAAAAGCTTCATTTTTACTTTTCAAAAATTTTGTCCAAGTATATCTTGAATAATCATCAACTATGACCAAAGTGTAGAAGTTACCTCCATAACTTTGTATAGCGGATGGACCAAATAAATCCATATGCAAAAGTTCTAGACACCTAGATGTAGAAACCAAGTTTTTAGCCTTATGGCTACTATGGACTTGTTTACCAACTTTGCAAGCATCACAAAAGTGTTGGTCATATTTCAACTTAGGTAGATTTCGAACTAAGTCTTTGGAGGAGAGGTTTTGAATTAGTCTCATGTTAGCGTGTCCTAAACGTCTATGCCATAAAGTTGAAGATTCATCTAATGAGGTAAGACAAAGTTTGTTTCTAGATGTTGGATCCATCTTCATGACATATATGTTGTTCTTAAGAACACCTTTGGCTATGGTTATACCATCTTTAAGTATTTTACTTCCGTTTTCACTAAAAAGGACATTATACTTATTACGACAAAGTTGACTAATACTAAGAAGATTAAAACCTAAGTTATCAACATGAGCTACATCATCTATAAAAAGGGAGTCATGAGAGATTGTACCTTTTCCGATGATTTTGCTCTTAGCTTTACTACCAAACGTAACATTACCTCCGTCACATTTTTGATAAGTAGTGAAGAGGCTTTTGTTACCCGTCATGTGCCTTGAACAACCGCTATCTTTAATCCATTCATCCGGTTCTAAACAAACTTTGAGGCACACATATTTTATGAAAAACACTCAAACATTTGGTCCCCAATTTCTCATGGGTCCATTTTGGTTAAGCATACCATTAACTTGTTCCAAGTATGAAAATAGAGCATAAGGGTTCCATGACATGTTGTTTGGAGTTTGGTAATGTCCAGGAGTGTTTTGGTTCCATACATGTTGGTAGTTTGGTCATGTGTTGAAGTTGCTCTTTGGAAAGGGGCGTTTGGGAATTGGAGTCTTAGGTCTTGGTTGAGTAGTCTTAGCTCTAAATTCATTTTTACCAAGTCCTACTCCAGTTTTAAAGGCAGGTTTTGTTCCATTTTTATACGTAACTTTAACAAATTTTGAACGATCCGATGTGGATGGTGTTACTGCTGCAGCAGACCTGGCGGAACCTTCTGGTCCAACGGGCGGAACCCTGGATTGGGTTCCGTCTATTCCGCGGGCTGCTGTAGCAGTTTTTTTAGTTTCTTGTGCATTTTTTTCTTGTTTCGTTGGACCCTTTGAAGTTTCAATTTTCATAAATCTTAGTCCTGTTTTATCAAAGGGTGACTTTTGAAGTTTCATAATTTCATCCGCACAAGAAATGCTCTTATCGAACTTCTTAAACTTTGTGGTTTGTTTTATTAGATCATTTTGAGTAATTTTAAGTTTCTTAACCTCGAGTTTAAGCTCTTCACATGATTTGCAAGATGTGTCAATACCTTTAATATTTTCTAATTTCTTAGCTTTTTCTTTTAACTCATAAACTTCATTTTCCAAAAACTCCTTTTTAGATTTCAAAAACTTATTTTTGTTTATGATTTTTAAGCTCAATTCACAAAGTTTGTTATATTCTTTTTGTAAGGTGTCATCATCAATAGAGGAGTAAGATGAGTCGGAGAGTACCTCATTTAAGGTGTGAGCCATGAGAGCAATATCATCATTCTTTGGCTCATCGTCATCTCCTTCATAGTCACTCCAAGCACCACCCACAAAAGCTTGTTGAGGTTTGCTCTTGGGTGGTTTTGGACATTCTCCTACTAGATGACTTGTGTCTCCACACCTATAGCATTTCCTTTCAACCGTTCCTTTCCTATCATCACGATCTTTTCGGAAAGTTTTCTTGTCATCTTTAGGTTGCCTTACATACTTCCCTCTTCTACGAAAGAACTTCTTGAAGTCTCTAACAGCCATAGCATATTCCTCATCATCACCATCCGAAGTAGATTCTTCATCATCACTTGATTGGACTCTAGCTTTCAAGGCAATGGACTTAACTTTTTCTTTCTTGCCTCTAACTAGTTCCGAATCTTTTTCCATTATCAATCCAAAATCTCCCTGATTTTATTTGTTGAACCCACGATTGTCAAAAATATATATTTGATTATATAATATGACACGTGTAGTATCAAGCATGATTTATGAGAAAACGTTTTTAGAATTATTCAACAATGTGTTTAAAAAAAGTTTTTGAAAAGTAGTGTATAATCAAAGAGAAATTTCATTAAGAATGTGGAAAACTAGAAGGGGGGTTGAATAGTTTACCATTTAAAATCTTTTTAACTTGTTTAATTAGCTTTAAAACTTTCCGTTTGATCAAAGATATATATAAACAAACACAATATATAACATGCAAGTAAATGAAAGAAACGATCAAACCACAACACGAGTATTTATCGTGGTTCGGCTACAAGGACTCTTTTTCCTTGCCCTACGTCCATGCCCCGAGTATCCAACTCGAGAGTTTCTTTCACTAGTCAACAAGCTCCTTTCACCGGCGGAGAAAACCTTACACGTCGCTTATACACGTTTACCGACACTAAGCTAGAAGTCGAGTTCTTTTACAAGGGTACAACCACTCCCGTTAGTTCTTTTACAAGGGTACAACAACTCCCGTCACACTTTGTATTTTGAGGACTAAAATACTAACCGATCACTACTGAAAATACACAATCAAATTAAGTGTAAACTACACAAGTCTACACAATGCTAAGCTAACAAGTCTTGCAACATTGTGTTGAATACTTGTAACTTTTTATGAACTCGTGAATCTCTTTGCTACAAAAAGAAACTTCACATATGAGATGTTAAAGTGTTAGATGAAAGAATGAATGAATGTGTGTAAATATGATGTAGAGTGATAAGCCAAAAATCAAACTTGTGGCTTAGTATTTATAGCAAAACCTTCTGCAGGCCTGGCGGATACGGCGGAACCCTCATATGGGTTCCGCCCGTGTACCCCCAGGGTTCCGCCGGGCTTGCAGTTGGTTTTGCATTAAATCTTGCAAACCAAACAATGTCACATCTCATTACACCTAGTCAAACACAAAACTTGCAAGCAAACATATGGTTAGTCGAACACACTCTCTTTCTATAAATGTATATTGACAAAACTTGCTATAAATGTGATGTGACATTTCTATTTTAAGAAATAAAAAGTGTTGTGTTTTATGAAATGTAAAATGTAGCAAATGTCTAGTTTATGCAAGTCTTTAAAACTAAGATTATGTTTTACTTAGAAACTAAAGTTTACATTTTGTCGTTAACAAAACTTAGCAAAGATCGTAAAATATAAATAACGTTTTTAGGCGATATTTGTATTAACAAAGAAGATTTGTAGTTAAAGGGTTTTAATGTTAATAAAGCATTTTAATCTTATGGAAAGCATTTAGTTATGAAAATTCTAGACTCGATTTGAAAGAGCCAAAATGATGTTGAAGAAATTGAAGTAAAATACTTAATGATGATTATGACCAAAATTTGATGAAATGTGTTATGAAATTACAATATTTGTTGCTAAAAATGTGAATAGTTTAGATAGATTGAGTTTGAAAGAAATTTATGAAATGTAGAGGCCTCAATCTTCAATTTTTGTGTGAAGTAGACACCTAGACTCAAGAACGAAGAAGAGAAAATAAAGCAATTTTATGCAATAATTGATTTATGAAAGTCCAATAGAATTTTGTCAATTTCCTCCATCATCCCTGATCCTAAACGCTAGTGATTAAGTAGTACATGCTAAAAGGATTTAGTGAATATATCCACAGTGTAAATAATACAATAAACAAAATTATCACACGAACATACAATAAACAATCTTGGAAGTTTACATTATAATTAAAAGAGAGAACGTACCTTGCGTCTTAAAATGAATAAATTCAATAAGACTTATGAGAAAGTGAAAAGAGGAAGCAACGAGTTCCCAAGAAGATCACAGAGAGAAATCAATGCAATAGAGAACCCAAAACAAGACAACACCATAGTATCGCAAGCAAGTTCTTGAAGCATAAACACGTGAAGGTTTAAATGCATGTATCAATTGTTCGTCAAATTACACGTATATCCAAGTGTGCCAATCCTCATGATTATGATACCTAACATGTAAAACAACTTAGTACCCAAAGTCTTATGGGTCCTAGATGGTTAGTCACAACATCCATTGCATTTAAAATGCATATGGTATAGATGTTGTTAATAAGGGCAAGAATTTCTTATCAATATGTTTTCACACAATGATAATGACCTTCTTGTCTCAAGAGATAAACAATTGTTATGACTAAAGTAATTTTCTAAATTTCTCCACTAGGTTTTACAAACTCTATTTGCTTTGATTTATTTTTCAATGTATCATTAGCATTAAATCCTAATCCTGTTTTGTCATCAAAAGCCTTTTGAGTATTAAGTAAGTATATTAGTGATTTGGAGCTATTTTCAAATTTAGCAAGTATTTTTCCTTTTTTAAAATTTTCTTTAGTAGAAGTTGAAGATTCATTTTTAAACGTGATATTTGAGTCTATGTTGCAAAAACTTTTGAAGTTACTTTCTAATTTTGAAAACTCTAATATGAATTGATCATAGCAAAAATGTTTGGTTCCGGATTATACCTCATTTAGGGCTTTATATGCTTCACAATCTTCACATGCTATATAATGATCCTCTTCACCTTCCATGTCGCTCCATGTTTCATTTATAATCTTTCTTCGGATTTGGCTCATGTAATCTTCATTTTTGATACCTTCAATGACCATGTTTGAACTAGCACTTGTATTTACATCTACTAAATGTTTGTTTATTAAATTTTCTAGAACAGTTGATTCTTGTGCAACATCAAACTTATCATCTTTGGCTCGACACTTCCATTGGTGAAAGTTTAAATAACATTTCCAAATATCATTTGCCGTTTTACAAAAAAATACTCTTTCATATTCAATTCCAGGTAGGATTTTATAAATCATTAATTTGGCTTTAGTATTTTTATAAATCTTTGTTTGAATATCACCAATTGAAATGATGTGCCAAAGATCTTGATCTATTGATTTCACATAATTTTCAAATTTATTTTTCCATTCACTAAAATTCTCATTTTCAAAATATGGTGGTTTAAGTGTCATTTTTCCTTCTAAATATTTTTTCGATTCCATAGATCGATTTCAAGTTTTAAAATACAATTAATTTTAAAAATCTTGTTTAACGTAGCTCTGATGCCAATTGTGGAAAACTAGAAGGGGGTTGAATAGTTTTACGTCAATTTTTATTTCAAAACTTTGTTTTCAAAATCTTCAATATAATATTTGTTGTAAAAATATACTCAATCTAAATGATCAATTTCACTTGTATATGTGTATGTATATATTCTATCTTTTTAGGTTATTTATAAAAACTTTATTTTGTGAATGAACCTTTTGTTTGAACTTTGTGTGAAATCAATTTTAGTACAATATCACAAGCTACAACTAGATGCAAATGTTTATGAGTATGTAAACAATAAAGATGTAAATAAGATAATGAACAAGAGATGGAAAGATCAAACCAAGACACAGCGGATTTATAGTGGTTCGGCTACAAGGTCTCCTTCCTTGCCCTACTCCACTCCTCGAGTCTCCTACTCGAGAGTTTTCTTCACTAAAACAACGCGCTCCCTTTTGGCGGAGAAACCTTACACAACTTTTGCTTACACCGATTAACGACACTAAGCTAGATGTCGAGTTCTAATAGTAGCTAGAACCAATCTCACACCACTAGTCACTACACACCTTCTTCACGACTTATACACGCCATTACTACTACACTACTTCACACACCTTCACTACTTCTTCTTCACAACACAACTATTTCTTCACTACTTCTATTCACAACTACTAACCCACCTAGATCTATCTATTTCACACCTTCTACACCTTTACAAATAATTTACACAACAACTAACAAAATACACAACTCTTCAATACTTCTAAACAAGATGTTGAAGAAGTATTCTTCTTTTGCACTTTGAATGAGGATGGATAGTATCACTTGAAAACAAGAACTAATATGTTTATGATCAAAGGTTTTAGGAAGATGATTTGAAAGAATTTGGACAGAAAGTTATAGTGCAAAAGGTGAGGAAAAATTTCAGATTTGAACCAGTATTTATAGGCAAAAGATTCTGACAGAGGAGCGTATGCCGGCCCCTTTAAAATTATGGGGGCCGCCCCTTATAATTAAGAGGGCCGCCCACTGTAACGGCCTGAATTTTTGTCTTTTCTGGGGAAAGTTTATTTGGTGTAGATTTAACTGATTTTGGTTAAAAATTTGAATTCAAATATTTATTTTGAATTAAACATTTTCCTCTAATTACCAAAAGTGTTTTTCTAAATATATAAAATGTTTATACCATTTTATACAATTTTTAATTAGTAAATAAACCTTCCTTTGATCATAAAATGTATTAGAAAATTGTTTATTCATACCTTAAGTGAATTAGTTGGATGTAATGATATTTTGTCACTAAATACTTGTTTACGTAATGATTTTATATTTTGTGATCGTCAAAACATAGGGATATCGATAAATATTAATAACGTTTTTACGCATTATTTATATCAACACTTTAAATACAAACATGCACATACATTTAAATGATTAATTATGTATGTAACATTTTGTCCAACCCACAATGAATCTAGTTAAACTTTGGTAGCAACTGACTTGACTCGATCATATTTTATTCGATTTGATCGCTTAACAAACCTTCTTGAAGAAAGCTCAAGCTTGTATCAAGAAAGTTTAATTCGGCTCGAACTCATCTTGAAAAGCTCGTTTGTTTGAAATGATGTGCTTTTTAGCCAACAAAAATCGAAATATAAAAAAGATTTGAATTCAAATCAGGCACAACTCGAAAAGCTCGAGACACTCGCAAATAAGTATTTACACTTAATGTATTTACCTAAACCCAAGCTTGACTAGTTAAAGATTTTGAGTTCATTTTCCTTGCTTGAGCTCAAGGGTACAACCAAAAGCTATATTGGATAGGAAGCATGGGGGAGTTAATAATAAGCAAGTGACTTATGTTTTGATTAAATTGGCCGATAAAGAAGTCATGATTCTTTTAAGGGAGACATATCATGAATTGCTTGTCAAAGTTTGGGAAATGTTGGACCAATTCATGATATGTCTCCTAAGTAGCTTGCTTATTATTAATTCTCCCAGGCTTCCTATCCAAATACAGCTTTTGGTTGAACCCTTGAGCTCAAGCATAGAAAATGAACACGGAATATTTAACGAGTCGACTTTGAGTTTATACAAGCTCTTCTCGTGTTATTGTTAAGCTTTTCGAGCTTATATATATATATATATATATATATATATATATATATATATATATATATATATATATATATATATATATATATATATATATATATATATATATATATATATATATATATATATATATACATATATATGGGGGCTATTCATGTGAGAAATCTATTTTTTTGTGAGAACGCGAGAAGAGATCCTAGCCATCCATCTAGTCCCTCCTTCTTTTAGATCTAATGGCTAAGATTTGCCTAAAAATTACACTAATCAAGGGCATTATTGTAATTACCTAGAAAATATCTAACATATAAACAAAAAACACACACATTGATTAAATCGTAGGTGAAAACACACAGTTCTCTCTCAACCGACCTAACTAACTCCGATCAAAATACCACCATCAACGGCCGTTAAACCACCATTAAAACGCCATTAAACCTCCGATCTAACATCAACAGCTCCATAAACCATAGCCTAAAAATTACACTAATCGATCATCTTCATCTTCATCCACAGATCAAATCATTAACTTCATCAAAAAACGCTGTCAAACCGACATTAACACGTCGATCAAATCATCATGCCACCGCCGTTAACCCGCTCTAAGTCACCGTCTATCAACCAAATCAATCAACGGAATCTAATTGAAGAAGATATCAATATATATGATTCTGAATCGGATGGAGATGATATGACGGTAATCACCGGAACATCACAAGAAAACACAGAGATATCAAGTAAAAATTAAATTTTATTATAATTTAATTATTTTTTATAAATAATTGTTTAGAATTGACAGTATAATTTATTTTCACATGTGAAATTAATCACTTAAGCGATTTTAGTGCAAATAAGTCTGGATATAGTATCTTCAATTAGGCAATTTAAGCTTTTGTTGAGTTTTCTTCACTTGTGAAGAAAATCTGAATGTATTGGATTTTTGAGGTTATAAGCGTAAATAAGTGTAATTATAATTTCATCACTTGTGAAGATAATCATTCAGCAGAAGAATTTTTGATGAAATTAGGTGATTTAAGCTTTTGTTAAATTTTCTTCGCTTGTGAAGAAAATTAGAATGTATTGGATTTTTGAGGTTATAAGCGTAATTAAGTGTAATTATAGTTTCATCAGATGTGAAGATAATCATTTTGCAGAAGAATTTTTGATGAAATTAGGCAATTTAAGCTTTTGTTGAATTTTTTTCGCTTGTGAAGAAAATCAGAATGTATTAGATTTTTGAGGTTATAAGCGTAAATAAGTGAAATTATAGTTTCATCACATGTGAAGATAATCAATTAGCAGATGAACTTTTGATAAAATTAGGCGATTTAAGCTTTTGTTGAATTTTCTTTGCTTGTGAAGAAAATCAGAATGTATTGGATTTTTGAGGTTATAAACGTAAATAAGTGAAATTATAGTTTCATCACATGTGAAGATAATCAATTAGCAGAAGAATTTTTGATGAAATTAGGTGATTGAAGCTTTTGTTGAATTTTCTTCCCTTGTGAAGAAAATCAGAATGTATTGGTTTTTTGAGGTTATAAGTGTAAATAAGTGTAGTTATAGTTTCATCACATGTGAAGTTAATCATTAAGCAGATAAACTTTTGAGAAAATTAGGCGATTTAAGCTTTTGTTGAATTTTCTTCGCTTGTGAAGAAAATCAGAATGTATTGGATTTTTTAGGTTATAAGCATAAATAAGTGTAATTATAGTTTCATCACATGTAAAGATAATCATTAAGAAGACGAACTTTTGAAGAAATTAGGCGATTTAAGCTTTTGTTGAATTTTCTTCGCTTGTGAAGAAAATCAGAATGTATTGGATTTTTGAGGTTATAAGAGTAAATAAGTGTAATTATAGTTTCATCACATGTGTAGATAATCAATTAGCAGAAGAATTTTTAATGAAAATAAGTGATTTAAACTTTTGTTAAATTTTCTTCGCTTGTGAAGAAAATCAGAATGTATTGAATTTTTGAGGTTATAAGCGTAAATAAGTGTAATTATAGTTTCATCACATGTGAAGATAATCACTAAGCAGTTGAGTTTTTGATGCAATTAGGTGATTTAAGCTTTGATTATTGAGACTATATAAGAAAATAAATGTAGTTACAGTGAGTTAAGATGTGAAGAAAAGCACTTAGCAGATGATTTTTTTTATGCAATTAGGCTATTTAAGATTTTGTAATATTTTCTTTGCTTGGGTAGAAAATCAGAATGTATAAGATTTTTTAGGCTACAATTGTAAATAAGTCTAATTATAGTTAATTCACATATGAAGATAATCACTCAGAATGTATTGGATTATTGAGACTATATGTGAATATAAATGTAGTTACAGAATAGTTATACTATTTTCACATGTGTAAATAGTGTTTTTTTTTTTTTTTTTTTTTTTAGTCTAAAGACATGTTTAATTTTTTTTGAAGGTATACATTATATAACGCACGATGAATCAGATATTTGTGAAGAAATTGAAGTAGAAGATGGAATTTTTCTTTACAAGCCAATTGTTGACGAATCTGAGATACCGAAAATTGGAAAAGAGTTTACATTTGTTGAGGAATGTATAAGAATGTATGAAAACTATGCTGAGAATGCAGGGTTTGGTGTTAGACTATCAACACAAAATACTCTGAAAAGTGGTATTGTAGAAAGAAAATATTTGGTTTGTAACAGGGAGGTATTGGCAAAAGGTGTTTACAAGGATACTTTGAGTGAAGAAACTAGTGAAACTCAGATTAGAACGTCAAGTATTACAAGGATAGGATGTATGGCAAGGGTTAAATTCAAGCTTAATGAGAGTCATACAAAATATGAACTATATGATTTTGAAGAAAAACATAATCATACATTCATTCCTGTAGTATATAGAAATCTGACAAAACAAAAAGAACAAACAGACTCACAAACAAAAAATTTACATGCAACAACTTGGAGGGAAGAATTTTTGATGAAATTAGGCGATTTAAGCTTTTATTAAATTTTCTTAGCTTGTGAAGAAAATTAGAATGTATTTGATTTTTGAGGTTATAAGCGTAATTAAGTGTAATTATAGTTTCATCACATGTGAAGATAATCCTTTTGCAGAAGAATTTTTGATGAAATTAGGCGATTTAAGCTTTTGTTGAATTTTTTTCGCTTGTGAAGAAAATCAGAATGTATTAGATTTTTGAGGTTATAAGCGTAAATAAGTGAAATTATAGTTTCATCAAATGTGAAGATAATCAATTAGCAGATGAACTTTTGATGAAATTAGGCGATTTAAGCTTTTTTTAATTTTCTTTGCATGTGAAAAAAATTAGAATGTATTGGATTTTTGAGGTTATAAGCGTAAATAAGTGAAATTATAGTTTCATCACATGTGAAGATAATCAATTAGCAGAAGAATTTTTGATGAAATTAGACGATTGAAGCTTTTGTTGAATTTTCTTCGCTTGTGAAGAAAATCAGAATGTATTACTTTTTTGAGGTTATAAGTGTAAATAAGTGTAGTTATAGTTTCATCACATGTGAAGTTAATCATTAAGCAGATAAACTTTTGATAAAATTAGGCGATTTAAGCTTTTGTTGAATTTTCTTCGCTTGTGAAGAAAATCAGAATGTATTGGATTTTTTAGGTTATAAGTGTAAATAAGTGTAATTATAGTTTCATCACATGTGAAAATAATCATTAAGAAGATGAACTTTTGAAGAAATTAGGCGATTTAAGCTTTTGTTGAATTTTCTTCGCTTGTGAAGAAAATCATAATGTATTGGATTTTTGAGGTTACAAGCGTAAATAAGTGTAATTATAGTTTCTTCACATATGAAGATAATCAATTAGCAGAAGAATTTTTAATGAAATTAGGCGATTTAAGCTTTTGTTGAATTTTCTTCGCTTGTGAAGAAAATCATAATGTATTAGATTTTTGAGGTTATAAGCGTAAATAAGTGTAATTATAGTTTCATCACATGTGAAAATAGTTTTTTTTTTTAGTCTAAAGATATGTTTAATTTTTTTTGAAGGTATACATAATATAAGGCACGATGAATCAGATATTTGTGAAGAAATTGAAGTAGAAGATGGAATTTTTCTTTACAAGCCAATTGTTGACGAATCTGAGATACCGAAAATTGGAAAAGAGTTTACATTTGTTGAGGAATGTATAAGAATGTATGAAAACTATGCTGAGAATGCAGGGTTTGGTGTTAGGCTATCAACACAAAATACTCTGAAAAGTGGTATTGTAGAAAGAAAATATTTGGTTTGTAATAGGGAGGGATTGGCAAAAGGTGTTTATAAGGATACTTTGAGTGAAGAAACTAGTGAAACTCAGATTAGAAAGTCAAGTACTACAAGGATAGGATGTATGGCAAGGGTTAAATTCAAGCTTAATGAGAGTCATACAAAATATGAACTATATGATTTTGAAGAAAAACATAATCATACATTCATTCCTATAGTATATAGAAATCTGACAAAAAAGAAGAACAAACTGACTCACAAACAAAAAATTTACATGCAACAACTTGGAGGGACGAATATAGGTGCAACAAGAGCACATAACCTTTATGCAGCTACCAATGGAGGATATGATTCAGTTGATGCAACAGAGACTGAGTTTAGGGATCATACAAGGGATTTGAACAGTCATATTGGTGATAGTGACACACAGATGTTGATTAACAAGATGGAAAACAGAAAAAAAAAAATGTTGCAAATTTTTCTTTCGAGTAAACTGTTGTAAATAGCCAACTGGATACAATGTTTTGGGCGGATGAGATGGCCAAGTATAATTACAAAGAATTTGGAGACACTATATCTTTTGATGCAACTTTCAGGACCAATAAGTATGTTCTCTTTCATTTTAATTAATTAATCCCTTTTATATGAATTTTATTAATATGTTTAAGTGCGTATGAAAAATATGACTCTGTTTGTATTAGAATCTATTCATATGTGAAAAATATCAGTAAGCAAATGTAGTTTTGAAATTATCAGTATATTAAATTATAGTTATATAATCATCAAATATGATTATTATTAAGTAAAAATGAAGCTTTAATGTTTTTAGAGGAATTTAGTTTTGATTAGATTATCTTCGCTTTTTTTAAATACCAGTAACTAATATTAAATTTAGAAATTATTGGAGAATTTTAGTTTAAATTACATAATATTCACATGTGAAAAAAAATTAGAAAGTAAATGAAATTTTGAAATTACGAAAATATTAAATTGAACTAATTTGTATAGCATATTTTCACAAGTGAAAAAGGTATTTATAAAGTTATTTTTTGTAGATATAACATGGTATTTGTACCTTTCACGGGAATTGACAACCACAGAAAGTGTGTCACATTTGGTGCTGGAATGCTATCTAATGAAACGACAAAGTCATACATTTGGTTGCTGAGATGTTTCTTAAAGCCTTTTCAAAGAAACCAAGATTGGTTGTGACTGATCAGGATCCTGCAATGAGTAAAGCTATTGCAGCGGTGTTTAAAGAATCAAAACACATACTTTGTATGTGGCACATAACAAATAAGCTTCCGTTAAAGGTAAGATACGCAAAAATATATTATTTAAAATCCCTTTATATTTTATTTAAAATAAAATATAAATAAGACTAGTTATAGTGTCTTCACATGCGAAAATAAGCATTTAACAAATCAAGTTTTGATGCAATTAGGGGATTTAAGTTTTTATTGCATTACCTTCACGTGTGAAAAAAAAGTATTGGTTTTTTTGAAGTTATAAGTGTAAGTCTAATTATACAACTTTCACATGTGAAAAAATTCATTTAACTGTGAAATATGGATGCAATTAGGTTACTTAAGTATTGATTACATTATCTTTGTGTGTAATCTTTAGATCTGCAAAACAATTTTGGAAAATGGTTCTTTTAGGAGAAGGCTTCATCGATTAGTTTGGAGTCTGTATATTGGTCCAGAAGAGTTTGAAGCAAAATGGTTGCAGATGATTAGAGAATTCAATCTGCAAAAAAAAAACAAATGGTTATCAGATATGTTTGAAATACGAGAGAGGTGGATTCAAGATTATTTTAAAGATGTAGCATTATGTGGGCTTATGAGAACAACATCAAGATGAGAGAGTGAGAATTCATTTTTTTCAAAATTTCACATGCAGAGGATCAACATTGTTAAACTTCATGATGGGCTTTGAATCTGCTATGGAAAGACAAAGGCATAATCAAGAAGTTCTTGATGATCAAACAATTCAAAAAGTACCAAGATTCAAGACAAAAATGCAAATGGAACGTAATGCTGCAAAGATGTACACAAGGACAATTTTCAAGCTGATTCAAGATGAAATAAAATCTGTTGTTTATGATTTTCATCAAGTTTCTAAGGATGCAGTTGATGAGTTTGAATTACTGACAATAAAATAGTTGAGAGAAATCAAGCATACCAAGACAAAGAAAAAGTATAATTTTGGAGAAAATGAAGTACAAACCAAAAGGGATAGGGAAAAGAAAGATCTACATTTCAAGGTATCTCCTATTCTTACAAGCTAAAAAATTTTGTTTAATAGATGGTATTTTTCGCATGTGAAAATTCTATAAAATGTTGGATGTAGAAATATGAATTATAGCACATACTGAGTAACTAATGGATGATATTTTTCACATGTGAAATTTCTACAAAATGTTTGATGTGGTAATATGAATTATAACATATACTCTCATGTCTCCTCTACTTTTGACATTTCCAGGATATCTTTTAAACATATATTATTAAAAGATAGTTTCCCTACTATGATTAATTCATAGTGTATGCATATTTATTTATACTTGATTTTTAAAATATATAATGATGCTATTGTTTTGAATTTATACTTGATTAATGGTTAATTGTGCTATTAATTTTAATTTTTAGTTTTGATTTTCAACTATGCATTTGATCTTCTAATTAGGCAATTTTATCATTTACTTTCACATGTGAAAAAAAAAACTACGATTTTTCCACATCTGCATTTAATCTGAAATTATTTTTACTTGTGAAAACACAAAATTTTTACAATATTTACTTTATACTTTAACTTTAGAAAAATCAAATTAATATTTTAATTTGATTTTTGAGCATGTAGGTGTCAACTGATATATCAGATGGGACAATGGTATGTTTTTGCATGAACTTTGCAAGATTTGGATACTTGTGCAGGCATATATTTTGTGTTATGAAAGGAAAAGGAATAGAAGTTATTCCTGAGAATTACATATTGCGATGATGGATGCGAGACATATTGCCACCAGAGACTCAAAAAAATAGAAATCTAAATAGCTCAGAAGGTGATAAAATTACGGAGCTTTCAAGTAAAGCTTATTCTGCAGTAGACTATTGCCTGAATATTTTGGCAAAAGATATACCGAAACTGACTGAATATGTGGAGAGCATTAAAAGACTAAAGACTGAAGTTTAGGAAGCAAATCCAAATGCTAAGCCCTTAAGTAAGAAGGAGATGTTTAACATTCAGCTTGGAGAAGAAAAACCAGATACCAATGTTGTTCAGAATCCAGAAAGGTGTAAAAACAAAGGAGATGCAGAACCTGGTAAAAGAATGAGAAGTGATGTGGAGAAAGCAAGAGAACATTTGAAGAAGAAGAGAATATTTTGTAGGAACTGCACATGGGATGAAAATGAAATTGCGTACGATAGTGATTCAATGGTGTACCGTGATTGATTCAAGAGTAAAAGAAGATTTTCAGAAGACACTAGAGAAAAAAACTGCACATTTTAGTACATACGTTTATTTTTTAAAAATTCAACATTGTTAAATCCTAATATGATACTCTGAAGATAGAGCATCAAGATAGAGATTTCAGTAGTTTTTATCTGCACTTTGATGGAAAATATATCTTGTTTTTAATGCGTTAGAATTTAACAAAAATATTTTGGTTTACTAAAGTCATTAAAGTTCTGCACATGTACATCTACTGCCTGTTGTATGCATATATTTACTCTCACATGTGGATTTATTTTCAATTGTGCATTTACTCTGAATTTATTTTCACTTGTGAAAAAACAAATAAAAGTTCATTCTTGTCTTCTAACAAATTACATGTATAGAATAATCTCACTTGTGAAAAAAAAAGTTTTTCTCTTATGCATTTAATCTTATCTCTCTGAATTTAGGTGATAAACGTGAAAAAATTGAAATTATTTTCACTTGTGAAAAATTGAATTTTTTTCCTCATATTAATTTAATGTTATTTCCCTGAAAATTTGAATAAACTGAATTAATTTTCACTTGTGAAAAAACAAAAAAAAAAATAAAGTTCTTTATTTTCACTTGTGAAAAAAAACAACATCAAAGTTCTTGTGAAAAAATTCGATGTATAGAGAAATTTCACTTGCGAAAAAAAATTTTCCTCAATAATTTAATGTTATTTCCCTGAAAATTTGAAGAAACTGAATTACTTTTCACTTGTGAAAAAACAAAAACACATTAAAGTTCTTTCTTCTCACTTGTGAAAAAAAATCAAAGTTCTTTATTTTCTTCAAAACAAATTCGATTTATAGAGAAATTTCACTTGTGAAAAAAAAATAAACTTTTCCTCATATTAATTTGAAGTTATTTCGCTGAAAATTTGAAGAAACTAAATTAATTTTAACTTGTGATAAAAGAACATTAAACTTCTTTATTTTCACTTGTGAAAAAAAAAACAAAATCAAAAGTTCTATATTTTCTACAATACATAATTCGATGAATAGAGAAATTTCACTTGTGAAAAAAATAAATTTTTCCTCATTAATTTAATGTTATTTCCCTAAAAATTTGAAGAAACTGAATTATTTTTAACTTGTGAAAAAACAAAAACACATTAAAGTTCTTTCTTTTCACTTATGAAAAATAAAATCAAAGTTCTTTATTTTCTTCAAAACAAATTTGATGAATAGAGAAATTTCACTTGTGAAAATAAAATAAAGTTTTACTCATATTAATTTGAAGTTATTTCGCTGAAAATTTGAAGAAACTGAATTAATTTCCACTTGTGAAAAAACAAAAAAAATATTAAACTTCTTTATTTTCACTTGTGAAAAAAAAAATCAAAAGTTCTATATATTCTACAATACACAATTCGATGTATAGAGAAATTTCACTTGTGAAAAAAAAAATCCTCATTAATTTAATGTTATTTCCCTGAAAATTTGAAGAAACTGAATTATTTTTCACTTGTGAAAAAATAAAAACACATTAAAGTTCTTTCTTTTCACTTGTGAAAAAAAATTAAAGTTCTTTATTTTCGTCAAAACAAATTCGATGTATAGAAAAATTTCACTTGTGAAAAAAAAAATAAAGTTTTCCTCATATTAATTTGAGGTTATTTCACTGAAAATTTGAAGAAACTGAATTAATTTTCACTTGTAAAAAAACAAAAAAACATTAAACTTCTTTATTTTCACTTGTTAGAAAAAACAAAATCAAAAGTTCTATATTTTATACAATACAAAATTCGATGTATAGAGAAATTTCACTTGTGAAAAACAAATAAATTTTTTCTCATATTAATTTAATGTTATTTCCCTGAAAATTTGAAGAAACTGAATTATCTTTCACTTGTGAGAAAACAAAAACACACTAAAGTTCTTTTTTTTCACTTGTGAAAATAAATCAAAGTTCTTTATTTTCTTCAAAACAAATTTGATGTTTATAGAAATTTCACTTATGAAAAAAGAATAAAGTTTTCCTCATATTAATTTGAAGTAATTTCCTTGAAAATTTGAAGAAACTGAATTAATTTTCACTTGTGAAAAAACAAAAAAACATTAAACTTCTTTACTTTCACTTGTGAAAAAAAAAAAAAAAAAAAAAAAAAAAAAAAAAAAAAAAATCAAAAGTTCTATATTTTATACAAAACAAAATTCGATGTATAGAGAAATTTCACTTGTGAAAAAAAAATTCTACCTTAATTTAATGTTATTTACCTGAAAATTTGAATAAACTGAATTATTTTTCACTTGTGAAAATACAAAAACACATTAAAGTTCTTTCTTTTCATTTTTGAAAAAAATCAAAGTTCTTTATTTTTTTCAAAACAAATTTGATGTATAGAGATATTTCACTTGTGAAAAAAAAAGTAAAGTTTTCCTCATATTAATTTGAAGTTATTTCGCTGAAAATTTGAAAAACTGAATTAATTTCCACTTGTGAAAAAACAAAAAGACATTAAACTTATTTATTTTCATTTGTGAAAAAAAAACAAAAAAAAAAAACAAAAAAAAAAACAAAAAAAAACAAAAAACAAAACCAAAAGTTCTATATTTTCTACAATACAAAATTCGATGTATTGAGAAATTTCACTTGTGAAAAAAAAATCCTCAGTAATTTAATGTTATTTCCCTGAAAATTTGAAGAAACTGAATTATCTTTCACTTGTGAGAAAATAAAAACACATTAAAGTTCTTTTTTTTCACTTGTGAAAAAAAAAAATCAAAGTTCTTTATTTTCTTCAAAACAAATTCGATTTATAGAGAAATTTCACTTGTGAAAAAAAAATAAAGTTTCCTCATATTAATTTGAAGTTATTTCGCTGAAAATTTGAAGAAACTGAATTAATTTTCACTTGTGAAAAAACAAAAAAAACATTAAACTTCTTTATTTTCACTTGTGAAAAAAACAAAATCAAAGTTCTTTCTTTACTACAAAACAAATTCGATCTATAGAGAAATTAAACTTGTGAAAAAAAATTTCCTCGTATTAATTTAATGCTATTTCCCTGAAAATTTGAAGAAACTGAATTATTTTTCACTTGTGAAAAAAAAAAACACATTAAAGTTCTTTCTTTTCACTTGTAAAAAAAAAATCAAAGTTCTTTATTTTCTTCAAAACAAATTCGATTTTTATAGAAATTTCACTTGTGTAAAAAAAAGTTTTCCTCATATTAATTTGAAGTTATTTCCCTGAAAATTTGAAGAAACTGAATTAACTTTCACTTGTGAAAAAACAAAAAAACATTAAACTTCTTTATTTTCACTTGTGAAAAAAAAAAACAAAATCAAATGTTCTATATTTTCTACAATACAAAATTCGATGTATAGAGAAATTTCACTTGTGAAAAAAAATTCTCATATTAATTTAATGTTATTTCCCTGAAAATTTGAAGAAAAACTGAATTATTTTTAAGTTGTGAAAAAAATAAAAACACATTAAAGTTCTTTCTTTTCACTTGTGAAAAAAATCAAAGTTCTTTATTTTTTTCGAAACAAATTCGATGTTTATAGAAATTTCACTTGTGAAAAAATAATAAAGTTTTCCTCATATTAGTTTGAAGTTATTTCCCTGAAAATTTGAAGAAACTGAATTAATTTGCACTTGTGAAAAAAAAAAAAAAAAAAAAATATTAAACTTCTTTATTTTCACTTGTGAAAAAAACAAAATCAAAAGTGTTGTATTTTCTACAATACAAAATTCGATGTATAGAGATATTTCACTTGTGAAAATTTTTTTTTCCTCATATTAATTTAATGTTATTTCCCTGAAAATTTGAAGAAACTGAAACAAAAACACATTAAAGTTCTTTCTTTTCACTTGTGAAAAAAAAAAAAATCAAAGTTCTTTATTTTCTTCAAAACAAATTCGATGTTTATAGAAATTTCACTTGTGAAAAAAAATAAAGTTTTACTCATATTAATTTAATGTTATTTCCCTGAAAATTTGAAGAAATTGAATTATTTTTCACTTGTGAAAAAACAAAAACACATTAAAGTTCTTTCTTTTCACTTGTGAAAAAAAAAATCAAAGTTCTATTTTTTCTTCAAAACAAATTCGATATATAGGGAAATTTAACTTGTGAAAAAAAACATAGTATTTCTCATATTAAATTAATGTTATTTCTTTTAAAATTTGAAGAAACTAAATTAATTTTCTCTTGTGAAAAAACAAAATCACATTAAAGTTCTGTCTTTTCACTTGTGAAAAAAAAATCAAAGTTCTTTATTTTCTTCAAAACAAATTCGATGTATAGAGAAATTTCACTTGTGAAAAAAAAAATTCCTCATATTAATATGTTGCAAATTCTTGATATAAGATTAATATAATGCATACACTTAAATTAAAAATTGAAATAACATAAGTTCATAAGTAAATTGATATTTCCAAATAAGTTGCATACACTTAAATTAAAAGTTGAATTTCGAATCAGGAGATAATCCTAAATATGTCGTCTCGTACTCAAAATCTTCAACATCTTCTGGTTCAATTTCCTCATCTTCAACATCTTCCGCTTTAGCATCTTCAAATAAATTGAGTCGAGGCATATTTGCATGCTGTTTGGCTTGATCTACTGCGAGCAGTCTTTTACGTTTTTTTCTTCTTGTTGTTCAGCTTCTGTTGGGAATTATATTTATTGATTTGATGATACAAAACAAGAAGAATGAAACATGAAGGGCTTGAAGTGACAAGAAGGAATTCTACAAAAGATGGGAAGGACTTGCTTGCAAAAGAAGTTTAATTTATTAGTCCTTCGTAGTATTTTGTAAACCCTAATATCTCTCTATATAAAGAGATCAAGGGTGTAGGATTTTTTATTCAAGTCTTCCACAATGTAGACGTCTAGTAAAGGTGTGTGTGTGTGTAACCTAGGCGTAGAAGAAAAACGCCTAGGGTTAGTGGTTAGTGTTTAAGTTAGTTCAGCCTCAAGATCAAGTTCTTGATCCCTGTTACAAGGTGTGTAACAAGTTCTACCATGATCAAGTAGAATTGGGGCTGTAAATATATGTTAGAGATAGCGACGAAGAATCTTGTAGATAATAATAATAATCTTTATGTTATTCCGCTGTGCTTATTATTATCATTGTACTTATTGTTTATCCTTGATCAATGTCTAAACAACATGGAGTCCAAAACGGTCTAAGAACTTATAGAAGATGGCGTGCATGAGTTCTATCAAGTGGCATCAAAGACCAGGGGCTTGTGATCTAGGGTTTATTCAAGGTTTGTGTCGAGAAGAAAGCAGTTTGAAGAAGGTAGAAATTGGTCTTTTTAAAAGTTATTAAAAGTTAATCATTCGCATTCAATTCTATGAATATATATCTCGTATTATTATTCTGTTCTTGGGAGGATGCAATTGGTTGAAAGTTTGTCCCCTTCTGCATGAGTTCTTGATTAGTTAATTCACTTTATATTGTTTTGTATCAAGAACATGGGACGGTGCTATTATTCAGGTATTTAAAATCATAGTCAGTTTGCTACTAAATTGACTATTATTTGATAATTGAATACATTAATGGCTAATGCGACAAAGATTATCTCATACAAGTTAAACATTGATCGAAGCAATTCTATATTACTGGTATTGAGATTGGTCAGTGGTGCATTTCAATTGTATAAGTACCAGGTCGGTGAAGGTTATTGTTGATATATCAAGTGCCGATTTGTCGCCAAGCGCATGTGGGGATAAAATTCAACCATTAATGGATTTGTGATTACAATTGATCTGTCATTATTATCCTCATGATTTGCTGATGTATTAAACCTCGTACTAAATTATAATGGTCGCTAGACAGTGCAATTTTTTATTGGTCATGTGATGCTGCTGGTGATTGTGAATCGATGGAAGCTTGTCGTTTATTGCATGGATCTGATTGGTTTCTATCATATAATCGACTTTTCTCTATTTATTTAATATGTGTGGATCATCATGACGGTTTGTCTCATTATGTCGATCTGATATTCTTTTGTTTATTTCGATTAATTACATTTGGTAGAGTAAAACGAGGACAAGGAATTATTGGTTCTGAGTTTCTGCTGCTAAGTCTTGTCATACTGCTGCTAGCGTTACATATTACTACTTTTTGAATGTTTCTGCTGCTGCGCTTAAAGGTAAAATGTTTCCGCTGCTCGATGTTTTTATACTGCCGCTCTTAGAAAGTTCCTACTGCTATGGATTTTGGTTTTCGGATAAAGTTTGAGAGATGGATTGACACACACACGTGGGTTATTTGATTTACACACACAAGGAAGTTATTGGTTTTTGTTCTTAATGGTTTAAAGGCTCGTATTTGGATTATTGATTAATTGGTTACGAAGGAAAATTGTTTATCTCTTATTTGAGATTGAAGTGAGGTTCACGAAGGCGTTTACTTATTTCATCATCAATATTCTCACTATTGATTGGTGACTTGCTTGGATATATGGTTTATGATTGGGACTTGGTTTATCTAGTTTTCATAGGTCAAGGGGTGGATGGACGAAGACCTAGTTAACTATCACTTAAAGGAGATACATTGTAGTACTCAGTGTCACGCGAAGAAAGTTGTTGTGGATAATTTCAAGAGGTTTAGAGATTTGTTTCAGCAATACCAAATTCTCTATATCGTTCTTCAATCAACATTAGTGCAAGCTTAAGTAACGAGTTTGGGATATTTTACTTTGGTTTCAAGTTTGGTATATCAAGTTTTCTTCATAAGTGATCATTACATAGAGCCTACAAAATTAAAGATTCAAGAGATGGTAAACATATTGGTTTCAGGGGAAGCTTATTGATTAAATGTTTAACCATCTACATGCACCACTCGAGGGGAAGTTTATATTGCTTACTGATGAGTGCGCAAATACTCATCATTTTTATCGTATTTAAACTGCCAAAACATACAAAAACAATCGAAAAGTTATCAAAATACTTAAATTATCCCAGGGATTGTGTTTTATGTGTTTTAAAAGAAAAACGATCAAAGTTTGCAATATTGGCAGTTTCAGTCCCCCAAGTTTCAAAATTTGTCAAAAATAGTCCCTATGCATTTATTTTAAAAGAAAAGTCAACCCAAGTCCATAAAAATTCAAAAGTTATCAAAAACGGACTTTGGGTGAAAAGTTTGGAAAATTTATATGATTGGTCTCTGGAGTTTGGAAATTTGCAGAAATAGTCCCTGGGAATTTTGAAAATTAAAAAATTGCAAAAATGGGTTTTGGAATATTAAACTTGGCAACATTGGTCCTTGGTAATACTTTTGCGGAATTGCAATTTTCAGTCCCTATGTTTTGATAAATTGCAAAAATGGTCCTTGTATGAAACTACAATACCAACCGGACCCTTAAATATTTTAAACCCAAACCAAAACCAAATTCAAACCCAACACCAAACCAAGCCCACCCCCCATTTTCCTTGGCCCATTTCCACCCTCAGCCCACTCCCTTCCCATAATAATATTACCCCGTCTCTTCCCCTCAGTCAAATAAGTCAAACCATCACCTCCCCCTCCAACTTGCAAACCTGCTCCCCCTCCTCCACCTCAGCAAGCCATCCCTCTCCATTGACTATCAAACAAAGCTCCAAAAGCTTTAATTGACTCATTTTTGCCCACACTCAACCCTCATCTGACAAGTTAAAGAAAAATGGCGCCAAAATCGTTTCAAAGGTCAAGATGGATTGGTGATCATCCAATGGCTCAGAGATCATGTGGGATTCACTCATTAGGGTTTCAAAACCCTAATGGTCCCCTATTTAAAGAAAAGGAAGCAGCAGTGGCCAAGAGTAGTAGTTTTTATTTTTAGAAAAAGTTCTAATATCGTTTTTATTTTTCCCAAGTTATAATCTTAGCTTAAAATTGTAACTCTCAGCTTCTCAGTGTATTTTCAAACTTAATTCAGTTATAAATTTCAATCATTTTGCTAAAATTCAGTTTGTATTAAATTTCATTAAAAAAATCTCAAGTATGGATGAATGCTAGTTTCAGTTGTTATCATGGACTAGATTAGATAATATAAGCTCCTAGGAAGCTCTTATAAGCTTCTAGTTAACTTAAAATTCAGCATAGCCAAATATTCACAAATACCAAAATTAGTCAACATAAGTCAACTGAGAAGCTTGGGCTTGAATTCTGGATTCAAAAGGTGATTTGGAAGCATGGAAAGCATTGGAGGTTTGGTTTAGATCCTCAGGGGAGGAATTAGGATGGATACTTGGTTTCTGGTTCATCAGATTTGAGCATTGGACAAAATTGTGAGTTCCAAATCCTAGTTTGTACCATTTACTGTATAAAGTTCTTATTGGATTGCTTGTTGTTTCTTTTATGCTTATTTGAAGTTGTTTAGCTATAATATAACTTAAAATTGCATTGTTGTTTGTAAAAATCAAGGATTGTTAAGTACTTTAAATTTCAGTCCATATTACCATAGGGTAAATTCTGGGTTGTAGTTGTTGTTTGTTGGTATCTTTGGGTTTAAACAGGTTTAATTCATCATAAGATATGGTTTTATGTTAGTTGTAGGGATTAAAACTCTTGTTTACTTTGAAAACCTCCAAAACAGTTACAATAAAGGGGTGTTTGGTTTGATAGATATCTCTGTGCTCAGGGTGTTTGTTGGTGTTGTTTCTTCTTGCAACATATTTCTTTAGTGTAACTTAGATCTTAGGAACCATAAAACCTTGGTCTCATATACCCCAATGTCAAAATCACACAAATCCTACCCACACAGTTAACTGTGTGGGTTTTGTAGTCCATAAAGCACTCACATTGGTTTGAAAATTGTTGATTTTCATTAGTTTAACTTTATTTAAGCTTATTAGTGTATTTTAAGTCATTAAATCAAGATCTAAACTCATCCAAGTCAACTTTGCAAGTTTTCTCAAAAAGTCAAAAATGCATGTTTCAGATTTTAACCAAAATGGCAAGAATTAATTTAATTTTTGTGACTGGTTTGAAGCTTTGAAATTTCTTGGGTGTTTAGTCTATCAGTAGAACTTGTGTTTTCCATAGTTTTTACATTTTTGAGAATTTTATTTTTGGACCATATTGCCCCTTGAACTGAGCTGCAAGGCAAACATCTGCCCTGTGCATCAGCAGACACATCAAACCCACCAACTTTAGTGGTAGTTTGTGGCCACCCCAGTGGGTCCCACACCTCATATTTGGGTCCTTACAACCCCCCTCCTACCAGGGATCATAAGTTGACCTTTAGTTTGACCATTGGACCAGTGGACCCCACTTTGTTTTGCTTCTCATTTCTGTCCCAAATCTGTCTCAGAATCACAATAAGCAAAGTGCTTATTTGTGTTTTGTGGCTTATTCAAGCTGCTTATTTGGTTGAAACTTGCTTATAATTGATCAAATAACTCAGAGAAACCAATTTTAATCATTGTGGACCCCACATTACTCCATTTGAGCTTAAATCCTTGTGCAGTCAACAAAAGTAAACTGAGTGGACTAATAAGCACTCAAATTGCTTATTGCTGGTTTGTGTAAAAAGTGTTTTCATAAAAAGTTTTAGTTTTTAGTGTATAATCAGTTTGGAAAAAGAAAAAAACTCAAAAAACCAACTTTAATTATAGTGATAGCTTCTATTTAATAGAAATTATCATTTTATTTTTTTTAGCTTATTTATAAGTAATATATCATTTTTATATTTTAATTAATTCTCTTTTAGGTTAAAGTAATTCTAGAAATTTTTCCAGATTTTTCTTTTGTCTTTTAGTGGTTTTTAGAATTAATTTTAGTTTAATTAATTATTAATTAATATTAAGTAATTAAATAGCATAATTATATTTTATAAAGTATAACCTAGTTTTTATAATTTTTCTAGCTTTTATATAAGTTAAAAAAAAATTTATAAATTTTTCTAGAATTTATACTGTCCATTTTCTATTTTTTATAATATAATTAGTTTAATTAGAAATTATTTAGTAATTATAATAATAATTAGTAAATTAGTTTAAAAATACATAAAATCAACTTTTTATAATTTTTTAGGATTCCTGTGATGGTTAATTAGATTTGTCAAATTTTTCTTAATTTTCTAAGTCTTTTTAGTATTTTTAATAATTCTAATTAGTTTAATTAGTTAATAAATAGATAATTAGTAATTAATTAAACATTAATAATTAAATAGTGTAAAAATAATTTTTCTTTTTCTTAAAATTTTCTTTATTTGTTAGGATTGTAAAAATAATAATTTCACACTTGTAACCTTTTCCGTCCATCAGTTGTACTTTCTGTTTCGTTCGTCTGCGTACGTTTTTAATTAAAACGTACGTTTTTAGGTTTTAACTCAAATCTTCTTAATCTCAATTCCCGTAATTAATCACATAGCTTTCCTAAGCTATATCTGTTAATAATTTCCAAATAATTCTTATCATAACCCTTTTCTGTGAATAATCACCCGATCACAAGTACGCTAAAGCACAATCCACACCTCGTCGGGACATAACGACCTGGGGATACTCTTTATTACCCGGAAGCATTGGTCTAGGCTCTTTGACTTTGTTGACCATTCCTTGGTCAATATAAGTTGGCGGTTTAGCATCAATCAATTTTTGGCGCCGCTGCCGGGGAGGTGTGCGCGTTTGTATAGTGTCATTTGAGATTAGTGTTACTTCACCTCAATCACTGTACAAATACCTCCACTTTTGTAAATTTAAAATCAAAACACAAAAAAGTCATTAACACTTTTCCTAAAGTGTTAAAAAACCAAAAAAAAATTATTAATTAAATTAAAAACAACAAAACAGATCGTAATGTTTTCTGAATCGGTTTTCTTTTAAGGTGATTCTTAAAGAGATACGATTTTAGATTACGAGACGATACCAAAAATATAGTCCAAAAGTTTTTAAACCCATACACAAAACACAAAAGCATCCGTCTTTTCTTGTGAATAATAATAAATACATAAAAACCAACCGTCGTAAACCAAGACAGAACACTTACCAACTGGGGGTGTGAACATAATAAGTTCCCAAACCAAAGATATAAAACTTACCTTTGTATCCCTGTGAGTGGTGTACCTTTCTTAAAGAAGCCACTTGCTTGTGATTATTGGTTTAAGCTCACTGTGGATTTGCCTCGATTTTGTTTTGACTGGTTTTATCTCTAGTGCATGCGCACTCGTTCTTCAAGGTCCACGAGCCCATTACGTGAGCTTGTTCGGAAACCTAGAAGACCTCGTCGACGTTCAGCACCAACAGTCGGATCTGAGATCCATACTGTTGCCACACCCACTGTCACCATGGCGGAAGACCGCCCCATGTGTGAGCTTCTCCAAGCACCCATCGAGGGTTACAGAGATGCCATTGTTGTTCCAGCCATCGTGGCTGATAATTTTGAGCTCAAAACCGGGTTACTCAATCTTGTAACCTCAAGTCAATTCTACGGTTTTGAGAGGGACGATCCTCATGCTCACATTCGATGGTTCAATAAAATCACTTCGACCATCAAGTACAAGAATGTCCCTTGTGAAGCAATAAAACTTCTTCTCTTCCCATTCTCCTTGGAGGGACAAGCCCGGATTTGGCTTGAAAAACAACCTCCTCGATCTATTGAGACATGGGAAGATCTTGTCAAAAACTTTGTGAATGAATTCTTCCCACCTTCCAAGACCACGAGTCTTAAGAACGAAATCACCAAGTTCACTAAAAAATACGATGAATCTTTTGGTGAAGCGTGGGATCGTTTCAAAGAATTACTTCGCAAGTGTCCACATCATGGTTTCTCTGAGTTGATGCAACTCGATACTTTTTACAATGGCGTGAGCCAAGCTGATCAGGATTCTCTCAATACCTCCGCGGGGGGTAATTTCTTGAGTAGAACCACAAAAGAAGCTTTGCAAATCATAGAAAACAAGTCCAAGGTCCGCTCTACACGAAGCAAACCGATTGTTTCTCAAATCAATGCGGGTCCTTCCACTTCATCTTCTGTGAGTCAATCTAGCATGGATGCTAAGATTGACAAGCTCACTGAAGCGATCCAAGCTTTGGTTCTCGCCCAAACAAAGAAAGTTTCATTTCCACAACATCCTCCACCTACTGAGGTTAAAAAAGTGGAAGTCTGTGTGACTTGTGGTGGGCCGCATGCATACTACAATTGCATAGCTACTGATGGTACTCCATATGAAGCTCATGCTGTAGCCGGGTCCCAAAATCAAGGAGGAAATCAATATCGCCCTCCTATGGACCCTAGCTATCGTCCTCATCATCATTATCCTGGACCTCCTGGTTTTAATCAAAACCAAAATGTCCAAAACCGTGGCCAAAATCAAAATAGAGTGAACCAAGGTTTTCAAAACCAAGGTAACTTCAATCAGGGTCATGGTTTTCACAATCAAAACCAAGGGTTCCAAAATCAAGGTTTCCAACATCAAAATCAAGGAAACTTTAACCGGAACCAAGGTCAGGGTAATTTCAATCCAGGATATTTTCATGGAAACAACAACCCTAATCAGGGTTATTTTCAAAATCAAGGTCCCAATCCGAACAATCAAGCTCCAAATATTCCTAATCCGAATCAAGCCATTGTTCCAACCGGGCCTTCATCTGACGAGTTGTTGAAACAATTCATGAAGTCCCAAGAAGAGTTGAACAAGTTACTGGTCAGCCAGATTTCTGATATTAAGAAGTCTTTAAATGATCGACCCTCAGGCTCAGGTACTACTTTACCGAGCAACACGATCGCTAACCCGAGGGGCGATGCTAAGGCGATCACAACACGAAGTGGTGCTTCATATGATGAACCAGAGATTCCTACTACCTCTTCTTCCTCCCCTCCAAAGGTAGTGGATCGTGAACCTGAGGGGACAAAGGACAAGGTGCAAACTCCTAGCCCACGAAGTACATCACACGTCCAACCTCAGGTTATTCCTGAAACCAGATGTAAGCCTGGAGTTGTCTTTGATCCACCAGAAACTCCAGTGGACAACCCTAAATCCAATACTTCTATTCCCTATCCATCACGTCTCAGTGAAAAAAAGCTCCGCGAAAAAGCTAATCACCAAATGGATAAGTTTTTCCAAATCTTCCAAGATTTGGATTTTGATATCAGTTTCGTGGATGCTATTCTCTTGATGCCCAAGTTTGCATCGACAATCAAAAATCTGTTGAGTAATAAAGAGAAACTCTTTGAGATGGCAAGAACTCATCTGAATGAGAACTGCTCTGCAGTTCTTTTGAAAAAGCTTCCTGAAATGCTTGGAGACCCCGGGAAATTCCTCATTCCTTGTACTTTCCCGGGTATGGTTGAATGCTTCGCCTTGGCCGATCTAGGTGCTAGCATTAACCTGATGCCATATTCTATGTGGAGGAAACTCTCTCTTCCCGAACTTACTCCCACGTGCATGACTTTAGAGCTTGCCGATCGTTCGATTTCTCGTCCCATTGGCATTGCCGAGGACGTATTCGTTAAAGTGGGAAAGTTTCATTTTCCAGCAGACTTTGTGATTGTTGACTTTGATGTCGATTCTAGGGTCCCTCTCATTCTTGGAAGGGGATTCCTTAGAACTGGGCGAGCTCTTATCAATGTATTTAAGCATGAGATCACATTACGTGTTGGAACGGAAGCCATAACCTTCAACCTAAATCAAACTTCGAGATACTCCTCCAATTATGACTGTGAATCGGTGAATCAAATTGATGTCATCGATGTTGCTGCTGAGGAGTATGCTCAAGAGATTTTAGGTTTCATTGATGATTCTTCGAGTGAAAACCTCACTCAGTCTTCTCACCCCATCATAGCCAATTCTTCTCCTTCCCTCACTCCGTTTGAGGGAAGTGACTTCATCTTAGAAAAAATTGAGGCCTTTCTCAAAAGTGACTCGATTCCCGATGGAATCGATAGCCAAGAGATTGACCCCGAGAGGGATATTCTATTACTTGAGAAATTATTAAACGAAGATCCCTCTCCTCTTCCTGTTCTACCACAAACACTTCATAAAGAGGAGGTCAAAAATGTTGAGAAAACTGATGACTTCCCTGAGGTTGAACTTAAGGACTTGCCGCCTCATCTTGAATATGCATTTCTGGAGGGTGATGGTAAATTACCCGTCATAATTGCTAAAGACTTAAGTGTTGAGGAAAAGGCTGCTCTCATAAAGGTTTTGAAGTCTCATAAACAAGCAATTCCTTAGCGACTCTCCGACATCAAGGGTATTGACCCTGAATTTTGTACTCACAAGATTTTAATGGAGGACGACTTCAAACCTGCAGTCCAACAACAAAGAAGGGTGAATCCAAAAATTCATGAGGTAATCAAACAAGAGGTTTTAAAACTTCTTGATGCCGGATTGATTTACCCTATCTCGGACAGTCCTTGGGTCAGCCCAATTCATTGTGTTCCAAAAAAGGGTGGCATTACTATTGTCACAAACGAGGAGAATGAGTTGATTCCAACTCGTTTGGTTACGGGATGGCGTGTCTGCATTGACTATTGGAAGTTAAATGACGCCACCCGTAAAGATCATTTTCCTCTGCCCTTTATGGATCAGATGCTCGAGAGATTAGCGGGGAATGAGTATTATTGTTTCCTCGATGGTTTCTCGGGTTACTTTCAGATTCCCATTGATCCGCAAGATCAGGAAAAGACCACGTTCACGTGCCCCTACGGAACTTTTGCTTATAAACGTATGCCATTCGGCTTATGTAATGCTCCGGGCACGTTTCAAAGATGTATGATGTCCATATTTTCCGACATGATCTGGAAAACTATGGAGGTCTTCATGGACGATTTATCGGTCATTGGGGATTCGTTTCAATCATGCCTCTCCCATTTAGACGACATGCTAAAACGTTGCGAAGACACAAAGTTATGTCTAAATTGGGAGAAAAGTCACTTTATGGTCAAAGAGGGCATTGTCCTCGGCCATAAAATTTCAAAGAACAGGATTGAGGTTGACAAAGCCAAAGTGGATGTCATTGCAAAATTACCTCATCCCACAACCGTAAAAGGTGTTAGGAGCTTTTTGGGTCACGCCGGTTTCTATCGTAGGTTTATTCAAGATTTTTCTAAAATCGCCCGGCCTATGACCCATCTCCTCGAAAAGGATGCTCCTTTTATCTTCTCCCCCGAGTGCATCAAAGCTTTTGAAACACTTAAGAAAAAGCTTACCGAGGCACCGATTCTTGTTGCCCCCGATTGGGACTTGCCCTTCGAGCTCATGTGTGATGCTAGTGATTATGCAATAGGGGCTGTCTTGGGGCAACGAAAAACAAAACATTTTCAGCCTATACACTATGCCAGCAAAACTATGACCGAGGCTCAAAGTCATTACACCACCACTGAAAAAGAATTATTAGCTGTGGTGTATGCTTTTGAAAAATTCCGGCCATATTTGATACTGACCAAAAGCATAGTGTATACGGATCACTCGGCTTTGAAGTACCTTTTTTCAAAACAAGATGCAAAGCTGAGACTTCTTCGTTGGGTTCTCCTCCTACAGGAATTTGATATCATTATTCGTGATAAAAAAGGAGCTGAGAACCTAGCTGCTGATCATCTCTCCCGATTGGAAAACCCCCACCAAGATGTCTTCGAGAGGAAAGAAATTAATGACACATTCCCTCTCGAGACACTCAATGCGGTTACCTTTCGTGGAGACTCTAGTACCCCATGGTTTGCCGACTTTGCAAACTACCTTGCGGGTAACTTTGTGGTGAAAGGGATGTCGTCCCAATAGAAAAATAAATTCTTCAAAGAAGTAAAACATTACTTCTGGGACGACCCCTACTTGTTCAAAATATGTGCGGATCAAGTCATCCGGTAGTGTGTTTATGGCCAAGAAGCCGCTGAAATTCTTAAGGCTTGCCCTGCTGGTCCCACGGGGGGCCACCATAATCCAAACTACACCGCCAAAAAGGTGTTTGACTCCGGTTTATTTTGGCCCTTGATTTACAAGGATGCCCAGGAATTAGTCAAATCCTGTGACGCTTATCAACGTCACAGAAATATTTCACAAAAGAATGAAATGCCTCAGAATGCAATTCAAGTTTGTGAAATTTTTGACGTTTGGGGCATCAATTTTATGGGGCCATTTCCTTCTTCTCACGGCAACAAATACATACTCGTGGCTGATGACTACTTGTCAAAATGGGTTGAAGCGAAAGCTTTACCCACTAATGATGCCCGAGTTGTTGTAAAATTCTTGAAAGCTCTTTTCGCTCGATTTGGAACTCCACGTGCTATTATCAGTGATCGTGGTACGCACTTCTGTAATGACAAATTCGATAAAGTCATGCAAAAGTATGGTGTAACTCACCGTCTTTCTACTGCGTACCACCCACAAACAAGTGGACAAGTAGAAGTCTCCAATCGAGGAATTAAGAGAATTTTAGAAAGAACCGTAGGTGAAAATCGTGCATCGTGGTCGGACAAATTAGATGATGCACTTTGGGCTTTCCGTACGGCTTACAAAACACCCATTGGGTGTACGCCTTACAAACTTGTGGACGGGAAAGCGTGCCATCTTCCGATCGAGCTTGAGCACAAAGCCTATTGGGCTCTCAAGCATGCCAATTTCGACCTAAAAACTGCGGGTGATCATAGGAAAGTTCAACTAAATGAATTAAACGAACTTCGTGATCAAGCTTACGAGAACTCTTTGATCTACAAAGAAAAGACAAAGAAGATTCATGACTCCAAAATCAAGAACCGCGTTTTTAACGTTGGTGATTGAGTCCTTCTTTTCAACTCTAGACTCAAGATCTTCTCGGGAAAGATCAAAACTAGATGGACGGGTCCATTCACTATCGCTAAGGTTTATCCTTATGGCACCGTCGAATTATCTCAAAATGACGGTCCAAATTTCAAAGTGAATGGACATCGTTTAAAGTACTACTTTGGAGGGGACATACCATCCATGGTTGTCCCGGATCTCCAAACTTTCCCCAAGGACAATTGAATTCGGGGATCGAGTCAAGCTAGGGACTTGATGAACAAAAACAATAGCACAATACGGGTTTTCACCCGTATCTCTGATTTCTTTCTACTTTCTACCACCCTAGTGTGGGGGAATGGCCAACCCCCCGCTATTTGAAAATGTATATATGTATATAAGTTCAAAAAAAAATGTGTATATATGTAGAAATAAAGTGAAATATGGTGTTTCCACAGTTAGATTCGAATATTATCTTTTTATGTTCAAAGAGTCGGCATAATAGCCAGGACTTTGAATATTGAGGACAATATTCATTTCTAAGTGTGAGGGGGGGGGGGAATTCTAGCGAATTTTATCGCAAAATACTTTCAAGTACCCCCCTTTTTTGCCAAAATTTTTTCACTTTATTTCAAAATTTTTGTGGTAATCAGTCCGCCATGTCTAACCGACAAAGGGATTGGCTAGTCCAGGAGCAAACGGCTCTTGGTAAAGACATCTCAAATCCGTTTACGGCTTGCAATTTGCCCAAAATTGTATGGTTCCTCAACTCCCCATATCCTCAAAAGCAAATGAGTTGGCTAGCCCGCAAGATTATGGCGTGTGGTAAAGGCCGTGGAAAAACCATAATTGGTAATCAGCTCACTAAGATGTTGACTATTCCGTCAAGAGCTGGCTAGTCCAGAAGCAAACGGCTTTTGGTAAAGACTAATCAAATCCGTTGACAGCTGGTGGTTTGCTCAAAATCACACGGTTATCAGGTGTGCCACAGTTCTTACACCTGGCTACTCCAGAAGTGATGGCTTTTGGTAAAGAGATTTTCAAATCCATCAAGTTTTCCAAAAATATTGCTAGGGACTAGCAATAGTTTAGCGTGGAGGATTGATGAGTGCGCAAACACTCATCATTTTTATCGTGTTTAAACTGCCAAAACAAACAAAAACAATCGAAAAGTTATCAAAATACTTAAATTATCCCAGGGATTGTGTTTTATGTGTTTTAAATGCAAAATGAGCAAAAACAAATGAAAAATGATCAAAGTTTGCAATATTGGCAGTTTTAGTCCCCCAAGTTTCAAAATTTGTCAAAAATAGTCCCTATGCATTTATTTTAAAAGAAAAGTCAACCCAAGTCCTTAAAAATTCAAAAGTTATCAAAAACGGACTTTGGGTGAAAAGTTTGGAAAATGTACATGATTGGTCCCTGGAGTTTGGAAATTTGCAGAAATAGTCCCTAGGAATTTTGAAAATTAAAAAATTGCAAAAATGGGTTTTGGAATATCAAACTTGGCAACATTGGTCCTTGGTAATACTTTTGGAGAATTGCAATTTTCAGTCCCTATATTTTGATAAATTGCAAAAATGGTCCCTGTTTGAAACTACAATACCAACCGGACCCTTAAATATTTTAAACCCAAACCAAAACCAAATTCAAACCCAACACCAAACCAAGCTCACCCCCCATTTTCCTTGGCCCATTTCCACCCTCAGCCCACTCCCTTCCCATAATAATATTACCCCGTCCCTTCCCCTCAGTCAAATAAGTCAAACCATCACCTCCCCCCTCCAACTTGCAAACCTGCTCCCCCCTCCTCCACCTCAGCAAGCCATCCCTCTCCATTGACTATCAAACAAAACTCCAAAAGCTTTAATTGACTCATTTTTGCCCACACTCAACCCTCATCTGACAAGTTAAAGAAAAATGGCGCTAAAATCGTTTCAAAGGTCAAGATGGATTGGTGATCATCCAATGGCTCAGAGATCATGTGGGATTCACTCATTAGGGTTTCAAAACCCTAATGGTCCCCTATTTAAAGAAAAGGAAGCAGCAGTGGCCAAGAGTAGTAGTTTTTATTTTTAGAAAAAATTGTAATATCGTTTTTATTTTTCCCAAGTTGTAATCTTAGCTTGAAATTGTAACTCTCAGCTTCTCAGTGTATTTTCAAACTTAATTCAGTTATAAATTTCAATCATTTTGCTAAAATTCAGTTTGTATTAATTTTCATTAAAAAAATCTCAAGTATGGTTGAATGCTAGTTTCAGTTGTTATCATGGACTAGATTAGATAATATAAGCTCCTAGGAAGCTCTTATAAGCTTCTAGTTAACTTAAAATTCAGCATAGCCAAAAATTCACAAATACCAAAAATTAGTCAACATAAGTCAACTGAGAAGCTTGGGCTTGAATTCTGGATTCAAAAGGTGATTTGGAAGCATGGAAAGCATTGGAGGTTTGGTTTAGATCCTCAAGGGAGGAATTAGGATGGATACTTGGTTTCTGGTTCATCAGATTTGAGCATTGGACAAAATTGTGAGTTCCAAATCCTAGTTTGTACCATTTACTGTATAAAGTTCTTATTGGATTGCTTGTTGTTTCTTTTATGCTTATTTGAAGTTGTTTAGCTATAATATAACTTAAAATTGCATTGTTGTTTGTAAAAATCAAGGATTGTTAAGTACTTCAAATTTTAGTCCATATTAGCATAGGGTGAATTCTGGGTTGTAGTTGTTGTTTGTTGGTATCTTTGGGTTTAAACAGGTTTATTTCATCATAAGATATGGTTTTATGTTAGTTGTAGGGATTAAAACTCTTGTTTACTTTGAAAACCTCCAAAACAGTTACAATAAAGGGGTGTTTGGTTTGATAGATATCTCTGTGCTCAGGGTGTTTGTTGGTGTTGTTTCTTCTTGCAACATGTTTCTTTAGTGTAACTTAGGTCTTAGGAACCATAAAACCTTGGTCTCATATACCCCAAAGTCAAAATCACACAGATCCTACCCACACAGTTAACTGTATGGGTTTTGTAGTCCATAAAGCACTCACATTGGTTTGAAAATTGTTGATTTTCATTAGTTTAACATTATTTAAGCTTATTAGTGTATTTTAAGTCATTAAATCAAGATCTAAACTCATCCAAGTCAACTTTGCAAGTTTTCGCAAAAAGTCAAAAATGCATGTTTCAGATTTTAACCAAAATGGCAAGAATTAGTTTAATTTTTGTGAGTGGTTTGAGGCTTTGAAATTTCTTGGGTGTTTAGTCTATCAGTAGAACTTGTGTTTTCCATAGTTTTTACATTTTTGAGAATTTTATTTGTGGACCATATTGCCCCTTGAACTGAGCTGCAGGGCAAACATCTGCCCTGTGCATCAGCAGACACATCAAACCCACCACCTTTGGTGGTAGTTTGTGGATACCCCAGTGGGTCCCACACCTCATATTTGGGTCCTTACAACCCCCCTCCTACCAGAGATCATAAGTTGACCTTTAGTTTGACCATTGGACCAGTGGACCCCACTTTGTTTTGCTTCGCATTTCTGTCCCAAATGTGTCTCAGAATCACAATAAGCAAAGTGCTTATTTGTGTTTTGTGGCTTATTCGAGCTGCTTATTTGGTTGAAACTTGCTTATAATTGATCAAACAACTCAGAGAAACCAATTTTAATCATTGTGGACCCAACATTACTCCATTTGAGCTTAAATCCTTGTGCAGTCAACAAAAGTCAACTGAGTGGACTAATAAGCACTCAAAGTGCTTATTTCTGGTTTGTGTAAAAAGTGTTTTCATAAAAAGTTTTATTTTTTAGTGTATAATCAGTTTGGAAAAAGAAAAAAACTCAAAAAACCAACTTTAATTATAGTGATAGCTTCTATTTAATAGAAATTATCATTTTAATTTTCTTTTTAGCTTATTTATAAGTAATATATCATTTTTATATTTTTATTAATTCTCTTTTAGGTTAAAGTAATTCTAGAAATTTTTCCAGATTTTTCTTTTGTCTTTTAGTGGTTTTTAGAATTAATTTTAGTTTAATTAATATTAAGTAATTAAATAGCATAATTATATTTTATAGAGTATAACCTAGTTTTTATAATTTTTCTAGCTTTTATATAAGTTAAAACATTTTTATAAATTTTTTTAGAATTTATACTGTTCATTTTCTATTTCTTAATTTTCTAAGTCTTTTTAGTATTTTTAATAATTCTAATTAGTTTAACTAGTTAATAAATAGATAATTAGTAATTAATTAAACATTAATAATTAAATAGTGTAAAAATAAATTTTCTTTTTCTTAAAATTTTCTTTATTGGTTAGGATTGTAAAAATAATAATTTCACACTTGTAACCTTTTCCGTCCATCAGTTGTACTTTCTGTTTCGTTAGTCTGCGTACATTTTTAATTAAAACGTACGTTTTTAGGTTTTAGCTCAAATCTTCTTAATCTCAATTCCCGTAATTAATCACATAGCTTTCCTAAGCTATATCTGTTAATAATTTCCAAATAATTCTTATCATAACCCTTTTTCTATGAATAATCACCCGATCACAAGTACGCTAAAGCACAATCCACACCTCGTCGGGACATAACGACCTAGTGATACCCTTTATTACCCGGAAGCATTGGTCTAGGCTCTTTGACTTTGTTGACCATTCCTTGGTCAATATAAGTTGACGGTTTAGCATCAATCACTTACATTCCCTATTTGTTGATAACAAAAAGGGGAAGAGATATTGAAGTGGCATGGCATGGATTAAGGGGAAGACAAACTTGTTTCATTCAGGGAGATGCATGCATCTCAACTTTTCTACTTCGTCTAGGGAAGTTCGTACCAGACCGTGTTTGTTTTGTAATCATCAAATAGGGGAAGATTGTTGGGTTTATTAATTTGATGAGACAAAATGACCAAGAATGAAACAAGAGGGACTTAATATGACAAGAAGGAATTCTACAAAAGATGGAGAAAGACTTGCTTGCAAAAAAATATTTATTTATTAGTCATTCGTAGTATTTTGTAAACCCTAAATCTCTATTATATAAAGAGATCAAGGGTTAGGGTTTTATTATTAAGTCTTCCATAATGTAGATATCTAACGGTGTGTGTGTCTAGGGCGTAGGATATAAACGCCTAGACTAGAGTTGTTTGGTAGCCTCAAGAATCTCCTGATTCCTGTTACAGATTATGTGTAACCGTATTATTCTGATATTTGAGGCTTGGATGGGAAAAACCTTGTTAATAACATTGATCTTTGTTTAATTCCGCTGCGTATATTGTTAATCATTGTTATTGTGTGTCCTAGATTATATGAGGTCTAAACAACCTCGAGCTACAACGATCCATCATCAACACCCTATATACACATTGGATAGTTGAACAAGTTTCACAAAAGTATGAATGTCACACCCCCAAAATCGGGTCCAGCGGAAGCATACATGTAGCTGGGGTGTAACTCAATTGGTATTACAACACAAATTCACAAATGGTTTTCACTTGAATCATTTAGAATAAAATAGTTTAATCAAAATGTTGAATCTACATTGTTAAAAGTAATGCGGAAGTAGGCCCTTAAAATAGTTTAAAATGGTCCCCAAATGAATAATCAGAGTCATCTATGACCATGTCATGCCCTGCCAAAACCTCCTGTAGCGTGCCATTTCTTAATACCTGAAAATACATGCTAAAGTGTCAACACGAGGTTGGTGAGTTCATAGAGTCTTGTGAAAAAGTATGTAATGCATATGAATGAAGATTTCCCAGCAAAGGCCTCGTAAATCCACTCAGTTCCAAGTCCCGCCATAAGAGACTTGTAACCTGTGTGTTTACGACCCACTGCAAAAAGTAATAAGTTTGGTTGTGTAAACAAAAGTAATAAGATTGATGCAAAAGCATCGTAATTCAGTAATAAAGTTGATGCAAAGGCATCGTAATTCAGTAATAAAGTTGATGCAAAGGCATCGTAAATCAGTAGTAATAGTGATGGAAAAGTATCGTGACTTTATAAGTAATCTCGTATGTACAATAGCCATAAGTATAAAGTAAGGTGACAATATGTCAAAAATGCTACATTGTCTCTTAAGCTCATGACCCCGAAGCTAGACATAATATTGTAATGGCCCCAAAGGAGTGGTTACCAGGCACTCAAATTGTTTAGACATGAAATGCATTCGTAATTCCGTTGGAGCAACCCAAACACGAATGGAGGCGTCACCCTCAATAGATCTATTCACTCACTATCGCTAGGCATTATAATTAACGGTTCATGATAATAAAGGGGACTTAACTTGGTAGTAAGGCAACTTAAGCAATGTATGGAATTTAATACTTTGGCATTGTACAAAAAAATAATTCAAGCAGCGTATTCTTCCCCATAAATAATTCAAATCGTATAAAAACATAGAACAAGTATTGAAGCATGTATCTCCCCCAAAGAGTTTATAAAGTCATTAAACAAGTAAAAGTGGGGCTATGACTCACCTGGTGCGATAGCTACGATGACAAAAGTGGATACACAGAAATGAGGTTCGATCTCTAACCGCAACCTAATATGACTGAAAATGATCTACTTTAGATCATGAAATGATGTAATGAATGCACATGCACATGATGCCTATACCACTCATAACTTAAAAATACTTGTTATAGTCATAGTAAAATATACTCCATACTTAAGAAAATAAGTATTAACTAGACTTGTAAGAACTTGTCGTAATATATATATCATATATATAAATATTATTGTTGAATTCTTTGCTTTGAAAACCTTGAAATAACATTTAATAGTCGTATAAATAAGCTTGTAATCATAAGTACTTCGATGGTTATGAATTTTGCACTTTGGTAGTATTTCTAATAAATCTAGTACGTAGAAGTATTATTTCTATTAGTGACAAAATGGTCTCGCAAAACTAGTTGTGAAATAGTGAATATTATGAGTTAGGAATGAAGCTCAGTAGTTCTAAGAAGATTTTCACCATATCTAAAAAGTCACAGAAGTGAAGTTTGTCTATACGGGCCTCGATCATAAAGGAAAATAGCCGTCAAGTGAGGTGTTTGGGCTGTTTTGGCAAATTCTGGGCAGTTTTCGGGAAAGTTTGGAAGACCATAAGTTGTTCGTTATAAATGCTTTTGACAAACAGTTGGATGTTTTGGAAACTAGGCTGGCTGAACTAACTATTTTTCAATGATATAATTTTTCAAGAAATGGGTGTATCAATAAGATAAACGGCTCTCAACATGATGTATTACAAAAGTAGTTTTCCTATACTTAGAATTATTTTGCTAAAAAGCTGATGGAAATAAATAGAGTTTCGTCGATTTTGAAACGTGTATATCTTGGTAGTTATAAGCTTGTTTTCTACGTTCTTTATATCCCCGGAATCATGGGACAACATACTAATATATTTTTGATAAGTCGGGATGGCTAGATCAAGTTTTACACCTTAGATTGCCCATTGAAAATCGTGGGATAGCAAGTACAATTTTCAGAAAATAGTTTTCATCGTTAAACTTGCAAAAATCATATCTCCTTCGTTATAAACTCATTTTAATCCGTTCTTTCGCCCACGGCTTCGTTTTTGAAAGTATTTTCTAAATCTTTAGCCCAAAGTTACCCGAAAACCCCTGAGTTTTCTGGATTTGATGATTCGGGACAGTAGGTATATATATATACGTTTAAAACTCAATTATAAGGTTCCAAACTAGTTTCTAATCCACCCAAATCACTTCCAATCACCACAAATCTAGTCTAATCCTACCATACACCTTCTCAAGGTGTCATGGGTTCTTAAACATCATCAATCAACTAGATCTAACAAGGGTTTCCATATCTAGTGTTTCAAAGATATATATATATATATATATATATATATATATATATATATATATATATATATATATATATATATATATATATATATATATATATATATATATATATATATATATATAAAGAGTGGTATAAACTAACATATGTATGAAATCATGTATAGAAATCACATGATCATAAAGATGACATGAAGAAATGATGAAAATGAATTTTGTAAACTTACTTTGAAAGATTATAGAGCTTGGATGATAAAACCCTAAGAATCCTTGAGTTTATATTTCAAAACCCCAACAAGGATAACAATATGGACTTGATTTGAACTTGATCTTGGAAAAATTGATGGATCTTGGTGAGGGTTGTGTTTGGCCGTGGGTTTTGAAGAGGAGAGGAAGAGAATGCTTTTTGATTTTGGTAAAAATGTATAAGTGTGAAAAGGTGTTTGTAGTTTTAGATATTTAGTTAGTTTAGGGCAAAGTGTTAATTAAATGGTCAAGTGGAAGTAACATGGTGAGGGGGGGGGGGGGGGGCGGCACATGGTGGTTTTGGGATGAGTATGTAAGAAGCTTGGTGTTATCTGGTTCACGGAGTCGGTTTTGGTTCCGATAATCACTAAACGTAAATTGTTAAACCGCGAAACGTAAATTCGGGTATCGTAAAAATATGAAACTTGAAAGAATGACTAGACTTGTCAAAATACTCCATAATAAAATATAAAATGAATGGTAAGTTCCATCGGGTTGCATAAACGCTGTTAAAACTGGAAACGCGGGTTAAAAACGCGAAATTCACGTAAAACGCTGAACTGGAAAACGTAAAATTCCAAAACTTTTAGAATTGTCGTAAAATGAGAGAAAATCATATTTCTATCGTTTATAGTGTTTTATGGACATATCGGGATGCTGGAACGACGTTTAAACCCAAAAGTAAATCTCGGACACGGCTTTCGTGATTTTTGCAGAAATGATCCGACGAGTGCCAAACTCTCGGATTATCGTTAAAATAGTTCAACTTACGAGAATATAAAATAAAAATTTCGAAAATGAATAGTGAAAGTGAATAGTAAATATGAATAGTAGAAATGAATAGTAACTTCCCGAGATGAATTATGAAATTTTGACGTTTGAAAAAGGACATGAAATTCCGAGTTGTGACATTCTTCCCCTCTAAAAGGAACTTCGTCCCGAAGTTCAGTTTGTGTTGGTTTCTAGAGTGGTATTGGTGAAAAGATGATGATATTTATCGTGTAAACTTCTGAGCTCTAATGGGAGCTCAAGTCTGTAGGCCACTAGGCTCATTCTGTCTGAAATATTGAATGGTCCAATGTATCTCGGGTTTATCTCTCCATGTTTATGAATTGTGTCTCAATGGTGTTGTCTTTGGAATCTTGTGATAGCTATTGTTGTCAATGAATCCGATTTATAGCAAATGGTCAGCCCAACAATTTCCAGAATCAATCACACCTTATTTGGGCATATCTCTCTATGTTTGAATCGATCTTAAATTTCTGACCATTGGTCTGCAGATGATAGGTGGTGTGGTTCCAAAGGAATCTTAATGAAATCGCTAGGAGTTTGAGGTGAATTAAATTTCTCTATTAGGAATAATTGAAATGAATATTATGAATCTTGTGGAAAAACTTACAAGGTTAAGCCCGTCAAAGGGTGTTGTTGAAAATAATAGATTAGGATTACGATAAGGTTGTGATCCTCCGCAGGATGTCATGAATTGAGTCTTTCTCCACCTACGATGCTTAGTCTCCATTACTAAGATTTTTCCCAAGCTCTATGTTATCAAATCACCAAATCCTAAATGTATAAGTGATGTAATATAGTGATTGATTTTTAAAGTTTGTTTTGAGATTGTGTTTTGTTCATAAACCTTCCCCAAATAAATGAATCTACAAGTTTAAGCAAACGGCTTTCCAAGTAACATTTTTTTTCTTGATGTTTCAAAATTTAATAGTTATGCAAGATAAGACAGTTTTCAATATAAGGAGGATAATATGGTTTACCAAAGATCGATGTTTAAAATTTCCAAACAATTCAATAGTTTTGTAAAGGATTAACCAAAAGGAATTTGCTTATCACATTAAGTGCCTCATAAAAGTATTTTTTACAAGATATATGTTTTGTATAACGGTAGTTTGGAGAAGAATCCATTTAAAAGTGAAAGTATTAAGAGGATAAAATAGCCAGGTATATATGTCTGCACAAATGCATAGGTGTCTAACATGTTTGAATAAAGTCTATTGGTGAGGACATGTTCAATCTATAGTTTCGGTTAAGAGGTTGGATTTATCTCTATGGTGTTGCTTTGTGAGCACTCGTATCTAAACTAATCATGTAATTCAGTCAAGCCAATACTTTCTAGATGGTGGAATTTTGGCGATCAGGCCAGTGATAGTGGTTCGAATTGTTTTGTGATATCCTGAGATTTCTGTTGAGTTTTGAACGGTCTAATGTACCGAGAGATTCTTCTTATAGATGGTATGGAAAGTCTTTCCTAGGGAGGTCATTGATAATATCCACTTATCAATATTGGAGGTAGTGAGGGATGAGTGGCATAGGAAACTATATAGTGTCAGCTAATTCCTTATATAAATAGGGATGGGAAAGGGAAATAATAATGATGGCGAGAAGGGAAGAGACTGTGACAACTACGACAAAATGAGATTGTGATAAAAGAAAATATTGTGATGTAAGTGTATCGTGCATAGACGTGAATGTTCATGAGATGAAATGATCAATTGACGTGCTTCCAAGCGGCGGTTCACGAGGTGACGAAAAGTATGAATATTCTGACAATAAGGGTATACACAGACATAAAATGAAACATTTGGAAATCGAGTAAAGAATTCAATCCAGACAAAATTTTATTATAACCATTCTCAGTGTTGCAAAATTCATTTTTGAGTCAGACATAGGTGGTCAGCCTATATCTCACTATCCCGGGTTGAATATAAATGACCAGTCTATATTCCACCGAGGTTCCACGAATTTTGAAATACTCAGCTCAGTTATACTAAAAATTTCGGATTATCGTTAAAATAGTTCAACTTATGAGAATATGAAATAAAAATTTCGGAAATGAATAGTGAAAGTGAATAGTAAATATGAATAGTAGAAATGAATAGTAACTTCCCGAGATGAATTATGAAATTTCAACGTTTGAAAAAGGACATGAAATTACGAGTTGTGACAATGAACACTTGAAATATGACATGATAGAGCAATATATACTCTGCTACTGAATATATAAGATTTATCAAACTACTTTTTTCCCGACGTATAAACTTTTAAGTTATTACATTGTGTGTATTATTACGGATAAAGTTCAAATTTGAATGATAATCATTGGAAAATGTTATGAACTTTACTTTGAAAACTAAATGTTCATGGAAAAAAGTAATAAGTATCTAAGTTGGATATATTTTTGAACTATTATTTCTCATTTTTTTTAATGAATGCAAATAAATCAAGTATGTTAGTCCAATATATTGAGGATAAAGGTAACTGATATTTTGGGATAAAGACCTAAGGCCCAATGCAAGTAAGAACACAAAAACAATTATAAACTTAGCTGAGACCAAATACAAATAAAAGAAGTCCAAAACACTAACGATTCACATTAGTAAATTTCAACCTTAAATAAAAAGAAACACAAATAAATATTTGTCTTGCGGTTATCACCTTCAATAATGAATATAAAGGAAAAAGCACATAATTTTTTCTCAAACCCATTTGTAAATTATAATAATAAATTTAAAAAGTTAAGTTTATAACCCATTATCTAAAGCTTACACTAAAAAATAAAATAAAATAAAAATTTGTTACATTTACGTAAACATTAACAAATTTCATTCAACAATCAACAAAGATTTCCCGCGGCAGCCTTTATTTCTATATTGTTTTATATTCTATAATTTACACAAACATTACGCGATAAATACTTAGATAGAAACTTTGTGCGTAGCACGGGTTCTGAATGCCTCGTGATATATAAGGTGAAAGACAATTTGTTTGTTTAGTAGCAAACACATTTATTCATTGCCTTCATTTAATTGGAGATCGTTCTTTTGTATTTCTATATTGCCCAATGTTGTATATAATTTGAAAGTAAATGCGACAGCATGTACTTCTTCACATACTTGCGTAATGCCTGAACAGTTACGTGGTGCTCGTGTCGACAAGTGACCGGCCTTTAGATGTCACATATGTAAATAGCTGGAAAATAAACCTAAAAGTTTTTATGCACAACCATTTCTTTCAACATGTGCACTTTTTAACATTTTTTACCACCCTTCACTCGTTATAGTAAAATGTGCTAACGATAATTATAAGTCATGCCCGCCTATCGGGCGGACTTAGAAAGCGTGTATATATATATATATATATATATATATATATATATATATATATATATATATATATATATATATATATATATTTATGTCTGTGTGTGTGTGAAGGGCTTATATGTAAATACACTAAGTGAAAATACTTATTTATGACTGTATCAAGCTTTTCGAGTCGTGCCTGATTTGAATTCATAGCTTATTTATATTTCAATTTTAGTTGGCTAAAAAGCACATTATTTCCGACCTTTTCAATCTGAGTTCGAGCCAAATTCAAGCTTTCTCGAGGCAAGCTCGAGCTTTCTTCAAGAAGGTTGGTCAATCTATCGAGCCAAATATAATATGATCGAGTCAAGTCAAGTGTTACCAAAGTTTGACTAGATTCGTTGTGGGTTGAACAAAATGTTACATACATGATTAATCAGTTAAAAGTGTGTGCATGTTTGTATTTAAAGAAAAAAAAGGAAATCTCAATGGATTTTGAAGATGACATTTTATATTGATTTTGATCTTAAGAGTGCGCCTAATGGAGCGTCCTCTTGTATTTTATTATTTATTATAACTCAAGTATTAAAATGTGTCGAAGAATTTCATATGTAGTTGGTCATTTGATCAACTAGCTACTACAAGAATTCTGGCGATTACCCACGGACTAAATTTGTGGGTAAAAGAGCTAAATCCGTGGGTAATTGGCTAATTCCCACGACTTACCCACAAACCAGTATACATGGGGAAAACCTCCAATGCTAATTATATACCCACAAGAATTTCAAGCTATGGGTAAGTTTACCCACATCATCTTTGGTGGGAGTTCATGGGAAAATGTGTTTGTGGGGTTGCACAAGGTACCTCCAAAATACCCATTGATTTAGCTGTGGGTATTTTGTGGGCAGAATTTCTCATGGATATAATCGTGTGTAAATGCCGAGGGTAAGCATTTTGAACAAGTTGCACATAGCTTGTGGGTAAATGTGTGACTAAAGTAACCACGAATTTTTCGTTGTTAAGTCGTGGCTATATGTTTAAATGGTATACTGAACATTATTTCGTAAATCCCTACTAAATTTAGAAATGCATACAAATATAATCCAAAATACAAATAATAAAATGGAATTGTATGTAATCTTGCATCCAAGTACAATCGATTAAAAGTCATCAAAGTATCTATTCCATAAAAATAAACAACAATGTGTAGCTAGCATGTTGCATAGACAACATGTGTGTCTATAAGTTTATATGTTATGTCTCCAGGTACATTCACGAGCCATCTATCCTTCATAAAACCTGGGTGGGCTGCTCAAACATAATGCCATCTCTCTTTATGATTTGGTTTTGTGGTCTGCACAAACATGATGCCATCTCTCTTTATGATTTGGTTTACAAATCATTCATGTTCATCATACCCTACAAATGATATATACGAGGATAGTTATAAATATGATCAAACCATGAAACAAAGTGGACCAAGTGGTTTTAAGCCAATACCTAATCCAAAAAGCATTTGCATTGCATTCATGAAGCAAAACGAAAAAGAAATGCAAGATAAGAGAAACTAGTCTATGAACAATTCGTTTCAAGTCAAACCCTCAAAAACACAAATAACATTGAATTGTTCTAGTTAGCTTAGATGTGAAAATATGATTAACAAAAAGTAAATTTAGATGCACAATATACACACCTGCTGCTTAAATTGGTGTTCATTAGCGTAAAAGGAAGACATTGACGAAGATAACAGCGGCTATTGAGACCCTGCACAGCCAATGATACCATTATAAAAGCATTTTCTCTTAATAACAAAAAAAGAACAAATCAGTGAAATCATTCACCTGCATATGAGCACCCGAATCCATGTGGAAAAATAGATTACACCTCATGCCAAATTAGAAACAAAAGTTATTAGTTATCATATATAACCAATCATAACAGTACCTTATTAGTTATCATATATTTGCCACTAAACATTGGTCGTTAGTGTAAGTTTGCCACTTCTGTTAAAAATTCTTACTAAGTATGCACGAGTAGCACCTAATCCTATATGCAATATGACATGGAATAATCTGGCAGTTAGTTCTTATCCTGCTAAAACAAGAACAAGAGGAAAAAATACTTTTTTTGTGCTAGGGTGTGAAGACAATGTGGTATCTTTAAACCGAATCAAAAGACATTTGTTCTACATCTGATTATTGATTCCATGAATGTTGATAAACACCTTATGAGAAATAGCAAATCAACACAATTGCTTTAAGATAAATCAAAATGTTATACTGATTTTAAAGTTTCACACAGTTTAATCCTAAAATTTACATACTCTACACAATATCCACTATAACATATTCAATTTGCATAGAACCAATTGTCTGGCTATCTATATTAAATATTCGTATGTAACTGAATGTGTACTCTTTTTTGCATATAAACCAAAATCCAAGTCAAGCAAGAAAAAAAGAGAGAGACTTGCGTATGAACAAGTAACCGAGTAACCGAAAAATATAAATAGACATTATTTTTTTTCACCAATAAATTATCACCCTTGAAATTAATAGTGACTAGTTTACGCTTTTTGCATGTCAAATTTTACTCTCAACAATGTTGTTCTACTTCTTGCGTAATCTAAGTCAACAAGCATTTAATAAATATTCTTTAAAACAAATGAAATATTGTCATCAGGTATCAAAAGTTAACAACTGGTAAAGTGCAATGAAAAATACACACCTATTTTAAAGTTAGTAGCAAATAAGGATGGTTAGAAAAATCAATGGCAAATTAACTCTTTTGACATATCTTTAGTGGCAAATCCACTCTTTAAAATTAAAAAAAAATGGTTTAGACATTTCGTCAAACACTTATTGTGCAAACTTTGAGTTTATTTTAGTACGTTTATAACTTGACACCATTAACCTTTTCTTCCTCCTCCTCAAACACCACTAATCTTCTAATTGTTCGTCCTCCAGTTTCACCGCCATCAACACCACCGCGCCATTTCCAAATAACTGTCTAACACCCACCAAATCTGCAAAACAAAAAATAATGAACAATAAGTCAACAATCAGGAACAAACATAATGAACCGTATATCAATTATGGTTACCTCTGAAAATCATGGCAGAATCAATTAAAGATGGAGAAAGAAATATTAATGTTACTATTTGACAAAAATGAGTGTCGATGAATTTTAAAGTCAGAATAATGAAATTATTTGAGAACTGTTATTGGTGATGGTATAATGGAGGGAAAAAAAGGATAGTGGGATTGTTGAGAGAACCGTATGGCAAGTGAGAGAGATAAGTTTTTATGATTCATGTGTGGTTTTTGAGAGAATCATACTAATTTTAAGAGGGAACAGTTTGTGAAAAGTTTTAACTTTTAAACAATTTGCAAACTTCCCGCCAATTGCATAATATTTTAATAAGGAAATGTCTTAAAAAAAGTAAACTTTTTTTTTTTGGTAAATTTCATAGACAGAGTAATCTTTTTTTAAACTATATTTTCCGACCAGTTTGGCCAACTAATCCACAGAGTTTGAACCCACCGCCACACAAACTCAAACCAAGTAAAGCCCTCCCGTTTCAGGAGGTTGTCGTGGCCACTTCAAGGTTGTTTGTACCTAGCAGGAATTGAGCTCGACACCTCACACATTTTAGAGTGATAGTCACAAGCCCGTTTGCCACTAGGTCACCCTTGTGTGGTTAAATGCAATGTTTTAAAAACCGGGTTCGAAATCGACCCGGTCGAGTCATCGGTCACCGGGGTCAACCCAGTTTTCAATTTATTATTTTTGTATTCTTCGGCTGAGTCAACCCGGGTTTTTATTTTAAAAATTTGAAAAAACCAAACCCGGCCAGGTTGACCCGGGTCACTCAAAACCCGGCAGGTCTAACCGGTTAATCCAGTTTTAGAAAACCCGGGTTTTTTGTCCATTTTTTTTTGCCGGAACCGGTCAAACCGGTTAACCCGGCCGGGTCGACCCGAGTTTCAAAACACTGGTTGAAAGTAATCTATTTTTTGAAAGGCATATACTCCCTCCGTCCCATATTACATGTCCAGTTTGACTTTTTGAAAGTTTTTCTTGTTCAATTTTGATCTTAAATATTTTGGTTTGATATAAAACAAACAAAAATATTTAAGGTCAAAATTAGAAGGAAAAAAAATACAAAAGTCAAAACTAGACATTTAATACAAGACGGAGGGAGTACCATTTTATCAAATTGTTTCAACTTAAATTTGCTCGAGTAATTATAATGGAAAGAAATGCCATCAACCACCTCTTGAGGCGCATTATGAGAATAAGGTACCCACTGGTGTCGTCGTTTGGTGGCATAGGTAAAGTGCTGCCACCTGAGCTCCAATAACATCAGAATCTATCACATCACACAAAAGATCTCTCCCTCTTATTGCTGGTGCCATGGGACACCCTCTGGCCCACACATAACTCATTAAAACACAAATACAAAACACACACACACACACAAAAAGTAAAATACAAGACCATTTGGGCTAGTGGGGACGGCGCAAAGCACAAAAACGTCAGTGTGGGTTTCGCGCCATCGTGTCGCGTTTTCAAGATAGCGCAAGATGAAAAGGCAGGGTACCTTAGGCTCTAATAATGCGATACACATGGGCTGTATAGAAGTTTTCAAAGTCTAATATCCGTCATTTATTTTTGTCATTTTATATTCAGGACGTATTTTTGTCATTATATATATAAGTTTTCATGGTACCATACATTTTATAAGCATGATACGTATTTAAAATAGTTTATTGCATGTAATCTTTTAAGATGTATTTTTTACGTAATATTTTTTGTCTATTTATTTGGGTATTAACTCTATCGTTTTGGAGCATTCATTAGTAACTCACTCTAAGTATTTACAATATGACGACATGAATCACATGATCTCAAACTCAAATGAATAATGCTTACCTTGTGATAGGTGTTGGATAACATTTGAAATATAATTTTCTTCTCCTTTATAAACTTCTTTGATTTAGAAGATTCTCATTGTTAAGATGATAGTGTGAAGATATTTTTATTATATTTTTATTATATACTACCATTTTCAATATGTAACATCGACATAATTTTCTCAATTATATCAAATATCAAGTCACGCAATATTCCACGACGTTTAATTAAGAAAGTGATATTAACACACCTCAAGACAAGAAACTACATTAAGAGCAAAATACTAAAATGCACCAAGTGTAGTAATAATTATTGACAAAAAATTGAATGCTCGTCACATTATTTTCAATAAACTTACTTGCTAACGAATCAATAGTATTAGCCCGTTCATCGGTATTACATGAAGTAAAATATTGCATGTTTAATTTGTAACATACTGTTAATATGAATGCTAAGTATTCATCCCACCGGTGGCCGTGACGTTGTTCTTCTTGTTGTTGTTGTTTTCTTTGTCTTTGTTGTTCATTGGCCTTTTGCATGTTTTGTTCTTGATACAATTTTTGTAACTTCTCGATCTCTTTCTTTAATGCTTCTTGACGTGCTACAAAAAACAATTAGATATAGTTGATCGTTAGTAACTTAAATACAGTTAATCAAAGTAAAAATGTTCATGCATGTTCCACTTAATTGATAAGACAACGACGTGTAGGATCTCTTAAACCATTAGAGAAGATGATGTTACTACCAAACCTCCTAAGCACCATCTTTATGTCCTAAATTGTTACACACACAAAACACACGTGAAATTTACATAAAATAATATAAATCAATATGATTAATAAGTAAGACGATATGATGCTTACGTTACCACCATTATAAGTTGTAGCCCAATGTGCACGCGGTGTGGAGGAAGTTGTGGTTTATTGTGTGTGATTTTTGACACATTATATAGTTGATAAAGTATTTGTAACTCATGGACGGGAAGGTAAAAAGACTAACCACTAATTGGTGTGTTTAATTTATGCATTCATGACATTTTTGGTTTGTATTCTTTGAGGTTTAGAGATGCTTGAAACATGTTGTACTGTACAAACTTTTGTGCATGATTTCTCATGCAAAACATATTGTACCGTACAAACTACATTTGTTGAAATCACACTTGAAGGGCATATTTGGAATAATCAACTCTTGAAACATTTATTAGGAGTATTTTGCATTTATAGGACAACCTAAGTTTATATTATACGAGGCTTGACCCAACCCGGGCGATGCACGGTCTGTTGGTTGATTAGAAATATGGTTTCTCGTAATGTCGGAGCAGACGATTGTATACGTATATGACGGTGTTTATATACCTATTAGAGAAGTTGCGTTGTATTTAATTTAGTGGACTTAATATTTAGATGCCTAAAAATGTTGTCATTATTTTTGTGTTTATATTAATTCATTTTATATCATGATTTTGAACATGGAAGCTTTAGGTGCTCGTGGCGTAGCTTTAGATTCTCTTGATGCTTTGCGAAATACTCAAGAGAAGCATCATGTATTGCTTGGAAAGTTAGTTAATTTGTTTAACCAAGCTAAATCTGGTGTTTTTGAGGAAGAATCAAATGCTAAAAAGATGAATGAGTTTAATTAGTCTAGTTGTTTTAAATGTTTTGGTCGGTTTTTATGTTTTTGTGTGTTCTTATGTTTATGAAATTTTTAATAAATGAAGTTTTATAAGTTATATGCATTTTTTGTAAGTTATTGAAGTTAATTGTAATGCATTGTGCATGGAGGGGCTGATTTATATACAATCTATAAATGAAGGGTTTATTTTGCAATTTTGTGTTTATACTCTATTGTAACCATAGCATGGGGGACTCCCCCACACTTAGGGTGAAAACCCTATATGCCTGCTACTATTTTTGTTTACCGAGTCGCTAGCTTGACTCGACCCCTAATTCATTTGTCATTGGGGAAGCATGATGTGGAAGAAACAATCTCAATCGGACTTTCATTCAAGATGTTTGGACGAACATATGAAGCACGTGAAAATTCCACACCGAGAGATATAATCCCGGCTCAAGATAATGATACATGAAAATGCTGGGATCAAATATAGTGTCCTCATTCCCGAAGGAGTGAAGAAGAGGAGAAATCACCTGGTAGGTGAAGGAAAAAAGAGAGATCTGAATAGCAATTAAGATAAGAACTTCCTCCTCAAGAAATGTATATTCAAGTGGAGGAGGCAAGTCCTTGAACTTGATCTCAGGAAATTTATCAGTTTCCTCAACTGATTTGATTTCCTCATTATGAAGTTGTTTGGGTGGGAGAGGGGGGAATGAATCTTCATTTAACAAACTTTCTAGAAAAAGAATGTCCCCCTCAAGACCAAGATAATTATCATCAACTTCATATGAAATTGAACTATCTTCAGTAAGAAAAGCCTCGAATTCGTCCAGATCATTTTCACTTTCCGGAGGAAGTGGATCGATCTGAGTAAGTTCAATCGAAGGATCACGAGTAAGTAAGAATTCTAACTCTCTCAAATCCGCTTCAAAGTCAAAGACTTCATTTTCATCCCTTGGTGGGATGGGATCCATATGAGAGAGTTCATCAGCGAACTCTTCAAGAAGAAAGTCAACATCAGGGTGGAGAAGTGATGCATCAACAAATTCAATGTCTCCATAAGATAAACAATCATCACTGGAATCAGAGACAGTCTCAATTTGATCATTTGGATTATTAGGGGTAGAAGGAATATCACACATAAGATCAAAAGTCCCCTGTGACTCTCCTGGGATTGGGACAAGGATCTCAACACTAGACTTTATTAATTCGTCCGATTCCTTATTAGGAACAGTGCTAAGATGCTCATCCCCCATGATTAGAGAGTGAGTGTGAACTTCTGGTGTGATAACAGCAGACTGAGGGAGATAAGAAAGACTAGCACACATAGATTTTATATTTTTCATGTGTTCTTCTGCTAGCAATTCTTGCATACTCTTATCTCCCTGTGCTTCCACGGAAGGAATCTCAACTGATGAACTGGATGAATCTTTGTAATATTCCTTCATTTGAATAGAATCCTCATCATCATCGTCATCAGGAATAAAACGGAACAAAGAGCTAGATTTGGCTGCTTTTTCTTTTGCATAAGCTTCCCTAACAGCTTTTTCAAAATCATCTATGGAATCAATTTTAGCAACCTGCTCTTCTGTCAATATTTTAGCCATGCATTTCTCATGTGAATTTAGAGTAAATGAAAATTGCGGGGGTGGGGATTTGTCAAAACCAGAAGGTTGACATTGATAATCATCATGAGGACCCCCACAATTTAAACAAGAAACACTGGGCACATTATGAAGTGTTGTGGTACCCAACTCCTTAGCTTCTTTTAATAAATCTAGGATCTTTAGATAATTGTCTTGTTGGGTTTGCTGAGGAGTTGGTTGAATCATTTGGTACTGTGGAGGTGGGTCTGAAAACGAATAGTCGTAATTCTTACAAGGAAAGGGATTCCCTGTTTGACAATCCGAGCTAAAGTGAGGACCTCCACAGTACTCACAACAGTAAAACTGTTGAGTTTGGCTTGGTGTATTTTGATACGAAGCATCATTGAAATTTGGGTAATATGATTCTTGCTCGTATGAATGTGATGGGTAATCGAAAAAATTTGAAGAGTCGTTGAATGAGTTTTGATTAGGATCATAAGCAAATGAATTACTCGACCCACAAAACAAACAACTCCCGTTTTGGATATCATTACCACATTGTACACATGTACACCAACGACATGGAAAACCGAAAAGCGGCTCACCACAACCGACACAAGGAACAAAATCTGGAGGTGGGACAAGTGGTGTGCTCTTAGAGCTAGCAATTTCCACCACTTCCGTTATGGTCTCGGGTTTTGGTTCTTGATAAACGTGAAGGTTAGGTAAATCGTTCTTTTCAGTCTCTGCCCTAAGCTCAGCACGTATGCTTGACAAACTTTTGACCATAAACCGTGAAAGGTTAGGATCAATTCTTGAAGGTTTAGGAGCAATTGTGAGCTTAGATTCTTAGACAACCGTAGGTTGGACGTATTTAGCACTTCCATCGTCAGAGGGAAGTACAGGGTCCTTTGTCACCTCGGTTTCTTGATTCATTTCCCTCACCGGAGAGGGAATAGGAATCGAAGGTCCATCATAATCACTACGACATCTCGATATTTTTGACAAGGCCATAAGTTTTTCAATTTTACTCTGAAAGGCCCATTGTTCAAAGAAATCGTCATCGAGAGATGTCATTTAGAATTATACATGAGAGGGGTATAAGAAGGTAGAATCAAACGGATAGAGGGTAAGGAAAAATATTTTTGGGTTTTTATGGAAAAATATGAACAAAGATGGATAAATGTACAGGGAGATGAATTCCAAAATCACTAATCAGAAAACCGTTTAGAATAACGCGCACAACCTCCCCGGCAGCGGCGCCATAAATTGATTGGTGCTAAACCACCTAACTTATATTGACCAAGGAATGGTCAACAAATTCAAATAGCCTAGAGTCAATGCTCCGCGGAAGTATAAGGTTTCCCCGGGTCGTTATGTCCCGACGAGGTGTGAATGGTTATCAAACGGATTTGTGATCGGGTGAATTTGGATGAGAAAAAGGTTTGTGTGTGATTGAACTATGGAATATACAAGGAAATAGCTTAAATAAGCTATATAAACAAGACTGGAAAGTTTGAAAACCCAGAAACGTTTAAAACTTAAAAACGCATACGTTACGTTTAAATAAAACGTAAACGTACAAAATAAAAAGTGAAAACGGAAATCTGAAAACACCCAGGGGGTGAAAATGACTTTTTTACAAACTAAAACATAAAAGAAAATTTTTAGAAAATTTAAATCAAATTTTACACTATTTAATTATTTAATATTAATTAATTACTAATTATTACTTATTAATAATATTTAAGTAACTTAAATATAATACAATATTATTTAAATACTAAAAAGGTGAAAATAAAATTTATAAAACTATAAAATAACTAAAAACAAGTTTTAAAAATAAAAATAAGTATTTTTGTCTTTTTGTGAATTTTATATTAATTAATTACTAATTAAACATTAATTAACTAATTAAACTATTTTAAATTAAGAAAAATACTAAATGAACAGTAAAATTCTAATAAAATTTCTAAAATTATTTTATAACATATAAAAGCTATAAAAAATATAAAAACTAAGTTTTACTTAATAAAAACTAATTATGCTATTTTAAACTAATTATTAATTAATAATTAATAAAACTAAGATTAATTCTAATAAATACTAAATAATAAAATAAAAATCTGAAAAAATTACTAAAAATGCTTTAATATATAAGGTAATTAATAAAAATATAAAAATGACAAGTACTTAACAAAAATCTAAAAATAAAAATTAAATAGAAACTATCACTTAAAAATAAAACTTGATTTTCTGGATTTTCTTTTTGGAAACTTGTTTTATATCTAAAAACATTAAACTTTTACAAAAACAAAAGTTTTGGAACTTAAAAATAAGCTGAGAAAGCTCAATAAGCTTGGACAGTTGACTTTGGTCAACTGTCAAGGCTTATAAGCTTGAATAAGCTAACCAGGGCTCTCAAGCTAGAAACTTAGATACAAACAACTGAAGGGAACATGAATAAGCCATAAAAAGCAAAGTGAGATCACAAAATAAGCAGAAAAGCCACAAAATAAGCACTTATAATTTTCTATGAACTCAGAACTGAGACAGATTTTTGTGCATGATTCAAGTGGGGTCCACAAGTGGTGAGGTCAAACACTTGGTCAATCCTTTAACCCTACCAGGGGGGGTTTAAAGGAACAAGGTTGGAGCCCTGGGACCCACTGGATTGGCCAGAAATCCACCACCAAGTGGTGGTGGTGGTGGTGTAACTGATGTGCAGGGGAGCAGCTTGCCCTGCAAGCTACTTTAGGGCAAGCTAGGGACCAACAGAAAAATCATAAAAATGTAAGCCATGTAGGATTTCAAAGATGAGCTGACAGAGAACAAGATAAAACAGGTTTTAATCTATGAAATCAACTACAAAATTCAATAAAAATCTGTGAACTTTTGTAAAAATCTGACAATGGTAAAGTTGACTTTTTAAGAAAATTTGATACTTTGACTAATATGAACTTGTGATGATCACAGATGATTGTAAAAGTTGTATTAAGCTATAAAAAGTTCAAATTAAGCTACATAAACATCTTATGCATAGGTATGGGTGGGCTGTGGATCCCAAATCTAAACAGTGAACAGATGAAGCAACATATGTGATGATTTTGACTATTTGAATAAAGATTGACCAAAATAGTGGTAAAACTGAGCTTATATATACATAATGAACTTACTAAGACCAAGTTTTGCAATAATGGATAACAAGAACACAGCCAAATACCCTTAACCAAACACCCCTTATACTACTGTTTAAACCTAAATTTCAAAAGGATAACACAATACAAAGGTTAAAACTCACTTTTTATATTCTAATATTATTAGCACAGCAGAGATAATCAAAGAACAAACATAAAACAAGCATAAACAGTGAATAGAGAGAAAGTTGGAAAATATGAGATATTCTTACAAAGCTTTTAACAAGTGAGATTTTAGAACCAAGAACAAGCCTATACCTCCCCTTAGAGCACTATCACCCAATCCAAGCTCAACTTCTTAAACCATCTCTGCTTCCTTTTGATTTTTTATTTTCTTGGTATTATTTTCCTTGAATTATGAGTAATTTTATATAACTGCCTATGAAATGATTCTAATGCTTCAATTACTTATAAGAGCTTATAAATAAGCTGATGTAAGCACAAACAAACACTGAGCAACAGGATCTAAGCACTTGATAAGAAATTAAAATTTAAACTTGAAATTGCACTTTTGGAATCTAAAACTGAAAACTTGAAATTAAGGTTGAATTATGTTTACAATAGCCTGAAAATACTTAACTTAACAATTTTTAACTAAAAGGTACACTGGAAATGAGAACTTAATTAAAACGACATTAAAAACTATACTAAACTACACTACTGCTAAAAACTAATCATCCATTCTTCACTTTTCTTTTTCTTTTATAGTCCTGGAGCCTCTCTCTTCTTTTCCCACTTGAATCACAGCCATTGGATGGCTTGCTTTGATCTCAACCGTTTAAAACATTTTGGCGGGAAATGAGACTTTGGCAGTTTTAGTGGGGGTAGGTTAGGTAGATGGGATTATTAATGAGGGGGAGGGTTTTGGTGAAGGATTAATTGGGTTTGGTGAGGGATTTGTGGAGTTTGGAGAGGAGGGGGGAGACATGGAGCGTGGAAGCTGGGAGGTTGAAGATGGGTGTGGGTTGACTGGTTGTTTGACCCTGCTTGTGTTGACTCTTTGACCGGGGGATATTATAAAAGGGTAGTGGGCTTTAGGTGGGATTGGGCTTGGTTTTGCTGGATCAGATTTGGTTTGGGTTGTGTTTTGTGTGTTGGGTTTATATAACTTAAAGGGTCCGTTTGGTTATAACTTTAAACACCACAAGGACCACTTTGTAATTTTTGAAAACACAAGGGCTGATTTTGTAATTTTCCAAAAGTAGTCATAAGGACTAATCTTGCCAAACACCAATAACTAAAGGACCAAAATTTGTAATTTTCCAAAATTTGAAATCCCAGGGACCTTTTATGACAAAATTGAAACTCCAGGGACTAAACATGTAATTTCACTAAACTTTTACCCAAGTGTTATTTTTGATAACTTTTTATTTTAAAAGGACTTGGGTTGACATTTCTTGCAAAATAAATGCACAGGGACTAGTTTTGTTAATTTTTGAAAGTCGGGGGACTGAAACTGCCAATTTTGCAAACTTTGTGCGTTTTTCATTTGTTTTTGCTCATTTTGCATCTAAAACATATAAAACACAATTTTGAAATATTTTCAGTATTTTGATGCATTACTGAGTGTTTTTGTATGTTTTGCAGTTCAGATTAGATCAAAAATGATGAGTGTTTGAGCACTCATCAATATTACATTGCTGGTCATCTTCTTAAATACTCATTCTTCATTAATATCCCTGGTAGAAGATGCAAAGGCTGCATTAACACCCAAATTAAGGCTTCTTATGCCTCTTGAGTGTCATTTTTTTTATTTGTGCAACCTTTAAACTCTCACAATTAAACAAAAACGTATACAATGCATCTAATAATTGCAGCCACATGTTATCACTATATATACAACCATATCGTTAATCAAGAATCATATAATCTTAACCCTAATCTCAACTCACAGCCACCAAACTCCTAACCCTAATCTCAAATGGCAGAAACCCCCAACTTGAATGAATTGAAGGCAGCCACCGAAACCGGGAAACTTGCTTATGCATTCAAGCTCTTGATAATGCATGACAAAACCAAAGAGGAAAGCTTCATTGCTCGTATTGGTGAAGATAGCAGTCAACTGAGGGCAGTCATAGAGAAAAAAGAGAGGACCATTGATGAGACAGCTGTCTACTATCCTCGTTTCCATGTTGTTGCTGCGACAGGTCACGATTATTTGCTGGAAATCCAACAAAATGATCGCAGGAAGCTTGATTTGATGGGCCAGTTACTGATGCTCTCTCGTCGAAGCATGGAGTGAAAGGATGTGTTGGTGGAGAGGATTGAAGAAGCTGAATCTTCTGATGACAAAGATTAGTATCTTTGGGCCTTTTTCTTTTGTGTTTTGGTATATGTAGTTGGTCTCATCAATGGTAGATTTGGATGTTAATGAATGTGGATTTTAATTTTTTAACAATCTTAACTATGAATAGGAATAGTTGATCGTTGATCAGTCAACATTTTATGACTATAAACGTTTATTTATTTTAACATTTTATTTATTTATTTATTATTATTATTATTATTATTATTATTATTATTATTATTATTATTATTATTATTATTATTATTATTATTATTATTATTTTGTTTTAATTATAAATGGTAAAGTATAGTATGTTTGACTTTTTTCTCTCACACACCTTTCTCTCACACCGCATACATACAGATCTCAATGGGATATTTAGAGTTATCAATCCAAAGCAAAATTGATCAAAATTAATGATAACCAATCAAATATTTATGAGATGTATGCTAGAGGATTTGATTATTTGATGATTGATCATAATATTTTAGGTATTCGATTTGAATATGATCAAATGAAAGCGTGCATGTTTTAATTTTTCAATTTATTGAAAGTTTGTTGATTTATTATGTTTATTGATTCAGAAATGATATTGGTATAATTTGGATAAATTATATTATGCAACTGAATTATTGAATAGATGTTCCAGTTTGCTTCGGGTAGTGCGTTTCGTGTTAGATGCAATGAGGAAATGATTGATGTTTAAGAGTATTTGATGACTTTTGATTTGGATAACTGTTACTATGCAACTTAGTTGTCAAATAGATGTTTCAGTTCATTTCGAGTAGTTACTCATATATATGTGCTCATGTTATGTAATGCGTTTGAGTTTCAAGTTAGATGCAATGAAAAAATGATTAATGTTTAAGAGGATTTGATGACTTATAATGGTGTTTCGGTTGAATTATGTAATGCGCAATTTTCGAGTTGGTAGAGATATTACTAATGCGTTGGTTAAGCGATGTTATTAGATGTGATGTTGAATCAGGCATCGAATGTGTGCAAGTAGTTTGGCATCGTAACTCTTTTAACAATTAAGAACGTTATATGCCCTAATAAAAATATGGGATTTTTCATTATTATATTTAATCAGTAATTATTTTTCTTGCATGTTAAAGGAGGTCGGGCTAAAGTTGGTTTATTGTTGACGATTTAGACTTGGTTAAGACTGGCGATGCTTGATAGGAGAAACTATGGAATAAATTCTGAGATGGGTCGTTATGGGGTAAGGTATACTTTGTATTGTTGTTAGCATTGAATTAGTTTGTTTTTCGGGAATGATGTAGCATTATAATTATAACTTGAAAATAGCAATTAAGAAAGGCAATGGTATTCTTGTAACAATAGATGGCGTATAATTTAATAAGGTTGAGTAGACAACATACGATACAGTAGGTTGTTTAAGCATTATTGAGCTGAAAACTTAGAATTTAACATCTGAAACTTCAATAAACAACTTCTGTAGAAATACTTGTTAAAAAGGGTACTTGAACAATTGGTTTTATGTATAAAGATTCTTTCCTCTATTCTTGGTCTTCATAGTCGCTACCATAAGCAAACTCCGTCTCTTCATAACTGGAGCAATTGTTTGGATATATAACCTGCAATGGTTTTACATATACTGCTGGTGTTGCTAATAATAGTTCCAAATTTATGGAATGTTTTTTTCTAAATGTAGCTTTAAAAAACCTTTGTCTCAATCTTTTTGTGTTATTTGTAATTGGTAATTCTGGGTTTTCTTCTATCTGTCTTCTTTCTTCTTGCAGCATTGTAATTATCTCTTGCATCTTGTCATCTGTTTGTGCACCACCACTCTTGGCCTATGATGAAAATAAATTTACGAATCATAATACATAGAGCAGATAACATATCTAATATAAAATCATGGTTGAATGTGAATGTATGTGACGTAAAACGTACGTATTTGATTGCTAACCTGAAAATGGTTGATCAACTTGTCTAGACTTAGAAGTTTTTGATATGGCCAGCATTGGATTCCAACCAATCGACAATGTATTTTAAACGCAGATAAACTAGCATTAAGGCATTTTGCAACTCTGTGTAAGGGCAAATGAAAATAGAGAGATATGATAGCCCTGCTGAATGTCATCAGTTTAGAATGTAGATAGTTGATGTCTGTGCGAAAATAAAGATATTGATATGTGTAGGTTGGTCATAGAAGCAGTTTTTAAAGGTCTATACAAACTTTTGAAATGTCCTAAAATTATTAAAGGATATGTAACTGCCAATCAACCATAAAACCAATTTATTATGTATTTATAGTATGACTTCTCATGTTCTAAAGTATTTGCTGAGGAAATGAAAAGCATATGTTATTTGATGAGGACTGTTGATAATACTGATTTATAAGTGTTCAATTATCCTTTTAGGCTATTTCATAAGTCATTCATCAATGAATTAGAAACAGAGATAATGAATATATGTTAAGGGTTGGAACACTGCTATAATATTTAGTTGTTTTTGTGGCAAACAATGAAATAACATGAAATAACTGTAGTACATTATGAATGAGTGTTGGCATTCAAATTTTATTTTGTAAATCTCAAGGTGGGAATACAAATAATGCATACATGTTAATAGTTGGAATCATATATTGCAAATTAAGGATGTTTCCGAAAAATAACAAAGTAATAATAAATAACTGTTGGCTGAACATTAAATCTACATGCTACGATAGGTTGGTAAAAGTCTCTTTGAAAACAACGTTACGCGTGCAGTGCTTAAGTTCCAGGTCCTTGTCTTCAACCATTAGTATTTTAAGACCGCCAGGACTGGTAACTCTAGAGAGCGCCACATAAATCTGGCCATGGCTGAACACGGGAGTAGGCAAATAAAGGCCAACGTGATTAAGTGATTGGCCCTGACTTTTGTTTATTGTCATTGCATAGCATGGTTTTACAGGGAATTGTCGTCGTTTTAGGACAAATAGCCATTTCGATTATGTGGATGTGAGTATAATCATGTGTATAAGGACATCCTCCCCTATATTTGAACATGTTAGCACCTTAGCATGAATAACAAACTGTCCTAGATCTGTGATGAGCAACCTTGTTCCATTACACAAACCTTTACTTGGATTGATGTTCCGCAATAGCATAATTGGCAATTCCTTTTTTAAGTGAAGAGCATGTGGGGGCATACCGGGAAAATTTAAGGAATTTAAAAATTCAATTGGATAGTGTTCATGCTGTTCTAGGTTGTCTGTAGATGCCTTGCAAATCTCGTCCGCGTTGTTGTATGTAACAGACTCCCCTGCTAATTGTTTAAACATGTAGTCATTGATGGCATCAGCATCATCATTCCGAGGAGTTAGTATTGCCCTTTCTTTGAGTTACACATCGTCTGTTTGCCTCGTTGTAAAATCAGGGTATGTCTCTGCGACAATATGCTTGATAGGACAATCCCATGATTTAATTAAGAAGGTTTCAGGGATGTCAATCCAACTTGGATCATCCTCCTCTTCTTTGCATTTGGCTGGCACCTTACCATCTCCCACAGCCAAAACCCATCTATTGAAATCCCGTTTTCGAGTATCAAGGTCCCCATTTTCAGTATACTCGTTTACACGCATGCTGCGCGTAAGCCTGAATACCTTACAATGCTTCCATAATTCAGATTGGTTTATGCATGATTGAACAATGTCTGCCCTGCTTCCTTTCGGTATAACTGGTAGAACTTGTCCAAAGTCACCTCCAAATAAGACCGTCACACCTCCAAATATTCGATCCCTGCTGTCGTGATCATGGTATCCTAAAATATCCCTTAGCGTTTTGTCCAATGCCTCAAAAGCATATTTTTTAGTCATTGGAGCTTCATCCCAGATAATACGTTTAACCTGCTGCATGAGTTCCGCCATATGTGTGTTTTGTTTTATGCTGCATGTACTATTCTCTAATAATTCAAGTGGTATAAGAAAATGGATATGTGCGGTCCTGCCACCTGGTAGCAAGAATGCAGCTATTCCTACATAATTTGATAGTGTTAATTAGTTAGCTATTTTTATAAATATCCAAATAGTTGATTGTTTAAATTTATAATAAATTTGTACCTGAAGATGCAACAGCAAGTACTATCATATGTTCTGATCTTAACCTTGAGATGATAGGTTTGTATAAAAATGTCTTTCCGGTTCCGCCTGGGCCGTATACATAGTAAAAATTCCCTTTTTTGTTATGAACAGATTCAATAACCTCTTTATATATTAAACATTATTTGGGATTTAACAATGAATGAAGTTGTTGATGTTCAATCCTACTCTTGTTCATATCATAATCCAACGCTTCTCTTATGAGACGATTGTCCAGGTTGGTTAGCAACATTGGGTCAGGCAGTGGTAGGTCTTGAAAATCCGATAAAGACCTCCCATGTCTATTTAACAACTCTTGGAACTCTACCAAACAATAGTTTTTGAGTTGTTCTTCCGTCAGCTCCAAGTCAGGATAATCGAAAATTTTCCTTTTTTTGTGTAGAATATCTTCTGATAACAACTCCCAGTTTTCTTCCCACAATTTTAAAGGTCTGCTGACATCACAAAAAATTAGAATTGTCACGAATATGTCACGTAACTGTGGGCCAAACATCCATACACTTGCTTCTGATATGGCATGCGTCCATTCTGTGTCATCATTTAAAAGGCTATATGCGAAACATGCTTCCTTGAATGTGGAACATAGTTTGTCGTGAACAGTCATGAGTTTTTCAAAAGATTCAGGACCTCTCGCAATATTTAACAACATTCTAAGATAATATCGGTCTCCAGACGCGGGGTGCGCGTAAACAATCCTCCTAATGCATTTTTGCAACATGCGTTTTTGCCACATTTTGGTTTTTTCATGCCACACATAATGTGTAGGTATCTCAGCATACGTGTTTTGATTGGCGTCTGTATCACGCTTGTTTAATTCAAACCAATCAGTGAACATGGTCAAGTCAATACCTTCCCACTGAATTAGCGCGGGCAAACATTTTGAATCACGAAGTGTGATCGCGTGCTGATTTGGCAAGTGGTAATTTAGCTTCATAACAGATGGATATGAGTAATGGATGTCGTAGGAAAACAAACGCCATACCGCCTCACACGGAGCTAAAAAAACAAAAATTCAAGTAGTTTTTAATTCGTCCACCTCCAAAACCTTTTCATTTTCTAAATCACCATCATTTTTTACATTTTCTGTTATCATAATTATGGCTCTATCGGGGCCTTTATTTAAGTACTCGAATAAGTACTTAATCGCCTTTGATCTGTTACACCATTCCACGTTAATGTGGGCTTGGTATTTCAGGAGGAGATAACGGTTGTGAGGTACCACATATCTGTTATCGTACCTGAATTTTCCTTTTATATGGTAAGCTTTGTTATTTCTCCGGCGATAAACAGCATAACCATCATTATCAACAATTGTTTCAGCCACAAAAGGTTTAGGAAAATGTTTTGAGCACTTATCCTCAATCGTACATGGGGCTTTTTTATCATCTTTACCGCAAGGACCATGTAACATGAACTCAGTTACTACTTTATACCCATCTGGATCATTCGTTCGACACGGTATCTCAGCTGTAATTATATCATCTATCTGGGATGGGGTTTTGCATTTCAACTCTTCTTCTAGCCATAATAGAATATGAGCATGTGGTAGACCACGTTTTTGGAATTATATGACGTAAACAACTGAAAGATAATTGAAAATAGCATAAGATAATGCATAATTTAGATATAAAAGAGTAAATAGATTAACATTATGAGATAAGTGTTATTACCTCCCCGGGACTTGCCAAAAATATGTTGTTTCGTCAGATCGTTTAAGATTTCAGTCAGTTTAATCTTGAATACACGCGTAGCTACTTCTGGACGATCATGGACTTTTTGGCCCGGGATATGCTTTAACATTTCTGCAATCTCAGGCCATTTTGGATTAGCAGTGAAAGTGATGAACAGGTCTGGGTTCCCATAGGTTCGGCATATAGCCATTGCATCTTGGTTGTTTTGCATCAGATACCTTGGGCCGCCTATAAAACTACTTGGTAGAACAATTCATTTTCCCAATCCTGCTGCACTTGTATCCCCCCTTGTTACAGCGTCACAAACGTTATGATATAGATCTACACGTAACGTATCTTGATTTTTCCTGGTCCATTTAAGTATCTGCTCTTCAACAGCCGTGTATGCATCAACCAAGTATTGTTGGAATAATCGCCCACATCTAAGCAAGGTAGTACCTTGGTTATTTCGCTGCTGAATGATGTATGCATAGTATTCTTTCATCGTGACAAAAGCCGTTTTGGTTTTGCATACATCTCGGTTGTTGCGATATAATATCTTTTCATGAAATCCCTCCTCTCCATATGGGAACAATAATGGATATTGGAGGGCCATGTATTCTGAATGCAACTCAAAAATACATTTCAAACCTTCATCCTTATTACTTACAACAATGTCTCTTGTAGGAATACCATCACCAAAGTCGTTAGTAATTAGAGCTGCTATTTCGGGCACGGTTGGGGAGTTGTACTGTCGAGATGCACTCCGTCCACTTAACAGTCATAATTCAAATTTGGCTGAATTATAGGAGTCGCACCAATCCCGAGCCATTCGAAATGCCTTGGTTGTTGAATGTGATTGATCAAACATTTGAATCAGTCTTGCTACTATATTTGCATCCACCACTCCTTCCCCATCCTTAGCTAGAAAAGCTCCCATCCGGTTTTTAATTTCATTTCCAGTGTCAAAAAAGTATAGTTGCGCATATTTAGGCTGAGTACCTTGTCTAGGAAGCAGAGAACCTATCCGATGATAGCTTTGGCCATTTACTCTAAAAGTATATGGACCCCTGTCTGTGTTAATTGAATGATCTATATTTGCCCCAAAAGATGTGTAACAAAACATGCCATTATAGACCCTGATTTGCTCTTTGAATCTCAAACATGCAGGATTGTTATAGTCCATGAGGTCGTTTAGAGGTTGAGGTGGTTCATTAAATACGGGGAAAATCAATTTTCCCTCTTGACATCAAATGGAGAAAGTTGGGTTGACGGTGCTCTTTGATTTATCGCTTCTCTCTTCATACCACATAACCGCCCTGCAATTTTGGCAATCAAATGATGGAGGGCCAATATTATGGTAAACCACATGTACACCTTGTGAAAAGAGGTAAACATCATTGAAAATAACAACATTTTTATCCATCAAATAACAGTATACACCAAGTATAAGATATGAAATTACCTGCGGACGAATGTGCAGCTCCGTTTGGGATTTTTTTTAGCTGCACGCTGAGAGAGTGTTCCTGTATGAAGGACCATTAAGGTAATATTCAATCTTATGGAATCAATTGTTTGCAAAATACAATTTGTTCAATTAATCACCTCCCGTTCATCTTTTTTTATAGATAAAGGATCTTTTGGAAGCAGAAGCTATTTGTTCCGATGGCATATCTGTTAAAGGGGCTACTGAACGTGATCCTTGTCCTAACAAATAACAGTGAGGATGCAATTCAGGTATGCATTGTTGTAGCATAGTTGTAATATCATTATGAAAGTGAATGTTTGGAGATTGTATATACCTGCAAATGTTCTGACAATTTCAGACAGACGTAAACCACAATAGCTTTGTATTTTCCACTTTGATTGATAATTTTTTTTGAATCAAAAACCAAGGTTTTGTGCAACATGTCTGACAGGGATGGAACGTTAGCATGTTCATTTTGCTGCCCTGTAACCCACAAAAAGATGGATTCAATCAGATACATAATTGGAATGTATGGTTGGAAGGTATGGAAACTTTTTGGATGCAAATGTACCTGTATTCATTTATTATTTGGAGGATCTGAGTCAATCTTGCAACACATAACCTTGTAGGTTTGGAAAGACATGGAAGGGATATGTTTACTAAAACATCTTTTGGAATTCTACGGCTGAACTGATGCAATAACTTTCCTGAACAATGAAAAGGCATGTATGGTAAGTGTTTACAGGTTTTTAAGGTTATCTATTCTCAAATTCATTAAATTCATTATGGTTTATGTATATAGCATATTAAGTAAGTAAAATACTTTCAATTGTTATAATGTAAAGTATGAATTCATGTGTTTTATGAATGGCCTTATAAGAGTAGTTTATAGCCCACCTATTATGGTTAAAAGAATAATTTATGTGCAAATTAAACACATGTAGCATAGGATGTAAAATAATATAAACTGGAGTGTTGGAATCTCATATAATTAATAATAAATCGTGAATAAATATGAAACATAAACCCATATAACAATGCCAATTACACTGAGCACTGTAACAACCAAACTGAATGTTATAGAATTTAACAATCAACATTTATCTTATTAGGGATATTACAAAGTGAATTTTATCCAATATTGGTTATTACATTCAGCAATTGAACACCGACCTATATTGTTCTAGTTGCATACTCATTAACTTACTATATGGACAACGTTGAATACCCATTTATTGACATCGCCTTCTGAAAATAGTTAGATGTACATTGGATTATTTTGCAACTTTTGATGTTGGCAAGTAGTAGTATTGCAGCACAATTTCCCTAGTGAAATTAATGACTTTACTTGATGAATTGAGAAATAGTATTTAATATGGCTTTTTAAATACATTGGTAACCCAATGAATTCTAATGTATGCTAACAGTTTTTATAATTTCTAAATTTATATAAACAATATTTATTATGTATTAATATTGGATTATGCACAGGAAGGCATGTAGTTAAATGGCCGTTTATGTACTTTAGGTTGATCGTTATTTTGTATTAAGTATTAAAAATGAATTATGCAATCCAATTTATGCATATAAATGGCCCAATATGTACTTTAGTCAGATCAACAATTGAAATAATTATATAAGTGAATGGAAAGATGTAATATATAAGCACAGTTACAGAAATATAGAGAAATAGGTCTCATTAATTATATATTTAGTCACACAATTGTCATATGAAATAGTACATGGATTTCAACATTTGGAACATCCATAAGTATATATTGTACATTAGACATTACACTTGGCAACCATGACTGCTGAAGGGAATCGAAAAAAGCCATCATTGTATTCAGGTTCATTTGTAATTAGAAAAATGCATGTTCATCTGATCTGTTGTAGTAAGGTTCCAGGCTGTGATATATTCATATCTGAAGTACCTGAAATGAAAGTTAGCACAAACCAAACAATATTTTACACAATGGCAAACCGAAGTATATCATCAAACAAAAATAAAATCAAAAGTAACAAAACATAAGAGTTTGTGTCTTCCAGACAACAATTAAAAAAAATCCCAAACAAAAATGTTAATCCAATGTCTTATTGTTGTCATAATTGTTTATTTTATAAAGTCTGTTTGGAATGCATCCTGCTTGAACTCATTCTGAATCTTCAACCACAAACCTGATTGCAAAATGCATAAAGAGAAACATGTTAATACGGGCATGTATAAAACAATAAGTGACTAAAAGACATTCAATATGCGCTCACCGCCTTGACTTCTTATTGGTGGTTAAGGTGTTAGCCTCACCGTCTAGCTCACCGTCTACAGCTATTAGCTCAACATCCCCATCCGGAAACTCAATATCCACAGTGCAAACAATTAAACCATGATTGTTATATTAAATGTATTTAACATGCAATATGATTAGTTTTGCAGTCACTAAAGGTTTTAAGTTTTCCTTACATATTTTTTTCATTATCAACTGCAGGGTGGGACTTTTTCAGGCGGTTGAATGTTGGGGCCGATGTTGAAGTCGACTTATTAGTTGGCGTATTGGACTGATCACCTTGGGCATCTTCCGATGGCATCAGCTCATTCTCCGTTTCGGACTCTTCAATATCCACCCTGAAAACAATGGGATTCCATTAGTAAGTGTCCTTAAATAGAAACATGTTGTACGGATAATGCTTATTCGCTATACAATCATTAAACGTTTTGATTACCTCTTTCTTCTCTTATCCTCTACAGGCTTGGATGGTTTACTGAGTGCTGGCGATTGGGAGCCTGGGTTGGATGATGAGCCAGCAACAGCAGTTCTGTTATCAACGGTGCTTGAGCTAGTGGTTTCAACTGTCGGATTATGCAGGTCAACTGTCCAGCACGTAAAACTCTCAAAAGTTCCGTATTCATAATACGTTTGACTTCTGATTTCAAATACGTGCGTTGTGCCAATGAGGCCAGCTATAGGTGATGGCAAATTTTCGTGATCGTCTAAACTGTTGGACCCTTTTACTTAGTTAAGGTTAACTACAAAGTTAATCTAACCAAGTTCCATGGTATAGCAACGTATTTATTAATTATAAAAGCAAATAAACGTAAAAGATAAGACACAAAGTTTTTCAACGTTTAATTCTTTATTAGAAATTAATCAAAATAATAATACCCAAGTGTTTTCGGAACAACACTTGGGATTGAAATGACAAGTATGGTGTACTCCTCACTAAACCCAAACTAAGTTTGAGTGACAAATAAGATCCTGCTAAGCTAACTCAGGGATTGTGTTGTTCTTTGGAGAGAGTAAAGATTTGGTTTGTGAATGTCTAAGCATTAAGTGCACAAACGTAATCTTTACCTCTCTCACTTATTCTCTATTTATACACAAGTAATTTCTAACACTTACCTAATGGACAATGTTAGCATTAAAAAATATGTATTTAGAAGTGATGGTCATTCTCATACATGTAACTTTGTAATGTGTCGTAGATTACAATAGAATAGTCAATGGGCTTATGGTTTGGACTAATCTAATAGGTTATAAGTTATGTATTACAACTAGTCCATACTTAATGTAAAAGTCCAATCCATGACCAAGCCCATCCAAGCCCATTAGGGTGTTACATCTCTTACTATATAAACACCTCAAATGAGTCATTTGAGGTGTGTGCTTGTGTGTGCTTGTGTGTGTTTTGTATGTGCATCTCTTGAATAAAAGCTCTCATATTTTCATCTCTTTCTCTTCATCTTAACGCCATACCTATTCATACAAGTCACCATCTTTCCTTCTTCTAGTGCTTATATTTGTGTTAAAGTTGATATATCTAAGGTCCTACAGACAAAGACTACAAGACAATATTACATCATCCTACATTGGACAAAATACATAGGTATTTTGTCCCTGTTACAATTGGCTATAAGTAGTAAAGGACAAGGATGCTTTCTGGTCTTCAGTGTTGACACACTTCTTGGTATTATACTCATTCAGGGAAAGTTGACCTTTGCATGATAAGGACCATCCCTTATCCATTCAAACTTATCCCGCCTAATCCCACCTTTACTTCAGTCTTCTTATCTTGAGTCTTTGTTCACTCAGTGATCTTAGTTGGTGAGGAGTCATGGAACTCAGTGAGTTATTGTCATCCCTCACTAAGTCCATCATCCTCTTCTTTGGCTCAGGTATCATTCACTGAGAACCACCTCACTAAATGGTGAACCTTTCTTCATTGATTCACCCTGAGCATCTTGAGGATGACTCACTGAACAATTATGCATTCAGTGACTTGTTTGGTGTTCTCAGTTATGAAACACTTAGGATATTTTATGTTCAAATCCTGAATTAAGGAGTTTGGGTTTTAACAGACCCAACAGTCTCCCCCTATTTGGATATACAAATAGCCTGAGTGTTTTCAAGGTTTTGTGAGAGATAGCAAAGGTATTATCTCTATAATCCTGACTTACTACGTATTGTTTAGGACACTGAATGTTAAACAAAACATCAATATTATTCATGATTATTACAATCTTAAACAAAATAAAGTAAATAAAGATAGTTGGTGTTGCAGACATGCTCAGGCTTCAGAACTTTAGACCCATGGCTTCAAGTTTGGCTCTCTTAGTATTCAGTAGGTGCTTATCAGGTTGCCCTTTGATTTTGTTCTTCAGGTCATGACATAATCTTGCATTAGCCTCATTCTTGATGGGATTGGCCATAAAGAAGTATCCTGCCATTGCCTTGACTCCAGCTTGATCAATGTCAGCCCATCTTTGGAAGGTTGGATCTCCAAACTCATCTGTGAAGAAGAGACCTCTCTCAGGTTGCTCAATGACCAAATTGTTCACAAATGTAACTCCTTCAGGGAGGGTTCTATTGCAGTTTAGACCCGGAGCACTGATTTCAGGTTCAGTCTCTATCTTCTTTCTTTTCCTTTTAGAAGACTGAGTAGGAGGAGCCTGAATGGAAGGTACTGATGCTGGGAGCAGTGATGGAATCTCAAGTTCCTCATGCTTTTTGGCCAAAAGATCATACCTGATTTTGAGGGATTTCTGTAGGTTCTTGACAACAACATTGTTCTTCTTTGCAATAATCGGACCTAGCTCATCAAGCTCAGTGATCCCAGAGTCAGCAAATCTGAAAGGATCATGAAGTTCAAAGTGTCGTTTGTCCTTACCTCTGTAGATAGCAAGAACAGCTGGTTTGGAGTTCTGATGAATCTTGACATCAGTGATAGTTTCTGGGTTCAGTCTCTGTGTCTTGATCCAGGTATACTTCTCAATGTTTTGTTGCCTGATTTCAGCTGATCTCTTTAGTTTGGCCTCCCTCTTTTCTTTTAAAGCCATCAAGGCAGCATCCTGAGCCTTTTTGAACTTTTCACCACCTTCTCTATGTGCAAGGTCCTGAGGCTTCAGTCCAATAGTTGTGGCTTCGTCATTGACCACCTCAATGAGAGTAGCCTTGCTTGCCTGTTCCTCCAAAGCTACTTTCCTCAGTCTTTCCACTTTATCCATGTGAGCTTGGATTTCTTCTTCAGTCATCATGTATGTAACGCCATTCATTTGAAAAGGAATTCTGACAGGTGCATCAGGGTCTGGTCTAATGACTGAGGAAGCAGCAACCAATGTAGTAGTAGGCTCAGACACAATAGTGAGAATGCCTTTGCCCTTATCCGTCTGGATTGATGGTTGAGTGGTTGTTTCAGGAGACTGGAAAGATGAGATTGGAGTGGCTTCAACTATGCGCTCCCCCTCAGCCTGAGAGGAAGGTTGACTAGTGGAAGTATCAGGGACTCCTGTTTGTGGGACTTTAGTGGATCTATCCCCCTCAACTATTGCCACAGCGTCAGTGAGAGCAAGAGTTGGTGCCACTGAAGGATCCTTGAACGCCTGGTAAAGTTCGGAGAGCATGTTCTTGATGTCTGCAGTGTCCTTTTGAATGATAGACACTTTGGCATCTAGGGAAGCCTGAGAGGACTCAATGGCAGACATCCTTGGCCCAAGATTCCAGGCCAAGGAGTTTGAAGACTTAGCCCAAGCAGCCAAGTTTTTCTCCATTAGGCTGAGTGATGAGCAGATGGACACCACTGAAGAATTGAGACCTTGAAGATTTGCAGCCTTTAGCGTATCCACCAACTCAGTGAATTGAGCAGAATTCTGTTGGTAGGTCTGAGTAGCCTGAAGAATCTTGCGGTTGAGTTCAGGGTCATCTTTGACAGACTCTTGAATGGTAGAAACGCTCTTTGTGATTTGGCTGAGCGATTCATTGAACTTGATGAGATGCCCATTAAGAGTAGTCAGTTTGAATGCAACATCAGCCTGTTGTTCGAAAGTATTGTCATGATAGGCTTCAACAGAGTCCCTGAGGTTACAGTAGTGAACAGCCTGCTCAGTGTGCATGTCAAACACATCTTCAGTGATGTCATTGTAGATGACTTTGCAGGCCTTTTTCAGAAACTTCATCAGCTTTCTTTTAGTGAGGGGCCTGGAGTCATCATACTTGGCAAATTTTTCAGGAGAGGAAGGTTTGGGTACATCTTCTTGTTGAGCAACAGGAGACAGAGGGGATTGTTCAGTGGCTGTTGTTTCAGTCTCCATATCATCACCAGCTTCATAGAACTCTTCCTCACTGACTTTGCTATCATCATCATCAGAATCAAGAACTGCCTGAAAATAGCCATTGAGTCTATCTGCAAAAATGGGTTAGCCGGCTCCTCTTCATAAGAAGACTTGCCTTGGTTATGGTTGCTCCCTGAGCCCTAAAATCCAACAGACTGGGTTTTGTCTGTCTGGTCCTCAGGGTCAGTTTGCGAAGTATGAGCAACTCCGTGAGGGGGTGTAGGTTCCATATCAGTGGGTGGTTTTAATACCCCTGAGTCTTTGTCCCCTGTGACTCCTTCAGACACTGACGGGTGTGCTTCAGTGTCATCATTAGGAGCCAATGAAATGTTAAGGCCCCCCGTTCTAACAGGCTGGTGCTGGCCTGTCGAAGATTTAGGGGCCGCCACTCCCTGAGACTCTGGTTGTGATGTACCAGAGACGTTAGTGGGATAAGTAGAAGGCGCTCCCCTACCAGCGGGTTGTATGTTTCCCTCTGGATCTTTGGGAGTAGTCGTGTGGACCAAGGGCACTGACTGTGATTTGTAAGTGACCTTCGTTGTCCCTGGGGGTGGTGGAGCCTGGTCAAGGGTGACATTTTTGGGCTTAGGTCTTCTTTTTGGCTTAGAAGCCTGTGTCCCTGAAGCCTCAGGGCCCTGTGCCTTGGGTTTGGTTTTTGGCACAGACTGAGACTTCCCTGTCCTCTTAGGAGGGGAAGGTGGGTACACTGAGTCCCTCCGGTTGTTTATGGCAACCATATGGGCCGTCAATTCAATGTTTGAGACTGAGGATGGGTCTTTTGAAAAGTTTGAAGAACACAGGATGGCTGGTAAAGAACTTAAGTGTTCATCCTGAGTGTAGTCACAACCTAGTAACCTTTGAAGAGCACATGAGATAAACCTAGGATACGACACATAGTGTAGCCTAGTTTTATTCAGTAGCTTGGTTACAAGATCACCATAAATGATCTCTCCAATGTCGACAGTGACCCCATTCATTAGGCAATAGGCCATCATCATTTGAACAGAATTAATCTGTTCAGTGGATGAATGGTTCCCACCGAGAACCTGAATCACAAAAATGAATAGGATCTTCCAAGCCATGGGAAAAGAGCTCTTGGTGACAGGGGACTTGTCCAAATATTTTGGATCCAAAGCAATTTTTTCTAACCCTGATTTGACATCACTTGGGTCAGGGTGAGCAACATAATTTCCATTGTTATAATCAAGTCCTGTTGCTGAGCAGATAGTTTTGAAATCCAGGACAAATTTTCTTTTCCCATTTAAAACAGGGAAGCTGATGAGAAATTCCTTGAGGGGCCTGAGTTCGTTCTCATCAGCACTGGGTGTCGGGTCAATAGCTTGAGCAGTACACCAGAACTCCCTGAGGAGGTGGTGATACTGAAAGTAGGGTGTTGATGTGAAGGCATTTTTCAAGGGACAGTTGTACAAAAATTTTATTATTTCCTTGTAGGCAGGAACATTGGTAGGGTGATTAAAATTGCCTACAACATTGTTTGTTTTAAATTGTACATCAGCCAGAGTCATTTTTGCCCATTGAGGTGCAAGCATGATTCCTTGGTCTTCTACCATTTTTTAGGTCAGGAAAAGGTTTTGAAAGTTTTATGGCAGAGGATCACACCCCAGATGATTCACAAGTTAAGTCTAACTTGTTTTCTGTTGTGAAACGTGTGATATTGTTATCAAGATGTTTGCAAACAGGATGGATTTCTTGTTGCAAATTTCTTAACCAAGAAAAGATGTTTTGAAATACCTTTTGTTTTTGAAAATATTACACAAAACTTTGCAATGGAGAAACTTTTGCAGAGTTTTTTTAAGAAATTTTGTGTGTGTGTTTTGTGATTTTGGAAAGGGGTATTTATAGAGGGTGAGGAATACCATTGGTCTAAAATTTTGAAAATCAAAATGAAGAACCGTTTTGGGATCCGCATTAAATGCCACCACTCCACATACCCAAGTTTTTCGCAACTGTCGAGGTAAACAGTGCAAAGAGCCTGCATAATATGAACTTTTGCAGACATGATGTCACAAAAATATCAAAGGATATTATTTGTAAAGGAAGGCATTAAATGCCAAGTGGGATGTTGATGTGTAAGTGGGGGCTCAGGTATGGATGCCAGTAAGGCAGAGACATATATTCCTATATTAAATAGAAAATTCAGTTACCAACCTAGGACATTTACTAACTAGATACTTGAAGCATTTAGTTATGCATTGAATTGCATTAGTATAATGTCCTGAGCCCCCCTTGAATGAGAATTCATTCAGTGTGAATTATTATGGGTAAGGAGACCAGTGAGTTACAATCTCAAGGTGAGAAGCTCCTTGTGAGTGATTTTGTTGATGTTGAAGGGTATTACTAAGGAAGTTTGATTATCAGGGGATAAGAATATACACCATGTAAGATATTTCAATCATTGATCTGATTATCAATATCTAACATGTCTAGTTCTGCTTTCAGCCTGGTGAAAGTAGGTTCATCCAAAGGTTTAGTGAAGATATCAGCTAGCTGATACTCAGTGGGAATAAAGTGTAATTTAATATCACCTTTCATGATGTGATCCCTGATAAAATGATATCCGATATCAATGTGTTTTGTTCTTTGATGAAGCACTGGGTTGTTTGATATGGCAATTGCACTTATGTTAACACAAAAGATGGGTACCATTTTGTAGTGAATACCATAGTCACCGAGTTGACTTTTTATCCATAACACATTTACACAACAGCCAGCAGCAGCAACATAATCAGCTTCTGCTGAGGACATTGCAACAGATTGTTGCTTTTTAGCACTCCAACAGACAAGCTTTCCTCCAAGAAATTGGCAGGACCCGGAAGTACTCTTCCTATCCATGTTGTATCCAGCATAATCAGAGTCTGAGTAACCTTTGAGATCAAACCCTGAACATTTGGGATAGTAGAGTCCAAAACTGGAAGTGCCCTTAAGATATCTCAGTATCCTTTTGACAGCAGTGAGATGATATTCCTTTGGTTCAGACTGATATCTTGCACATAAGCACACTGAGAATTGAATATCCGGTCTTGAGGCAAGAAGATACATCAGTGACCCAATCATACCTCTGTATAGAGTAGGATTAACTGGTTTTCCAGTAAGGTCAGGCCCTAAATTATTGGGAGGTACCATTGGGGTTTTCAGAGAGGCACAGTTACTGAGGTCATACTTTTTGAGTAGGTTCCTAGTATACTTTTCTTGACTGATGGAAATTCCTTTCTCATTTTGTTTGATTTGTAGTCCAAGAAAATAAGTGAGTTCTCCCATCATACTCATTTCAGATTTCTTTGTCATCAGCTTTTCAAACTGTTTACAAAGTTTGTAACTTGTTGAGCCAAATATGATGTCATCCACATATACTTGGACTAAAATCACATCCTCATTTGTCCTATAGGTGAACAATGTATTGTCAATTTTGCCTCTGACAAACTTGTTTTGTATCAGGAAGGCTGAAAGAGTTTCATACCATGCCCTGGGATCTTGTTTTAGTCCATAAAGGGCTTTGTTAAGCTTGTAGACATGGTTGGGTAACTCACTGCTTTTAAAGCCAGGTGGTTGTTGCACATATACATCTTCTTTAATGGTACCATTTAGGAATGCACTCTTTACATCCATTTGGTAGACTTTAAAGTTCATGTATGTTGCATATGCAAGAAAGATCCTGATGGCTTCCATTCTTGCAATAGGTGCAAAGGTTTCCTCATAGTCAATACCCTCTTGTTGATTATATCCTTTTGCAACAAGTCTTGCTTTGTTTTTTACTACTGTACCTGACTCATCTGTCTTGATTTTGAAGACCCATTTCATTCCTATGATAAACACTCCCTAAGGACATTCAACTAAGGTCATGACATCATTTCTATCAAATTTTTCTAACTCATCTCTCATGGCCTGAACCCAACTCTCATATTTAAAGGCTTCTTTCACATTTTTAGGCTCTATTTCTGAGATAAAGTCAACATAGAGGCATACATTGGCTTAAGCCGCCTTGAGTTTGGCAGCCATGCTCCTTGTAAGCATGCCTTCTGAAGGTTCACCAATGATGTTAACTAGTTCAATTGTTTTGGACTTGGTCCAGCTATCCTGAGGTCTAGGATAGGAATTGGAACTTGTAGAGGCTTGATGTATACTTGGAGTGGGGTCTGATATGGGTGCCTGAGGTGCTTCAAGATTGAGATTTTCAACATCCTCAGTATGGTTAACTTGTGTTGTGGTATCCTAAACAATATGTTCACTGGTGGTGGTCTCATTGGGGACAGGTTGAGTTTCTATGAACTCGCTGATGGTGGGTTGAGGTAGGTTGTGTGGAGAGATTACGCTCAGGATTAAACACATCAGGAGGATATCTTGATGAGTTATCAATACCAATTTCTTCCACAGTGGAATTTGAGAATCTAACAGCTTCAGTACTCTCATCAAAGGTGACATGGAAGGTTTCCTCAGTCTGTTGTCTCCTGGTGTTGAATACCCTAAAGGCTTTTGAGACAAGGGAGTACCCTAGAAAGTATCCATCATCAGCTTTTGCATCAAACTTTCCAAGATGGTCCTTATGATTATGGATAAACACAGGACATCCAAACACATGGAAATAGCTGATATCTGGAATCCTTCCTTTAAACAACTCATAGGCAGTTTTGCTATGTCTCTTCACAATAATGGACCTGTTTTGTGTATAGCAGACTGTTTTTACTGCCTCAGTCCAAAAATGTTTGGAGAGAGCAGATCCATTAAGCATTGTTCTAGCAGCCTCAATAAGAGTTCTGTTTTTTCTTTCAGCAACTCCATTTTGTTCAGGGGTGTAAGGAGAGGTAAAGTTTTGTGAGATACCCTTCTCATCACAGAAACATTCAAGGTCATAGTTTTTGAATTCAGTTCCATTATCAGTTCTGATTTGTTTGACCCTGATGTCATTTTGGTTTTCAATCTTCCTGATGAAGGACATGATTGTTTCAGCAGCCTGACTCTTTTTGGTCAGAAAATATACCCAAGTGTATCTTGAGTATTCATCTACGATGACCAGAGTGTACTTCTCATGATGAATAGCCATTGGACTGATGGGTCCAAATAGATCCATGTGAAGTAGGTACAAGCATTTGGTGATAGAGGAATTTTGTTTGGTTTTAAAGGATGCCCTGTGGTGTTTACCTTTTTCACAGGCAGGGCAGGGTTTATCTTTTGTGAACACAAGTGATGGTAAGCCAAGGACATTGTTTTGTTTGGCCAGGTTGTTTATGTCTTTGAAGTTCAGGTGAGAAAGTCTTTTATACCAAAGCCAGTTGAGGGTTTCAGTGGCTTTAGCAAAAAGACATGTTCCATTCTAAGTGAGTGAGGACATATCCAAGACATAGACATCTTGCCTTCTTAGTGCAATAAGAACTACTTCTTTGTTTGCATTAAAGATAGTACCTTGCTTATCATCAAACTGAACTATGTATTTTGCATCACATAGTTGACTGACACTGATCAAGTTGTATTTAAGACCATTAACATAAGCTATTCGTGTAAAAACTATTCCACTACAGTTTACTGAACCATAACCTTCAGTGAGACAAGATGAATTATCAGCAAATACCACCTTAGGTCCTGGTTCTTCTACATATTTGTGCAGATATTCCTTCACGCCAGTCGTGCTTCTTGAACATCCACTATCAAGATGCCAAACAGGATCTCTGGCATGTCTCTGCACAAATGTAAATTGAGTTAGTTTTTCTTGTGAACCCACTTTCTGGTGGGTTTGGCTTTAATGGCCTTTTTGAACTGGGATATTGATCCATGATCAGTGGTGGTGTGAATGTTGCTTCCACAGATATTGCATCTGGGTGAGGGGGTAGTTTGTTAGGTAGGTTTGGTATTTCCTCTTCTAGACTGAATAACATGTTCATGTCCTGAACTGTCATGAGTAGGATCTCCACAGATATCACAACATTGATACATCAAACAATCATCAGGGAGATGATCATTGAATCCACAGTGGATGCAAGGTGTGAAAGGTTTAGCTTTCTGTCTTATCTGTTTGGAGCATGAGGCATAGTTGTGGGGTTGAGCATTGTGGTAGGATACATCACTTGATGAGACTGTGTAAGATAGATGATCAGAGGTTCTGTGATCATCTTTTTTGCATATCATGCAAATGAGAATTCTATAACAGTCATCAGTGGTATGTGTTGTATAACTACTCAGTTCACATCTCATTTTTGGTTTAGATGTTGCCTTAGATTTGGCAGAACTTGAGGAAGCTGGTTTAATTTCCTTTTCCAAGGGTTGAGTTTTCTTCTCAGATGATTCAATTTTTTCACTCAACTTCCTAACAAGTTCAGCCAATTGATCAAATTTGGAATCAGGGCTGTCAGTGATAACCTCATTTGAGACTGAGGTTGTGGAGTCATCATTTGTGGTAGAGACTTCAGTGAGTGGTCTTTTAAAGATAGTTCTTTCTAAACCAACTTTCTCTCTTAGAAAGTGTTGAGTATACACCAAAGGTGTTAGCTCAGAGCTAGGTTCAGCTCCCTGAAGAACTTTCAGTGGTGGGAGTGGACTATGTGATATAGGTTCAGACTCAGGAAGACTAGACTCATCAGTGACACCAAGCATATTTTTGATGGCCTAACTTTCAGGTTCCAAAATTTTACCAGTGTTAAAGTTTGGCAGTTTGCTATCTGGGTTGACTCTTTCAATCCAGTCACTGGGTTTTGGTGCCATTTCCTTGTTAAAGGATATGCCTGAAGGCAGAAATGCCTTTTCACCATGATTCTCACTTGAGGATTCAATGGTTTGATCTTCACTAATAATGGTTTTCTTGAGACTCACTGAGTCAAAAACTCTAGGGTTTTTCTGAGTCCACTTATATATCACAACCTTTTCTTTCTTAAGTTCTTCTTGAAGAGCCTGATTTTGTTTTACAAGTTTGGTGTTTTGAATTTGAAGTGTGACAGCCTCAAGTTTAGCTTGTTTTAAAACCAGTAATTCATCTCGACACTTGTTTAATTCAAAAGTTAACTTATTGAATTTAGAAAACAAATTTTGCCTTTGCTCTTCAACGAACTTAAGATCTACATTTAAGTAGTTTAAAAAGGATTGCCAATCAGTATCATCATCCATAGATAACAAAATGTTTACCTTTTTCATGGTGATGTTGACCCATTCTCCATTTCTAGCATGGCTTTTTCCAACAGCCATCTTGTTGTCATCAGAAAGTGCCATCAGTGCATTGACCCTTACTTCTTCATCAGAAGAGACATCTTCCTCATCCTAGTCATAGGACTCAGCAACGAGCACCTTGTTTTTGCCTTGAGCAGGTTTGGTAGGTGCAGCCTGAGGCACTGAGGAAGTTGTCTCAAGGAGAGCAAGCTTAGCTTTTGCTTTTCTGTATTTAGCTTCAAAATCCTTTTGAATGTTTGCATTTTGAAAGTGTTGAGTGGATTGAAGCATTTTTGGTTGGAACTTGCTAGTTCCTGAGGAAGAATTACTACCAGAAGGTTTGTAAGAAGGATCTGAGGTTGTTTTTGAAAAACAGTCTTTAGCAAAGTGACCCTTTTTGCCACAGTTGAAACATTCAGTGGACTCATTTGCCTTAGCTTTTTGAAAATTAAACTTGTTTCTTTTAATAAAACGTTTTGAATTTGCTAAAAGAGCCCTTTCTTGAAATTCAACTTGAAGATCATTGAGGTACTCATCACTGGTTCTCATATCAACCTCATCATCAGAGTCATCTTGAAAATCCTACACAACACCATTAGAATAGAAGGCAGTGGATATGGGTGAGACAGTCAAGGCCTTTTTTTTACTTGAGCCTTTTCAGGGTATCGCCTTGCGATTAAGTTGTCTTCATAGACAAACTTCCCATATATTTGAGGCAGCTCAAGATTCTGAATGTGATTAGCATTCCTGAGACCCTGAGAGAAGTTTAACCACTTCTCAGGGAGACTGTTGACAAAGCCAACATTGATCTCATGCTTAGACAGTACTACACCATCATTTGAAAGCTCATTGAGCAAGGTTTTGTATTGGGTATAGGTCTGAGAGAGACTTTCAGATTCTTTGGCCCTGAAAGTGTTATACTCAAGTTTCAGGTCCATGATCATGTTTTCCTTGGTATCTGAGGGACCTTCAAAGCTATGAACCAAGTCAAGCCAAGTTTGTTTGGTTGTAGGACAGTTAATGACTGATTCCATTGTATCGTCAGGGAGACATGATATAATGATGCTTTTTAGGCGTTGGTCCTGATTGACCACCCTTCTCTCATCAGGAGTCCATTGCGCTTCAGGTTTAGGTAAACCTTCAGCAGTCGTTGGGACAAAGGGACCTTCATTGATACACTTGATATAGTATTGTTCCATACCAGTCAAGTAGCAAAGCATACGCTTTTTCCACTTGCTAAATTTTCCAGCTTCTAGTCTAGGAGCGACAGCTGAATAGCTACCTCCCTTTTTGTCAACTAGCTGGGGTACATCGCTATCAGCCATGGTGGGATCCTTTGATTTTAAAAACTGAGCACTCTTTTGTATGAAAGATTCTGAAAGTTTTACAAATCAGAGGCTCTGATACCATTTGTTGGACCCTTTTACTTAGTTAAGGTTAACTACAATGTTAATCTAACCAAGTTCCATGGTATAGCAACGTATTGATTAATTATAAAAGCAAATAAACGTAAAATATAAGACACAAAGTTTTTCAACGTTTAATTCTTTATTAGAAATTAATCAAAAGAATTATACCCAAGTGTTTTCGGAACAACACTTGGGATTGAAATGACAAGTATGGTGTACTCCTCACTAAACCCAAACTAAGTTTGAGTGACAACTAAGATCCTGCTGAGCTAACTCAGGGATTGTGTTGTTCTTTAGAGAGAGTAAAGATTTGGTTTGTGAATGTCTAAGCATTAAGTGCACAAACGTAATCTTTACCTCTCTCACTTATTCTCTATTTATACACAAGTAATTTCTAACACTTACCTAATGGACAAAGACTACAAGACAATATTACATCATCCTACATTGGACAAAATACATAGGTATTTTGTCCCTGTTACAATTGGCTATAAGTAGTAAAGGACACGGATGCTTTCTGGTCTTCACTGTTGACACACTTCTTGGTATTATACTCATTCAGGGAAAGTTGACCTTTGCATGATAAGGACCATCCCTTATCCATTCAAACTTATCCCGCCTAATCCCGCCTTTACTTCAGTCTTCTTATCTTTAGTCTTTGTTCACTCAGTGATCTTCGTTGGTGAGGAGTCATGGAACTCAGTGAGTTATTTTCATCCCTCACTGAGTCCATCATCCTCTTCTTTGGCTCAGGTATCATTCACTGAGAACCGCCTCACTGAATGGTGAACCTTTCTTCATAGATTCGCCCTGAGCGTCTTGAGGATGACTCACTGAACAACTATGCATTCAGTGACTTGTTCGGTGTTCTCAGTTATGAAACACTTAGGATATTTTATGTTCAAATCCTGAATTAGGGAGTTTGGGTTTTAACAGACTTAACATAAACCCTGCATAGTAAGGCGTCAGTTATGGGAATGGAGGAGTGGGGTGTAAGTAGAAAGGATTTTATAAATGTACTTCATCATCATCCGCCACTAATGCGGAAGCTGGAAACATGACCAATTCAACTGATGCCTCATCAAAAAAGACCACCACAGTCTGTTCAGTATCATCCGATATACAAAGCTCAAGGCGATACCTGAGGAGTACACGTGGCAAATGGTAATAGTCAATTTGGGTAATTATACGTACAAATGCTTAAACTGTAAGATACAAACATACAATTACCTGATGACCGGGTATTCAACTGGCCTGTTGCATGAATCACACCAAAACCGTCCACCCTTTCTAGTAGCCCCTTTTTTGCATTTGTCACCCCCACATGATGGAAAATTCCACCCCTTTCTAGTACGCACATTATCAATCTTGGCCTTGATTATGAAAGTATCTGTCTGTGTATAAATGAGTTATATAAATGTTATGCAGTATAAAGAAGAGATCGAAACGACGGGTGCAAAATAAGACATACATCATTTTGCCTATTGCGGGCCTACATCAGCAGATTCTCAATAGACCCTTCTCTTGGCCCAGAGTTGGATACATGTGAAACTCCCTTTGAAGACTCAGTGCTACTAACAAATAGGTAAACAATGCATTAAAATTTGTTGTATTTGGGAACAATTCAATAATAAAATTTAATTCCATACAATTTCATACCCGATGTTTGAATTCAATGCTTTGATTGCAAGGATGCCAGCAGAATCTAGTATCTGGGTGGATGAGCTACTAGATAGATAGAGCTTATCTGGGAGGTAACATTAAAACTTAAATTAGTAGCAGGAAGGTGTTTAACACAGAAAATGTAAATAGTCCAACACCACTTACTGTCATAATGTCTTGCAAATGTAGAAGTCACCACAACAGCACACATGCCTACATGCGTTGCCTTCTTATCAATCAGCACATCCGCAAGCCCTCCCCATAGGGTCACCCGTATCGACTGGCCCCTGATTACACAGGAAAAAGAAACAAAACAAACAGTAAGTTCCCTAATACACATTGGAAATAAAGTTATCAATTTTACAACATCCTTTATAAACAATATAAATTTCAACCTATGATTGGCCAGGTAAAAGTCAAGGTTTTTGGATCATGTTTTTGTATAGTTCACCCTTCCAACATTAGTCACATAACCTGCAGCATCTGGAAGGTAACATTTTTTTTTAGCAACAATACTTACATACAAATAAATTTAACATACAAAAACAAAAACAACAAATTACTAATGAGATATTTGGTTTCGGTAGGCTGCATGTGATCAAAATCCACCAATTGGAACGGATACCTAACAAACCCTTCAGATATAACCAAAGATCTCCTGATGGTGGTTGATCCATCAAATTCTAGCATAAACTTATCGTCCTTCCTAATACGAAAATCCTCCCTGTTTTGCATGACAACAAAAATTTTTACCGAATACACAGCCCCCTCTTTTAACCTCAAGAAATTGTGCGCCACCATTGCTCTGGCAGTACAATGAATAACATTACCCTACAAAAAATAATTTGTAAGGAATAACTGCCAAACAACATATATTTAGTTACATTTTATTATATGCTGGCATTATGCAGGATTTTCAAGCATGGATGTCAAGGTACCTTTGAATCAGACACCAAGAAATCGGTGCTCAAATATCGGCCGGAAGGAGCATTTATATCCCACATCCTACACAACATGACAACAATTGTACCGGTCTCATCTAATTTCAATTCGTCCAGGAACATCACATCCTTTGGGCTCACGATTTCTTCGGCCATAATATTAATCTTAATGGATCTTTTTTTCACGTTTACTCCCACCCACAATGTCTGGGCAGGGTATGGGCTTCAAGCCTTATTTATGTAGGTTCTATTTATGAGTGTTTTAATTGTAATTTGATTCATATTCTTTGAGGGTGCAAAATGGCAACCACTTTGAGCTCTGATTGAGGCAAAAGCAGTCCACTAAAGTCAACCACGGATATGGTCAATATAGTCAACCTCCTTAAGCTCAATGCTCCGCGGAATATAGGGTTTCGCCGGGTCGTTATGTCCCGACGAGGTGTGGATTGTATTCAAACGGGTCTATGATCAGGTGAATTTTGACAGGAAAGGGTTTGTGAGTGATTACACTAAGGAATCAACAAGGAAATAGCTTAAATAAGCTATATGAACATATACATGAATTTAGAAAAAAAAACAGAAACGTTTAAAACTTAAAAACGTGTACGTTCAGATAAAATTTACGCGAACGTACAAAATAAAAAGTGAAAACTGAAATCTGAAAACCCACAGGGGGTGAAAATGACTTTTTTACAAACCTAAGGATAAAAGAAAATTTCTCGAAAAAGAAAATAAATTTTTACACTATTTAATTATTTATTATTAATTAATTACTAATTATTAATTACTTAACTAATTTTAATTAATTTAAATTATTGAAAATAACAAACTAACTTAGAAAATTAAGAAAAATTTTACAAATCTAATTAACCATCACAGGAATCCTAAAAAAATTATAAAAAGTTTGTTTTATAACTTTTTACACTATTTTACTAATTATTATTCTAAATATTAATTAATGACTAATTAAACTATTTAAATTATAAAAACTATAAGATGAACAGTAGAAATTACAAGAAAATTCCTAAAATTATTTTATAACTTATAAAAGCTAGGAAAAATATAAAAACTAGGTCTTACTTAATAAAAACTAATTTTGCTATTTAATACTTAATATTAATTAATAATTAATAAAACTAATATTAATCTAATAAATACTAAATGATAATATAAAAATCTAGAAATATTACTGAAATTACTTTAACATAAAAGGAATTTAAGAAAAATATAAAAATTCCAAGTGCTTAATAAAAATCTAAAAAGGAAAATTAAAATTTAAATTACATTAAATAGAAATTATCACTTGAAATTAATTTGCTTTTTCTGGATTTTTCTTTTACAAAACTATTTTAATACTAAAAACAACTAACTTTTACAAAAACAACTTTTTTGGAAATCAAAAATAAGCACTGTGAGTGCTTATTTGCACCATAGTTGACTTTCTTTGACTAAGTAAGGAAATAAGCTCAAATAGACTTATGTGGGGTCCACAATGGTGGAACTTGGTTAAAATGAATTAAATGAACTTGAAATGTGCTAAATGAATAAGCTAGGACTAGAGAATAAGCTAAAAAGGTGAATAAGCTAGTCTAAAACACCACAGACCAACCAGGAATGGGACAAGGATTGAGGGCTGTCTAGGGGGCCCACAAGATTGATTGGGGGCACAAGATTGGGTGCAATGGAAAGCCTACCAGGCTGGGAGTTCAAAGAACCAAGAATGAAGCATTGGGGCCCACTGTGGAGGTCTGTGGGAACCACCAAAGGGGGTAGTGTGGGATGGTTGTCTGCTGCAGCAGGGGAGGGTATTCCCCTGCAAGTCAGTTTGATCCAATGTGGGGCCCAGTGAAAAAAATCACAAAAATGAAAGGATGCAAGGACCTTAAAGTTGAGCTGGGAGACTACGTATTCTGAAAGGATCAAGCTCTAAATCATAACATAAAATTCAAAACAATTTCACCAAGATTTGGAAAAACTAAGTTCATGCCATTTTGACTTTTCAAGAAAAACTTGCAAATTGACTTTTTCCAACTTTGATCCTACTAATCTAACTGGAAATGAGGTATTAGGCTATACTAACATGGAATTAAGCTATAACAACAACTAAGGAAAGGATTTGGGTGAGTTTGGAACCTGAAACTCCAACAGTTAATAAAATAGTGAGTATTAAAGATGTAATTTGACTTTCTGACAAAAGCCCTTCTGATTTTATGGACTACTTACACAATATGGACCTAATGGAAGCTGTTTCAACTGACTCTAACCACTCAAAAGCTCAAGGACACAGATTAGCAGCATATGCCAAACACCTCTTTAGATGTGACTGAGTGGATTTTTAAAAGAGAAAAAGACAATCTTTTGCACAAACCTTGAAAGTAATTAGCAAATTAAGTTAACTAGGGACTTATTAACACTAATGATCCAGGGAATAAGCAATTCAATAAGCAAACATGAAGAAGCAATTTATGAATAGGTGACGCAGTTAAACAACAAAAACATAAACTAAAGACTTATAAACTAAACACTAAGCAAACTAAGCACAAAAGAAACATCACTAGGCTACTCTACACCAGAAATAAGCAAAAACATAAGCTAATAAGCAGATGAACAGTAACTAAGGAGAAATTTAAGCAAAAATGATGAAATTCAACTTACAACCAAAGGCATGAGTATAACACCCCAATTGCTTTCTAAATCATCCTAATGCTTTCCAAAAGCTCTAAACCATTATAAGGCTTCAACTGCTTATCTTGTTATTTCTTCTTTTTGATTTTTCTTATTTTTTCACTATTTTTATAATTTTTGACTATATTTGTTAATTTGAAGTGAAAGTGATCTCAATGCTCAAATAACTTAAAGAAACTAAAAGCTAAGCTTGAATAAGCTTAAACAACCATTGGATGGCACTTTTCACAATTTTAAATGGATTTGAGAAATTCAAATTGAAATGCATAAACTGAGTAAAGTGACTAGAAGATTAATTGACTGATTAAAAACGATTTCAATTACAATGAAAATGATAAAAATACAACTCATGAACTTAAACTTACACTAAACTTGGAAAAATTAATAAAACGACATTAAATTTTCTACTACTACACTACACTAGTTAACTGTCCCTTTTCTTCTCTTCCTTTTTGACTTATAAGAGTCCATGTGCATCACACTCTCTTTCCCACCTTGAATAATGGCCTTAGGATGGCTTTATTTGATCTTGGCCGTTGAACTCCTTTCTGGCGGGAAAAGGTATTTTGACAGGTAGGGATTACTTGTAGCAAATTGTGGGCAATAAATGGTTTTTGTGGTTTAGTGGTAGGCAGTGGGGAACAAGGAATGGGGTGTGTGCAGAGTTGGTGAAGGTAGGGGGACACAGTGTTGCAGGCTCAAGTGGGAGAGGGAAGTGGAGGTGGTCCACGTTTGACCTGGCTGATTAAATAAAACGGGGTGGAGGTTTTATTTAGAGAGTGGGCTGGTAGGGTGTGTTGGGCCAGAGGTGGTATTTTGGGCTTGGGTGGATCAGGGGTTGGGATTGGATTTGGTATTATTATGTTTTGGGTTTAGGATAAAAGGGATCTGTATGGTTTGTATATTAATCACAAGGACCAATCTTGTAATATGCTGAAAATGGAGGGGGTGGGTTTGACAACTTCTCCAAAGTATTCCAAGGATCATTCCTGCCATAGTTTCATTAGTACATGGACTAAAAGTGATATTTTTCCATTTTGAAATTCCCAGGGACCAAAAATGAAATTTTTCAAAGTTAAAGGACCATTCTTGTCATTTTGTCAAAACTTTTATCCAAGGGCATTTCTTGCCAAGTTTCATTTTCCAAAGGACCCTGAATGATTTTTCTTTCAAAAATATCCCACCAGGGACCAATTCTGCCAAAATTTGAAACTCCAGGGACTAAATTGCAAATTTCTAAAACTTTTGAGATTTTTCACCAAAGGACTAAATATGACAACTTATGATTTCAAAAGGACCTTTGGTGATAATTTTCCATATTTTGAATGACCAGGGACTAGTTTTGACATTTTATGAAAGTTGGGGGACTGAAACTGCCAATTTTGCAAACTTTGTATGTTTTTTATCTGTTTTTACTCTTTTTGCATCTAAAACATATAAAACACAATTTTGAAATATTTTCAGTATTATGATGCATTTCTGAGTGTTTTTGTATGTTTTGCAGTTCAGATTTGACCAAAAATGATGAGTTTTTGAGCACTCATCAATCCCCCACACTAAACTATTGCTAGTCCCTAGCAATAAACTGTTTTGAAAACTCAATGGATTTTAATCTCTTTACCAAAAGCCATTACTTCTGGAGTAGCCAAATGTATCAGTTCAAGTAAGAACTATGGTCCACTTGATAACCATGTGATTTTTTGAGCAAACCACCAGCTGTCAACGGATTTGATTTGTCTTTACCAGAAGCCGTTTGCTTCTGGACTAGGCAACTCTTGATGGAATAGTCAACATCTTGGTGAGCTGATTACCAATTATGGTTTTTCCACTGCCTTTACCACAAGCCATAATCTTGCGGGCTAGCCAACTCATTCACTTTTTAGGATATGGCGAGCTGAGATACCATACAATTTTGGGCAAATTGCAAGCTGTCAACGGATTTGATATATCTTTACCAAGAGCCGTTTGCTCCTAGATTAGCCAATCCTTTTGTCGTTTAGACATGGCGGACTGATAACCACAAAAATTTTGAAGCACCAGTGAAAAATGTTTTTTAAATTTTTGAGATTTTGGCCAAAAACGGGGGTACTAGATAGTAAAATGTGATAAAATTTGCTAGAATACCCCCCCCCCCCCCACACACACACACACACTTAGAATGAATATTGTCCTCAATATTCAAAGTCCCGGCTATTATGCCGACTCTTTGAACGTAAAAGGGCAACATTACAATCTAAATGTGGAAACACCAGTTTTTTCACTTTTTTGGTAACCACAGTAGGGGTAACTCCCCCACACTTAGGGTGAAAACCCTAAGTACATGCTACTGTTTTTGTTTACCGAGTCGCTAGCTTGACTCGACCCCGAATTCATTTGTCCTTGGGGAAGCATGATGTGGAAGAAACAATCTCAATCGGACTTTCATTCAAGATGTTTGGACAAACATTTGAAGCACGTGAAAGTTCCACACCGATGAGATATAATCCCGGCTCAAGATAATGGTAATTGAAAATGCCAGGATCAAAGATGGTATCTTCATTCCCGAAGGAGTGAAGAAGACAGGAAGGCGCCGAGAATGTCATGAGAACAATCATGAAAAGATGCTCATCCTCAAGATCAGGTTTAGTTTCCTGAATTTGGATTTTATCGGTTAAGCTCTTAGGGTTAGAAAACATCCCGGGAGGGAGGGTGGGATAATTTGTCATAGAAATACAAATTCTCATGAATGAGAATCTTTCCCCCCGATCATGATGTTTCTTGCCATCATACTCCGGAGGAGTCATGATAAGGTGATCAATGATGGGCTCAGAAGGTATTTCATCAACATCACTGATGTCTCCATAAGATAAAGAATTTTCATCAGTGTTTGAATCACTAAGCCCGGTATTGAGATAGGAATTGAGTGATGGATCATCATTCAATAAGCTTTCAAGGAAAAGAATATCCCCCTCAGAATCAAGATAGTTATCATCAACTTCATACGAAGTTGAACTATCTAGGGCAAGGAATGCTTCGACTTCTTCCAGATCATCTTTGAAATCAAAGAGATCATCATCACCTCCTGATGAAAGTGGATTGGTGTGAGTGAGTTTATCAGCGAACTCCTCGAGAAGAAAGTCAACATTAGAGTGGGGAAGGGATGCATCAACATACTCAATGTCTCCATAAGATAAACAATCATCACTGGAATCAAAGACAGTCTCAATTTGATCATTTGGATTATCAGGGGGTGAAGGAATATCACACACTTGATCAAAGGTTCCCTGTGACTCTCTCGGGATTGGGACAAGGATCTCAACACTAGACTTTATTAATTCGTCCGATTCCTTATTAGGAACAGTGCTAAGATGCTCATCCCCCATGTTTAGAGAGTGAGTGTGAACTTCGGGTGTGATATCAATAGACTGAGGGAGTGGAGAGGAGCTAGCATTCATGGATTGTACAAGTTCCATTTGATATTCTGCTAGTAATTTCTCCGTCTCATTATTTTCTCCATGATTTTCAATGGGAGGAATCACAAATTATGAATCTGATGAACCCTTATAAAATTGAAGGATATCAAGGGTGTCCTCATTATCACTATCATCATCACAGTCGAGAAGAGCAGCTTTACGAAATTTGGCACGTGTTATAGCTGCTTGTTCTAAGACTAGCAATTCTTTCATGTTCAATTCGTTTCTAGCATCTCGTTCTTCAGCAAGTAATTCTGCCATAGATTTCTCACGAGAGTCTTGAAACGATGTGGTAACCAACTCCTCCTTAAGTTCTTTTAATATCTCAAGAGCCTTTAGTAAAAGGTCTTGCTCAGTATCATGAGTTGATTGGATCATTTGGTATTGTGAAGGTGGGTCTGAAAATGAATAGTCGTAATTGTTACAAGGAAATGGATTCCTTGTTTGACAATCCGAGCTAGGGTGTGGACCTCCACAGTAATAACAACAGTAAAACTGATGTGGCTGTGGGTTGTATGTGCTAGAGTTATAATTGTTATCAGGAAACTGCTCATAGACAAGCATGTTTCCCGATTGACAATCAGAACTGTAATGTGAACCACCACAGTACTCACAACAGTAAAACTGTTGAGTCTCATGGTGTGGTAACTGATAGAATGAATTAGTCGTGTCATGGTAGGAATAGGGATTCTGGTTATAGACAGACCCGTTTCCTGACTCTACCATGCCACAGCTGGGGCAATTGCCACCATTATAATGATTACCACACCAATGGCAAATAAGAAGGTGTGGATGAGACATAGAAAGAATCAAAAGTTTTGGGAGGGTAAGGAATGAAAAATCAAAGATGTGAGAGGGTAAAGATGAATATTTTTGGGTTTTTGGAAAGACATTTTATATACAAATAAGAAGAAAAATCTTTTTGGGTTTTTTATGTTCGTTGAAAACTGATTTTAAAATGTTTTCGTGAACTGTTTTGTTTTTTTATGAAAATAAGAAGATAATATGAACAAGGGTGGTAAATATACAATGGATGTATATCCCGATTCACTAATACGCAAAACCGTTTAGAAAAGCGCGCACACCTCCCCGGCAGCGGCGCCAAATTTTGATTGAGGCAAAAGCAGTCAACTAAAGTCAACCACGGATGTGGTCAATATAGTAAAACTCCTTAAGCTCAATGCTCCGCGGAATATAGGGTTTCCCCGGGTCGTTATGTCCCGACGAGGTGTGGATTGTATTCAAACGGGTCTGTGATCGGGTGAATTTGGACAGGAAAGGGTTTGTGAGTGATTACACTAATGAATCAACAAGGAAATAGCTTAAATAAGCTATATGAACATATACATGAATTTAGGAAAAAAAAAAAAAAAAAAAAAAAAAAAAAAACAGAAACGTTTAAAACTTAAAAACGTGTACGTTCAGATAAAATTTACGCGAACGTACAAAATAAAAAGTGAAAACTGAAATCTGAAAACCCACAGGGGGTGAAAATGACTTTTTTACAAACCTAAGGATAAAAGAAACTTTTTAGAAAAAGAAAATAAATTTTTACACTATTTAATTATTTATTATTAATTAATTACTAATTATTAATTACTTAACTAATTTTAATTAATTTAAATTATTGAAAATAACAAACTAACTTAGGAAATTAAGAAAAATTTTACAAATCTAATTAACCATCACAAGAATCCTAAAAAAATTATAAAAAGTTTGTTTTATAAGTTTTTACACTATTTTACTAATTATTATTCTAAATATTAATTAATGACTAATTAAACTATTTAAATTATAAAAACTATAAGATGAACAGTAGAAATTACAAGAAAATTCCTAAAATTATTTTATAACTTATAAAAGCTAGAAAAATATAAAAACTAGGTCTTACATAATAAAAACTAATTTTTCTATTTAATACTTAATATTAATTAATAATTAATAAAACTAATATTAAATCTAATAAATACTAAATGATAATATAAAAATCTAGAAATATTACTGAAATTACTTTAACATAAAAGGAATTTAAGAAAAATATAAAAATACCAAGTGCTTAATAAAAATCTAAAAAGGAAAATTTAAATTTAAATTACATTAAATAGAAACTATCACTTGAAATTAATTTGTTTTTTCTGGATTTTTCTTTTACAAAACTATTTTAATACTAAAAACAACTAACTTTTACAAAAACAACTTTTTTGGAAATCAAAAATAAGCACTGTGAGTGCTTATTTGCACCACAGTTGACTTTCTTTGACCAAGTAAGGAAATAAGCTCAAATGGACTTATGTGGGGTCCACAATGGTGGAATTTGGTTCAGATGAATTAAATGAACTTGAAATGTGCTAAATGAATAAGCTAGGACTACAGGATAAGCTAAAAAGTTGAATAAGCTAGTCCAAAACACCACAGACCAACCAGGAATGGGACAAGGATTGAGGGCTGTCTAGGGGGCCCACAAGATTGATTGGGGGCACAAGCTTGGGTGCAATGGAAAGCCTACCAGGTTGGGAGTTCAAAGAACCAAGAATGAAGCATTGGGGCCCACTGTGGAGGTCTGTGGCAACCACCAAAGGTGGTGGTGTGGGATGGTTGTCTGCTGCAGTAGGGGAGGGTATTCCCCTGCAAGTCAGTTTGATCCAATGTGGGGCCCAGTGAAAAAAATCACAAAAATGAAAGGATGCAAGGACCTTAAAGTTGAGCTGGGAGACTACATATTCTGAAAGAATCAAGCTCTAAATCATAACACAAAATTCAAAACAATTCCCTCAAGATTTGGAAAAACTAGGTTCATGCCATTTTGACTTTTCAAGAAAAACTTGCAAATTGACTTTTTCCAACTTTGATCCTACTAATCTAACTGGAAATGATGTGTTAGGCTATACTAACATGGAATTAAGCTATAACAACAACAAAGGAAAGGATTTGGGTGAGTTTGGAACCTGAAACTCCAACAGTTAATAAAATGGTGAGTATTAAAGATGTAATTTGACTTTCTGACAAAATCCCTTCTGATTTTATGGATTACTTACACAATATGAACCTAATGGAAGCTGTTTCAACTGACTCTAACCACTCAAAAGCTCAAGGACACAGATTAGCAGCATATGCCAAACACCCCTTTAGATGTGACTGAGTGGATTTTTAAAAGAGAAAAAGACAATCATTTGCACAAACCTTGAAAGTAATTAGCAAATTAAGTTAACTAGGGACTTATTAACACTAATGATCCAGGGAATAAGCAATTCAATAAGCAAACATGAAGAAGCAATTTATGAATAGGTGACACAGTTAAACAACAAAAACATAAACTAAAGACTTATAAACTAAACACTAAGCATACTAAGCACAAAAGAAACAACACTAGGCTACTCTACACCAGAAATAAGCAAAAACATAAACAAATAAGCAGATGAACAGTAACTAAAGAGAAATTTAAGCAAAAATGATGAAATTCAACTTACAACCAAAGGCATGAGTATAACACCCCAATTGCTTTCTAAATCATCCTAATGCTTTCCAAAAGCTCTAAACCATTATAAGGCTTCAACTGCTTATCTTGTTATTTCTTCTTTTTGATTTTTTCTTATTTTTTCAATATTTTTATAATTTTTGACTATATTTGTTAATTTGAAGTGAAACTGATCTCAATGCTCAAATAACTTAAAGAAACTAAAAACTAAGCTTGAATAAGCTTAAACAACCATTGGATGGCACTTTTCACAATTTTAAATGGATTTGAGAAATTCAAATTGAAATGCATAAACTGAGTAAAGTGACTAGAAGATTAATTGACTGATTAAAAACAATTTCAATTACAATGAAAATGATAAAAATACAACTCAGGAACTTAAACTTACACTAAACTTGGAAAAATTAATAAAATGACATTAAGTTTTCTACTACTACTCTACACTAGTTAACTGCCCCTTTTCTTCTCTTCCTTTTTGACTTATAAGAGTCCATGTGCATCACACTCTCTTTCCCACCTTGAATAATGGCCTTAGGATGGCTTTATTTGATCTTGGCCGTTGAACTCCTTTCCGGCGGGAAAAGGTGTTTTGACAGGTAGGGGTTACTTGGAGCAAATTATGGGCAATAAATGGTTTTTGTGGTTTAGTGGTAGGCAGTGGGAACAAGGAATGGGGTGTGTGCAGAGTTGGTGAAGGTAGGGGGACACAGTGTTGCAGGCTCAAGTGGGAGAGGGATGTGGAGGTGGCCAACGTTTGACCTGGGTGATTAAATAAAACGGGGTGGAGGTTTTATTTGGAGAGTGGGCTGGTAGGGTGTGTTGGGCCAGAGGTGGTATTTTGGGCTTGGGTGGATCAGGGGTTGGGATTGGATTTGGTATTATTTGGTTTTGGGTTTAGGATAAAAGGGATCCGTATGGTTTGTATATTAATCACAAGGACCAATCTTGTAATATGCTATAAATGGAGGGGTAGGTTTGACAACTTCTCCAAAGTATTCCAAGGATCATTCCTGCCATAGTTTCATTAGTACACGGACTAAAAGTGATATTTTTCCATTTTGAAATTCCCAGGGACCAAAAATGATATTTTTCAAAGTTAAAGGACCATTCTTGTCATTTTGTCAAAAATTTTATCCAAGGGCATTTCTTGCCAAGTTTCATTTTCCAAAGGACCCTGAATGATTTTTCTTTCAAAAATATCCCACCAGGGACCAATTCTGGCAAAATTTGAAACTCCAGGGACTAAATTGCAAATTTCCAAAACTTTTGAGATTTTTCACCAAAGGACTAAATATGACAACTTATGATTTCAAAAGGACCTTCGGTGATAATTTTCCATATTTTGAATGACCAGGGACTAGTTTTGACATTTTATGCAAGTTGGGGGACTGAAACTGCCAATTTTGCAAACTTTGTACGTTTTTTATCTGTTTTTACTCTTTTTGCATCTAAAACATATAAAACACAATTTTGAAATATTTTCAGTATTATGATACATTTCTGAGTGTTTTTGTATGTTTTGCAGTTCAGATTTGACAAAAAATGATGAGTGTTTGAGCACTCATCAAGCTCCAGCATTGATGCGAGCATTCAAGATGGGGCTTCATTCAAATGCATTCAACATGAGGCTCATTCATATTCTTTAAGGGTGCAAAACCGCAACCCTTTTGCATCCCAGCATTGAGTATGGCATATTTGCATTCAATATGTACTCTTCATAAACCAACATACTTATATTTATTTTCGTATGCATTAACAGATTTGTACAGTACTATTAGCATTCAATATGAGAGTATCATAAAACGAAATTGGCTATATTTTTTTCGGTATGCATCAACATGTGTGTACCGTACTAATGGTTGAGCACAACCCCCCTTGCACATTAAATTTAGGGGGATAAGCTTTATATATTATAAGATATAAGATTGATTTTCTTTCTCTCCATCTGTAATCATTTTCATAAAAACTCTCATAATTCAATCTCTGAGTTTAACCTTCAAACCCTAAAGATTGCTGGTTAATTGCCTATCATTTCGTATTCCATTTTCATAACTCATTTAGTCATTTAGGTATTTATCAGCATAGGACAATTTGTCTTCCATATATCCTAGCTAATATCATAGAAAAATACGATATTGTATTAAATGTTAAGTTCATAAATGAATAATATGTTGAAATGTTGAATAGGTTCTCCAGTACCATCGCTAGCAAAAATAATTGTTATTATAAACACAAGTAGAAACCATTTGTTACACAAAATTGCAAGCTAGTATTTTGGACACAAATTTATGTGGCCCATAAATTCATTCCCCCATGACATATGAGCGACCATGGACTCATGGAGTGTTTGCCGTAAGCTTACAGTCACAAACAAATTAAAAAATCTATTGGGCCATATATCGGCCTAACAATCTTAATGGCCCAGACCAAGCCCACATATATGGAGGTAGTCGATTAAAGGAATAGAAAGAGGTAGTCGACATGTGGAGCCGTTTTGAAAAATGAGCGCTTGGGTAACATGGAACCGTTTTGAATGAAAATACACCCCTGTGTATGGACGGACTCACATATATGTCAGGTGTGGCACAGATTACACCCGATTTTAGGTCACGAATTGCAAAAATATTTCAAAACTGTCCTTTTTGTGATATGTGCAACCTCCAAATTTCTGTTGCTACTTTCGTTTCTTACTGTGTAACTTTAATTACCCAACATTTATTTTGTACAACACTCTTTTAAAAATCTTGAGTCGGTCCATGCCCCTGTGGTTTGAAGAGTTCTCAAGAAAGAAGTTTTTAACTCCAGTTGACATTTTTTTTAAAGTGAGAGTCAGGTAATAAGAATAGATTAAGATTTTGTATGTACCGTTCTTTTTCCTTTTAAGTTGAACTTTAGTCCAAAACTAAAACCCACAAGTATATGTGTGTTTTTTGTTTTTTCCAACTATGGGTAAATAAAAAAATTTATAGTGTTTTTTCTTTTCTTTTTTTGTCAAACTAGAAAATGTTTAAAAGTTTTCTTTTTTTTTCTTTTTTTTTTACTAAACATATTTAAAAGAATAAAATAATAATTAAATTATGAGATTTGCTAATAACAACTCGGGTGTTGTTTAAGCATTTCATATATAAAAAAAATACATTTAATGAAATATATATTTCATAATTATACACTTTTAATTATTTTAAATATGGTATATGATGTTAAATATAAAATGTTTTGAGATCATTAAATGATAACTCTTTAAACGGAGAAAACTTAAGCTACCCATAGGATAGTCTATCCACTATGAATTAAAACATAATAAAAACACAGTTAATGATTTGTTGGAGGAAAGAGGAGAATATTATTCATTCTCTCCCAATGAATCAGTGCCACCTCATCCGGGTAAACTACCCGGTGGGTAGGTGTATCCTTGCCCCAAACATGGAATGCTTAAACATACGAGTATTGTCCAAGTAACTGGTAATCAAAATTTAAACATGCTCAAAATTTAAAAATGCAACGGAAAAGAAAATAAGAAATTGAGCAAATCCATGACTAATGTAAATCACTTGTTGTTTAAACAATGAGTGATCAATTTTATATAGCATAGGTAGCATAAATAATTATTTGGCAACTGATTTATACCCTTCTTATTAATTTAAATTTGGAAGATTCGAATAAATTCTTTATATTAGAAAATGTATTTGGCTAATAACGTAGGAAAATGATATTGTCGGTGGTAGCCATGTGGAAATTGGGATCCGAGGCAGAGGCCCCTTGCATTATTACACACCATTTCTTTCATACTTTACAACCTCCTCGATATAATTATTTAACGTCCTTCTTAATTCTCTACTTCGATTTTGGAGTTTTTGATGTTTTCCCGTAAGTATTTAATATTTTTTTATATTTATTTTTCATTGGAGCAACAGTAATTAAGTATAAGATTCAATGTAACGAAAATCTTTGCTTTATCAATAATTTACCTACGGGTGTTAAAAAAAAGTCAAAACAAACACTGCAAGAATATTTGTGGATCTTGTGACACAAAAAAGTGTCACTAAAAGTCAAAACTGAATATAAAAATGTCAACAAGTTTTGTACATTTAAAACTGTACAAGTTAAGTATGGTAAAGTGTATTTATAATGAGAAAAAAGATTCCTTTTTATGACACATATGTTTCCAAGTCATTAAGGGTGCGTTTGGTTTTAAGTGGAATTGGATTTGTATTTTGATTTGGTTTAGGATTTGTATTTAATGTTAGGTTTACGAGAAAGAATATATATTTTTTAAATGAATTTTAAAATAAATTAAAAACTAAATAGATTATTTTAAAAATAAAATAGAAAAAGTTTGTGAGTGAAATGAAAAAGAGTCCTATGGATTTTATGTAAAGTAGAGTGAGGGGCTTGGATTTCTCAAAACCCATAAACGATGGTGTGATCTACTATTTGAAAATCCATAGGTACCAACTAAATGCGTTTTTTTTTTACTTCAAGTCAATTCCTTCTAACCTAAAGTCGGATACCAAACGGCCCCTAAATTTTAAAATTTTGATTTGTTATACACACTTATTAAAATATGACATTAAAAAGTTAGATATCATCTTTTATGTTAGTAGAATATCTATCACTAAAAATCAAATTTTTAGATGAAAATCATATCACTCTTAATTATTTTTCATTATGCTTATTATTCAGATGAGTCGCTTTATTTTCAATACCCACAATTTCATACATATTGAGGGTTTAATCTGGACCATAGATCTAGAGACAACTTTTAAGAAGGTAAAAAAAAAATAATAATAATAAATAAAAACATGAGAGGACTAAATGTGTAAATTTGATCATTCATTCACTCCACCCACCCACTTTTCACTCACATTTCGTTATCACTAATCCCACACACACAAAAAAACACATAACTCAATTTCTCTCTCTAACAAACTATATATATATATATATATATATATATATATATATATATATATATATATATATATATATATATATATATATATATATATATACATCCATTTTTAACCGTAAAAATCAAATTAAACCCACAAAAATGTAACAATTGACGCATGTAGAACTAGATCTGGAAAAAAACGATTCAAAATGAACCGAATCAAACTCAAGATGATCGTACGGTGCTTCCAATTCTTTATTTAGTTGTTATTTAACTATTTTTGTTGTAATTTTGTTCTTATTTATGGATTTTATTTATGTTTTTGTTGTTATTTATAAAGATTTTTGTGTTTTTTTGTTGATTTTTAGTTGTTTATTGATATATTAATGTGATGTTGTGATGATTGAGATAATTTTGTTCTTGTTTCTAGATTTTATTTGTGTTTTGGAATACATTTTTGAGAATTTTTATGAGGATTTTGTGTTTTTGTGTTAAGATGAGATATTAAATGTTAGCTTTAATTGAAAACAATAGATATTACGATCTTTATGTTAGATTTGTGGTGGATTTCTGCATTTAATGGATACATTGTGAATGTTTCAATAGGTTTCATAGCAAGATTTAAAAATATCTATGGTTGAATTAGCAAACTGAAGAAGCTATGGTTAAACAAAGCAAAACATTTTTATAAACAAATTGAAAAAGCTCAAACACATGTTATATCACCTGTGATATCACACGTGATATCACCTATGATATCACGATAACACACGTGATTCAACAAATAGAAGAAGTCGACAAATCTGTGATGTCACCTGTGGTATCAAAGTCTCCTCCAAAAAGTTGAACAGCATGAGAATGAGATACACTATAAATTAGCAATAAAGGTGTTGTAGTTAGTAGTTATTAAAGGATTGTTGTGATAATGTAATGAATGTTGTGATAATATGAGAAATCACAAGAGATATTGAGCTTGTAACATGCTTCTTTTAGATTTGTAATACATTTATTTTCTTAATTGATAGAGTGTGAATGTTTCGATAGGTTTAACACCGTATTCGACACCAAATATATATTTATTAGGTCCCGAGCCATACTGCATGGTACCCGAGTTTGTAATACTTTTGAGAATGGCTAAGTGACTAGTATGATCATTTGTATGTAAACTAACAGTATCACATGTGATATTACTCTTAGCTAACTAAAACATTTTGTTTTACATTAAAATGTTTCATATCACAAGAGATATAACACTTTCAATTACATATACCAAATATGTATAAAACAGTAAACAAAACTAATAAAATAAAAAAGTTGGCATGTTCTAAAAATCAAAGAAAGTGTTACATCAAATTTAACAGAATATCACAAGTGATATAAACTTCAAAATTAAACTCAAGTGTTGCATCATTTTTAACAGAATATCACAAGTGATATAAACATCAAAATCAAACCCAAGTCTTGCATCATTTTTAACAGGATATCACAAGTGATATCATATACAAGAACTGTATGAATCATAAAAATCCTCATAAAAAATTATTGCAAACTATTGAGCATAAGGAATTATTATTATTATTATTATTATTATTATTATTATTATTATTATTATTATTATTATTATTATTATTATTATTATTATTATCATTATTATTACTCTCTCTGTCCCAAAATTATTGTCTTGTTTGAATTTTCAAAATCAAACTAGTTCAACTTTGACCATAAATATATATTTTTTATTATATAATACTTGATGAAAAATTATACCATTGAAAAGTACACTTAAAACCCAATCCATTTATATATTTTGCATCATATATTATATAACACCCACGCAAATATTTAAGGTCAAAGATGAAGAAGAAAGACTAAAAAAGTCAATAGTGGACAATAAATTTGGGACGGAGGGAGTATTAAATTTCATTAATACATAAAAAAAAAGGCTTATACAAAGTTGGATGGGAGTCTAGACACAAGTTGGGCTCCCACCCCTTTCGGAATACAATAGCTTATTCTATGAAAAGTAAAAACGCCACATTTAACATTATTGGAGTGGCTAATGGCAATAGACTTGATACGTGAAAGTGTGTCCAGAGCCTCCGTATCGAATTCACCGAAAGTAGAGAAAGTAAATGGTATGAACTTGTAACTGTTGTCCTCGCATTTAGACGCATACTTTCACTTTTTCTTCTCCACTGCGTTATGCAATGCTACGCCGGGAGAACACGAAGTCGCCCCAACACCAGCAAACGGAGAGATTCCAGTCACATCCAAACACGCATCTTTACCTTGGAGCCAATTAAAAATTAATAAATCTGCAGGACGTAGCTCCTTCCCATCGTCTGAAAGAAAACCCATAGGAGCCTCCTTACGTACCATAATCCCAACCTTGGAACATATATCAACAAGAATATCACGAACCAAATTATGCTTGAACTTCACACCCACTTCACTAGATCAGTGAACTGCGTGATCCCCCCATTGGTCCATACGATGCACGCTACAACTCGAGCATAGACTACCTTCAAAAAATATAGGTATAGCAAACCTGTAAAACAAAACCGATCGAAATTAGCGATGATTCATCCTCTGTCCCAAACCATCAATAGGGATGGTGAAAAGAAACCTGTACATGCGGGGCACGAATGCAATTGAGAATAGCCAACCGCCTTGGACTTAGCGAGTACTTAGCAACAAGTCAATGTTTTCATCAAAATAACACTTTGCCAATGTTTTCATTATATGGCGGGCAGAAGCGCAAGTGGTGTCAGAGAACAAGTCAATGTTACAAGTAGTGTAAAAAGTATCAAGAGCATACTGAAAAGACGAACCATGAGAGATAATACCAGATTTGGACAGTATCTTGGTCTGTAGCTCACTTGATTGCATGCGGGAGGCGAGAAAAGCGTACTGAATGATATCTCCTGCTGAAAGGATGCCAAGACCACCCAACCGGATTGGAAGAGTGGCTAGCCGCCACTGCCAATCACCAAACCCCGGCCCCGAAGCTGAAACAATCTTCTCTAAGGAGGCACGTAATGCCTGATCAAACTAAACCTGTGCCTCTAATAAATATAAAGGTGATTGATCCTAAACGGTCAACCTAAACTGACCAGGTGATGGTCAACAAGGTCAAACTGCCTAGAATCAATCTCCGTTGAAGTATAGTGGCTTCCCCGGGTCGTTATGTCCCGACGAGGTGTGATGGTTATCGAAACGGGTTTGTGATCGGGTGAATTTGGACAGGAAAGGGGGTGTGAATGATTACACTACGAGATGAGGAATGAAAATAACTTAGAAATACTATATTAACGTTTACTGATGATCAGATATACTAAAAACGTAAGCTAAGACTGAAAACGCGTTCGTTTGATTAAATTCTACGTAGACGTACGAAATAAACGCGAGTTTTAGTGAAATGAAATACCTACGGATGTGAAAATTAATTTTTTACAATCCTAATGATAAAAGAAAATTTTTAGAAAAAGAAAAATAATTTTTACACTATTTAATTAATTACTATTAATTAATTACTATTTAATTACTAATTAATAATATTTGAATTACACTAATTATGAAATTAAGCTAGAAAAATGAAAATTTAATTCTAAAAATTCTAAAATAATATAAAAGTAATTTTAAAACTAATAATATATTTTTCCTACTTTTTGTCTATTTAATATTAATTAACTACTATTTATTAAATAACTAAAATTAAGAAAAATGGAAAATGAATAGTGAAAATTATGAAAAATTTCCTAAAATTATTTTATGATTTCTAAAACCTAGGAAAAATATAAAAAAGTACTATTGTTAAATAAAAATTAATAAACCTAATTAATTATCTAATATTACTTAATTATTAATAAACTAATACTAATTATAATAAATACTAAATAAAAGGATAAAAATCTGGAAAAAATCCTACAAATACTTTAATATGCTAGGAATTTAAGAAAAATATAAAATCACATAAGTACTTGACAAAAATTTAAAAAGAAAAATTAAAAAGCTAAATTATGTTAAACGGAAGCTATCACTAAAAATTAATTTTGGTTTTTTCTGAAATTTTCTTTTACAAATCTAACAAGCTACTGAATATGACCAACTTTTGTGAAAGGACCTTCTTTGAAACTCAAAAATAAGCACAATATAAGCCAATAAGCCCAACAGTTGGCTTATTGACTTAAGATTGGTATTCCAAAGCTCACATAAGCTATCTACTGAACATAAGCTGGAAAATAAGATTGAACTAACCTAATGGGACAGAAATGAAGTTAAACTAACATCCTAGTCTAACTGAATAAGCCAGAAAGAAACAGAATAAGCAGAAACAAATCTCAACCTTTATACAAACCACACAGCCCTGCAGTCAACTTTGAGGCAACTTTCAGCTTATCAAATAAGCTCCAAGGCCAAAAATGAGCACTGAAATAAGGATATGGGCTTGTGACCTTTCTAAAAAGTCAAGGCGAGAATTGTGGGGTCCACTAATAAGTTCTCTAGGGGCCTGTGAACTTGGCTCAGACACACTGAGCAATCAGTGAATCTGGTTCACTGGGATGGGTTTGGAGGGTGATTTAAGCAGTGTAAATAAGTTAAAAGTAGAAAGTGAGCACATGGGTAAGTAGCAGGCCAAAAGGGGTCCTAAAAACATCTAAGTTCATAATTACAACTCCACTATTGAATGAAATACAAGCTCATGAAAGTGAGCTTGTGAGACCAGTGCAGGGGAGGAAGTGAACCACGAATAAGCTAATAATATCCAATATAAGCTCAAGCTTACAAATGCTGATGCAAAATAACAAACAACAACAACTATAACAAAAAAAACTACAATAACAACAAACAGAATCAACAAGATCAGATAATGGGACTAAGAATAGTAACAGCAACAGTCCAAAAAGAAGCTAACATAAGGGCTCAAATAAGCTATTTAATAAGCACATAAGGACATACAAAAGGAACAATCAACAAGTCAGCATTGCTAGCTTCACAAATCAACAAAAATCAGGCCAATGGTTCAATCATTGAGCATGTAATCAACAAAAAGAAAACGGGTAAGAATGACTAGGGCTGGTGCAGGGCAGAACAGGTCCTAAGGGGGTAACTTGGGAGTCAAATTTCCCAGGGCAAATGAACTCCAATTTTAAAATTTCTTTTTGATTTAAAATCACAAGCTATCATAGATTACCAAGCAACAATTAGTATTTATTTTTAAACCAAATTGAGCCCTATAAAGCCTTTTGAAATCTGACCCATACCAACTCTTAAGAACATTTGACTTTTGCAAACTATGAACAAGTTTTGACTTTTATGGAATTCTAATGTCCTGATTCTTACCTAGATGTAATACTGAACATGTAATGATTCTGATTTAAGCAATGCTACACTAAAATGCGCCTATACCTATGACTTGCCAACCTGATGAACTATTATGCAAGCAGAAATGAAGTTACAATCTACTTTGACTTTTTATCAATTAACTTACCACTATTAAGGCATAACTAACCTATCCTACTCTATAGTGAACTAATTATGCAGGAAACTCAACAAAACAACAATAGGAACATCCAATAATCAGCCTATCCAAACACCCATTTATGAAGTATTTGGTGAGATTTTTCAAAGCAACAAGGAGTTTCATGGTTAAATCTTTAAAACAACAAGTCTGACTAGAGTCTAGATACTAATAACAAGCATGATTTTGTTCCAAACAAGCAGGGATAATAAGCAATTCCAATGGCAGTTATGAAATAGCATATATAGATAAACAGTTAAACATGAACCAAGTTTAAAACTTTCATTGAATTTAAAAAGGAAGATTACATACTGAATTTAAGAGCTACATTAATTCATAGAACTTAAACTTAAAACTAATTCTACTCTACATTAACTACTCCTAATATTAAAACCCTAACTGCCAAAAAAATTGGCTTACAAAGACTATTTATAATAAATTAGAACTAAGGTTTTTTTTCTTGAGCTTCCCTCCTCTTTCCAACATCCATTTGGGGCCATTGGATGGCTCTTCAATCATCTCCACCATTGATTCCATTTAAACACCAATTTGATGTAGTGGGTTTCTGAGTTGGATGAGCAGGGGGGGTAATGATTATGTTTGGGGTTGACATTTGAGGTGGGGAATAGGGTGGCTGGTGTAGGTTATGTTGGGGGAACAAGAATGTTAGAGTAACAGGGTTTGGGGGCTAGATGTTTAGGCGGGGAAGAAAGGGTGGGGAAGGTTGACCTGCTTTGACCCGTATGTTTTATTAATAAAAAGGGAATGGGGTGGGTTTTTGGTATTGGTGGGCTAGGGTAATAGTGGGCTGGGGTTGGTTTGTGTCTGGATTTGGTTTATAAATTTACAAAGGAATCCGTTTGGTTTTATGATAGCAAAACACAAGGACCAAAAGTGTAAGTCATGAAAGTATAGGGGCCTGCTGTGTAATTTATCCAAGGTATCCATAAGGATTTATCTCGCCAAGTTTCATTTACCAAAGGATTATAAAAGTTAATTTCCAAAATAAATAATCCCGGGGATTATTTTTGCCAAATTTCAAACTCCAGGGACCAATCTTGTAATTTTCCAAAAGGTTTTACCCAAGGATCATATTTGATAAATTTTGATTTTTAAAATCCTCGGGTTGACTTTTCATTCATAAAAAACGCTCAGGGACTAGTTTTGTCAGTTTATGAAACTTGAGGGACTGAAACTGCCAATTATGCAAACTTTGTTCATTTTTCATTTGTTTTACTCATTTTGCATCTAAAACATATAAAACACAATTTTGAAATATTTTTGGTATTTTGATGCATTTCTGAGTGTTTTTGTATGTTTTGCAGTTCAGATACGATAAAAATGATGAGTATTTACACACTCATCAATCCCCCACACTAAACTATTGCTAGTCCCTAGCAATATTTTTGGAAAACTTGATGGATTTTAAACTCTTTACCAAAATCCATCACTTCTGGAGTAGCCAGGTGTAAGAACTGTGGCACACCTGATAACCGTGTGATTTTGAGCAAACCACCAGCTGTCAACGGATTTGATTTGTCTTTACCAAGAGCCGTTTGCTTCTGGACTAGCCAGCTCTTGATGGAATAGTCAACATCTTGGTGAGCTGATTACCAATTATGGATTTTCCACTGCCTTTACCACAAGCCATAATCTTGCAGGCTAGCCAACTCATTCGCTTTATGGGATATGGCGAGTTGAGGTACCATACAATTTTGGGCAAATTGCAAGCCGTAAACGGATTTGAGATGTCTTTACCAAGAGCCGTTTGCTCCTGGACTAGCCAATCCATTTTGTCGGTTAGACAAGGCGGACTGATTACCACAAAAAATTTTGAGCTCCAGTGAAAAATTTTTGAAAATTTTGGTCAAAACGGGGGTATAAGATAGTAAAATGTGATAAAATTCGCTAGAATAGCGAAATACCCCCCCCCCCCCCCCCACACACACACACACTTAGGATGAATATTGTCCTCAATATTCAAAGTCCCGGCTATTATGCCGACTCTTGGAACGTAAAAGGGCAACATTACAAGCTAAATGTGGAAAACACCATTTTGTATTTTCACTTTTGTAACGATAATAGGGGTAACTCCCCCACACTTAGGGTGAAAACCCTATGTGAATGCTACTGTTTTTGTTTACCGAGTCGCTAGCTTGACTCGACCCTGAATTCATTTGTCCTTGGGGAAGCATGATGTGGAAGAGATAATCTCAATCGGACTTTCATTCAAGATGTTTGGACAAACATTTGAAGCACGTGAAAGTTCCACACCGATGAGATATAAAGACCCTGGCTTAAAATAGTATAAACTAGAAGCGATGATGCCGGGGTCAAAGATAATGTCTTCATTCCCGAAGGAGTGAAGAACAGGAGAAGTCACCCGGTAGGTGAAGAACAGGAAGAAAACCATGACGAAAATCTTTATAAGATTTTCTTCCTCGAGATCAGGCTCCGTAGCCTGAATTTGGATTTCAAGGGTTAAGCTCGTAAACATCCCGGGAGGGTGGGTGGGAATTTGTAAATTCTCATGATTTAGAACATCTCCCCCCGGGTCATCATACTCCGGAGGAGTCATGATATGAGTGAGTTCACCAGAGAACTCCTCAAAGGTGAATGAATCATATTCGGGGAGAGAAATTTGAGAATGAGAAGTGGTACTGCCACTAATCTTCTCTCCCAAAGTAAAGGCTTCAAACTCCGGAATAAGATCATTGGAAAAAATGTCACTATCCTTAATGGGGATAGGAGATGAAATAGGTTTCATGTTGAAAGCCTCGATTTTAGAAATGAGGAGATTGACATTTAATAATGTTGCACGAAGTGCTTCATCTTGGATTTCAGTGTCAATCTCATCATTCTCTTCTTCTAAGCTAACTAGCTCAGAAGGTAATTCTTCCGCATAAATGATGTCCCCACAAGATAAAGAATCATCATTATCAGAATTGGAGAACATCTCAACATTTTCAATTGGGAAGACAAGAGGAGGAGGGATATCACACACATGATCAAGAATTTCCTGTGACTCTCTTGGGATTGGAACAAGGTTCTCAACACTAGACTTTATGAATTCGTCCAATTCCCTTTCAGGAACAGTGTCAAGATGCTCGTCCCCCATGCTCAAAGAGTGAGTGGAAATCTCGGGTGTGATAACAGCAGACTCAGGGAATTGAGAAGGACTAGCAGTCATGGTTTCTACAAGTTCCATGATTTCTACTGCTAGTGATTCAGTCATATTCTTTTCTCCCTGTAATACTACTGAAGTAGTTTCAACTGAAGTTGAATCAAAAGGTTTCTCAGATACCTTTGGGATTGGGATAAGGTCATCTAATTCCTCAAGAGGATTGATTTTGACTTCCTTGTCCCCCATTGGCAAGATATCTGAAGTTTCCTTAGGGTTTTCCTCTTCAAATGGTTCATCCTCATCACTTTCATCCTCAAGATAAAATGAGTTAATAGGAGGATTTTGTTTCCTATGAATCAGATCCTTAAGACAGTTTATACTATCTTGAATGGTCTTATTGACTTGATTTTGATTCATAATCATTTTAGTAATCAATTCAGCTCTAGCTAACTCGTCCTGAGGCGGTGGTTGAGGGTTTGTGTATTGTGAAGGCTGGTTAAAACCAAATTCATGATTGTTACAAGGAACCTGTTTATAGACAAACTGATTCCTAATTTGACAATCAGAGATGTAGTGAGGGCCTCCACAATACTCACAACAGTAAAACTGTTGGGTCTCGTGGCGTGGAAGATGATGGAATGAACTAGTCGTGTCATGGTAGGAATAGGGATTCTGGTTATAGACAGGCCCGTTTCCTGACTCTACCATGCCACAACTAGGGCAATTACCACCATTATAAGGACTACCACACCATCGACAAAGAAGGTGAGGATGAGACATAGAAAGAATCAAAGGGTTTTGGAGGGTAAGAAATGGAGAATCAAAAAGGTAGGAGGGTAAAGATGGATATTTTTGGTGTTTTTGGAAAACATTTTGTAAGAAAGAAAATCTTTTTGTGTTTTTTGTGTTCGTTGAAAACTAATTTTACAAAGTTTTCGGGAACTGTTTTTATGAAAATATACACAAGGATGGTAAATATACAATGGATGTATACCCAGATTCACTAATCTGTAAAACCGTTTAGAAAACGCGCACAACCTCCCCGGCAGCGGCGCCAAATTTTGATTGACCCTAAACGGTCAACCTAAACTGACCAGGTGATGGTCAACAAGGTCAAACTGCCTAGAATCAATCTCCGTTGAAGTATAGTGGCTTCCCCGGGTCGTTATGTCCCGACGAGGTGTGATGGTTATCGAAACGGGTTTGTGATCGGGTGAATTTGGACAGGAAAGGGGGTGTGAATGATTACACTACGAGATGAGGAATGAAAATAACTTAGAAATACTATATTAACGTTTACTGATGATCAGATATACTAAAAATGTAAGCTAAGACTGAAAACGCGTTCGTTTGATTAAATTCTACGTAGACGTACGAAATAAACGCGAGTTTTAGTGAAATGAAATACCTACGGATGTGAAAATTACATTTTTACAATCCTAATGATAAATGAAAATTTTTAGAAAAAGAAAAATAATTTTTACACTATTTAATTAATTACTATTTAATTAATTACTATTTAATTACTAATTAATAATATTTGAATTACACTAATTATGAAATTAAGCTAGAAAAATGAAAATTTAATTCTAAAAATTCTAAAATAATATAAAAGTAATTTTAAAACTAATAATATATTTTTTCTACTTATTCTCTATTTAATATTAATTAACTACTATTTATTAAATAACTAAAATTAAGAAAAATGGAAAATGAATAGTGAAAATTATGAAAAATTTCCTAAAATTATTTTATGATTTCTAAAACCTAGGAAAAATATAAAAAAGTACTATTGTTAAATAAAAATTAATAAACCTAATTAATTATCTAATATTACTTAATTATTAATAAACTAATACTAATTATAATAAATACTAAATAAAAGGATAAAAATCTGGAAAAATTCCTACAAATACTTTAATATACTAGGAATTTAAGAAAAATATAAAATCACATAAGTACTTTACAAAAATTTAAAAAGAAAAATTAAAAAGCTAAATTATGTTAAATGGAAGCTATCACTAAAAATTAATTTTGGTTTTTTCTGAAATTTTCTTTTACAAATCTAACAAGCTACTGAATATGACCAACTTTTGTGAAAGGACCTTCTTTGAAACTAAAAAATAAGCACAATATAAGCCAATAAGCCCAACAGTTGGCTTATTGACTTAAGATTGGTATTCCAAAGCTCACATAAGCTATCTACTGAACATAAGTTGGAAAATAAGATTGAACTAACCTAATGGGACAGAAATGAAATTATATTAACATCCTAGTCTAACTGAATAAGCCAGAAAGAAACAGAATAAGCAGAAACAAATCTCAACCTTTATACAAACCACACAGCCCTGCAGTCAACTTTGAGGCAACTTCCAGCTTATCAAATAAGCTCCAAGGCAAAAAATGAGCACCAAAATAAGGATATGGGCTTGTGACCTTTCTAAAAAGTCAAGGCTGGAATTGTGGGGTCCACTAATAAGTTCTCTAGGGGCCTGTGAACTTGGCTCAGACACACTGAGCAATCAGTGAATCTGGTTCACTGGGATGGGTTTGGAGGGTGATTTAAGCAGTGTAAATAAGTTAAAAGTAGAAAGTGAGCACATGGGTAAGTAGCAGGCCAAAAGGGGTCCTAAAAACATCTAAGTTCATAATTACAACTCCACTATTGAATGAGCTACAAGCTCATGAAAGTGAGCTTGTGAAACCAGTGCAGGGGAGGAAGTGAACCACCAATAAGCTAATAATATCCAATATAAGCTCAAGCTTACAAATGCTGATATAAATAACAAACAACAACAACTATAGCAAAAAAAACTACAATAACAACAAACAGAATCAACAAGATCAGATAATGGGACTAAGATTAGTAGCAGCAACAGTCCAAAAAGAAGCTAACATGAGGGCTCAAATAAGCTATTTAATAAGCACATAAGGACATACAAAAGGAACAATCAACAAGTCAGCATTGCTAGCTTCACAAATCAACAAAAATCAGGCCAATGGTTCAATCATTGAGCATGTAATCAACAAAAAGAAAACGGGTAAGAATGACTAGGGCTGGTGCAGGGCAGAACAGGTCCTAAGGGGGTAACTTGGGAGTCAAATTTCCCAGGACAAATGAACTCCAATTTGAAATTTTCTTTTTGATTTGAAATCACAAGCTATCATAGATTACCAAGCAACAATTAGTATTTATTTTTAAACCAAATTGAGCCCTATAAAGCCTTTTGAAATCTGACCCATACCAACTCTTAAGAACATTTGACTTTTGCAAACTATGAACAAGTCTTGACTTTTATGAAATTCTAATGTCCTGATTCTTACCTAGATGTAATACTAAACATGTAATGATTCTGATTTAAGCAATGCTACACTAAAATGCACCTATACCTATGACTTGCCAACCTGATGAACTATTATGCAAGCAGAAATGAAGTTACAATCTACTTTGACTTTTTATCAATTAACTTACCACTATTAAGGCATAACTAACCTATCCTACTCTATAGTGAACTAATTATACAGGAAACTCAACAAAACAACAAAAGGAACATCCAATAATCAGCCTATCCAAACACCCATTTATGAAGTATTTGGTGAGATTTTTCAAAGCAACAAGGAGTTTCATGGTTAAATCTTTAAAACAACAAGTCTGACTAGAGTCTAGATACTAATAACAAGCATGATTTTGTTCCAAACAAGCAGGGATAATAAGCAATTCAAATGGCAGTTATGAAATAGCATATATAGATAAACAGTTAAACATGAACCAAGTTTAAAACTTTCATTGAATTTAAAAAGGAAGATTACATACTGAATTTAAGAGCTACATTAATTCATAGAACTTAAACTTAAAACTAATTCTACTCTACATTAACTACTCCTAATATTAAAACCCTAATTGCCAAAAAAATTGGCTTACAAAGACTATTTATAATAAATTAGAACTAGGGTTTTTTTTCTTGAGCTTCCCTCCTCTTTCCAACATCCATTTGGGGCCATTGGATGGCTCTTCAATCATCTCCACCATTGATTCCATTTAAACACCAATTTGATGTAGTAGGTTTCTGAGTTGGATGAGCAGGGGGGATAATGATTTTGTTTGGGGTTGACATTTGAGGTGGGGAATAGGGTGGCTGGTGTAGGTTATGTTGGGGGAACAAGAATGTTAGAGTAACAGGGTTTGGGGGCTAGATGTTTAGGCGGGGAAGAAAGGGTGGGGAAGGTTGACCTGCTTTGACCCGTATGTTTTATTAATAAAAAGGGAATGGGGTGGGCTTTTGGTATTGGTGGGCTGGGGTAATAGTGGGCTGGGGTTGGTTTGTGTTTGGATTTGGTTTATAAATTTACAAAGGAATCCGTTTGGTTTTATGATAGCAAAACACAAGGACCAAAAGTGTAAGTCATGAAAGTATAGGGGCCTGCTGTGTAATTTATCCAAGGTATCCATAAGGATTTATCTCGCCAAGTTTCATTTACCAAAGGATTATAAAAGTTAATTTCCAAAATAAATAATCCCGGGGATTATTTTTGCCAAATTTCAAACTCCAGGGACCAATCTTGTAATTTTCCAAAAGGTTTCACCCAAGGATCATATTTGATAAATTTTGATTTTTAAAAGCCTCGGGTTGACTTTTCATTCATAAAAAACGCTCAGGGACTAGTTTTGTCAGTTTATGAAACTTGAGGGACTGAAATTGCCAATTATGCAAACTTTGTTCGTTTTTCATTTGTTTTTACTCATTTTGCATCTAAAACATATAAAACACAATTTTGAAATATTTTTGGTATTTTGATGCATTTCTGAGTGTTTTTGTATGTTTTGCAGTTCAGATACGATAAAAATGATGAGTATTTACACACTCATCAAAAGGCGAGCATGTCCTCAAAGCATAAGATAGTTTTGCAAACCCAACACAGTTGCGAAGAAGAAGGAGTTCACATTGTGGATCATGGAGTTTGTGAATCGCCTCCATTAGGGAGATGGTTTTAGATACCCTTTTCAAAGCCAAATCTCGACTAAAACTTTCATCCAAGCTAACTGAATCACCAAGAAGTTTGACACCCTACTTCTAAGATCCTCCACAGGCCAGAAAAGTTCAGTCTTATCAACGTTCAAAAACAAACCACGAGCTGGACCATCCTTCCTAATGATGTCAAACGCCTTGGCGACCATAAGGGTATCTCCTATAATAGTACTGTCATCAAGATATCAAGCCTGAAGAGTAAGCTCACATGACTTTTTAATAGACAGGATCAACGGGTGCAAAGCTAAGGCAAACAACAACGGTCCTAATCGATCCCCTTGTTGAACCCCTTGACAAGACCAAAGAATCAAGTCGTCATAATAAAGCCTAGCAGGTCGAGCATAACAAAACTCAACCCAAGGAGCAATGGATAGGCACCATACCCTAGCTTCCTGAAGTAAAACGTTCCTATCGACCAGATTGAAAGCATTCTTAAAATCCACCAAAAGCATGGAAAGCCCAACATCATTACCTTTAGACTCAACCAGCCTATTCATAGAATGCAAAATAGCCTCACAACCACCAGGAACACCAACACCAAATTGAAAATCCTGTAAATACGTGCTCATGGAGTTACCAATAGATGAAGAAGCCACCTTAGAAACAAGCCTCCGCCATACAGTGCCAACAGTAATAGGTCGTATACCACCACCAGGCTTGACTAAGGGAGTCAAAAGAGCACTAGCTATATACTCACCTAGTTGGATAGGACAATTTCCACTGAGGAACAGGTTGACAACCCCAGTAATAGATCCAAGCAGATCATCAGCAACTGCAGAAGCAGCCCCTCCCAAAATATCCATTAAATATTGTGCTCTAAGCCCATCGCGACCACAAGAAGTCCCTTTGGGGAAACTACGAATTATGTTCAATACCAAATCTTTATGGGCAGAAAAAGCATCCCCCCTAAATGAAGAAGAAGACAGGGATGGGGGTGGAGCATAGGGGTGCTTAGCCTCTAACTCATGCAGTGTATCAGAAGTAGATGGGGCAATACCTAAAGATGTGAGTACCTTAATAGCAGCAGTAAAGTGCCCATCACCCAATTTACGTTTGCATTGAACCAGGTTAGCTTTGTCTTGTTCTTTAGGTTTCTTCATCAAACTGACACATGGAGTAACTCCAGTCAAACGATCCAACACCAAACTAAGCCTGTCTACGGGATCCTTCCATCTAAGAATAGCACGAGAAATACCTTCAAACTGACACCGTTCTCTTTCACCAGATCGTCTTTGAGCTCTGTTAGTAGGTACGAAAGTAAACAGAACACAACCTGGCAAGATAAGGAGTTGCACCTGTTAATACAAATATCGCCTAAAAGCGTTATTTATATTTTACGATATTTGCTAAGTTTTGCTAATGACAAAGTATGCACTTTAGCTAAGAGTAAATCATCACTTTAAGTGTTTAAGTCTTGTTTAACTAAGGTTTACATTTCCTTTTAAACAAAAACATTGTTTTTATTTCTTAAATTAGAAAGTGTCTCGTCACATCACATTTATTTCTTTAAATAGAAATATCACATCACATTTATGGTAAGTTTGTCATTATACATTTATGGAAAGAAAGTGTGTTTGACTAACCATATGTTTGCTTGTGCAAGTTTGGGTTTGACTAGTATTTATGTGATGTGACCTTGTTTGGTTTGGAAGATTTATTGCAAAACCAACTGCAGCCCTGACGGAACCCTGGGGGTACACGGGCGGAACCCATCTGAGGGTTCCGCCGTATCCGCCGGAAATGCAAAATGTATTGCTATAAATACCAAACCACTTGTTAGTTTTGAGTCATCACTTAGAGTTATATTTTACACATATTCTCTCATTATACTCAGTAGCTACTAACTTGTGTGATTCTCTTATGTAGCAAAGGAGTTCCCACATTCATCTAAGAAGTTACAAGTTTCAACTCTAAGTTGCAAGACTTGTTAGCTTTATTGTGTATAGACTTTGGTAGTTTATACTTCATGTGTATCTTGTATAGAAGTGATCGGTTAGTATTTTACGCCTCAAAATACATAGTGTGTCGGGAGTTGTTGTACCCTTGTAAAAGAACTAACGGGAGTGGTTGTACCCTTGGTAAAGAACTCGACATCTAGCTTAGTGTCGGTAAAAGTGTAAGCAACGATGGGAGTAGTTGTACCCGTGTAAAAGAACTCGACATCTAGCTTAGTGTCGGTAAAAGTGTAAGCGATGTTGTAAAGGTTTCTCCACCGGGAAAGGAGCTTGTTGATTAGTGCTTATAACTCTCGAGTTGGAAACTCGGGGCGTGGATGTAGGGCAAGGAAAAAGAGTCCTTGTAGCCGAACCACGATAAACAATCGTGTTGTGGTTTGATCGTTTCTTTCTTTATCTTTGCTTATTACATATTGTCTTTAGTTAGAATTGCTAATCACACGTAAAGCTTTTCAAAGAATTAAACAAGGAAAGTTGTGTTTATATCTTTAAACAAACGTAAAGCTTTTCAAAGAACTAAACAAGCAAAGTCAGGATTGTTAATCACACGTAAAGCTTTTCAAAGAATGAAACAAGTAAAGTTAGAATTGTTATTCACATGTAAAGCTTTTCAATGAATTGAACATATAATGTTGTGTTTATATCTTTAAATGAACGTAAAGTTTTAAAAGATAATCAAGTTAAAAAGTGGTAAACTATTCAACCCCCCTTCTAGTTTTTCACAATTGGCATCAGGAGCTACGTTACTCAAGATCTTTAAAATAGAATGTATTTTAAAACTTGGATCGATCCATGGATTTTGAAAATCTCAAAGAAGGGCAACCTATTCAAAACCCACCGCTATTTGAAAAATAAAACTTACTTGAATGGAAAAGTAATTTTGAAAACTATGTGAAATCAATTGATCAAGATTATTGGCATATTATTTCTTTTGGTGATTTCAAACCAAAGAAAACAAGTTTTGAAAACCAAGATAACTATCTTAAACTTGATAAAAATACTAAAGCTTAAACAATGATTTATAAAGCTTTAGTACCGAATATGAAAGAATGTATTTTTGTCAAATGGCTAATGATATTTGGAAAAATATGTTAAACTTTCATCAAGAAATATGTCAAGTCAAAGATGATCAATTTGATCTCACATATGAATTAGAAGTCTTAGAAATATTAATAGATAGACATTTAGTTGAGATAAATACATGTGCTACTAGTTTAAATGTTTTAAATGAAGGTGTAAGTGAAGATGATTACTCATGTCGAGCTCTTAGTGGACTTGCTTACGATTCATGGAATAACACGGATGAAGATGAAGCCAACCATCCGGTTTGTGATTCTCAACTAGATAAAACATCAAGCGAGGTACATTTTGAAACCAAACACTTTTGCTTTGACAAATTTATCCTAGAGTTTTCTAAAATAGAAAATGGGTCTAAACTTTTATGCAACATGAACCTATAAACTATCTTTAACAATGAGTCTTCAAAATCTTTTGAGAATATCTTTGAAAAGGAAATCTTGTTAGAAGATAAAATGTCTAGACTTGAGAGTAATGTTGAAATTGATCTAGAATGTAAATTATGTCTAGATTACAAACATGAGATTAAAAAGCAAAATGAGAAAGGAAAAATGTTAGCTAAATTTGATGAAAGCTCAAAATCTCTTGAAAGATTGTTGAGGAGTCAAAGGTTGTTTAAAGATAAAACCGGATTAGGATTTAACTCAAAAGCACCATCAACAAGTAAAACAAAACAAGTTGTATTTATGAAATCTAGGAGAGAATGATAGGAGTAATTCTATCTCTAGTAGGAGCTCATGATAAAAAGGATAAAGATATCATGTTCAATGCTCGTATGTGTTAGTCTAACTTCCTTGGATTTATAAGTATTTGAGTTTAGTTCTTCTATGAGTCAAGATTACTTGCTTAATGATTATCTTCTTGGTGGCGAATCTATAGAGCTTAAAAGGTACACGTCTCTTCAACTTACCTTTCAGTGTTTCATGTTGATTAGCATTAAGATATGTCATGGGTGATATTAGTAGTATTCTAAAGTGTTTACCTGCTATTAGTAATAACAAATATTAGATTCTCTGAGACAAAGGAATTTCGTCATTAGTACTAGTAGGAGATATAAGGTGTTTTGGTTCTTTAACCGTCAAGAGATAAACACGAGAAACTCTTGAGAGAGTCTCACTCAACTCTTGCTTACAAGTGAGCTAACTAAGAATTTCCTAAGTGATAAAATTTCTAACACTTTTGTGATGCTTGCAAAACAAACCTTTGTAAAACAACATTCTCAAACATTATACTTTGGGTCTTAAATTGTATTTTACTTCAACCACCCCTTTATAATAATTTCACATAAAACACACAAGGTGAAATAAAACACATTAGGATGTGTGGAAGAAAATGATTTTTCAACATCTAGGATTTACACATCAAATGTGACACTTAGTCTTATGATGTTGTACCTCTTGGACTTTTTCAAAACAAATAAAGTTCATAGTGTCTTAAGTAAGGAAACCCAAAGAGTCGAGGAGTCGTTGAATATAACATTTAACGAATGATCTCCTCCTTCTAAGATATCATCTTTGGTAGATGATGACTTAGTCGAAAGTCCAATGATGGCAAGACAAGTATGTTGTGTAAAACATTAAGTATAAAAGTACAAAATTAACATCTTCTCACCTTGAGTCAAACATTGAATCAAGCAAAATTGACATAAGTTATAAAACTTGATTTATAGGTCATAGTTGTGTCTAAACAAATTCAACAAAAACAGTTTTTGGAATTTAGAGTAAAACAACTAGTGAAACAAAATAGATTTTTCAAAAGTAATCAAGTGATCATAGTGTCAATATTTGAAAGACTTTTTGATAATAAAAGCAAGCCCCAAAAGCAAGGGATTTTAACTTAAAGACATTCCTAGTTACTCTCTTGTTCTAAATGGTTAAGTTATTGATGACTTATCAAGAATGAGATTAGCAAATCCGTAGGTAAAACTAAACGTATAGAAATGTTCGGAAGACTACTTGTTCTCATAACAATTAGATCCAACATTATGTTTAGTGTTTGTCTATGTGCTCGTTTTAGAGAAGATCCTAATACAACTCTTTAGGAAGAGCTTGTGTGGATACATCAAAAGGTACTACACAACAAGGATTATGGTCTCCCAAAATAACGGGAATAGAAACCATAGTGTATGCCAAATGGAATTATGTCGGTGATAAGTTGATAAGAAAAGCACAAGTGGTAGTTGCACTTTTATACTTACTTACCCAATGATTCTCCAAAACATGTAAGGTTCTCAAATTAGTTTCAGATGGAGAAGCACATCAACAAGCTCCGCTTGAACAAGCAAATTCGTGTCAACAACGGAATTCTTTTATCAACATTGTTATCCCTTCAACAAAGGAATCATCGACTTCGGTGACAATTCAATTCATTATGATTCTTAATCGACATATTGTGATCCATCATCATCACCTTGGTAAGAATGTTCATTGAGGAACGTCTTAACTAAGAAAGTCTTCTACGTTAACCATTCTATCAACATTTTCACAAAACCTCTTGAATGTGAAGCATTCATCATCCCTAGGCTTAGTCAAAGACTCATAAAACCTAAAACCTTAGTTTTGAACATTAGGACAAAACCACAAAAATCAAGACAATACCTTTTGAATTTTTCCCTGCTGTTCCCACGGAACCCTCAGACCATACAGGCAGAACCCTCCCTTTGGTTCCGCCTGGTCCGCCAAAGCTGCAGGATGTTTTATTTTTAATTTCAAAACCAAACACCCTCTTAACTTAATCATTCACTTTTCAAACAGCCATCACCCTCTCAAAAATACATAACCATACGAAATTTAGGGCCTCCAATCTAACTTCTTCAAATCCAATCAACTTTGTAAGTGTTCTAATCATAATTGCATTTTTAATTCATGTATAACATTTTCATTTATTAACTAGAATCTTAGGGTTTATGCATAGAACTTTTTGATTCATGAAAAACTTGGTTGTTAACCAATCATGTCTTCCATTAGTTAAGAATTGTACCCTTTTTGTTGTTAATTTGATTTGCAAAACACACCAAGTGCATTGTCTTCCAAAAATTGCAATCCACGACTAGAACATAACTCTTCACCACATTGTTAAAACAAATGAAAAGCATCATTAAAACATCACTTGCATATTGTCTCTTAAATGCTAAAGGGGATACATAACTAATATGTATTTTCAGGTACATTCAATCGAAGACACATTCAATTAGGAGAGTTTTGGTTATCTTTTGTTTTTATAACAAAACTTGCATAACAAAACAATTTGGGAATCAAAATGAGTCAAGATAACCAAGTCTCCACATTGTTTGCGTATAGGAACACATTAGAACATCCACATTGTTAAAAGTCATTAACATATAATTTTGTGTTTTGTAGGAATCAACATGCCTCCCGCAATTACTCTGATTATAAGGAAACCCTTAAGTACTTGCCCAAACACCATAGGACCAAAGGTCTCAACAAAGTTCAAGTAGAAACCTTTAAGGCATTAGAAAAACGCTATGTTCACGAAGGTAGAACCATTGATCCATCCTTTCTAGAAGGAACATCTATTCGCCAAAGCTTTGCCGCAATCAACTTTGATTGTCTCCTTGATATCGATAAGCCAATTTGTCCTAGGTTCATCTTAGAATTCTATGCAACCGTAAACCTTTCCACAAATGATTTTGGTAAGATATCATTAAACTTCACAACCAATCAAATACCAAATTTCATAGATTTAAAAGACTTAGCTATCATTTTTGGTGTCCCAAATGCGGGTACTTGTCTCTACACGGATAAGTGGCTCATTTCAAGCCTTGATTCGATTGAGCGTTTTCATCCATACGACAACCCTCTAGTTAGTAAGGAAACAGTTAAGGAACATCTCTTCGTTAGAACCTCTACCACTAGGAAGAATCGTTCGGGGAATATTGTGGATAAGGATCCTTTTGGTATGGAGCTCAATGAGCTTAAACCACAATTTAAGAAGTGGGAAGAAATTCTTAGAGCTAATGTCATAAGTACCAAAGGAAATAGAGATCATGTCAACACATGCCTTTGCTACATGCTCTATAGCATTTCCACTTGTCAACCCTTTAACTTAGCCTACTACCTAGCCAAAAGAATGACCGACATACCCTTAGTTGGAACAACTGCTCTTCCTTATGGAATGCTTCTTACTCACCTCTTTAGAGCAATCTCACCCATTCCTCCTAACGATAATGGAATGTGCCTTGATTATTCTCTCGTTCCTCACATCTTCGTTCCTCTAAGTGATAAACGAGTTTTCAAAGGTAAGGGCAAACCTACACCATCATCATCATCATCCGACATGAGCGAGGATGATAAACTTCCTAACTCTAAGTTACCTCCTTTAGAATACCTTCAAGAACTCCCAGTCATTGACAATGCATCCGAAGAGTTCAAGCAAACCAAAGGAATTTTCAAGTGCTTTGGAAGGTACCTAAGCAAGCTCAATAAGAAGTTAGACCGGTTGTGAGAAGCATGATTAAGGAGTGTTTGGCTTATGAAAGTTTTTAGAAACTTGTATGTGTTAAACAATGTGATTTGTATTGTTTTTCACGTTCATGCTTTATTATGTTTGTCGGATTATGTTTGTATGAGCTTTTATGCATAATGACAATATTTGAGGTGTTTGTCAATTTTTAAGCTTATGGTAAATTTCACTAAGTTTAGTGAATATTCGTGACCCCCGGTCAAAGTCCTATGGTATGTGTGTTTACATGTCCAATTTTTGCATTGCCTAACCAGATATGCATTATCTTTTTGATTTTAGGAGTTTTCGAAAATTTTGAAAATCGTCTCGCAGGTCAAAATCGCGGACTGTGTACTTTTTCAGGTCTGGCGGATCTGGCGGCACCCTAAACTGGGTTCCGCTAGTGTAATTTCTGGGCAACCCAGAAATGGCTCAACGGACCAGACGGAACCCAAAACAGGGTTCCGCCTGTGTATCGCGAGGGTTCCGCCAGTCACCTGCAGAAAATTTTTGTCATTTTTCTTAAGTTTAAAACTTGTAAAGTGTCAAACCATTATCCTAAATGAGAAACATCTTCCATTAACTCCATTAACCATATTAGAACAACTCTCACTCACTAAAACAATTAGGAAGTCACTTCCCTCCAAAAATTCAAATTCAAACATAACTAACCCAAGGAACCCTTTTAAAGGATCTTTCAAAACATTGAAACATTTTTAACCAAATCACATCCCATGATCATAAAGCATTGAGTGCATATGTTGGTCTTTCACTCCACCCTATTCCATTGGATTGACATCAAATGATGTGACATGGTCACGAAAATCATTTGAAACCTCAATCTTTGAATGGTAGAACATCAAATCCAAACACCCATTTTAGCATCTTTTCCATCTTATAAATTTGAAAGTTTTGCAACAATTCAAATCACACCATAACCATCAAAATTTCTTCTCTCAAAACATCAAAACCACACCTTTGAAATGACTAAATCCAACACATCATCCGAGTCATCAAAATCCTTCTCAAAAACCACTAGGATTAGTGTTAAACCTTGTTGCTTCAACAAAACCGTCAAGTCAAGCTCATCATCTTCAAGTGATGCTTCACTTAACATTTCTTCACCTATCCAAGATTTACTTAACCTCACTAGCTCAACACCATCCTCAACACATTGCAATACCAATGTAATCACCATTCAAGATTTGCTTAATCTTGCTACACCAACACCCTCTCCAATACATTGCAACACAAACATAGCCACCATTCCTCCACCAACTAGACCTTCAAGTGATTCAACATCACCTTCTCAACAAGATCAACCATCAAAAGCTTCATCACCTCAATCACCAACACTTACACCAATGGAACTTTTCCATACACCACCAACATCACCACTACCCTATTTGGAAACATTAGAAGACCTATCACCCAAATCATCAAGTCCACCATCCTTGTCACTCTTTGACACCATTGCTCAAATAGAAACCCACCAACAACCTAGTGAGCAACTAGATGATGAACCCCATCAACCATCATTGGTAGAACGGTTGGCTTACCGTTATGCTAGACCATCAATTTTTCCAAATGATCAAGGTCATACACACTCACAATCATTTGTGTTTCACCCAATTTACAAAGACCTTCATGGTAATCCTTCCGGTGAACCAAGCTTCCGCCATTTTGTTCAAAACCAACAACCACAACAACAAAAACCATCACCTCAAGAGCATTCCCAACAATTTGAATCTCTACTTTCTTCTTATAAGAAAATAGAAGCATCCATATGGGAAAAACCTCCAAACCTTAATGATGAGATTGACACTCATTTAAACCACCTTCATGCCTTCAAACGCATGGTTGACTCTCAAATCAACCATATTATGGTTTTACAAACAACACTACACTCAACCAATGAAGGAAGTAAAAACACCTCTCAACCATCCACCTTTGCTCCTTCAAGTTCAAACCATCCATCAACAACAAATCAAACCACTCTTCCACCAAACTTTCCCTGCCATGATTGCAATCATTGCGAAAGAACCGCTCACATTAGTGAAGGGTGTCGAAGAGAAATTCTCGAGCTATCCGAAGAAATGAGGTTTATACTAAACCACATTTTGGATCGTCTACAATCCTTGTCTCACACACCTCAACCTTAAAGTCTCCAAAATGAAACAAAACCGTTTCTTTTGGAAAATGTTTCTCATTTAAACCAACAAACCAAAACCGTGTCATCCTTTCAACCTTCAAAATAAAGCCCGCTACAACCTCCAACACACATTTTCATCCTTAAACAACCTTAGCCTTGATTTTGGAAAATGTTTCTCATTAAGGAAAATGATGATTTCCTTGTAGCTTTTTATGTTCTTAGTTTATTTTTATTTTTTTTTATTTTTAAGAAGTAGGATGATGTCATCCTAATTTCTTGTATTTGACTTTCTAAGAGTCAAAATTTTAACATGAAATGAATTTCATTCTACTACAAGGTTTGCATTGTTTGTTGACCATTTAGGTATAATGAGTAAACTATACCTCACTATGGTAGCATACATATATCTTGTGTTTTAGAAACTAACCTTTCTTTTTGTAGGATCATTATCCATGTTTTCTTCCCTTGATACTCCATTTAGGGGAGTAATATTCAAGGAGGAGCATGAGTATTGCATTATTCCGCTTCACAACTCTTAGTTGTGTTTAGACATGAAATGCTTTCATGACTTGTCTTGTACGGCAACTAACCTTTTTCTTGTAGGTTCAAAATCCATGTCTCCTCTCTTGGCACTCCATTTAGGGGGAGTATTATCCAAGGGGGAGCTAGTGCATACTTCCGCTTCGCTACTCTTCTTTTTGTTTCGACAAAAAGGGGGAGAATTTACATAAACTTGTTTCAAAATTTTTTTTTGCATATCACATCATCGTAGCAAAAACAAGTTTTTTATACTAACTTTATAAGACTTAACACTAAAACTAGTGACTTACTTATAAATAAAGTTTATGTTTTGTCATCAACAAAAAGGGGGAGATTGTTAATACAAATATCGCCTAAAAACGTTATTTATATTTTACGATCTTTGCTAAGTTTTGTTAATGACAAAGTAGGAACTTTAGCTAAGAGTAAATCATCACTTTAAGTGTTTAAGTCTTGTTTAACTAAGGTTTACATTTCCTTTTAAACAAAAACATTGTTTTTATTTCTTAAATTAGAAAGTGTCTTGTCACATCACATTTATTTCTTTAAATAGAAATATCACATCACATTTATGGTAAGTTTGTCATTATACATTTATGGAAAGAAAGTGTGTTTGACTAACCATATGTTTGCTTGTACAAGTTTGTGTTTGACTAGTATTTATGTGATGTGACCTTGTTTGGTTTGGAAGATTTATTGCAAAACCAACTGCAGCCCTGACGGAACCCTGGGGGTACAGGGGCGGAACCCATCTGAGGGTTCCGCCGTATCCGCCAGAACTGCAAAATGTTTTGCTATAAATACCAAACCACTTGTTAGTTTTGAGTCATCACTTAGAGTCATATTTTACACATATTCTCTCATTATACTTAGTAGCTACTAACTTGTGTGATTCTCTTATGTAGCAAAGGAGTTCACACATTCATCTAAGAAGTTACAAGTTTCAACTCTAAGTTGCAAGACTGGTTAGCTTTATTGTGTATAAACTTTGGTAGTTTATACTTCATGTGTATCTTGTATAAAAGTGATCGGTTAGTATTTTAGGCCTCAAAATACATAGTGTGTCGGGAGTTGTTGTACCCTTGTAAAAGAACTAACAGGAGTGGTTGTACCCTTGGTAAAGAACTCGACATCTAGCTTAGTGTCGGTAAAAGTGTAAGCAACGATGGGAATAGTTGTACCCGTGTAAAAGAACTAGACATCTAGCTTAGTGTCGGTAAAAGTGTAAGCGACGTTGTAAAGGTTTCTCCACCGGGAAAGGAGCTTGTTGATTAGTGCTTATAACTCTCGAGTTGGAAACTCGGGGCGTGGATGTAGGGCAAGGAAAAAGAGTCCTTGTAGCCGAACCACGATAAACATTCGTGTTGTGGTTTGATCGTTTCTTTCTTTATCTTTGCTTATTACATATTGTCTTTAGTTAGAATTGCTAATCACACGTAAAGCTTTTCAAAGAATTAAACAAGGAAAGTTGTGTTTATATCTTTAAACAAACGTAAAGCTTTTCAAAGAACTAAACAAGCAAAGTTAGGATTGTTAATCACACGTAAAGCTTTTCAAAGAATGAAACAAGTAAAGTTAGAATTGTTATTCACATGTAAAGCTTTTCAATGAATTGAACATATAATGTTGTGTTTATATCTTTAAATAAACGTAAAGTTTTAAAAGATAATCAAGTTAAAAAGCGGTAAACTATTCAACCCCCTTCTAGTTTTCCACAGCACCCACACCGAAAAATCCCCCGGGCGCGCAAGGACATTGTCAAGCGCACTACGAAAGAGTTTAGCAAACCCAAGCCGCAACCTGGGGGAATACATTTAACCATATGCAACTTCTTCGCAAAAACCTGATCAAGAAGATCAATATCAAAACAAGAAGACTCAACAACATCCGCCCCTACGACAACCACATCCATAGCAAAGGTATCAGTCGGCTCAGTATTGGCACCACCACCCGTATCCAAAACTGGTCTAGGGGGCACATGGATACCGTGGATCACCACTTCATCAAAACTAGGCGCTAAAATCACAACACCATCGGCATGTTTACAATTCTTACTAAACGTGTGGGTGCAAAAACAATCACCACAAAGCCATATGCCCGCCTGATGAAGAGCCAGATCAAATGCAGAAAATAAAGTAAAGTCACTCGCAACACGCGCTTTGTGGGATGCCTTCAAGACATTAGTTTTAAAATGCCGAGTGCCCAAGTGATCAATGAAATATTTCTTAGTAAGCCCTTTACCATTTCCCCCACTACAACCATCACAACCTCGCAGCGGACAAGATATTCGAGGAGCACCAAAATTAGCCATAAAAGGGACTTTCTATCTCAAAAATATATTACTGTACCCAATAAAGAAATCTCTAATAACTGGAGGGCCACCCAAAATGCATGTGAATAACCAATCAGTAAATTCACACACCTATTATATAAACGTAATACGACCCCAACTGAACTACAAATCAGAAACGAGAACCAAAACAACACAAGCAATAAGAAGTCGATACCGTCGAAGAAGCAACACGTATCAAGACCACAACCGGTAATGTAGAAGCAAGTCTGTGAAAGAAACCCGAAACAAGTGATGAAGAATCCAACGGCACAAGCAAACCACACTGAACCACATACCCTAGCAGCCACTGAAACAACAGACCCAAATGCAGCCTCTGATGAAGTATTAAAACAAACAAGTGACGAAGAATCCAACGGCACAAGCAAACCACACTGACCAAATCGAATCTCGAAACAAACCCTTACCACAGTATCGACAACAACCAAAATATCCACTACTGTATGAGTAACCCTACCACAGAAACCCTAGGCGTCTAGAAAAACCTTAGCAGATCGTGAACATAAACCACAACAGTTAGGGGAATCTTGAAACAGACCCTAGCAGCCACTGAACCACAGACCCAAATGCAGCAGCGGATGAAGTAATAAAACGGTTTTCAAAAAAATGAAAACCCTAAAAAAAAGAAAGCAAGAAAAATAAAGATGAAGAAACGATAAAAAGATGATATACCACACAGATACAACTGATGTCATTGGATCAATAAGGGCAGGGACGAAGAAGAAGAAACAGGATCAAGAAGATTGCTGTGAATCGCCAAATTCGCCCACACACACACACACCTTATTATTATTATTATTATTATTATTATTATTATTATTATTATTATTATTATTATTATTATTATTATTATTATTATTATTATTATTATTATTATTATTATTATTATTACTATTATTATTATTATTATTATTATTATTATTATTATTATTATTATTATTATATACTAATATAGAGCGTCGGATCTAGGTAAACGTGCCGCTACGTCATCTGACATTATTGCAAGTTAGCCCAAATTTTAGCCCA